>CM045735.1:3302160-3314660 GCA_024760905.1 Plotosus lineatus | reverse complement strand
GAGCTACTTCTTGGGTACCAATTAATGCGAAGGGCTACCAGGTCAAAACACACCTCTGAAATTACAAATTTGCTCAATTTACCTTTAATTATATGTTATCATTAATAATTAATGATATTTATCTATGTGAAGATATTGATTTGATTTAAAATATATTCAAAAAAATTAGATGCAGCTCAATGGAGAGTGGCGCTATGGAGCTGTGGGCCTGTCCTAAAACTAGCAGTGAACAGGTCCGCGGGCAACTTATAGTGTCCTTGCGGGCTACCTGGTGCCCACGGGCACCACGTTGGTGATCCCTGCCCTACACCATAGGGAACAATGAGAGCGCCACTGCCGCTTATTGTAGAGGACACGTAATTACATATATTCTAGTACAGTATGACAAAAAAGCATGTTCCCCAGGGTCATATGCATACAGAAAGAAAGAAAGAAAGAAGGAATGAAAGAAAGAAGGAAATAAAGAAAGAAAGAAAGAAGCAAAGAAAGAAAGAAGCGTCCATAGCGTCAATCGGTAGCAGAGAATGAGCTTGACCTTCAGCTTAAAGCTTAAAGTTCACCCTTACTCTTAACCTTTAACTCTAACCACTAAACAGCATTGACACCAGACATCTTCGGTTATTTATGCTGAAACAAATTGCGCTGGCGTATAGCTGCACCGTTGTGTGCTTTTACATTCCAGAGCCCAACGCACGATATGTGCAACACAGCAGTTGTTCCGAGTCTAGAGTGACTTATAATACAACACATGTTGGAAATACAAGTATAATCTCACTGAGTTCAAAACGATGACGGCAGTTGAATGAGGGTTCGCTGTGCGTATTTATAGCAGACACAATCATTGTTATGGTGCATCTCATGCTATAATGGAAGGGAAATGATTTGAGCCAGAAAGATGTGGAGAGAAAACTTTGAATGCGGGCTGTTCTCGTAAAAAAAATGTAAAAAATGCTTCCCCCCACACAGCCCCGCCCCTTGCTGTCGTGTTTACACAGTTGTATAAACTGGCTCTGTTACTACTGTAGCAACTCAAAGGCGGGAAAGTAATGATACCCTGTTAATGAGAGGATGGAGCATGCAGTTCATAGCCACAGCTAATCTGCTAAACGTAAAACTGCTAAATCTACTTATCTAAAAAAATTTACATAATATATTTACTTAATTCTCTGGATTGATACACGTACACGTGCAAACTTCATTAAAGGGAATGACGGACAAGTCATCCATAATACACAAGATACATTTATAAATCTGCAAAAAAAAAATAAAAAAAAATTAAGCAACACCCCCATTCAAGTATACAATCGGCTCAGGTAAACATGACACTTTTTTCCTGGTACAATACGGCAAGCACTTAAAAAATTAACTTGAACACACTATGCATTCGTGTAAACTTCAGAAAATAAGTAAAATACACTTTGCTTTGAGTGTTCACTGCAGATTATCGTGAATTAATTTAGCACAGACGTAACCGTGGCTCCGCCCACGCCACTCTATAAAGCAGGGATCACCAACGTGGTGCCCGTGGGCACCAGGTAGCCCGCAAGGACACTATAAGTTGCCCGCGGACCTGTTCACTGCTAGTTTTAGGACAGGCCCACAGCTCCATAGCGCCACTCTCCATTGAGCTGCATCTAATTTTTTTGAATATATTTTAAATCAAATCAATATCTTCACATAGATAAATATCATTAATTATTAATGATAACATATAATTAAAGGTAAATTGAGCAAATTTGTAATTTCAGAGGTGTGTTTTGACCTGGTAGCCCTTCGCATTAATTGGTACCCAAGAAGTAGCTCTCGGTTTCAAAAAGGTCGGTGACCCCTGCTATAAAGCCTTCCCAGGAATCATTAATACACACCGAATTCCAAGTTAAACATAAACATATGAAATTGTATTTTTAAAATGTACCATATACATGCTGTGCTTCTATAAAAAAAAAAAACTTGCACTGGAGACTCCTTCATTCAACATTCCAAAGGCATCCCTTAACAAAATAAAACAAAACACCAAAAGCTATTTTTTTTATTATGTTCGTTGGCTATGTGATACATCCGTGATACGTTTGTGTGATGTGGTGGTTGCTATAGCAACAATAATGATACAGTAGGCCCTTGTTTTTCACGATGTTCTTTTCCAGCCCTTCCCATGGATCAAGAAAATCCTCGCGTTATTGACACGGTTTTAAAACCCTATGTATGGCATGACATGCACTAAAATTGTGCTTGTTAAGCATAATCTATAGAAAGTCTTACGATGGCCTGGCAAGCTGTCCAGGGGAGCACTCTGCCCTCGCCCAGAGTCGGATGGGATGGGCACCAGCCTCTCCATGACCCTAATTAGGATTAAGCGGTTACAGAAAATGAACTGAACACACTAAAAAAAATTGAATTCGTAATTCAAGCAATCATGTTGATGACATGTGTGCGAATGAGAAAAATAAAAAAGAGGTGTACACATCATCTGCAACCAATCAGCAGGAAGGAGAAACAAAAGCTCTCAGCCATTGGCTAAATTTGAATCACGTGCCAGGTACTTCCACGTTTGTCGCCAATCTGTGATAATGCGGGGGCGCGAGCGCTGAACCACGAATGGTCAAGGACCTACTGTACAACAAACAATAACAATCCCCTGCTATATATTACATCCTTCAGCCTGAAGAATTCATACCAGTTTTATTTTAAATTTTCCACATTGTATCCACGGAAAATCTTTCCAACCGTCCACCACACGGATTTCTTGTCCAAAACCTTCCCCAGATACCACAGTGATTGTCTATCGTTCTGCAGTTCGCTGGAAAACTGGGTTTTCGCAGCAGCGCTTGGCGTTTAATAACTCGAGCATGTCCCGACTCAGTCTACATGGTGCTGTGTGTGTCTGTGTTTATTTTTTTTAACCACAGGAGAGAACGACATTAAATGGAACCTCATTATCCAGCAACGGAGCTGTGAATATTCTCATTTACCTAAAAATCTCTTCTCAAGTGGATTTTCCGATCCGTGTTCACCATAATAAGGGCATCGAAACATCTCAGCCATGACCGCATACACTAATTCCACCAATCTAACGGCAGAGCTTCTTAATCTCTTTTCTATCTTCATGGTGACCGATTCCACAGTAAACTGTCCCAACCTAGGATGACATTAGTTTTAATCCCATTTTGAGATTGGAATACAAATAACTAACTGCCACTCGGCTTCAGTAAGCCACTAATTAACAGCTCTGTCTTCATGCTGACTCAAGTCCTTCTAATGTTTAAGCAGGTTTTTGCATTTTTTTGGACACGGAAGGACATTACAGATTATTCATTCAAGTGCATGTTTGCATAAGAACAACACCATCACATGTTTGGGGGAGGAGTAACTATAGGACTTGTTACAGACGTAGGAGACTTGGACAGATATATTTCACCCTTTACACCACAGCAATTCTTCAACTGTTAACAGTATTTAATTTATTAAAATGAGACACATCGCAAATTTCAGCAGTTCGTCAAAGAGACAAAACATCGCTCCTGTTCTCGCTTTTGTTTACAGCAGCAATAAACGGTCATTCCCTTCCTACAGAAGTGTGAACTCGCCTCTGTTGTTCGGTGTTGTGGGGTTTTGTTATGAGCTGACTTGGACTGCAAAGCATTCGTACATGTTTTTGATTTTCTAAGCCGCTTCATCCTAATTAGAGTCACAGGGTGGCTGGCACCCATCTCAGCGACTCTGGGCAAGGGCAGGTTACACCCTGGACAGCTCGTCAAGCTATCACAGGGCCAACACTCGCACAACCATTCACACTCACACCTAGGGGTGATTTCGAACAGCCAATTAGCCCACCGGACATGTCTTTGAATTATAGGAGAAAACCAGCGTACCCAAAGGAAAACCCATGCAGGCACAGTGAGAACAATATGTGAGGTGCTCAATACTGAAAGTAGTGTTCTTGCGAAAGCAGTGTACTTGCTGTGGGTTATACAGACTTCCAGTCTTTCAAGTGCACAAGAGTGCCGTTGAACTCGTTTAGAACACAGCCTGGATTACATATACACACACACACACACACACACACACACATACATACATACATATATATATATATATATATATATATATATATATATACACACATACATACATACACATATACACACACTCAGTCTGTAGTTTGTAAACAATGAATGCTGCGTCATTACATCAGCATACTATGTAGGTACGTCTCCCCCAGTGCAGCTAACTGGGTTATCAAAGGTGGGCCATGTCTGTCACTGTCTATGGTGAGAGGCATGTAAAAGAACCATCGCTGACTTTCATAAAGAGTAGGCTGCAAAGTTGTCAGTGTGTTTCTGTCCCTTGCTAAAAAGGGTTGTGACAGAAAGGGCATCCAACGTAAAAACCTCTGCCAAATCAAACGTGCGAATCAGATGATTCACTGTGGCGACTACCGAGTAAAAGGGAAAAAGCCGAAAGGAAGGCGATGTATATATACACACACTAGTCCTTCTCAAAAAATTAGCATATTGTGATAAAGTTCATTATTTTCTTAGTAAAAAATTAGTTTCACTGACTGTGGGTACTTGACACTGGACTTCAGGCATTTTGGCATTTCCTTCTCCCCAGTGTTCCTCCAGACTCTGGCACCTTGATTTCCCAATGACATGCAAAATTTGCTTTCATCCGAAAAAAGTACTTTGGACCACTGAGCAACAGTCCAGTGCTGCTTCTCTGTAGCCCAGGTCAGCCGCTTCTGCCGCTGTTTCTGCTTCAAAAGTGGCTTGACCTGGGGAATGCGACACCTGTAGCCCAGTCCACTGTTTCCACAGGTCCCCCGAGATCTGGAATCGGCCCTTCTCCACAATCTTCCTCAGGGTCCGGTCACCTCTTCTGGTTGTGCAGCGTTTTCTGCCACACTTTTTCCTTCCCACAGACGTCCCACTGAGGTGGCTTGATAGAGCACTCTGGGAACAGCCTATTCGCTCAGAGATTTCGTTCTGTGTCTTACCCTCTTGCTTGAGGGTGTCAGTGATGGCCTTCTGGACAGCAGTCAGGTCGGCAGTCTTACCCATGATTGCGGTTTTGAGTAATGAACCAGGCTGGGAGTTTTTAAAAGCCTCAGGAATCTTTTGCAGGTGTTTAGAGTTAATTGGTTGATTCAGATGATTAGGTTAATAGCTCGTTTAGAGTGCCTTTTCATCATATGCAAATTTTTTGAGATAGGAATTTTGGGTTTTCATGAGCTGTATGCCAAAATCATCAGTATTAAAACAATAAAAGACCTGAGATATTTCAGTTGGTGTGCAATGAATCAAAAATATATGAAAATTTAATTTTTATCAGTACATTACAGAAAATAATGCATTTTATCATAATATGCTAATTTTTTGAGAAGGACTAGTACATGTATATTGTATACAGTGGTACCTTTACTTATGAGTGTCTTTTATAACGGATTTTCCATGATACGCGCTTCGATTCACCAAAAATCTGCCCCATCCAACAAACGAAATTTTGATTTACGAGCTCTGCTGGGGAAATGGTATTTCCGGGCCGATTAGCCTTGTATTCCTCCGTGCTCCGAGAATGCCTTGTGCAGTGCTTCTCAATTATTTGCTATGATGCCCCATATAGAAAGAAAAAAAAACACCCCCCCCCACAGGTTCCCCACGCACGACTATAAATAGTGTTCACTGCACTTCATATCGTTTCCTTGACGCTTTTTCCCTACACCATAGGGAACACAGTGTGAGCACCAGTGCCACCTACTGTAGAGGATGTGCAATTACACTTAATTCTAGTACAATATGGCAAAGAAGCATGTTCCCCAGGGGCATATGCCCCCCGACGTCACACCACGCCCCACTACTTCAGAAGCACTGGCCTTGTGGGAGCCCACCACGAGCCTTTGTTCGTTGGCATTCATAGCGTGCATACGCGCAAAATTATCCTCCTGCTCCTCCTTCGGTTACACACCCCCTCATGCCTGCCCACGTGACCTCTTCATGCCCACATGACATCTCTGCCACAGTCAATGATCAGAAGAGTTAGTTGTCTTATTGTTTATTCTTGTTTTATTATTATTTATTATTAGTTATTCTTCATGTTAATGTACATCTATTATTATGAAATATTTATTGTTTTTACATGTTTATCTTTAGGTCAAATATACGTGTTTGTTTCAGGTTATATGAGTTTGGGAGGGGCTTGGAACGGGTTATTTGGTTTTCTATTATTAACTACGGGAAATATTGTTTTATCTAACAAACACTGACTTACGAGCTCGCCCTCGAAACAGATTAAATTTGTAAGTCATGGTACCACTGTATATACACGTGTTTATATGTTTATATATATATATATATATATATATATATATATATATACATAGAGGATTTTCTGAGTAGATCCTTCCGTAGGAGAGTGCTCAATACTTTTTGGTAGAGCAAATAAACAAAAATAAAAGGACAGGACAAAGACTTTCTATTGAAACTCCATTTATCACTACAGATCTGTTTCGAGGGGTGGTGAAACCATCCTCTCTCTTCAGGTGATTATAGAAGAATGATTACAAAGTGCTGGGGGAGGTACTATGTCGGTGAACATGGCGTCCTCTAGATGGGGTGGTGTTCATTATGTATTCGGGGGCGGGTTTTTTAAAAATATCGATACATGCATACATTAGTTTTTCTCATGCCCGTGGACTCATATATGTACACACTTTTATTTATATATATATATATATATATATATATATATATATATATATATATACGTTCACGTGCGTAAGCACATACACACACATACACAAGTATATATAATGTTTAGTAAACTAAACGTTGATTAAACGTTTATGTTTAAACGTTTATTAAATGTTGATTAAACGTAAATGTTTAGTGTAACTAAACATTATATATACTTGTGTATGTGTGTGTATGTGCTTACGCACGTGAACGTATATATATATATATATATATATATATATATATATATATATATATAAAAGTGTGTACATATACGAGTCCACGGGCATGAGAAAAACTAATGTATGCACATGTATGCATGTATCGATATTTTAAAAAAACCCGCCCCCGAATACATAATGAACACCACCCCATCTAGAGGACGCCATGTTCACCGACATAGTACCTCCCCCAGCACTTTGTAATCATTCTTCTATAATCACCTGAAGAGAGAGGATGGTTTCACCACCCCTCGAAACAGATCTGTAGTGATAAATGGAGTTTCAATAGAAAGTCTTTGTCCTGTCCTTTTATTTTTGTGTATATATATATATATACACACACACACACACACACACACACACACACACTATACATATACACATTTGAAAATTAAAACGCTAAATTCTGTGGAGAGTAAATATAAAGTCAAATTTCTACACGAATGCAGAATTAATACAGACACACAGATGCACTAATTTTTTTTTCATTCAGTCGGATCACAGAACTAATCAGAACCCGGTTATTATTCTTTCTGATATTTACAGATGTCTAAATTCAACCTAACATGCAATTTACACTTTTTATTTTTTGTTATCTGCCTGCACAGCCGGGTAGTGACCTTTGACCTTGCCATGCACCTTGGCATGCAGTGAAAGGGATTTTTTTTGTTGCTGTTGTTTTGGGGAGGGAGGGGGGTTGTTGAGGAACCGGGGCCTTTTCCCTCGTCTCGCTGCCTCTCTGTGCAGTGATCATGCAGTACTTTCAGGAATGTGTCCTAGGTGCTTGTTTACAAATTTTTTCACCGTCTTGGTTTCCCAGCTACAGCCAAACCTGTTGCACGGCACACAAGGAGACAAAATATGTGGTTGGACCACTATCATGTTCAGACGCTCGACTCGATGTTGAGCCGGGAGGGAAAATCAGCACGACGACAAAAACGCTCAGGATACTTTTATATGCGTGAGTCAATGAAGCTTGAACATTGTCTGATAATCTTACACATTCCTGCAAAGATTTGAGGACAAAGTCCAAACAGGATGTGTGTGTGTGTGTGTGTGTGTGTGTGTGGGGGCACAGGATGGTTACAGTTTAGCTGAAATATCACATCAATATAAATTCTTTGCAGTAGAAAAAATATTTCGGAATTTAATTAGAAAGTTTTTTAAAAATGGTTAAGAAGAAACCCAAGTCCTGCTGTGTAAAGGTGAAAAAATCTAATTACAAAGTTTATACTAAGCCAAGGTTGGGTTTTATCACATATACATTACTGACATCATGACAAATTATTGAGTGACACACTTTTCCAAGATAAGGCCAGCCTTAAAAATATCTTTGTTGGCGATAACACGGCACGTTGGGCCGAAATTGTACTTAAAAACCCCGCATTAGCATTCACAGACACAAAAAAAATAAAAATATACCGGCCGGGTGTGTTGAAAAAAAAAACACGTGTCCCCATCATACACTGTATTGAAAAGTGACCAAAGTGAAATCAGTATCAACCGAACCTTGTGATTGGTCAATTTCACCAGTTCGGTGAAACAGCGATTCTCATCGGCCGGTACCGGTACCATCTTAACAACAAAGGTGGAAAGCATGATGGAAGGGGACAATCATGAGGGGGGATAAAACTGTTCTCTGTCACTATTAAACTTCCCAGTGTTTAAATAACAAATAAATTAACGTGTTTCAAATCGAGCAACACATTTGCTGACATTTTCGAACAAATACAAGTTAATTATAAAGCGCCAGCAACAGCGCGGAGCGTGACGAAGTTAGTTTTTTGTTTATTTGTTAGTTATTGAATGCGATATTAAAAGTTGATATTGCAGAAACCTTGATACTCTGTTGATTACAATATTAAAAGAATAAACTATGATATTCAGTATGTTGATTTCAAATACAAGATATTTATTTCATTCTACTGTCTTTACAAAATCATATACATAATATAGCGTGATGTCTTCTTCTCCTTTCGACTTTTCCCTTCAGGGGTCACCACAGCGAATCATCTGCCTCCATCTCACCCTATCCTTTGCATTTTCTTCTCTTACACCAACTACCTTCATGTCCCTCCTTCACCACATCCATGAATCGTCTCTTTGGTCTTCCTCTAGGCCTTCTGCCTGGTAGTTCCAACCTCAGTATCCTACTACCAAAATACTCACTATCCCTCCTCTGTACATGTCCAAACCATCTCAATCTAGCCTCTCTGACTTTGTCTACAAAACCTCTTACATGGGCTGTCCCTCTGATGTGCTCATTCCTGATCCTATCCATGCTCGATACTCCAAAAGAGAACCTCAACATTTTCATCTCTGCTACCTCCAGCTCTGCCTCCTGTCTTTTCCCCAGGGCCACTGTTTCTAAACCATACAACATCGCTGGCCTCAACACCGTCTTGCACACTTTTCCTTTCATTCTTGCCGATACCCTCCTATCGCACATCAGCCCGGACACTTTTCTCCAACCATTCCAACCTGCCTGCGCACACTTCACCTCTTTTCCACACTCTCCACTGCTCTGGATTGTTGAGCCCAAGTACTTAAAATCCTCCACCTTCCTTATCTTTGCTGCGTGTAACCTCACCGTTCCTCTTGGGTCCTTGGCATTCATACACATGTATTCTGTCTTACTAAGGCTAACCTTCATTCCCCTCCTTTCCAGGGCATACCTCCACCTCTCTAGATTTTCCTGCACTTGTTCTCTGCTCTCACTACGGATCACAGTGTCATCTACAAACATCATAGACCATGGGGAATATTGTCTAACCTCGTCTGTCAGCCTGTCCATCACCACAGCAAACTGACCCTTGATGCAGTCCCACCTCCACCTTGAACTCTTCTGTCACACCGACAGCACACCTCACCACTGTCTTACATCTCTCATACATGTCCTGCACCACTCTAACATACTTCTCTGCCACTCCAGACTTCCTCGTGCAATACCACAGTTCCTCTCTCGGCACCCTGTCATATGCTTTCTCCAGATACACAAAGGCACAGTGCAGCTCCTTCTGACCTTCTCTGTACTTCTCTATTAACATCCTCAAGGTAAACACTGCATCTGTCGTGCTCTTTCTTGGCATGAAACCAAACTGTTGTTCACAAATGCTGACCTCTGCCCTTAGTCTAGCTTCCACTATTCTTTCCCATAGCTTCATCGTATGGCTCATCAACTTTATCCCTCTGTAGTTGCCACAACTCTGCACGACTCAGTTGTTCTTAAAAATGGGCACCATCACACTTCTCCTCCATTCCTCCGTTATCCTCTCACTCTCTAAGACCTTGTTGAATGTTCTTGTCAGAAACTCTACTGCTACCTCTCCTAGACACTTCCATACCTCCACCGGTATGTCATCAGGACCAACTGCCTTTCCATTCTTCATCCTCTTCAATGCCCTCCTCACTTCACCCTTAATATAGCATGATGTATGAAAAAAATTAAAAATTTCCCCGTAAATCCCAGGTGGCCTGCACAGGCAAAGAACAAAATTTCCTCCCTCCCGGGTGAATCTTTTTTTTTTTTAATTCATGTTATTGCCAACAAATAATTTTTTAAGCCTGGCCTCATTCCGTGGTGTAAAGGTTAGCCTACTGTCGGCTAACTGGTAGCAATTGTTTGAACTTTACTGCCTTCATCATGTTTCTTGATGATCTTATCATCATCTTCTTCCACTTAATCCACTTAGTTTCTAAATCAATCGCTCGCCTTTGCTTGTTTGTAGAAGATCCATAAGCAGTACTCATTGTCTTTCTTTTTTCCGACATCTTCTGTGGATAAAACACTTACACTTATTTACACCCTCAACACTGTACTCGGCGCATATACACCACATTGGAACTTCGAGATATTTTCGTTCAACGAATATTGGTCAAAGTTGTCACTCCAAGTTGTCGTTAAGTGAGGACTGACCGTACTTATTTTTGGAAATGCATCAAAAATCTAAACCTACGTAAACTTGACGCAACCAAACAGATGCTAACAAGCTCTCTTGGCTAATTAGCCATTATGTTAACATCAATCAGTACGTAGCGGCGGTCCTGCAGCAGATTCTCACGAATGTTTTTCACGTGTCCATTCTTGTGGTACAACCAGTTTTATAGCAGATTCATAGTATCGAAATATCTCATATTTATTGGTATCTTCATGCAAATGCCAAATTTTTCGGTCCTATGAATCAGTTATCATTAATTATACAGTAGTTATCGCATGGTACATTCATTAGCTAATATAAACATTGTGATATCGCCAAATAACATTGAAGCAATAAATAGTGAAACTGTACCGTATCATAATGTACAACACCCAGTAGTCAATTATCAAACAGCTGTCTTAAAAATAAAAAATCTGCATTTTCAGAATCATTAATAAAGCAGCAGTGTCTTAAAATACTAACTGTTGGCTTGTAATCATATCATAATTCCAAATCATGTCATTGTTCAAAAGAATCACCAAATATTTAATGGTAGATTTTTATTTTCTAATCCCCAATTCCTCCCTAATTTAGTCGTATCCAATCGGACCCATCAGGTATTATCTTCCATATCATACAACCACCAAGCAGGGAGGGGCGAAAGCATGTGTATGCCCCCTCTGTGACATGCGATACTAGCCACACGCCTCCTTTCAAACTGAGGCACATGCATTTTTGGGGGGTGGGTCTAAAACACTCAGAGGAAAAGCACCCCTCATGCAAATGAGCTCACAGACATCCGTGACTGGCTGGTGATCGCAGTAAGTGACAGTGAAGTGAGCGTATGCCGTCCTTCCCTCCTGTGAGAACTCGGCCAATTAGCTCCCACGAACTCCCTTGATATTATAGGCTCGTTTATCAAAATCGTATCGCAAAAGATTCAGGAGTGATGACATATCAAAAGACTGGATTATGACCTGAAATTGTATCGTACTTCATCAGATTCAATAGTCTGACAAACCACTGTATAGTTCATTATGAATCATAATTCTAACAATTCAGTAGTGTTGTGAAAAACTGAACAGGTGGCTTATGGATCACAGTTCGTATCGTTACCAGAAACGTCAGGATCACCAAATAACCACTGACTACAGCATTATAAAGTATAAATATAAACATCCAGTAGTGCTGTCAGATACAAAATAGTTGGATTATGAATTGTAAGGAAATCATTACTAGATTCAGTACTTTCACCAAATACCAAAATAGTTGTCTTAATTATCAAAATTTCATATAAAATACATTCCTATTATATTCATAAACCGACTACTACTGAACGGATACTACTTGTAATGGTGTCAGTTTCAGTAGTGTCACCAAATCCTAACACTGTTTCATAGCAGATTCAGTATCATTTTATAAATCGAAATGGTATCAGATTCATTAGTAACACCGAATACCAACATCATCAGTTTATTTGTCGATAAAGTTTCTCAACAGTTTCCGCAGTATCGCCAGCTTACGAATCAAAATGATTTCAGGTTCAATAGTAACAGCGAACACCAACATTATCGGCTTACTGGTTGTAATGGTTTCAGAGCAGATTCACCAATATCACCGGCTTAGGAACGGGA
>CM045735.1:3289660-3297160 GCA_024760905.1 Plotosus lineatus | reverse complement strand
GTGGAAATTGGACTACTGTTGGTCGAAGACGTTGAAGAAGGAGAGGTGGGAGTCGTGTCCGTAGGCAGAGAGAGAGAAGAGGAAAGGCATGAGTCTAGTTGGAACTACCAGGCAGAAGACCTAGAGGAAGACGAAAGAGACGATTCATGGACATGGTGAAGGAGGACATGAAGGTAATTGGTGTAAGAGAAGAAGATGCAGAGGACAGGGTGAGATGGAGGCAGATGATTCACTGTGGCGACCCCTGAAGGGAAAAGCCGAAAGGAAAAAAAAGAAGATAAACACACACACACACACACACACACACACACACACATATATATATATATATATATATATATATATATATATATATATATATATATATATATATATATATATATATATATATATATATATATATATGGTCTGGTTTGCTCCCACAGTCCAAATACATGCACAGTAGGTTAATTGGCTGTTCCAAATCACCCCCAGGTTCGAGAGTCTGAGTGTGAGTATGAATGGTTGTGTAAGTGTTGGTCCTGCGATGGATTGGCAAGCTGTCCAGGTGTACCCTGCCCTCGTCCAGAGTTGGCTGAGATAGGCACCAGCCTCCCCTCAACACTAATTAGGATGAAGTGGTTCAGAAAATGAATGAATGGATAGCCTAATGTGTATGTCTTTGAACTGTGGGAGGAAACCGAGTACTCCGAGGAAACCCATGACAGCACAGGTACAACATGTGAAGCCCACACGGAAACGTCAGCCCAGTCGATTCCGGGCGAAGGCAGAGTACACCCTGGACGACTCGCCATGCCATCACTGGCCGGAAACACGCTGACGGCTTTGCGGCCTACTCTTGTCGAAAATCAGCAGTGGTTCTTTTCCATGCCTCACACTGGGGTAATTTTATACAGTATTATATATAAAATAAATCAACAATTATGAGAAACCTTGTTAGTATCTGATGGGTTGTTATTAAACGGGTGTAATTGTTCACGAGAGAGGGTCTGGTGAGCACCTCCGGTGATTCGTGGGCACAGCATGCCACCGTGTGGCCAATAACGGAGCAGACACACCTCACAAGACGCAAACACGGAGGTCACGTGATCAGGCATCCGCAAGCCGGGCGCAAATCATTGTTGTTGTCGTTGTCGCCTCCTCGCGCGGTGTCGCCGGTGTTGAATCGCGAAGTCGCTGCCGCCCTCGCGCACGTGCGCCGGACATGTTCCCGCTCCGGCATGTGCGCGTGGCTCTAATGGCCGTCACTGCCGCCTTCGGAGCCGCTGTGTTCATGACCGTAAACCTTTTCTATAAGAGGAGAGTGTGGACACCGGAGGACTACTGCACCTTTAAAGAGGTCTGTTTGTTCATCTCCTGTCAACAGAATACTGCTGCAAGCGCACAATAAACAACAACAACAACAACACTAATAATAATAATAATAATAATAATAATGAGAATAATAATAATAATAACATGCCTAAATAATCATATCCAAATCACATTGTCACGTGAGATGTGGAAGCTGCAATAAAACAGGTGAGTTTTCATTTCTGACGTCATTATCGTCTCGTGGAATGATTGCTTTCATTTTTAATACAATACAAAATTAAATAAATAAACTAACAATTAACATAAATCAAGGGCGAGAGGTTTACAATAAATGTAAGTTTTATGAACTTTCTGTCATTATATGAATCTGTTTACTTACGACGTGGATTTATAGTGAAGTGGGCGGAGTTTATGCATATCCTGCTTTCCTGCTGAGTGATATATAACCGGGTGTCCTGGAGGTATATTTTTTGACGACAATTAAATTAAACACTGTGCAGTATTTTATTTCTTTTAAAGATGGATATTGTACAAATATTCTACCAAAATTTCAGGGAAGTTATTGAACACCTAATATTTCCCTCTATATATATATATATATATATATATATATAGAGCAGAGCAGAAGCAAAGTGACGGAAGCTGGAAAAGGAAGAGTGTCGTGTTGTCTTCAATGAGTAGTTGAAAATGGCTTTGGGTGGTCAGGAAGTGCTTCCAGATGACTGGACAACTACAGCTAATGTAATCAGGGAGACAGGTAGGAGAGTTCTTGGTGTGTCCTCTGGAAGGACAGTAGATAAGGAGACTTGGTGGTGGAATGAGGAAGTACAGGAGAGTGTACAAAGGAAGAGGTTAGCTAAGAAGAAGTGGGACATAGAGAGGACCGAAGAGAGGAAACAGGAGTACAGGGAGACACAGCGTAAGGCGAAGGTAGCGGTGTCAAAGGCCAAACAGAGGGTGTATGATGACTTGTATGATCGGCTGGACATTAAGGAGGGAGAAAATGATTTATACCGGTGGAGGTATGGAAGTGTGTCTAGGAGAGGTAGCAGTTGATTTTCTGACAAGAACATTCAACAAGGTCTTAAGAGTGAGAGGATGCCGGAGGAATGGACGAGTGTATATATACAGTCAGCCCCCTTCTTACGAAATTAATCCATTCCAGCGTCTTTTTTGGAACTTGGAGTTTTTGTAAGTAGAGGCACCTTTTACATGTAAAACGCATGATTCGTTCCAAGGCTCCCAAGAGTACCCTTTAAAAATGATAAAAGCATACCTTTCAAGGTACTCACTTCGTGTTGACCATGTCTTCTTAGCAGAGTTATAATCTTACAATGCCATGGCACCGGGAATCACTTTCACCGGGAATCATGTGTGTGTGTGTGTGTGTGTGTGTGTGTGTGTGTGTGTGTGCGCGCGAGCGCGTGTGTTGACCATGTCTTCTTAGCAGAGTTATAATCTTACAATGATCATGGCACCGGCAATCACTTTCACCGGGATGCACGTGGGTGTGTGTGTGCGCACGTGTTGACCATTCCTTCTTCGCAGAGTTATAATCTTAATCTTACAATGACCATGGCAACAGGAATTACCTTCACCGGGAATCACATGTGTGTGTGTGCGCGTGTGTTGACCATGTCTTCTTAGCAGACTTATAATCTTACAATGACCACGGCACCGGGAATCACTTTCACCGGGAATCACGTGTGTGTGTGTGTGTGTGTGTGTGTGTGTGTGTGTGTGTGTGTGTGTGTGCGTGTGTGTTGACCATGTCTTCTTAGGAGAGTTATAATCTTACAAATGTTTATGAAAGTTTAAAAGCCTGAGCCATAAAATACAGTTGGAATGACAGACAAACAGGAACACGGTTCACACAAACTTGAACAAAGTTGGAACGACAGTGCCATCCCTCCTAGCCAATGTGAGGACAGCGGAGAGGGATGTTGAGAGATAGACAATGGGAGGGAGCTGCGTCATCCTGCCTAGCCAATGGGAGGTCAGCAGGGCGGGATGTTGGGAGACAGCCAATGAGAGAGCAACTCGTGCATTGTTTGAATGGCGTGTTTGGTGCTTTTCGTAATAAGAAGTTGTTTCACATACAAAGGACAAAAATTTAGGAAAATGTTTTTCGTATACTGGATTTTTCGCATTCAGGGGTTTACATAAGAAGAGGGCCGACTGTATACAGGATATATATTCAAGGGCGTAGGCTGGTCTGACCTTGGGAGGGGGGCATAATTTTATTTATTATATTATTAAGCACTTTGGGGGAACCCAGTACATTCGTGGGTAGAATTATAAACTTTAAAAAATTGTTGTCTATACAGGGGTGAACTGCAATCAAATATTATTGTTCAAACAAAAACGTTCTCAAATATATTTGAAACTACATCTGCAAGTACATGTGCTAAATACATTTACAAATTGAGCTAAAGTTATTAATCTATTCAAAGGCACAAACAAATCTTCTTCTTTTCATTTCGGCTTTTCCCTTCAGGGGTCGCCAGAACGAATCATCTGCTTCCATCTCACCCTATCCTTTGCATCTTCTTCTCTTATACCAGCTATCTTCATGTCCTGCTTCACCACATCCATGAATCGTCTCTTTGGTCTTCCTCTAGGCCTTCTGCCTGGTAGTTCCAACCTCAGCATCCTACTACCAATATACTCACTATCCCTCCTCTGTACATGTCCAAACCATCTCAATCTAGCCTCTCTGACTTTGTCTCCAAAACGTCTTACATGTGCTGTCCCTCTGATGTCCTCATTCCTGATCCTATCCATCCTCGTTACTCCCAAAGAGAACCAGGCACAAACAAATATTAATACATATTTACAGCACAAAGACATACTATTAATTTTATAAAAGTACTGACCAGTAGACTGCAGATCCAGGCTGGATGGCTTATGATTATTTTAGCCATTCATTCTCTGTGCGTCAATGTTTGTGTTCTAACACATGTGCAGGAACCGGAAGCGGTACTAACAAACTGTGCTTTATTCTCACACGCGCACGATGTTTGATTGACAGTGTTCAGCTATTATTGCTTACTGATAATATGTGAGGTGCTCCACCGAAATAGGCACCTGTCGTTGATTGTTGATTGGTCAGCTCGGGCTTGCACATGCGCAGTGCCCGTTACACATTAACTTCCGGTGTTAACTTCCAGTTTCCGGTTTACTGCACGTTGAATTTATCTCCGACTTTTTCTTCAATAACAGTCATTAAGTTTATTTATAAGATTGTGAATACACATAATTTCTTGTCCAGCGGAACTGAACTCCTGCTGTGGGGGATGGGGGGTGCACGTACACCCTGTGCACCCCCCCAGCCCACGCCCTTGATATTGTACAGTATATATATTTATAAAGCCAGCAATGGTTCTTTTACGTTCTTCTCACCACAGATAGTGAGAGACATGGCCCGCCTTTGATAACCCAGTTAGCTGCACTGGGGGGACCGTGACAACCCTGTGGAGAGTGGGACTCGAACCCCCAACCCCAGGATCAGCGATCCAGTGCCCAACACCACTAGACCACCAATGACCTGATAATGTTTATATACCGTATATATAAATCTGTAAATTCACAATATGAATATTTCATTAGATTAAGCCTTGTTTATTTGCCCAATCATCTGCCAAGAATTAATTATAGGTTTTTTTAATATGGCTGATTGCTTAACCCTTTAACGCTCAAATTATTTTTTGCAGTTAAAAAAACTTGATCAGTTTTAATTGATAGTTTTTCTTAATCAAAAATGCTGAAGGAAACACACTGACCAGATCTTTTTCTACAAAATGCTAACAACAGGAATAATAATAATAGAATAATAACAACACAATAATAACAAATAACAACACACTCAAATTCATGAACAAATCCTGCGCACTCAAAGTCGTCTCACAGCTGACTGAGGCACGTGGGACCAAGCTGTGTTGCAAAAGGCGACGCCACAACAAGTATACAACACGTTCTGAATGGCAGCAGCACACATCTAGTAGTTATTAGCATTTTTTGAAAGAAGACCATATGGTCCTGCTGGGAATTAAAGGGTTAATTAATAATACTATGGTTGAAGGGAGGTGAAGCCGACCTCTGGGCAAAGGAGGGATACACCCTGAACAGTTTGGCAGTCTATCACAGGGCTCGCACAGACTCACTTATTCACACTCACACCTAGATAGGCTATTTGTCAGTAGAGTATAAATGAGTGAATGGGGCAGTGGTGGTCTAGTGGTATAGGGCGCTGGATCGCTGATCCAAAGGTTGGGGTTTCGAGTCCCACTCTCCACAAGGTTGTCACTGTACCCCCAGTGCAGCTAACTGGGTTATCAAAGGTGGGCCATGTCTCTCACTGTCTATGGTGAGAGGCATGTAAACGAACCATTGCTGACTTTCGTAAAGAGGAGCTGCAAAGTCGTCAGCGTGTTTCTGTCCCTTGCTAAAAGGGTTGTGACAGGAAGGGCATCCGATGTAAAAACCTCTGCCAAATCAAACGTGCGAATCAGATGATTCGCTGTGGCGACTCCCGAGTAAAAGGAAAAAAGCCGAAAGTAAGACAGACAGTATAAATGAGTGAGTCTGTGTAGGTCCTGCATGTCTTTTGACTGTGGGAGGAAACCAGATTACCCAGAAGGAACCCACACAAGCAACGGGAGAACATTCAAACTGCACACAGAATCATCCTCATCGAGCTCAAAACTGAAACCCCAGAATCATTTTTGCTGTGAGGCAGATGTGCTATCCACTGTCCTCCCATGATTATAACCTTATTATCTTTAATATGTACTCATGACATGAGGGTCCAACTCTCTAAAATAATAAAAGTCTAGCACCAAACTGGGCTTAGAATCTCTGCAGTATCTGCAGTCATTATCTGTCAGATAATGTGTCAGTTGTCAGAGGGTTAAATCTGGTAGAGTTTCAATGTTGTTGTTATGCAGGAATGAACAAGGGGAAGAAGGAGACTGTGAATGAGCTGCAGTCAGCAAAAAATGAGAAATAAAAATAAGAGAGAATGACTGAGATCATGCCTGCATCAGTTCGGGTGAAAGGAAGTGAAACATTTATTGGGTGTTATCGCAAAACATTTGTTCCTCATTTCATTTCAGTAATAAATTGTTAAACAGTATGTAATTATTATAAAGCTATGCAGGTTGATGAACCCTGCTTTCCAAAAGGTTATACGGTTACACAGCTACAGTTGATACTGACTGCTTTGACATAGTAAGTGACATAGCGGTGTCAAAGGCCAAACAGAAGGCGTATGATGATGTATGCTAGGTTGGACAGTAAGGAGGGAGAAAATGATTTATACAGGTTGGCACAGCAGACAGATAGAGATGGGAAGGACATGCAGCAAGTTAGAGTGATAAAGGACAGAGAGGAAAATGTATTGACTGATGACAGAAGTGTGCTGGGAAGATGGAAAGAGTACTTTGAAGAGCTGATGAATGAGGAACATGAGAGAGAAAAAAAGAGTAGAAGAGGTGACTGTTGAGGACCAGGAAGTAGCAAAGATTAGTAAGGGTGAAGTGAGGAGGGCATTGAAGAGGATGAAGAGTGGAAAGGCAGTTGGTCCTGATGACATACCGGTGGAGGTATGGAAGTGTGTCTAGGGGAGGTATCAGTTGATTTTCTGACAAGAACATTCAACAAGGTCTTAGAGAGTGAGAGGATAACGGAGGAATGGAGGAGAAGTGTGCTTGTGCCCATTTTTAAGAACAAGGGAGATGTGCAGAGTTGTGGCAACTACAAAGGGATAAAGTTGATGAGCCATACGATGTGGTTATGAGAAAGAATAGTGGAAGCTAGACTAAGGGCAGAGGTAAGCATTTGTGAACAACAGTTTGGTTTCATGCCAAGAAAGAGGACTACAGATGCAGTGTTTGCCTTGAGGATGTTAATAGAGAAGTACAGAAACGGTCAGAAGGAGCTGCATTGTGCCTTTGTGTATCTGGAGAAAGCATATGACAGGGTGCCAAGAGAACTGTGGTATTGCACGAGGAAGTCTGGAGTGACAGAGAAGTATGTTAGAGTGGTGCAGGACATGTATGAGAGATGTAAGACAGTGGTGAGGTGTGCTGTCGGTGTGACAGAAGAAGGTGGAGGTGGGACTGCATCAAGGGTCAGCTCTGAGCCCCTTCTTATTTGCTATTGTGATGGACAGGCTGACAGACAAGG
>CM045735.1:3272160-3287160 GCA_024760905.1 Plotosus lineatus | reverse complement strand
ACCTGTCCAGGATCTCTGGCTTATATCCATGAGATCACATTGTTCATATTGTCCCCATGTTCATGCGGATTTCCTCTAGGTTCTCTGGTTTCTCCTTCTGTTGAAAAGATTTCAGTAAGTGTCCCAGAGTGTTTAAATATTTGTTTGTCTTTCGAATGTGGTGTTAGGAGGAAGAGGAGTGCAGACAGAGGCAGGTCCTTGTTCTCGGCCTAGACGGCGCTGGGAAGAGCAGCGTTCTGCAACAGCTGAATGGAACAGCTAGTAGAAGAAAGTGCGTCCCAACACGCGGCTTCAACTTCATCCGTCTCTATACACCCAACTGTGAATTTGACTTCCTAGAAAGTATGCATCTTTCTTTATAGTAAAAGGAGGTAATATTGATGCTTTGCATAATAAATCTGCCGCAGGTTTTATATCGGATGCCCTTTCTGACACAACCCTCTGCGTGTATCCGGGCTTGGGACCAGCGTGATAGAGAACACTGGCTTGCACCCCCTACCCCCTGGGCTGCATTTCTTTCTTTCTAGTACTTAAATAATAATAATAATAATAATAATAATCATAATAATACAGTCAGTCCTCACTTAACGACAAGGTTACGTTCTGTAGACCCCGCCGTTAAGCGAGTCTGTCATTCAACGAACCCGCTTTAGTTGACATTTTGCTTGGTTTGTATTTGTACAGTCGGCTACTGTATTGCATACGTATAGACCGTTGTATGTGAGAAGCCATAACTGCTAGCAGTCGCTTGAACTCTCTTACCTAGTAGCGTGATAGACTTCCGAATGAGTAGTGAGTGAGTGAGTGAGTGTGAGTGTGTGTGTGTGTGTGTGTGTGTGTGTGTGTGTGTGTGTGTGTGCGAGTAGGGAGGCGGGATGGTTTGCCGACCTGGGTAGGCGCAAACATACGCACACACTCACTACTCAGCTGCTTTGTTTCTGCTGTGACTCGTTAACAGTAAAAGTATATTTTTGATAATTTGACAATTTTTAATTGTCGTTAACGGAGTTCGTCGTTAAGTGAGGACTGCCTGTAATAATAATAATAATAATTGTTACATTCATAATTAACTAAGGTTTCATGTTTTACACATTTTCCCACTTTTTTATCCTGTTATACTTCTAGTACAGTGGTACCTCACCTTACGAAATTAATCTGTTCCAGAGCCTTTTTCGTAACCTGGATTTTTTGTAAGTGGATTTTTTTGTAAGTAAAGGTGCATTTTTTCGTTGCATGTAAATCGCGTGATTCATTCCAAGGCCCCCAATACTACACTTTAAAAATTATAAATGCATACCTTTTAAGGCACTTACTTCGTGTTGACCGTGTCTTCTTAGCAGAGTTATAATACAAATACAAATGTTTATGCAAGGTTAAAAGTCTGAGCCAAAAAATAAAGTTGAAATGAGCACATTCAAAAAAACTCATAAAACATGAACAGGAGCCACGTCATCCTTCCTGGCCAATGGTAGGCCAGCGGGGCGGGATGTTGTGAGATAGCCAATGGGAGAGAGCTGCGTCATCCCTCCTAGCCAATGGGAGGCCAGCATAGCGGGATGTTGGGAGATCGTCAATGGAGAACAACTCGTGCATTGTTTGAATGGCACGTTTTAATGTTTGAATGACACGTTTCATAAGGAGAACTTGTTTTGTATACAGTGACAAAAAATTTTGGAAAATGTATTTCGTAACCTGGATTTTTCATTTGCTGGGACTATTGTAAGGAGAGGTACCACTGTATTTGTTTAGCATCCTAATCTTAAAAGTCTGCTAAATAATCACGTGAAAAAAAATCATTGTTCAAACTATTACTTTCTCTGGGACTAGGAAACACGGATCAATACTTTGGTGTAGCAAGTCATGGAAAAAGATGGGCCATGTGACATGTTTTTCTTTTCAGTAGGAGGCGGTGAGGACTTGCGTCCATATTGGGCCGATTTCCTGAAAAGAGCACATATTTTGTTGTATGTGGTGGACTCCTCGGACAAAAAACGTCTCCCGCTGGCTAAAGATGAACTTCATCGCCTACTCAGCATCAACCTGCGACTTCCAGTAATAATACTGGGAAACAAACAGGTGACTGGGACACATGTACATATTTATTAGAGCAGAAGTCTAAAGAATCCTTATATTCACTAACTCACTCATTTACTGAACCACTTATCCTGATCCCATTAGGGTCCTGCTGTGAGTCATCTCATGAAGTAGTTAGCTAGCTAATGTACCATGCTAACTAGCCGTAAGCCGTAAGACTTAGCTAGCTAACATACCTAGGTACCTTGACTTACGAGTGTCTTTTATAACGGATTTTCCATGATACGAGCTTCGATCCCACCAAAAATCTGCCCCAATCTAACCAGCAAAATTTTGAATTACGAGCTCTGCTGAGGAAATGACTTTTCTTGGCCGATTAGCCTCATATTCTTCCGAGTGTATTCATCAATGCTCGGAGAAAGCCTTGTGCAGTGCTTCTCAATTATTTCTGTGATGCCACTTATAGGAAGAAGAAAAAAACACTTCACGCCCCCCAGCACCCCACACGTGACTATAAATAGTGTTTACTGCACGTCATACCATTTGCTTGGTGTTTTTTCCCTACACCATAGGGAACTGTTACATACATATGCCTAATGGATTCTATCAGATGAGCCCCCACTTGGAAAGGAAAATTTAGGGGAGTGAAATTGCCCTGTGAAACCAGCAAGGCACGACAGACCACGACATAAACTATATACACTTTAATAATATGAACAAACTAAGACAAAATTCACATTATTTACAACTTAGACCTTAAACCATATACAAATTAACTAAGGGTCCCATAGTCACCAAGCACCTGCAGCAGGGTAACTTTAGAGATGGCGCATGTGCTGGCGGGGAAAGGCTTGCCATCCCGCCTCATGACACACCAAGGTCTTGACATGTATCCTTGAGAAAGTCACTTCTGGTGACAAAAATCACTCCTGAGGAGATGCAGCCAAACAAAATGGACAATCCTCCAGAGATCCCTCGTGGATCCACTCTTGAGTTGTCCTAACAAATATCCAGGATAGCAAAGCAAAAAGTCCTCGCCTGAGTGAAGGACAGTTCAGCCCTGGAATTCACCAAGAACCCTTACAGATACAAAATACTGCTTCTCCTCCTCAGTCTTTGAGAGCTATATCACCCCCAAGGGGTCCTGGTCTCCCCAACAAGTTGTTTTCTCCCTGGTACCAGCCTGAACAAGCCCAGGCAAGCCCAGACAAGCCCAGACATGTCTGTGTTGCTCCTCCCCACTGTTGGATCGCGCAACTCCAGTCCTCTATGGAAAATTACAGACTCAAACAGCTGAGTCACACCATGTGACTTTCTTCCATTATTTTTATATTTACATTCACACAAATATGTACATGCTCGTAACAGGAACACAGTGAGAGCGCCACTGCCACCGACTGTAGAGGACATGCAATTACACTTAATTCTAGTACAGTATAGCAAAAAAGCATGTTCCCCAGTGTCATAATAGTTCCGTCCCGTCCCATACCCCCCCCCGGGCATCACACCGCGCCCCATTATTTGAGAAGCACTGGTCTTGTGGGAGCTCACCAGGAGCCTTTCCTGCTGGTATTCGTAACATGCACATGCACAAAATCCGACTCTTCCTTCTCTGTTACGCACCACTTCCTGCCTGCCCACATGACATCTTTGCTGCAGTGGATGATTGGAAGGGTTAGTTGACTTATTGTTTATTCTTGTTTTATTATTAATTATTATTAATTATTATTAATGTTAATGTACTTGTATTATTATCAAATAATTTTTACATGTTTATCTTTAATATATTAGGTCCAATATACATGTTTGTGTCAGGTTATATGAGTTTGGGAGGGGGTTGGAACGGATTAATTAGTTTTCTGTTGTTTCCGATGGGAATTTTTGTTTTATATAACGAACATTTTGACGTACGAGCTCACCCTCAGAACAGATTAATTTTGTAAGTCAAGGTACCAATCTATAAGTTGGCTAGCTAAATGTATCTTGGTAACGAGCCATAATTCATACTATAACGTCACTAGCTGACGTACCTAGGTAAGTACCTATAAGTCATCCCACAATTTAGCTCGTTGGACAGATAAGGTATTGATGTAACTAGCTAAAAATCATTCCATAATGGAACTGACCATCTCACGTACATAAGTAGGTAACTATAAGTAATTCCATAACTTAGCTAGATAATGTACCCTTGAGGTAAAGTACACGGAAGGATCCACTGCACTGTTTGATGTAGTGGAGTGTATTATGAAATGATTCTTTTATGAAAAACAGACACAACAGCACTGTTGCGTTTAGTCGTATCCTCAAAGTGGCCGTGATTATAGACTGTGGCATTACAAGTGGTTATTTAATGATTTTGGTGTCCTCTAGAAAGTGAGTCTCTTTCAGGTTCTTCATAAAAACCTTTAGGGTTCCTTCAGAGTGAAATCATGAAGGACCAGGACTCCTTGCTGATCCATCTTATATTTCCTGTCATTTCAGGACAAGCGGGACGCTGTAAGCGTGGCCGAGCTGCGTGATGCTCTCTCTCTGGGCTCGATGTCGTACCAGAGGAAGCTCTTCGTACTCCAGCTCAGTTCTGTCGTCGAGTCTGAGTCCTGCGCTCTCCAGAATCTTCAGGACGTGCTCGTCAATATAGAGTCTGATCACAACTAAAGCCATGTGTAGAAGGGATCTTCTAAATCATTGTGATGTCTCAGGATGAAAAAGCTTGATACAATCAAAGGGTTTGTTCTAAACACTTCCTGCTTCCTTGCAGGATTGTGACGGAGGGAGGTACAAGGGGTCAAAGTGACACCAGTTTATTGTTCCTTTAAAAAAAAATCTTATACATTATAATAATCTGTGTAATCAGCACGTGTAGCGGACTGGGAGAACCCAGTGGATACTCGAACTCTGTCTGAATGTTCAGTGATTTTACAGCTCATATACTTTGGGACAGTTTTTTATTTTCCACCACTGCTTCCTTGCTAACAATCACAACATGGGGGCAATGAGAAAATAGTCACATGACTTAGGCAGAGCAATACATCTGACGCTCCCTTTTCACTTGTTAGCCTAAAAACCCGCTTGCTATGCGCGGCTTCCTCACGCGCTGAAATCCATGCTGGTCGGTAGCTGTACATCATTACACAATCAGCATAATCCTGCGTCATTTAGGCTGTAATCACAGCCCTTCTGTCAAAATGTTTGTGATGCTGCTAGAGAAAAGAACTCTGAAGTACACATGCTATGCCAACCACATCAAAACTTTACTGTCTAAATAGTAAAGGACAATAAACGACATTAACAACCATAAATGTGAACAGAGATCAGGTGAGCGACAAGAAATTTAGCACAATCCAAAGACCGCGCTGTCCGCCATCTTCCACATACATGAGCTCAAGGTCAGATGTACACGTCTGGGTGGTGTTATGACCGACAGATGTGCATGTATGTATGCAAATATGAATGTGTGCCCCTCCCACTTTGTGAACACGCTCAGTTTGCGCCCTTGTCTCAGAGCACTAAACGGATTCAAGCTACCGTAATCTCCCGTTGTATCGCTTTCCTGTTGCACCACTCAGAAGCCGAGGCTTATGTTTAACGGCTGGAACCGTGAGTGTCTGGCCATTTTGATTTAGTCATTATCCACTTGGGATAATGTTTTTAACTCTTTAGATAGCAGATCACGGATGATACTGTTTCTTTGAGTACATACTAATAGACATTATACACCTCCAAAACTCTTAATGTATAATTATAATCATATAACCTAAAATCAAAGAAGTGGACAAAATAAATAAATAAAATAATAGTTTGTCACAATCACTGATTCTGAATCCTAGAAATGGAACAAAATGTCCGAAAACCAATTAATTCGTTCCAACCCCCTACCAAACTCATAACCTGCCACAAACATGTATTTTTGACCTAATATATTAACGATAAACATATAAAAACAATAAATATTTCATAATAATAATACATGTACATTAAAATTAATAACAATTAATAATAATAAAACAAGAATAAACAATAAGTCAGCTAACCCTTCCGATCATCAACCGCGGTAACGATGTCATGTGGGCAGGCAGGAGGTGGTGCGTAACAGAGGAGGAGGAGAATTTGTTTTGTTTTGTTCATGTGGATGCTACAAATGCCAGCGAGGAAAGGCTTGTGGTAAGCTATCACAAGACCAGTGCTTCTCAAATAGTGGGGTGCGGTGTGATACCGGGGGGGGGGGGGGGGGGGTGTTATCCTGGGGAACGTGCTTTTTTTGCCATACTGTACTAGAATTAAGTGTAATTGTGCCTTGACTACAGTAGTTAGCAATGTTGCTCTCATTGTGTTCCCTATAGTGTAGGGAAAAAAACAGTGGGCAAACGATATGAAGTGCAGTAAACACTATTTATAATCGCACTATTTATAGTCGCACAATTTTTTTTTTTTCTTCCTAGACGGGACGTCACATAAAATAATTGAGAAGCACTGGACAAAGTGTTCTTGGAGCACGGAGGAATACACACGGAAGCATACGAGACTAATCTGCCCGAAAAAGCCCCCATCAGAGCTTGTAAAGTGAATTTTTGCTCGTTGGATGGAGCAGATTTTTGGTGGGATTGAAGCTCGTATCATGGAAAATTCATTATAAGGGACACTTCTTAGACGAGGTACAACTGTGTGTGTGTGTGTGTGTGTGCGTGTATATATATATATATTTATATATATATATATATATATATATATATATCTGTATAGCGAGAGAGAGAGAGAGAGAGAGAGAGTGTCACTAGTCGAGTTACAACCTAGATCGGTTCCGATCAACCAGTTGTAAGTCGGATTGGTTGTAAAGTCGGATATTTAACACAACGAAACCAAAACCACCCAGCACTCGCTATGAATTCATGTGAAGCGTATTCTTCACCTGCATGTTCTTTCAACATGTGAAATAAACTAAGTAATAAACAAAGTAAGTCTGCAATACTTTGTACTTCTCGCAACATCACCTTGACTTTTCTTTGCCTATTATCTTCCAACCACGTGTATAGCAACTTTTCCATCTCTGCAATCGGTCCTTCGTGCTGTTTTGTGATGATAGTTGATATAATTAGGGCTGCTGCTTTCACTGCTTCCTTAATGCGGTCCTTGTCCTACAAAATTGTAGACATCGTGGAATGGGAGAGGTGGAGATCTCACTTTCACTTTCACCCCCAATGACAGTGCGTTGCTTGCTTTCTTGGTAGAATTGCCATTTGATGAATCAATCTTGGCGGCCATGGTAACGGTGTACAGTAAATGAATGTAAAATTGAACTGTAACAGATGTTACTGCGACGGTATCTGGTCACAGTGTGTTGTGGTAGAATGCTGGGAGATCCTGAGATGCTGCACTGCCAGACACATACAGTAAACTCATAATAGGCATCTTCTAGACATGGTCGTAAGTACGGGTGGTCGTAACTCGTGTACGTCGTAACTCGAATAGTGAGTGTATATACATATATATAAAATCCTGAGTTTTAAAAAAAAGCACTTTTCTCAAACTTAAAATTTATATAAAGTCATCGAAATGGAGCATGAGGGATGGACCAGTCTCACACTCTAAAAATGTAAAACTAACCCTTAAAATCTCGTTAAAAAGTTTTGGTTTACAGACGCTTCCCAACTTACGTTTTAGTTCAGTTCTGGACGGCCGAACGTAAGGTGAGGAAAAAAACAAAAAAAAAACAAACAAAAAAACCCTAAGTTGTTACTGTATGTTCCAGTGACGTATGATGTTCATACTGTACTATACATCCAAAAATACCATTACGGTATCTCATAAAACACCACTAAATAAATTATTATAAACATTGTAAAATAATATCAAATATATCAAATAATTTCAAATAGGTAAATTTTAATCAAATTCACTCATCAAATGTCAAATACAGTATCAAATATAACCTTTAACATGCTCTGTGATGCAATCTTTCTGCTTGTAAATGGTTCCGATGGTCGATGGAGCCATTTGGAAGAAACGTGTAACATTCACGTGTTTTTCACCAGCATCGATTTTCTTGATAATAGCCATCTTCGTTTCTAACGAGGTGGCTTGCCGCGTTTTCTGATTACCACCATCACTAGTAGGCTTACGCTTCTGACCAACCATATTTGCTTAGGGTTACAAAAGTCCACAAAACAGTGTAAACACAAAGATCACAGAGACAACGTCTTAACACAAAGGTAACACGCAGTGAACTGGGAAGAAGCAGGGCACGTTCAGTCTGTCGTTTGTAAACAATGGGCACAGCGTCATGCGTAAGTAGTGTATTACGTCAGCGTACTACGTACAGAGAGCATGCAAAACTCAATTTAAAAAAATAATAATAAAATCGAAAAATACGTAAAACGAATGAACACAAGTCTGGGAGAGTCTCTTCTTCAGATGTTTTGCTCGGTAGGTTGCAAGGTCTTTCTCGAACCCTCCATAGCATCTGGTTTTCCCAGGTCTCCCATCGGAGTACTGATCAGGCCCAACCCTGTGTTGCTTCTGAGATCAGACGTTAACGAGGTTCACGTGTGGTGTAGTATATGCGAACGTAATCACTTCAGGCTCAGTGTACATCGCCGACAAGTTCGTCTCAATGTACAGTATTGTCCTAGTGGAACATCCAGCGATATCCAGCTCACCTGTGCCGCATAATTGTTATATCCGCTCTCACAGAAAACGTGAATACTTGAAGCGTCGCGCCAGGCCGCCACACAAACGCCGGACGTTCGTTGTCTGGGTTCAGCACATGCGTTAGCTGTTGCAGGAATTACATTTATGGAATACTTCAGTCTACCTGCACGTCAAACAGTTGATACCTCAGACTTTATAATCTATACATTAATGTTAAAGGTTGCGGTCAGGATTGTTGTGAACGAGTCGCACAAACGTCCGATGTTTACCGTTCTGTGGGGTTAGCACAGAAATGCTGCCGTATTGACCTGCTGATATCACAGTACTGATGAACCAGCTCGATAACTTGTCCTGTTTACAGTGTTATGTACCGCATGTGTTTATTTAAACCTGCTGAGGATGTAAATAGTAAACACTGTTGTTGGGACGTGTATTTGTTTGGATGTAATATATTTTCTGACTGTATGGAGAGGGGCGGAGTGAACATCACTCACCACTGATGAATAAAATCTCGTGTCAAACACAAACCAGGCTTCAAACTGTGTATTTATTAGGAGCACACCTGGATAGGTGCTTAATGGGGGGGGGCAGGGCAGTTGTGGCAGATTTGGGACGTGAAGGTCACGAGTTTGATTCCTGTCTGTGGCAGCCCAATGCTTCGAGTGTGTGGGCCACTCTTGGGGGAGTAAATTCAGATCATTTCCCTTGTGTTATTAGTACAGTATATAAAAAACCCCCACAAACACCACATAAAAGATTCACACAAACAACTTCATGAGCAATAAAAGTCCTGTCCACGTGGTCCAATAACGATTCGAACGTGATGCTCGAGTTTCGTTCAGGACACCGTATGGGCCTTCAATTCGCCAAGGAACGCAGCGTAGTCTTCGGGGTGACATCGCTTGTAAAAGGCCACTTTCCTCTTGATCTGCTTTGGCGTATCCTGGTAGTAGTTCTTCTCGTCTCGTGCCATGGCCTGTAATGAGATCATCCGACACAGTGACGTCGTGTCAACACTTCACTTGGATGTTTAAACGTCTCGACGCATGGCCGTCTCTTACCTTGTAATCGTCGCCGTGCTCTCTGATCATGTGCTGAACATATTCAATGAGATCGGTGGAGCACGTCGTTTTGTCTTTCCTGGGAAGATTGGCCTCTTCTTCCATTTCTGGGGAGAATAAACCATTTTGAAGGAGGACATTGGCAGTAAAGTGTGTGACACGTGGAGCATATACACACATATATATATATATATATATATATATACATATACACACACACACACACACACGTCACGTGATTTGACATTTGATTAAAAACACAAAGATTTTTCAAGAACGATTTTCTTTTATTCGGACATTCTTACGAACAATCGCCTTTAATGTGTTGACAGAGAGACGGTTTATTTCTGCATCACATCAAGCCCCGGTCCCAATATGTCCTCAGATATTAACATGGATGCAGTAAATACTTGTACGACGTAAAAACCTATAAAGGACATAGCGTGGTCTCTATGGACGCCGAGGACGTTATCGAACTTGGGAAAATATTTTTAAAAATACAAAAAAAAAAAAATACTGTGCACACAGACTTGCTGAATCAGGACGCAGTGAAAACAACTCGAGGATGTAGTAACAACAGTGTTGCCATAGTAACAATAGCAGTGACGTTGTAATGGAGGGGTTTACAACGTAACCATTGTTTTATTGTGATGCACCATGACGTCCTTGATGTAGTACAAAAGCATGGTGCAGACTCGCTGGATGAAGTCGTGGATGCAAGAAAGTTTGCCGAAGGAATAAAAACGTAACGTGTGGTGCGTGGGGCAGTATTTATAAACACCAGATGGACACCGTGAGAACGTACTGGACGTGGTATTTGTGCTAAAAGATTTGTGACAGCATGTTTGGCCCAGTGAGAACGTGGCATGGGCGGGGCAAGAGTGCAGTAGGGGCATTTGAAAACTGCGTTTTTCTTATTTTGACCACGCCCCTGCTGTATTTCTTGAAATGTTCAGCGTGCAGTGTAACATTTATGGTCTTTGTACAAGGTTTTTTTTGAAGTGCAAGTAAAACAGGAAGACGACTCTTTGTTGGCAATAACATGAGAATAATGATGATGACTGTATCTGGCTCACAGATAGATCAGTTGGCCTTTCTTAACAGAATAACCAATACATAATTTCGCTGTAATTTAAATAAAAATACAGAAATAAACCATCAAATAAAATAAAACCAAATAAATCTCTCATTTCAATCAAAAAAAAAAAAAAAATTGTATACATTTATTTCCAATGCCACTCTTCACTGTTGCGCACAGCAGAGAGCCAATCCTTTCTGTACTCCAGTGAGTGGGCGGGGCCAATACCATGGAACTCCAATTTTATTGGATTATATATAACAATAATACGGACTGTGCGAGTTGTTTTTGGGTAAAGAGGTAAATTTCCCTCGTTTTGATCAGCTCATGTGTAAAAAGCCAAGCAGAGCTGGCAGGCAAAACACAAATGGACAGAATGAAAAAACTTCAACCCGCAGACCAGCTGATTGGGAAAACTTGGGATGCACTTCCTGTCACAAACACTGCAGCGTGCGAGTCCTGTCGTATTGACCATGTTTGGCTCCACATGCGCACGCGAGCAGTCCTTCTCACACCTGATAAACATCAAGACCAACCTGTGGTCACGTGTAATAGATGGAAGCCTAAACGCCTGCATGAAGCTGAACCTCAGCACGTATCAACCAGATACAAAGCCATCAGCAACACCATGCAGCACCAGAAGTCGCATTAATAGCAAAACCTACTTTTCTTATTAATAAATAACTTCATTATAACAAACTTGTTTAAAATGAATTCAGAGTCTTATGATACTCTCAAATTGTTGGTCTCAGTATTAAAAAATATATTTGGCTCTCAGAGGATTAGATTTTAAATGTTTTTCTTTTGGCTCTCTTAGTTAAAAAGGTTCCCGACCCCTGTGCTATATTATGCCCTTGATGTTGTAAACACATTAGAATTAAATAAATATCTTATATTTGAAATCAACAGACTGAATAGTAAAGTTTATTCTTTTAATATTGTAATCAACAGAGTATCAAGGTTTCTTCAATATCAACTTTTAATATCACACTCAACAACTAACAAATACCTTCGTCACGCGCCGCGCTGTTGCTGGCGGTTTATAATTAACTTGTATTTGTTTGAAAATGTCAGCAAATGTCTTGCTCGATTTGAAATGCATTAATTTATTTAGTATTTTCACGTTGGGACCTTTAATAGTGACCGAGAACAGGGTTTTTTTTCCCCCCCCTCATGATTGTCCCCTTCCATCATGATTTCCGCCTTTGTTGTTAAGACAGTACTGGCCAATGAGAATCGCTGTTTCATCGAACTGGTGAAATTGACCAATCACAAAGCGCGGTTAGTACCGATTTCACTTTGGTCACTTTTTAGGGGACACACGCGTTTTTTTCAACACAACCGGCCAGTATATTTTTATTTTTTGTGTCTGTGAATGCTCAGGTAGGGTTTTAATCTACAATTTGGCTTCATTAAGAACAAACCCTACCGATTATTAAAATTAGACTCATTATGCAATTACTCACGACATATACGAGATCGGACTCTGTACGAACTTTACTCGCTCCTGGAATGAAGGAAACCCGCTTTCAAACTTCACAATGAGTCATAAAAACAAATTTAAAAAATAGAAAAATAAATCGCACCTCTGACAACGTAGGGTTTTATCACTTGCTCTCCGGGTTTCTGGTTGGTTTCCTGGTTGGTCTGTAATTAAAAATAAATAACACCGCTTAGAATTCTAACTTTAAACAATAATAAACGTGTTAAAAGGAGTTGAAGAGTCTCTGGTGCAAAATAAAACCTGAACACATGCCTCGCTCGTGATGGGAAGAATTCCTTTAGTTTCAAACACCAGCCCCATGTCCTGCATGTTCTGTTTGGCAGTTTTGTGGTCATCCCAGGCTTTCCGGATCTGTACACTATGAAGATAAAAGATAAACAAATTACCTTTACTGTGATTAAATGACCAATTTCATTTATTTTCAGTGAAGGAAATCCAGTCACCGTTTTTTCTATTATTATTTTCACACAGAGATTGATATAAGCTTCTCCAGCTTATAATGACAGTTTGCTATAAGCAGCTCTCTCAACCGGCTCTATACGCGCCACAGGACCCTGGAGGGGGCGATGGGAGTTTACCCAATCTGTCCACATGTGGTTTGTGGGTTTGGAGAAGGCTTTGGACCATGTCCATCTGGTTACCGCTTAATCCTAATCAGGGTTGTGGAGAGGCTGGCGCCCATCTCAACCGACTCCAGGTGAGGCCAGAGTACACGCCGAACAGCTCGCCAGGCCATCGCAGGGCAGAAACACGCTGACGGGGACGCACTTCCTTTGTCTAAATGATTCTTTTACATGAGCCTCCACCATGGACAGTGAGAGACACGGCCAGACCTTGATAACCCACTTAGTGCACTGGGGGGACAGTGATCACCTGTTGAGAATGGGACTTGAATCCCCAACCTTAGGATCAGTGATCCAGCACCTTTACCACCAGGACACCACTGTCTCTAGGGTTCATGTCCTCATCAACAATGGAGTTCTGCACATGTTTACTAATAAGATGAAGACAAGGCCATGTCCCCCGGGGGCCCATTTAATTTCTGGGAGTTTTTAATTAAACTGATACACATCAAACACAGGTTGAAAAATAGGCATATTCAGAAAATTATATAATTAAAAAGTTTGTACACACTTCGATACAAAATAAATGTGACATCGAAACCACTCGTGTTAAATCAGTGTATGATTTAAAGATTATAAACGTGTCTGCATTTTAAATACGTATACAGATTTGTAATGCCCTTGAAAAATCATGAAGTGTTTTATCGCGATATTATTATCGTACCGCACAGCCCCAGTTTAGCTTCAAAAATCGCAAACATTTACATTTTTAATAAATAGCTCACAAACAAGAGTATTTAATTACTTCAAAGTTCTTGTGTTGTTTTTACTAAAGTTACTAAAGCAATCAGTGAAGTTTCGCTAGTTAGCTTAGCCTCACACATCTGATCTCACCATTCAATCTTCGGCCTGTACTTTTGAATCATCTTCTTTTTTAATTTCTTCCTGTTCAGATTATAATTAAACGTGTTCCGTTTACTTGCTCTTTTCCCCATCGCTGCAGAGTTTGCTCCACAATCAAGAACGAACACTGACACACGTGGAACGGCGTCTTCGCTTCTGAAACAGCGGAAATGCCTTTTAACCAGACCGACTCCCAAATAATTGCTTGTTCCCTACACAAGCGCCCTACATTGGCGATGAAATAAAATAGTGTGTGAGCCCTATACAGTACTACAGGAAGTTATTTGACAACTGGTGCATGGCCTTCCTATTCTTCTTCTTGTTTTTCTTTTTATTCTTCTACTTGTGTTGTAAGTAACTCGGTTTGCTCGAGCGCCCTCTACGGCCGGAGAAAAAGAAAGATTGTGCTGGGAGTCGAAGCAGAAACAAAAGGGTGGGGGAATAATAATAATAGTACAGTACAGTAATAGTGAAAATGGGCAGTGGTGGTCAAGTGATCGCTGATCGCTGATCTTAAGGTTGGGGGTTCGAGTCCCCACAAGATTGTCACTGTCCCCCCAGTGCAGCTAACTGGGTTATCAAAGGCGGGCGTGTTTCTGTCCCTTTCTAAAGGGTTGTTACCTGAATTAATTGAATTACGAGAATAAAGGGTGAGCTCGTAAGTCAAAATGTTGGTTAGATAAAACAAAAATTCACATCCGAAATAGTAGGAAACCAATTAATCCGTTCCAACTCCCTCCCGAACTCATATAACCTGACAGAAACACGTATATTTGACTTAATATATTAAAGATAAACCTGTAAAAACAATAAATACTGTATTTCATAATAATAATAATACAGGTACATTAACATTAATAATAATTGATCATGACTATAAGAATCCCTCACTTACCGCGGTTAATGGGGACTGAGATTACCTTGACCACCGATTTCTGTGAAGTAGATGTGTATATCATATCAATCAATACATATTCAATACTATAAATGTATATAATATCAATTAAACATTCAAAAATAATGCATAAAATGTAAAAATATAAATACACACACATACAGACGAGCACCTCACATACAAATGTAAGTAGTTTTGTTGGGTTGTTTTTTTTTGTTTTTGTTTGTTTGGGGTTTTTATTTGCATAACTGGCCTTGTTTTGTGCCATTTGCCTTAACTTTTTTCCTATTTTTTCTTAATTTCCTTTTTTTTCTCCC
>CM045735.1:3204660-3264660 GCA_024760905.1 Plotosus lineatus | reverse complement strand
GACAGAAACACGCTGACGACTTTGCAGCTCCTCTTTACGAAAGTCAGAAATGGTTCTTTTACATCAACCTCTCACCATAGACAGTGAGAGACATGGCCCGCCTTTGATAACCCAGTTAGCCGCACTGGGGGGGACAGTGACAACCTTGTGGAGAGTGGGACTCGAACCCCCAACCTTTGGACCAGCGATCCAGCGCCCTATACCACTAGACCACCACTGCCCCCATTATGTTCTGTAATGTACTGATTTAAAAACTCCCAGCCTGGTTCATTACTCAAAACCGCAATCATGGGTAAGACTGCCGACCTGACTGCTGTCCAGAAGGACATCATTGACACCCTCAAGCAAGAGGGTAAGACACAGAAAGAAATCTCTGAGCGAATAGGCTGTTCCCAGAGTGCTCGATCAAGCCACCTCAGTGGGACGTCTGTGGGGAAGGAAAAAGTAAAAGAAGGGCCGATTCCAGACCTTGGGGGACCTGTGGAAGCAGTGGACTGAGTCTGGAGTAGAAACATCCAGAGCCACCGTGCACAGGCGTGTTCAGGAAATGGGCTACAGGTGCCGCATTCCCCAGGTCAAGCCACTTTTGAACCAGAAACAGCGGCAGAAGCGGCTGACCTGGGCTACAGAGAAGCAGCACTGGACTGTTGCTCAGTGGTCCAAAGTACTTTTTTCGGATGAAAGCAAATTTTGCATGTCATTGGGAAATCGCGGTGCCAGAGTCTGGAGGAAGACTGGGGACAAGGAAATGCCAAAATGCCTGAAGTCCAGTGTCAAGTACCCACAGTCAGTGATGGTCTGGGGTGCCATGTCAGCTGCTGGTGTTGGTCCACTGTGTTTTATGAAGGGCAGGGTCAATGCAGCTCGCTATCAGGAGATTTTGGAGCACTTCATGCTTCCATCTTCTGAAAAGCTTTATGGAGATGAAGATTTCATTTTTCATCACGACCTGGCACCTGCTCACAGTGCCAAAACCACTGCTAAATGGTTTACTGACCATGCGATTACTGGGCTCAATTGGCCTGCCAACTCTCCTGACCTGAAGCCCATAGAGAATCTGTGGGATATTGTGAAGAGAAAGTTGAGAGACACCAGACCCAACACTGTGGATGAGCTTAAGGCCGCTATCGAAGCATCCTGGGCCTCTGTAACACCTCAGCAGAGCCACAGGCTGATTGGCTCCATGCCGCACCCCCTCATCACTGCATTCATAGCGTGCACATGCACAAAATTCTCCTCCTTCTCCTCGTCCTCTGTTATGCACCACCTCCTGCATGTCCACGTGACATCTTTGCCGCAGTCGATGATCGGAAGGGTTAGTTGACTCATTGTTCATTCTTGTTTTATTATTAATTATTATTAATGTTCATGTGGGGCAGTGGTGGTCTGGTGGTATAGGGTGCTGGATCGCTGATCCTAAGGTTGGGGGTTTGAGTCCCACTCTCCACAAGTTTGTCACTGTCCCCCCCAGTGCACAAATTGGGTTATCAAAGGCGGGCCATGTCTCTCACTATCTATGGTGAGAGGTTCATGTAAAGGAACCATTGCTGACTTTCGTAAAGTGTAGCTGCAAAGCCGTCGGCGTGTTTCTGTCCCTCGCTAAAGGGTTGTGTCAGGAAGGGCAAACAACATAAAAACCTACGCCAAATCAAACGTGCGAAATATTCGCTGTGGTGACCCCTGAGAAAGGGAAAAAGCCGAAAGGAAATCTCTCTCAATAATAATAATAATAATACATGTACATTAATGTTAATAATGAGATGATATTTCCTTTCGGCTTTTTCCCTTTTTTTCAGGGGTCGCCATAGCGAATGATTCACACGCTTGATTTAGCATAGGGTTTTACTATTATTATTATTGTTATTATTATGATGAAATGTTTGTTTTTTCATGTTTATCATGTTTGGGAGGGGCTTGGAATGGATTAATTGATTTTCTATTATTTCCGATGGGAATTTTTGTTTTATCTAACTGACATTTTGACTTACGAGCTCGCCCCCGGAACGGATTCATTTCATAAGTCACGGTACCACTAAATATGTATGTGTGTGTATGTGTATATATATATATATATATATATATATATATGTGTGTGTGTGTATATGTGTGTGTATGTGTATATGTGTGTGTATGTACAGGGCTACTTCGCACTTCAATGCATGCGACTGTATGTGTGTGTATTTGTTATTTACATCTTATGTATTATTTTTGAATGTTTAGTTGACATTATAAGCATTTATAGCAGTTAATATATATTTATAGATATTATATACACATATACAGTACATGTACGTATATCTCAGTCGGGTATATATGTGTGTGTGTGTGTGTGTGTGTGTGTTTACTCTTTATCTATTTGCATTGCATCTTCATTTCATCACATTTAATGCAGGAATATAATGAACCTCCTTAACTGAGCAGGTCATGGGTTTAGGTTTAGGTTTAGTTTAGGGTTAGTTTAATAATATCATCAGTTCATAATTGACCCTTTTTCTGATTAGACATTTCCTGCTCACAATATTTGAACAGTTCATGGTTATAAATATGAGAAATTATTTCGAAATGTATTTTTTTTTTTTTTTTTTTTTAGTTATCAGCTTATTTCTCTCAAGATCAAACCACGTTATTGCACAACTCTTCAGAGATGCTGAACGATGAAATTTATGACGTGTGAAAACTTTTCCTTCTTGATGCGCCTCCTTCAGCTAAATAATTGACATAAATGCATATGATTGGAAAAAGCCGCAGTGGATCAGAAACAAATTTTGCTGAACAAAAGTGCCCGTTTGTTATCTTGCTGGGTAGGTAATGAGCCAAAAAAAAAAAAAAAAATCCAGTCTCCAAAAAAAACCTAAAACAAAATCATTGCTCGGTACAGAATCATGACGTTACTTCTTCTTCTTTTCCTTTCGGCTGTTCCCTTCAGGGGTCGCCACAGCAAATCATCTGCCTCCATCTCACCCTATCCTTTGCATCTTCTTCTCTTACACCAACGACCTTCATGTCCTCCTTCACCACATCCATGAATCGTCTCTTTGGTCTTCCTCTAGGCCTTTTGCCTGGTAGTTCCAGCCTCAGCATCCTATTACCAATATACTCACTATCCCTCCTCTGTACATGTCCAAACCATCTCAATCTAGCCTCTCTGACTTTGTCTACAAAACGTCTTACATGTGCTGTCCCTCTGATGTGTTCATTCCTGATCCTATCCATCCTCGTTACTCCCAAAGAGAACCTCAACATTTTCATCTCTGCTACCTCCAGCTCTGCCTCCTGTCTTTTCCCCAGGGCCACTGTTTGAATCATGACGTTACTATTTTGTCATCATAATACGCTTTCTGCACCACGACCCACCGGTTAATGACCCCTGATGTTCTCGGAGTTTCCACCCAACTGTATCTTTTCAAACTGTTCTTCATACAGCATACTGCTCCAAGAGCCACGAACCATAGGACACTCTCTGCTATCCGCCCTCTTCCACATATGAGCCCATAGATTCTTACAATAGGAGTACTGTTTCCTTGATTGACAGGACAAACAGAGTATGCCCCTCCCACACAGAGCACAGATGATGAGTTTTAGTGTTTTGTCTCCCAGCCAAGGATGATTGCAGCACATTCAGGATTCAGACTCACTTCTGTTTGTTTCTTTTACTTTGGCAAATAAAATGGGAATAAGTTTTTGTTGTCATTCTGGAACTATTTGCTTTCTCATTCATGCAAATACGTTGTGTGTGTGTGTGTGTGTGTGTGTGTGTGTGTGTTGGCTCGGCAATGGCCTGGCGAGCCATACAGGGTGTACCCTGCCTTCACCCAGGGTCGGCTGAGATGTGCTCCAGCCTCCTTTTGACCCGAATTAGGATTAAACAGCTTAGAAAAGGAATGAATTTGTTGACGACCCCTGCACCTGAGCCGTGATATATTGGTATCATATGCCTTCTCTCACTTAACTCGTCATATCAGACTTTTACACTTTCTAAGAATTGGTGTTGTGCTGCCAAGTTATCATGTATGAGCGAACTTGTTTCCCGACTCTTGTTATAAATATTGTTTGTGTAAACCGAGACTGAACCAAAACAAGACCTAGAAAGGAAGGATTAGCGACGCTAAGCTACACTTGAGCTGGGGTGGCTTCACCGGGAAACCTGTATATTCACCTGAAACAAAGTGATAACGGAAGGTAAAAACGCATCCGATATTCCCTACTGAATGAGGAACTCTAGGCTCTAGCCACAGGATCATCATTATTGCTAACTCACTACAGCCATACAGCGTTGGTATGAACCAGGCTTTGATCTGAGGAGGAAGATCGATGGAAATGAAATAAACTTGAAGTTATTGTTTACAGATAACACGCCTGTATATGCGAACATTAGTAATCTAGGTATTTGTCTTAATGTCTGTTCATCCCGTGCTGTGTTATTTACGCTGTTGCATTTCAGTGCGGTTGTTTTTCCTGTACAGTGAGATTTTTGACCTCTGACAGGGTCACATGATTCCGCTTGTTAAACAAAAAACAAAGTAAATTAAGGAATGTATGAAATCGCTCCAGGCTTTGTCTGATTCATTCATTCGTTTTTTTTTTTTTAACCGTTTAATCCTAATTAGGGTCGCGGGGAGGCTGGCGCCCATCTCGGCCAACTCTGGATGAGGGCAGAGTACACCCTGGACAGCTTGCCAGGCCATCACAGGGCATAATTAGATCTTTTTAAATGATTTTCACATGGATATATATATACAACACTGTGTGTTGTGCAGCGTCGATAACAGAAGGGGTTTGTCTTTGTCTTTGTCTTTTGTAGCAAGCCTTCTGAGCGTCCGAGGTCAAGAAACTGTCCTTTTTTTTTAATCTAATTTCTTCACATGCGCAAACAGCCCATATTATTTGCATTACTGTCCATATTTTCCATAATGAAACAAGCACATGCTTTGTTTCTGGGCTATCAGATGCTTGACCATATTTTTTGAATTACAAACATTGTACAGCACGCCATGGTTTGTTCATCTGATTTTCTTAACAGTTCTTTTCTCATGTAAATGTTTTTTATTCAAATGCAAGTAAGGTGCTCCATGATATTATACATTTGAGGTTTTATTGTGAAACATTTTGAATTGTGGATGATGGCGATAATAGTGTCATTAATCCGACCAAAATATATTTGTTTGTCATACCTTGTGAATCTAGTGATTCATCAGACACCCACAAAACACTCATCAGGAACATCTGAGATCCTCACAGCACATAATGAAAACATTTTGCCATTGGTTACAGAGTTTTTTTTTTTTTTTTTTTTTTTTTTTTTTTCATATTATACCCTTCTGTAACGACCAATAGTATAAGCAAGAATTATATGCAGTTTCCAGGATCGTCCCCTGTACGTCCTGCTCCTCCCCCTTCTTGTATATTTGAAGACTTCCTTGTTTCTAGCTCAGCCACAAGGTTTTTTTTTTTTTTGCAGCTGTTTAAAAAGGTAAAGGCCAGTGAACTTTTTACATCCAAGCCTAGTGGATCATCAGGCTGGTGCTTATCCCCGGTTTCTGTAGCATGAAGCAACTAGGAGTACAACTCCTCCTTGATGGGATGCTCGTCCATCGCAGGTTTCTTTCCCAGTAAAATATACTGGGAAGTACCCATTTATACTGCTCGGTGAACGGAGGCACACTTGTGGTTGAGACCTTACCCAGGGGTCTTAACACAGTGGGGGTCTCACTGGGATTTGAACACACAACCTCCCGATCATGAGGACAGCACCCTAACCACTACGCCACTGGCCCCACTGTATAACAAGGACTAAATCAAAATAGGAACTATAACCCTTTGAACGAATGCGTTGTCGCTCCATGGCTACATTGTAAAAAGAAAAAAATGGCACATTAAATATATAGAAATATATTAAATAAACAGACTGAATCTAGATCACAAGTGCCGTGTAGCTGCGGGTTTTTCTTTCAACCAAGCAGCATCATACCTGACTCGGCTTAAACAATTGATCTGAGCTTTCAGGCAATTGATTGGTCAATCCATGTGCTCTGTATAGACACTGACCAATCAACTGCATGAAGACTCCGATTCGTTGTTTAAATGAGCCAAATCAGGTGTTTTGCTGCTTGATTGAAACCAGAACCTGGAGTCACATGACCCTTTTGTGACGCGAGTTTGACACTCCTGATCTCGACGTTCCTGTTCACCTCATGTGCCCTGTAGATGTGCGTTCTTCCCAATGCCAAGGCCACCATGTCCTGCACCTGGAGCAGTAATTCCAATAGCACAGAAAGGGAACTGCATCGTAATACTTGAGGTTTAAAATCTGGTGGGTGGGTGGAGTCAGTAATTTGTAAATTTATCAACAATTGTGTGGAGCAATGTTTGAACACTTGAATTGCGAGACTGTGGCCATGTTGCCAATAAACACCACCATAATCGATTCCTAGTACAAACGCTACACAACTTACAAACAAGATACGTTCCGAACGGCCGTTCGTTAGATGAAGTTTTTCGTAAGTCGTTACAGGGCATTTTTTAGAGGGGAACGTATAAAGCTTGTATAAGTAAGCTATAGGAGTTTGTACTCTATACAATCTCTCTCTCTCTCTCTCTCTCCCTCTCTCTCTGTATAGTGTTGCTATAACAAACAACGGCGTGGGGCACGCAATACAAAATCTAGCTTACAGCCACTCTGTTCGCTGTTTGCGCAAACACTTTTGATCTCCGGACAGCCCCGTCCGTATGTACGGATGTTCGTAAGTAGGGTAGCGTCTGTATGTAGTACAAGTACAGCTCTATGAAACAAGTTTTTAAGGCCAAGCTAAAAAAAATTCTTTGTTGGCAATAACATGATTAAAAAAAGATTCGCCCTAGAGGGAGGAATTATTTTTTTATTTTTTATTTTTTTCTCTTTTTGCCCATGCAGGCCACCCGGGATTCACGGGGAAATTTCAACATACTGAATATCAAAGTTTATTCTTTTAATATTGTAATCAACAGAGTATCAAGGTTTCCTTAACATATCAACTTTTAATATCGCAGTCAACAACTAACAAATACCTTCGTCACACTCCGCGCTGTTGCTGGCGGTTTATAATTAACTTGTACTTGTGTGAAAATGTCAGCAAATGTGTTGCTCAATTTGAAACGCATTAATTTATTTATTATTTTCACATTGGAGCTTTTTAATAGTGACAGAACAGTTTTTTTGCCTCATCATTGTCCCCTTCCATCATGCTTTCCGCCTTTGTTGTTAAGACGGTACTGGCCGATGAGAATCGCTGTTTCACCGAACTGGTGAAATTGACCAATCACAAGGCACGGTTGATACTGATATCGCGTTGATCATTTTTTTTTTAGTACGGTGTATTTTTTTTCAACACTACTGGCCGGTATGTTTTTTTTTTTTTTTTTTTTTTGCATCTGCTCAGGCAGGGTTTTTATCTACAATTTCGGCCCAACTGACTGTGTTACCGCCAACAAAGATATTTTTAAGGCTGGCCTAGATTACATAACTGAAAACCGCTCTGGTTAAACTCTGTGTTTTCATTCTTTAGCTCGTTCACTTCCTGCCCAACTGCTGGGTTTCAAAGGGATTTTAAAAAGACGCAGCCGGCGTTAACATTGCATCAACCACTTTGATCCCAACTCGGGCTTTTATGTCTCCTTTAGGAAACGGGTTTGGCCGATACGTTCTCGCTAGGTAGAGATCAACCGAGGTTCGGCAAGGGAACAATCACACTCCTTTAGTTATGGTCGAAAGGTATTGAAAAGATTTTGGAACTTTATTGTTTCTAGGTTCTTTTGTGTGAGTTGATGTATAATAGATTACAAATAGTAACATTACATCATTTCAAACATGTGCTATTGATTTTAAACCCAGCTGCCCCCATCTCCCGCCTTCATGCAGCTTGTATTTATGAACGATGCATTTGATAAAGATTTATTAATTAGATAAACTTTAAAGGAATTGTAAACATATTTCTGTAGCTTGTTTGTAGCTTTGCAAGTAGCAGCTAGTACTAATGTTTCTGCCTCGGTGCGCCGGTCACGAGCCCAGTGTAGCGATTCCCATGTCCTCCTGGTGTCCATTGCTTTCTCTACAGATCTCCAGTTTCTTCCCACCTTACAAAAAACATTCCAGTAGGTGGATTGGGTATGACCCGCCCCTCCCCCCGAGGTGTGAACTATATATGCTAAATTATTCATTATATAGTTTACGCTGGACAATTAGCTTCATAGTATTTTCAGCCCCTGAGGCTCCACCCACATACCACCGGTATTAACACTTAATTTTATTAATGTTTTGACTACTTTAAATTGTTAAATCAATTAATGCTCCTAATGTCAATATCTATATTTGTTGGTCCCCTGAGTGCAAATAGGAATTTATTTATTGGCCAATCTGCTAAATCCTACCAGGGTCATGGGGAGGCCAGAGCCTGTCAACCCACATTGGGCAAATATGGGGTACAGCCTATACAGCTTGCCAGCCCATGTCACGGAAAACACGCACATACACACCACCCTTTCATGCTCACAGTCGGAGGCTATGTGAAACGGCCTATTAGCCCAATATACATGTCTTTGGACTGTTGGAGGAAACCTGAGTACCTGGAGGAAACTGAAGCTCAGGGAGAATGTGCAAACTGAACATAAAAGGTGTCTCTATACCTGGGACTCAAACCTTCTTGTTGTGAGGTGAACGTTCTAATCACGAAACCACCGTGCCGCCCTCAATCCAAATACAGTGGGACCTTGATTTACGAAATTAATCCGTTCCGAGGGCGAGCTCGTTAGTCAAAATGTTCGTTATATAAAACAAAAATTCCCATCGGAAATAATAGGAAACCAATTAATCCGTTCCCACCTCCTCCCAAACTCATATAACCTGCACAAACACACATACTTGACCTAATATGTGCGTGTTGAATAATTGTTTAATACTCAACCTTCACTTGCTCACTTGAAAGATCGGAAAACCGGATAAGCTGCGCTTTGTCTCACAAGCACCATACGTCACTTCCGACAAGCATTCGGTGGAGCACCTCACATATATGTTAAAGATAAACATGTAAAAGCAATACATATTTCATAATAATAATACTACATTTACATTAATGATAATTAATAATAATAAAACAAGAATAAACCATAACTCAACTAACCGTATATATATATATATATATATATATATATATATAATATATATATTTTAATGCTCGTCATTGAAACATTTTTATTAATATATTTTAATTTAAATATTTTGTATCATAGAAAGTTCCGAGTATCATGATGCATTATTTTTATCATATTGCCGAGCCTCAGTCTTCACACACTACAGTGCTCAATGTTTTCACGTCCACATCTTTCGTACACATTATACTGAAACTTGGTCCAAATTCGTCCGTGTGTATCCAAATAACTTCAGTAAGAAAGTTTTCCTCCTTGAAGTATTACTGACATACGCTCGGCCCTTTTGTGTCCGTGTTCCCGGAAACACGTGAATTATTTATACATGCAGTCGGTGCAGACAGTCGAATCACTTAGACTACCTCGCTCAGACTGATCCGATGTTCCTGTGCAGCGTCCTAATAACGCCTAGTTACGCCTAACACGCTCGTGAATTCAATTATAGAGAGAACTGGATTAGTGCTGGAATTATGATTTGATCTGAAGGCTCGAAGTCTTGCAGAAAACATGTGCAAGTTCAGTGTGGATATTTGATGTAGATTTCACGCCTAGGAATGGAATTACAATCAAATTTAGAGAATAACATTCACATAGAGGGGCTTTGCTCATAGGGAATAATAATAATAATAATAATATGCATGCAGGGACAATGAGTATTAATTTAATTTAAAAATCAGACTAATTATTAAAAAATATCTGCCAGGAGAAATAAAGCTTTCATTTAATTTTCCGGTGTCATCACATGCTAATCGGTTTATTCATTCATTCATTCATTTTCTAGCCGCTTATTCCCAGTGGGGCCGGTGGCGTAGTGGTTAGGGTGCTGCGCTCATGATCGGGAGGTTGTGTGTTCAAATCCCAGTTAGACTCTCACTGTGCGAAGACCCCTGGGCAAGGTCTCAACCATAAGTGTGCCTCTGTTCACCCAGAAGTATAAATGGGTACCAGTAAAATGGACTGGGAAGGTAACCTGCGATGGACTAGCGTCCCATCCAGGAGGAGTTGAAGTCCTGGTAGCTTCACGCTACAGAAACCGGGGATAAGCACCGGCCTGATGAGCCGCTAGGCTCGGGTGTAAAAAGCCCAATAAGTTATGTATTTTAATTCATAATGTAATGCTCTTAATTTCATTCATTCATTCATTCATTTTCTGAACTGCTTATTCCTAATTGGTGTCACGGGAAGTCTGGCGCCCATCTCGGCCGACTTCAGGGCGAAGGTGGGATACACTCTGGACAGCTCACCAGGCCATCGCAGGGCCGACACTCGCACAACCATTTACACCTAGAGGAGTTTTGGAACAGCCAGTTAACCTACTGTGCATGTTTTTGGACTGAGGGAGGAAACCGGAGAACCTGGAGGAAGTCCACACAAGCACAGGGAGAACATGCAAACTCCACATAGAAACGCCCGCGATGGGAATCGAACCCAGACCTTCTTGCTGTGAGGCGGATGTGCAAACCACTACACCATCGTGCCCCCCATTAATAAACAATATGACATTAAGTTCTATAATTTTTCTATTTACATTTACAGCATTTGATCGATGATCTTATCCAGAGACAATTGTCGTCATTTTTTTATACAACTGAGAAATTGAGGATTCAGGGCCTTGCTCAAGGGCCAAACAGTGGTGATAGTGAGGATTGAACCGCTGATGTTCGGATAAGTAACCCATTGATTTATCCACTAAGCCACCGCTTCTCTATCAGGATTCACTCGTTAAACCGTTAATTATCGTTGTTATTATTTTGAATTGTAGTAGATGGTCTCCGCTGCTAATGACGGCCCACGACGCTGTACTGCCCTCCTTACTTACACTAATATATGATAACTGGAAGTGCACATAGGCTGAAGTGTATTCATACGAGCCTCACCTCTGAATTCACCCCCCACCCATCCCACTGTAATTCTGTTGAAATGCGATTTCTATTTCTAATCTAATAGCCTTTTACAGCCTATATAGTTCCTGTGTTTAATTTGATCTTTGCTCTTCTCCTTTGCAGGAGGGGGTGGAAACCGAAAAGGCAAGAGCAAGAAGTGGAAACAGATGCTTCAGTTCCCTCACATTAGCCTGTGTGAGGAGCTCCGCCAAGCCATAGGTGAAAAGGAGTTTTTTTGTTTGTTTGTTTGTTTGTTTTTTTATAGAAACATCACAAACTCGAAGATGATTCACTATATGTAATTGACATCTTGTTAGAAGTTGATACTTTTGCTTTTTTCCAGATGTGTAAACAGATACATTCTGAACGCGAATGATCTGCGCACACATTTGCTTTTATCGGCTTTGCCCCACCTTCTCGACCTTCTCAAGGGATCTGGTACAACTCGAATAACGGCTCTGTGCGACCATGACGAGCACAAAAAGCATCTCAGATGTCCACCTGTCTTGTTTTGGTGATCGGTGTAGCCTCAAGTTCTTGAACATGGCTGATTTATGTGGTCTCCTGTCGTTGAAGACATTTTGTCATTTGAGATGCTTTTTTTGTAAAGTGTGGTTATTTGAGTCACATGCATTTTGTTCAATTTCCAAACTTCATCTGTCCAGCTTTGGTGATCCCTGGGTTTACATTGGGCAAAATGTCCACGCCTGTTGTGATTTGACAAAATCATAATGATACTGAAATTTCTGATGATCTTGAGGGAACTTGGTTGATTTCTAATGATCCAGAGGGAACGTGGTGAATTTGTGATGATCTTATTGTAATGATCCTGATGGAACTTGGTGGATTCATGATGATCCTGAGGGAACATGGTGGATTCATGATCATCCTGAAGGAACCTGCTGAATTCATGATCATCCTGAAGGAACCTGCTGAATTCATGATGATCCTGATGGAACCTGGTGGATTCATGATGATCCTGAGGGAACCTGGTGAATTCATGATGATCCTGAAGGAACCTGCTGAATTCATGATGATCCTGAAGGAACCTGCTGAATTCATGATGATCCTGAGGGAACCTGGTGGATTCATGATGATCCTGAGGGAACCTGGTGGATTCATGATGATCCTGAGGGAACCTGGTGGATTCATGATGATCCTGAGGGAACCTGGTGGATTCATGATGATGCTGAGGGAACCTGGTGGATTCATGATGATGCTGAGGGAACCTGGTGGATTCATGATGATCCTGAGGGAAACCTGGTGGATTCATGATGATCCTGAGGGAAACCTGGTGGATTCATGATGATGCTGAGGGAAACCTGGTGGATTCATGATGATGCTGAGGGAAACCTGGTGGATTCATGATGATGCTGAGGGAAACCTGGTGGATTCATGATGATGCTGAGGGAAACCTGGTGGATTCATGATGATGCTGAGGGAAACCTGGTGGATTCATGATGATGCTGAGGGAAACCTGGTGGATTCATGATGATGCTGAGGGAAACCTGGTGGATTCATGATGATGCTGAGGGAAACCTGGTGGATTCATGATGATGCTGAGGGAAACCTGGTGGATTCATGATGATGCTGAGGGAAACCTGGTGGATTCATGATGATGCTGAGGGAAACCTGGTGGATTCATGATGATGCTGAGGGAAACCTGGTGGATTCATGATGATGCTGAGGGAAACCTGGTGGATTCATGATGATGCTGAGGGAAACCTGGTGGATTCATGATGATGCTGAGGGAAACCTGGTGGATTCATGATGATGCTGAGGGAAACCTGGTGGATTCATGATGATTCTGAGGGAACCTGGTGGATTCATGATGATTTTGTTAACTGTGGCAAAATTTTTGACTATCAAAAATTCTGCCGGTATTATCATGATGTATTGTGTCTTGACGGAAATCGTGATAGAACGTGGAAATTGTAGTAGAGCTCAACAGACCTAGAATCACTATCCTAGGGGATCTTGATAAAGTTTGCAACAGGATTCCATCAGGTTTCATCTGTTGGATGCACCCTGCCTCCTTTTTATACCCCAATTGTGCTCCAAGTACAGTCATAAATTGTGGAACTCCAGTCTTTTTAAATTTTGGAGATCACAAACATTGTGCCCCAGAGCAGCCTCATATTCCTCTTCGTGGTTGTCAGATGAGGAACCTGATGAAGAACCCGTTTTGGAAGTTGAGATGCTTTTCATCTCAGCAAGGTTGTAAAGAGTGGTTATTCGAATGCTTACTATAGGTGTTCTGCCAGTATGAACCAGTTCTTTAACCTGTTTCTGCAGGAACTTCACGCATTGTTCTGAGGTAGAACTACCTGCTTGTTTATTTAAGGATCTGATGAGTACGTTTAAGCAGATCCTAATGTAAATATTATTTAATATCCTGTTATTTTTGTCGTGAGGATCTTCTCGAAAGTGACAGTGATATCCGGTGGTGTCAGTTTTGTAATTGTAGGCAGCAGCATAAAACACTTAACACGTGCATCATCTCGTTATCTCGATGAGGTTACAGCCTCATCATGCTCAGTTTTGCAGCCTTGCACTGCCTGACTCAGGAAGCTGGAAACCTTTTGATGTGTTAACTGACTTAGTTTTTCTTTGGAGAGCTGAAGATCTGCTTTTTCACTTGAGATGTTAAAAAAAAAACAACCTGTGACGTCATGAATCTCGGGGATTGATGGCATGAACCATGACTTAACTTTTCTGGTCTCCAAACCGGTGGCATATGAGAATACATACGCCACAATGTCATTCAGCACCAGAACAATTGTGGGGTAGTAAGAATTTAGTGCATTGTAAGAAGTCAAAGTGAAATCAAAGATATAAAATAAATGAATCACCACCACAGTTAGCATAACAACAAGCCAAAGATAAAAAGATCTTTATTGTCAACTGTTGCACAAACAATAAAAATCAATTTAGCAGCTCCTTGTTTAGAAGAAATTAATAAAAGAAAATGTTCAAAAGACAAATAAGGAACCACACTAAGCTGGACATTTGAATATATATCCTACATACACATATTTACAGTTGGCAGTTGTGGCCAGGTGACAAGGTGCTGGATTACCGTTCTCAAGGTTGCCCACTGTCTCACTGTCAGCGGTTGTCCTTGCTGTCCACTCCAGTACAGCTAACTGGGTTATCAAAGGCTGGCTGTGTCTCACTGTCTGTGGTGTGAGGTTCATGTTAAAGAACCATTGCTGGCTTTCATAAAGAGGAGCTGCACAGCTGTCAGTATGTTTCTACCCTAGCAAGCTGTCCGGGGTGTACTCTGCCCATGCCTAGGGTTGACTCAGATGGGTGCCAGCCTCCCTGCGACCCTAATTAAGCTTACACAGTTCAGAAAATGAATGAGTGAATAAATATATATATATATATATATATATATAATATATATATGTGTGTGTGTGTAATATATATATATATATGTAATATAAAAATGTGTGTGTGTACTTTCTGAGGACAAGCTCATAAGTTAAAATGTTGGTTAGATAAAACAAAAATTCCCATCGGAAATAATACAAAACCAATTAATTCGTCCAACTCACTACCAAACTCATAACCTGACACAAACATGCATATTTCACCTAATATATTAAAGATAAACACGTGGGGCAGTGGTGGTCTAGTGGATAGGGCGCAGGATCGCTGATCCTAAGGTTGGGGGTTCGAGTCCCCACAAGGTTGTCATTGTCCCCCCCAGTGCACTAACTGGGTTATCAAAGACGGGCCATGTCTCTCACTGTCTATTGTGAGAGGTTCATGTAAAAGAACCATTGCTGACTTTCGTAAAGAGTAGCTGCAAAGCCATCAGCGTGTTTCTGTCCCTTGCTAAAGGGTTGTGACAGGAAGGGCATCCGACGTAAAAACCCATTCCAAATCAAATGTGCGAATCAGATGATTCGCTGTGGCGACGTCCGAGAACGGGAAAAAGCCGAAAGAAAGAAATTAAAGATAAACATGTAAAAACAATAAACATTTCATAATAATAATACATGGACATTAACAATAATAAATAATAATAAAACAAGCATAAACAATAAGTCGGCTAACCCTTCCGACTATAGACTACACGAAGATGTCACGTGGGCAGGCATGAGGTGGTGCGTAACTGAGGAGGAGGAGAATTTTGCGCATGTGCACTGTGTTGCCTACGGTGTAGGGAAAAAGCACTGAGTAAAAAATATGAAGTGCAGTAAACATTATTTACAGTTGCGCGGGGGTGGGGGAGGGGGAAATTTTTTTTTTTCTTCCTATAGGGGGCATCACATAAAATAATTGAGAAGCACTTCACAAGGTGTTCTCATAGCACAGATGAATACACGTGGAAGAATACGAGGCTTATCGTCCTGGAAAAGCCATTTCCCAGCAGAGCTCATAAATCAAAGTTTTGCTTGTTGGATGGGGCAGACTTTTGGTGGTTCGAAGCTCGTATCATGGAAAATTCCTTATAAAAGACACTCGTAAGTCACGGTACCAATGTATACACTTCTATATCTATTATGTATCCAAGTATTCATACATTTTTAAAATGAAATTTTCACACACGTATATACAGTGATCCCTCACTACTTCGTGCTTCAGTTTCTGCGGCTTCAGTGCATCACAGGTTTTTAAAAAATATTCATTGAAAAATAAGGAATTTAAGGGAAAATAGGGGAAAAGTTAAGGAAAAAGTCGCAAAACCAGGCCAATTATGCAAAAAAAAAACCCAAACAAACTAAAAAAACCCAACTCAAAACCCCACAACAAAACTACTTGCATTTTTATGTGAGGTGAGCATCTGTGTGTGCGCACGTACGTCTGTATGTGTGTATTTATATTTTATTTACATCTTATGTATTATTTTTGAATGTTTAATTGTTATTATAAGAATTTATGGCATTGAATATGTATTTAGTGGTAATATATACACGTATACATGTATGTATATGTTAATCAGGGGGATCGATCCCACTTCACGGAATTCGGCGGTCGTGGGCGGGTCTTCGTCTCCATGAACCACGGAAAGTGAGGGGTGTGTGTGTGTGTATATGTGTGTATATATATATATATATATAAAATACAGTAGGCCCTCGATATTTTTTGGGGTTCGGTTCCGGCCCCTACTGCGAATGAAGATAATCTGCGAGTTCTGTACCCGGAAGTAAAACCCCATTTATCACGTTACATACGCGAATCAGCAGCCGGAAGTAAAATACCATGTATCTATTACATGCGCTAAAATATGCTTCTTAAACACATTCTATAGGCAGTCTTACTCATTAATTCAGTATTAATGTAATAAAATGTAGTGATGATTAAGAAAAACTTATTTTTTACTGTGATATTTATTGAAAATAAAATATAAACATTATACAGCATACATATAAAAACACCTTTAAATGCATTCTCTTTGAAACCTACAGCACTGTAGTTTTCAAAAATGCACACTAGAGGAAGGTATTGCATTAGGCATGAGATGACTGAATTCAGGTATGAACTGCATTTAGTCCGAGCAGCTCAGCCACGCCCCTCAGCCGGAGCGAGTAGAAAACAGAGTTTTAGAGTTAGAGAGTGTTACAAACCAAAGAAGCGGTGATGTGATGTGAGTTAATCCTCTGGCACAGAGGAGAGCCTGCTTTTATTTATTGGGAGTAAATGAGAATAGTGAATTCAGGTGTGAGCCACCAAGTAGCTCAGCCACACCCCTGAGCCCAAGTGGAGAGTAAACAGTCAGTTAGAGTTAGAGGCACAGAATCCAAAATCAAAGTCCCCCAAAACACAGACCATAACACAAAGGACATAAAAGAACAATACTTAAATGTTATAAATTGGATAAACAAACAAAATGAGAAACATGCTACACAACAGTAAATAAAATCTAACACACAAACATTCTAAACATTACCTTGGGTAATGTACTGGAATAATAATTGAAGAAGACTTTAATAGTGAAGTGTTTTACAACAGTTCAGACGATTATTCCTCTTCAGGTACTTCAGCAGAAACTGTTGTTTCTTCCGGAGAAAGTCTTATTTCTTCAGAAAAGACATCCAACGTCATTACCTTTTTCTGGTGCTTAGCAGGCATTTGAGTGACATCATAGAACTTAACTGGTAATTAAAGCACACTAAAAAAAAGGCTCATTGACAACTTGTGCGCGAATGAGGAAAAAGGGGCATTACATCATCTCAACCAATCAGCAGGAAGGAGGACAGCCATTGGCTGAATTTGAATCACGTGAGAGTTGCTCGGCAGTCCGCAAATACTCAAACCGTGAGTGCGAATAATCAAGGGCCTCCTGTACATATATACATGTATACATATATGTTGTAGTGTATGTGGTGTTAGGGTATATTTTTAAGATTAAAGACTACAAAGAAGTTTGAAATGGGTAATGTTCAACTATTCTTTACCACAAACAATTTAATTTAGAGGAAGACCAAAGAAGAGATTTATGGATGTGGTGAAGGAAGACATGAAGGTCATTGGCGTAAGAGAAGAAGATGCAGAGGACAGGGTGAGATGGAGGCAGATGATTTGCTGTGGCGACCCCTGAAGGGAACAGCCGAAAGGAAAAGAAGAAACAATTTAATTTAGTATTAATATGTATTGTTTACATGATGGCGCAGTGTTTAGCACGTCTGCCTTGCAACATGAGGGCCAGATTCGGGTACCGGGCTCGGGGCGCTTCTGTGTGGACTTTGCATGTTCTACCCATGCTTGCGTGTGTTTCCTCTGTCTGTCTTCCTTTCGGCTTTTTCCCTTTTACTTGGGAGTCGCCACAGCGAATCATCTGATTTGCACGTTTGATTTGGCAGAGGTTTTTACGTCGGATGCCCTTCCTGTCGCAACCCTTTTAGCAAGGGACAGAAACACGCTGACGACTTTGCAGCTACTCTTTACGAAAGTCAGCAATGGTTCTCACCATAGACAGTGACAGACATGGCCCGCCTTTGATAACCCAGTTAGCTGCACTGGGGGGGACAGTGACAACCTTGTGGAGAGTGGGACTCGAACCCCCAACCTTTGGATCAGCGATCCAGTGCCCTATACCACTACACCACCACTGCCCACCGCTTGCGTGTGTTTCCCCTAACAGTCCAAAAACATGCACGGTAGGCTAATCGGCTGTTCAAAATTTCCCCTAGGTGTTGGTGTGAGTGTGAATGGTTGTGTTTTTTGACTCTGCAATGGTCTGGTGGGCTGTTCAGGGTGTATCCCACGTTCACCCAGAGTCGACTGAGCAAGAAGGTCCTGGGTTCATGTCCTGGGCTTGGGGTAGGGGGTTTCTGTGTGGAGTTTGCATGTCCTTGTCATTCCTGCATGGGTTTTCTCTGGGTACCCCAGTCTCCTCCCACATTTAGAAGATATCCACATTAGGCTGATTGGCTGTGAGTAGGCATGAGTTGTGAGTATTGGCCCGGTGAAGGTCTAGCAAGCTGCTCGCCCAATACTGGTTGAGATAGGCTCCAGCCTGCCTGAGCCAATGAATGAGTCAACGGTTACAGAGGCTCTAATACTGTACAATGGCTGTGGTCAAGTACTGACGTGTTTTTGGTAAACGATAATTATCAGGTGTGAAAGATTTGGGAACTGATAACCACACAGTCAAACACCGTCTATACTGAGCCTTATTAAAACCTAAAGGACTCCATATAGCTTGAGAGCCATAGTCACGGGGAGAGGAAACTGTGGCAAGATGAAAAGAGGAAGTTGTGCACGATGTTGTTCACTCTGCTGCTTGCAAGACAGCAAGTGACGGCCGTGTTAATCATCAGAGTCCTCTGCATGTGGAAATGAAAGCGAATATTTTGTGTTTGATGGTGGGTTGGAAGAGTTTTATGGTTGGATCATGAGGGCCTAGTGTTCATAAAAAAAAAAAAAAAACCCTGCACAGCTTATTAAGGGTTAATCTGAGAAGATATGACCCTCCCACCCAACATAAAGAAAAGAGAAAAAAACAGTCAAGGAGAGTCAATGTACGGCTCCAGATACACTCGAATTCCTTCATGTCACATTGAGCAGTCGGTGATACGGAACAGCCGTGCCGATCTCAACGTTGACCCCTAGAGGTCAAGAACTCTTGATAATGCTGATATCTATGAGCCGATTCGGGCCCTGGGAGGAAGCTTCTGGAAGAGGGCGGTTGCGTTTTCACAATCACTCAATCACACAATCACTTCCTGACCGTTAATGTGTTTCTGTATGAATCATACTGTAGAGCACTGTGTCTACATCATGTACGAGGCTCCCCTGGTCCACCAAAAAAAATTCAAGTCTTCAGTGAACTTAGTGAACTCAACACGTTTACACCATATATGCGCACAGGATCGGGTGGGAGGTACCATGGTTACATTGGCGTCATTTCACGTTATCTCCTTTTTGGTTGGCAGAAGCCTGTTGTTGCACATGTGTTAAAGCAGCATAAAATTCCAACCTTCACACATCCCAGTTGGGGGTCATTGTGCAAGTTTGCAAGGCCACCATGTTTCCCCCAGGTACAGAAAGCCCTCGTTATTAGCGGGAGTTAAGTTCCTACCCCACCTGCAGATCCTGAAAATCCGCAAATTATTGATGCAGTTTTAAAACCCTATGTATGACATTAAATGCATGAAAACATGCTTGTTAAACCCATTCTCTCGCCAGTCTTACTCATTAATACAGTAATAATGCAGTAAAATGTAGTAATGATTCAGTAAAAACTTTTTAATTTTATACTGTGATAATATTCATGAATAATTAAAGTGCTGATGCTCCTTACCAGAAGTTAAAGAAGATGCAGGGCATTTGAAAGACATCATAGCGCTTAAATAATAATTAAAAGCGCACGAAAAAACGTGAATTCACAATTCAGGCAATCACGTTAATGACATGTGCAGGAACGAGAAAAAAAGAGGTGTACACATCCTCTGCAACCAATCAGCAGGAGGGAGAAACAAAAGCTCTCAGCCGTTGGCTAATTTTGAATCATTATAATAATCATTATTATTATAAAAAAATAAAAAAATAAATGAAGGAGGTTCATGATCAAAACACCGATTGATCTTAAAATAGATTTGGGCACTGGGGAAGGCGGAGCTCCTGACAAAAAGCATCCTGCAAGTGCTTCTCAGTTTGTTTTGGTGACGCTGCCTTAAAGTAGAAGGGGGGGGGGGGGGGATTCACGCCCCCCAGCTCCCCATGCACACCTATAAATAGTATTATTTGTCTCTAAAATTGTTATGAATACACCTCTGCATAACATTGTATCTTTATTAACATTAAAAATAAAAAAGCATTAAATAAAAAAAAAACAAAAAAACACTTAATTCTAGTACAGTATGGCAAAAAAAGCATGTTCCCCAGGGTCATACGCCACGCCGCCCCCATCACACCGCATTCCACTATTTGAGAAGCACTGAATTAGCGGCAGTCCCAGCAAATTATACATATGCATCATCATGACATTACTGGCACATGATTCAAAATTATAATGATTATAATTTTGAAAGGATGCTTTTTGTCAGCATGTGAGCCCAAAATCCGCGAGTATGTGGGGCCACGAAAGGTGAACTGCAAATGGGTGGGGTCTCCTGTACTATGGTTCCAGACGACAATCCAAACATGTGCACATTAGGCTAGTTGGCTGTTCCCTGTAGGTGTGAGTATGAGTGTGTGTGTGTGTGTGTGTGTGTGTGTGTGCGTGTGTGTGTGTTTGCCCAGTGATGAAGTAAACAAGCTGTTCAGGGTGTACCCTACACTTTCCCAGAGTTGTCTGAGAGAGTCTCCAGCCTGGCCATGGCCCTGGTAGGATTAAGTGGTTTGGCGGATGAATGAATGAATATGGACAGTGTGGTGAAAGTTAAACACATCACGCTCCTTCATACAGTGAAGTGTACGGATCGCATGAGAATTTTAATTGCTGGAACTTATGCACTGTCCAACTCTGTATGTTTTTGGTTCTTCAGAAATAATGAAATTAATTCATGTGAAATGGCCATTGGGCGGAAAAACCTGAAGGAGGACTGTATGTCAGGATCAGAATATGGCTTCAAGCGGGGTTACAAAGTCCCAGTTAAAGATAAATCTCCATCATATGATTTCCTCAGAGTCGGGAGTCTAATTTGTCTGGTTGGCAGTATAATCACTAGATGGGTTTAGATGTGTATCAATCCACAGCAAGTCGCCCAGAAGTCTGCTCTCTCTCTCTCTCTCTCTCCGTCTCTCTCTCTCTCTCTCTCTCTCTCTCTCTCTCTCTGCCTCACTCTTCTCTTTCTCTCTCTGCCTCTCTCTCTCTCTCTCTCTCTCTCTCTCTCTTTGTCTCTCTGTCTCTCCAAACATTGCTTCTTTCACTGCACAAAAAAGTGTTTCTGTGTGTTTAAAATAAATTGAGCGCATTGACGGAGGGGATGAAAGAGCAAATTTGAAAGAGGCATGAAAGTCTTTTCAGGGTTGGATTCCTACGCATGTCTTGTGTTGGCTCCACCCATGCAGTGGTTCGTGCCAATGTAAAACAGGAGTATGTTGTCACAGGAAGCAGGAAGTGAAAACCAAAAGTCTGTGTTAGTTTCAGGCGAGCGTGCTTTTTTTGATGGTCTTGTACAGCGTGGCATGATCAGTACGAAGTTTGCTTCTCTATTCGGTTTTTGTTTCATACCACAACAGTGTCCAGATCCCAAATCTGATTGGTCAGATGTAATACTGGCTTTGCTACGTTATCGTTTCTATAGTAACGGCTCATTTATAGGGATGTGTATTTATAGCGTATAATAGAGATCTGAAAATGCATTATTATTTAACAAAGACAATTGTTTGCAACGATTCATTGAAGCTTTGCTTTAGGAGGGTTTACTACGAATACAAAGAAGTTCATTAATAAATTTAAAATTGTAGCCTAATCATTGGCAAAGTTCTAACAAATAAAACAACGTGAAGATGTTTCACACCACTGCGTCATGGATTATTTTAGTTTCTGAGTTCACTGGGTTACTTTCACCGAGTGCGTTTTGTCTTACCCCAGTTTGCATGTACAGAAATGATACGGGTCACGCCAATGTTTTGGTCAGAGTTTTGGACATGATGACATATGGGTGATTTCTGGGCTTGGTGGGAGTTTGCGCTCTCTGAGTGAAGTTGTGTTTTTTCCTTTAAAAAATATTTTGATTTACTAAAATCAGAATTAAAAATGATTGCCAATCCGAATTGTTACATTCCTCTCTCGATTTCTCTAAGGAAGAATAGTGTATTAAAAACAATGGTGTAAAAGTCTTGAAGCGCATGAATGACAGAGAAGCATCTGTGTCCAATCAAAATTGCGAAGCTGAAACTTAACTCGGAACTGGGAAGCCTGATACTCGGAACTGGGAAGCCTGAAACTCGGAATCATGCGTTTTTAATTCGCAAAGTGCAGCCATGAATTTGTGTGTTTTGCCAACAATAAGTAAACATTAGAGAACTATGAAGAGGTTCTTCATCATCATCATCATCATCATCATCATCATCATCATCCTTTTTCCACTGTAGATAGATCAGGATGAAGAACGAAAATTCTTTGTTCGTTTTTTTGTTTGTTTAATTTTAGAAAATTTCGGTCTGGATCGTATTGTATGGCTTCTTGTTTGTATGAAAGAAGATTTGTTTTCAGAAGACAGAATTGGGAAAGGTAGGAATCTGTGGTATGAATTTCAAGTGTTTGATTCAACTGAATGTTTGTACTGATTCGGAAACAGCGATTCAAAGTATTAATCCATATTAATTAAATTGTAACACCCAGTTTCTCAAACCAGTCTGGTCAGCGTTATAGATTCAACCAACTCATCCATATTGTAATGTGTTAATTAATGAATTAAAAGTTCTCAGATCTTAATTTAAATGAGTAACGTGATATTTGTTTACTGTATATTGATGACGCTGACACAAAGTCACGCTCTGACCTGAAGCGTCACTCCTTTCAGACCTTCTAAATAGGAATTTCCTATTTGAGCTGATATGTTCATTCATTCATTTATTTTCTGATCTACTTATTCCTAATTCGGGTCACAGGGAGGTCAGTACCCATTTCGGCCGACTCTGGACGAGCTCTGCAGGCCATCGCAAGGCCAACCCTCGTACAACCATTCTCACTCACACCTGGGGATGATTTGGAACAGCCAGTTAGCCTACAGTGCGTGTTTTTGGACTGTAAGAGGAAACCCGGAGGAAACCCGGGCAAGCACAGGTAAAACATGCAAAATCTACACAGAAACGCTCGAACTGGGAATCGAACCCAGGACCTTCTTGCTGTGAGGCAGACATGCTAACCGCTGTGCCACCACGCCGCCGCTGGCCTTTTTGCTATGTATTTTTTTTCTAGTTATAAAGATTTTATTGCTCTCACATGCTTCTACTTTTATGATCCTCTCTTGTGCCATTTTCCGCATTAAGCTCCGAGATAGTGCTCTAATTGTAGTCTTCTCGTAACATGTATGTCATATGAATATTTCCACAATGCCCGCGTTGTTCCTTGCAGGTAGGAGCAGGGACTCTGGAGTCTTGTCGCTTTGGCAGCACCACGACATCAAACTGCTCCTTCTGGATAAGAATGTCTGTAATTAGCTCAACCAGGGCACACCGTCACCCTCTCGTAGGGATGGTGTTGTGGTCCGAAGGGAGCAGAGCTGCATAACGATTCCGTTTTTATTCCGCTCGAGCATTAGAATTCTACAGTGGTTTAATTTGACGGTTCTGAATAAATCTGGTTCAGTAAAACTGTTGTTCTTTCAGTATTTCTCCCGTATGAAGTGTACTTCCTGTCTTACTCTGGGTGACATAACATGAGGAAGTTCCTGATACGTTTCTGTAATAAATGGACCTTGTCAGCAATTTTGTCCATTAATGGCTTTTCCTTTGTCCTGTTTACGCTGACCGGCACGTTTCCTCCTTCTGCTCCTTTAATGTTATTGTAAATTAAGATTAACACTCAGCTTCATGGAAAAATCTGACAGGTTTATATAAACACGCTCTTGCTGCATGTAATACACTCATCACTCACTTGCCTTACCGCTTAAAGCCATTATGGTCGGAGGGGAGGCTGGCGCCCATCTCAGCCGTCCCTGTGCGGAGATACGGTACACTGTGAACTGAATGACTCGACACTCAATCACTCACACCCAGGGGTGGTTTGAAACAGCCAATTAGGCTAAAGTGGATGTCTTTGGACCATGGAGGGAGACCAGAGAACCCAGAGGAAGCCCATGCAAGCATACTGAGAGCATGCAAATGCTATACAGACGCTCCCTGACTTACATTTTTAATTGGTTCTGGACGGCCGAACGTAAGTTGAAAGTGGACATAAGTTGTTACAATGACGTAGGACGCTCATGCTGTACTATACATCCATAAATAGCATTACCGTATCTCTCAAAACACCCCTAAATCAATCATTATAAACATAACATTGTAAAATAATATCAAATATATCAACATAAGTGCGCAAGGGTGCCGTTGAACTTGTTTAGAACACAGCCTGCACTGATGTGAATCACCAGCAGAGCGGAGAGTTCTTTCTTTTGTGGATTCGGGTTTTCATTCATTTTACAACTCTCTTTGCTTAACTGAGTGTGCATGGTAGGTTGTGCCGATCTGAGCAGATAGTTAATTCATCTCTGTGTATGAAACTTGCACCCATGCTAGTAGGCTTACGCCTCTGACCAACCATATATGCTTAGGGTTACAAAAGTCCGCAAAACGGTGTAAACAAAAAGATCACAGAGGCGACGTCTTAGCACAAGGGTAACACGCTATATCACTGATATATAAAATGATATCTGAATAAAAATGAATAAGACAAAGGCACATTCAGTCTGTCGTTTGTAAATAATGGACGCAGCGTCATTGCATCATTACGTCAGCGTACTACGTAGATACGTCTAATTAAAAAAAAAAATTTTTTTTTGAAAAAAAAAAAAAAAGTAAAAGGAATGAACGTAAGTCGGGGACCGTCTGTATAGAAACACCCGAGCTGAGCCTGGGACCCGAACCCAGGACCTTCTTGCTGTGAGGCAGACGTACTCCCCATTGCACCACCGTGTCGTCCTATATCTAATACATAAATTAGATTTTTGAGTATTAGACGGTCAGTGTATCAGATAATTCAGTCAAACAGGAAGTCAGACCGTCAGTATATCAGTCAGTAAGTCAAACTGGAAACCAGACAGTCAGTTGCTCTGTGAATCTGTATGTCAGTATATCAGTCAGACAGTAAATCTGAGCCTGTCTGTCAGTCAGTCAGTAAGTCTGTGTTGGATAAAAATCAATCTCAACAAAATAAAAATGCAGTCAAGTCTGTAGGTATGTAAATATTTACAGTTCCTAAATTACATTCAAATAAAGATATAAAACAAAATACATCCCGCAGAACTGGAGGAAGTGGCTGGGGAGAGCGACGTCTGACCCTCATTGCTTAGGCCGCTGCCCCCGTGACCTGACCTCGGATTAAGCGGAAGATGACGATGATGAAACTACATAAACAAATAAAGATTGAGAAACTATTTTCTGTAGGTTATAGGATCAGAGTAAATTCATTGATATCCTTGTATGGTCGTGTCGGCCCTGTCCGGAGTCCAGAGTGTAATTTTTACTCCTGACCCATTAAGAGGAAATTCTTTCTTGTTGTATGAAATATTTCGTACTGCTGCCTGCTTTTCTGCTTTTTTCCTGTTGCTAAATGTGGAAGCTGAAAGTTTCCTGATTTGCTAATCAAAATGGCAGCTGGAGTCTTGTAAAAGCACTGAAAGTAATTATGCACGATCCATAAATTAAATCAAACACAGTCTGAGTTCAAGGAATTTATTGGACGTAGCTATAAAATACAATTAACTCTTCGTAAATATAGTGTTGTGTTTAAATCTACAAATTTTATCCATGGATTCAATTATCTAAGCTTCTTGATCCTAATTGGGGTCACGGCAGGCTGGCGCCCATCTCAGCCGACTCGGAGAGAAGACAGGGTACACCTTGGACAGCTCAGTGGGCCATCGCAGGGCCAACAAAGAACCGATTTTAATTTTGAGTGTGATCCAGATCCAGTAGGGTTCCGATTAATTTTTTTTTTTTTTATGTTGCACGATAGGTCAAGGAGGTGGGAAATCACCCACAATGTGTTGGGAGTAAAAAATACATTGGTTGAAAATAATTTTGGAACAGGCCACAAGGGGCGCCATAATTCTACATCATCTACTTATAAAGCCGGGATCAAAATGTTTACACGTTGCATTAGCTTGGTGATGGCCTGCACTCTCTTGAGTGCATTTCCGGTTATTAATGTAAAAAGTGCACAACTTTATTTCAATATCCAGTCGAAATTCACGCACTACGCATGGAAGCACATTGAATTGAGACACAGCCACATATTTACTGACTGAGTTAATGAATGACTTACTGGCTTATATGCATGAAAGGGATGGATAAATAAGTAAATCAGTACTTTTTGTTATAGGAAGAGTTTATGTATTTATTTCTACTTTGTTTATGACATTTATAACACGTGATCTTTAAGTACGTGTAAAAATAATATTTATTCATTTATTCATTTCCACACAGCCATTGCTGTTTCATTGTTGTTAGATACATCACGTATCTTCCAGGCACAAACACGACTTTACTGCTGACCTTTTAGAGCCTGATATGATCAGATTAAATTTCCGCTCGTTCAGCTGCAGTAGGCCCCGGGCTTCCACACAAGGGCCCAAGGGCCTTCGGTCAATGTGGCTGTTGTATGCACTGTTGTGTTTTATTTTTTTTTAAAGGGTAATATTTCTGCAAAATTTTGATTTCTTCACCCGGCAGTCTCCTGGGCAACATCTAGATCAGTAATGTTCACCAAAGAAACTCCTCAAAATTTCTTAAAGCAACTAATAGCTCCCATCCTGAGGTTTTAGCGTGATCCGTGATGTGTGTGAGCCATAACGTGGCGGCAGGGAGGGAAAAAAAAAAAAATGTACCTGTCGATGTTCTAGCTGAGCAGGAAGGACTCAAGAGCTTTCGACATATTTATGCAGCGCTGCTATCAATACCAGCCTCCCACACGCGGCCGCTTGAGCTGATGTAGGCCCACACACATTCCCATTTACTTCTGTAAAACCCTGGAACCTTTCACCGTCCACCTGAGCAGTGCATGCAAATTCGTCTCCAGTCCCCGATTCCCTGCGTGCCACTCTTACCGCACGTATCGCTAGCGTAGCTCCTAGCTGAATGTTAAAAATGTGTACTCGCAAGTACCCCGGGGATACCTACTGGGGAAAAAAAAAAAAACTCACAAAACATCAACAATTTGAAAAAAAAACAAAACACTTTAAGACACAGGTGTTGGACCTGGGCATTGTACATTTTCTCCATGGTTACGCTGGAATTCGTAAACACGTAGCGAGCCGTCAGGCTCGGAGACGGCCTGTGGTAGGATGTTGTTGTTGATTCTGATGGTGATGCTCACATCCGTTCTTTCTTTATTTATTTTTTCTCCTCCGGAGTCGTGTCCCTGAGGTTTCTTTTACAGGCAGAGAGAGGAGGAAGAGAGGAGAGTGCTATTGATTTTTATTGCGTTTATCGACTCGCTGCGATGATATTTACTCATTTGCTTTGTACATCTTTGTACTATACACACTGCCATTATGTGCATGTGGGTGTGTGCGGGTGGGGTGTGTGCTATAAAACCTCCCTTTTAACACACTTGCTCACTGATTCCCATCATGTGTCACTTCCACAGAAAAAGACTACAACAGTCTGTGCGAGAGGCAGCCAATCGGGCGCACGCTCTTCCGCCAGTTCTGCGATACCAGACCGGAGCTGAGGCGCTGCGTCAAGTTTCTGGATGCTGTGGTAAGACCGTGACCGCTGTTTAGATTGCAAATGGAAAATATTTTTTGGGCTGAGTGCTCCCATGATGCCTTAATAATCCAAATAATACGAGCTGGTTAAAGCAAAAGAAACACAAAACAACCCCTCATGTTTCCTCGCCTCATTATAAAAGTTTCCGTAAACATTTGTCCATGTTAGTCCCATGGTTGCCGTGGAGATAGTGAGCATTTATGAAAGATGAAGCAAACTATCGGAAAATTATATCAAGTGTAAATGGTCATAAATCTAAAATCATACTTGTGCACTGAGGAATTAGCCATATATCTAGATTAGCGAAGATTAGTATTATTATGTTTTGCTCGTTGTGGCACCGTGGCGTAGTGGTGAGCACGCCCACCTCACCACAGGAACGTTCCGGGTTCAATTCCCAGCAGGGGCATTTCTGTGTGGAGTTTGCATGTTCTTCCCATGCTTGCGTAGGTTTCCTCTGTGCATGCAGGTTTCCTCCCACAGTCCAAAAACATGCACAGTAGGCTAATTGACTGTTCCAGTTCAGCCCAAGGTAGGAATGGCTCTGAGTGATGGCCTGGTGAGCTGTCCAGGATGTAACCCGCCCTCGTCCAGAGTCGACCGAGATGGGTGCCAGCCTCCCTGCGACCATAATTCGGATTAATTGGCTTAGAAAGCCATTCTGTATAACATTGCGGGGCGTTTATAATATATTTTTGTTTCCACCAAAGCAGTGTGTTTTGTCATCAGGATTATGCAAATGAAGTTATGTGAAGTTTTCATGGAATTTCCACCTGAGGCAGAGCTTTTAGATAAAGAAAACCCAACCAGTTTTAGGAGATGATCTGGATCAAATTCTGGATCCAGGAATCTTCTAAAGGATTCTTTAACATTGTGAGATAGTATGAATTTTTTTTTTTTTTAAGAACTGTTGTATTTGCAGGAGGCCCAGCAGAAGGTGCTATGTATATTCTAGTTTTTGATGCTGTTGTTGTTCATCATCATTCATTTTATGTAACCGCTTAATCCTAATTAGGGTCGCGGGGAGTCTGGCGCCCGTTCCAGCCGACTCCGGGCGAGAGCAGAGGACACTCTGGAAGGCTCGCCAGGCCATCGCAGGGCGGAAACACACTGACGGCTTTGCAGCTAGTTTTGTCGAGAGTCAGCAATGGTTCGTTTACATGAACCTGCACCATAGACAGTGAGAGACACGGCCGGCCTTTGATAATCCAGTTAGTTAGCTATACTGGGGGGAACAGTGACAACCCATGAAGAGTGGAGCTTGAACCCCCAACCTTAGGATCGGTGATCCAGCACCTTACCACCAGCCCACCTTTGCCCTTTTGTTGTTGTTGTTGTTGTTATTTTTGGTGTGTTTTGGTACTTTAAGTGTGGATTTCCATGAGGTTTTTAATCGAGACGAGGTTTTCACCGAGGAAGAATCTGAGATTTGTGTGTTATTTGCAGGAATTTTTGAAAGAATGCTTGACATTATGAGATGGAACAATTTTGACATTTCTGTTCATATGCAGGATTTCTGCGCTTGGTAGGGGCTTGCACTCTGAGTGCTCTTGTCATACATCCAATAGTCTTTACATAACAGTTTTCTAGTTTTATTGTTTAAAAAAATACTCATGCTAAAAAATTTTAACATGTTGAAGTTTTCCAATCAGCTCTGTTGTCATGTTTTGCGAATTCTGCGCCAGTCACACGGTGTCCGATCTGCCGACTATCACTGCAGCCTTCACATTCTCTGTGATGGCTCTCATGGGTATGGAAAACTAACGAAGACAAAATGATGAGGACATAGCTTTTTAATTTCTTTTTTACACATTTCTACTATGTTTGATAGTTTGCCATTTAATCAAGTCAAGGACGATACGTCAAATGCTTTTGGTGGGCCAGTGGTGTAGTGGTTAGGATGCTGCATTCATAATCAGGAGGTTGTGTGTTTGAATCCCAGTTAGACTGCCACTGTGCTAAGACCCCTGGGCAAGCTCTTAACCACAAGTGTGGCTCTGTTCACCCAGCAGTATAAATGGAAACCAGTAAAAATATCCTAGGAAGATAACTTGTGATGGACTAGCGTCCCATCCAGGAGGAGATGAACTCCTGGTCGCTTCAGGCTACGGAAACCGGGGATAAGCACCAGCCTGATGAGCTGCTGGGCTTGGGTGTAAAAAGCCTTCATTACTTTACCTAAAAAAAAGCTTTTGGCATTAAAGATTAATTAAAAATTGACAGCGGGACTTAATAAAGACATGTAGTTAAATGTTAACGGTAGAAAGATGTGGGTGTGGCTTCTATATTTTTAGGAGTTTTATTAGATTATAGAACATTGGGGGAGGGGCTTATTCAGCAAATAGTGCAGCGTGATTTGTTGGATTGGACGTAGATATAATGATGCACTTCTAATTACACCGTAATTTAGCAGCCAAATATATAAGAAGCAAAAAATATATATAAATAAATAAATAAAACGCAAATTTCAACTTTTTTGGAGACGTTCCAAGGATGCAGGTGTCCGTCAGAACAGATTTTTTTGTTTGTACAGAATATTTTCTTTTTGAGGTGTAAATCACAATGAGCTCTGAGCGAGAGAGAGAGAGAGAGAGAGAGAGAGAAAGAAATTTTTTCTACTCATGTTGGCCTCTCATTTTTTTTTTTTTTTTTTTTTTGTCTGTCTGTTAATTTGTCTTAAAACAATATGTATATTTTGTATGACTTGTAACTTGTCGCTGGATTTGAAAATCTGTCGGTATTTGTTTATTTGTTTAAATATTCTGTTCCCCAGGCTGCATAAAGAATAACATCAGTGTGGTTTGTTTATTTGTTTATTACTAGTTTTTGTAGCTTGTGCAGGACGTCCACACAACCGAGCTGAAGTGAGGACGTTTTTAGGAGTCTCCAGCATCAGCGCATTTGTAACAGGAACTCGCTTGTCTCTGAAAAATTAAATCAACCTCTAAATCGCCAAAAGCGTCTAAAACTACGTCGTTCATTAACGTATGAATGTAAGAATTGATGGCGAATGACTGTGATATAGAACCAGAATCGGAACAGTAACCTCCTTTGTGTGCGGCTACACCACACCACCCTGATGTGAATTATTTTCATATGACAGCACAGCCCGGAGTGTGTTATTGTCACGCTGCCCGGCCCCAAGCAGGAGCCGAAGCTCTTCTGACTCTTGAGAGACCTGCATCTGTATGAAAAGATCATCTTTTGCCCACAAGCTTCCACCCACACACGAACCACCATCATCGCTATTCATGCCTTTTTTTTTTAATAAGAAGCCGTGCTGGCTGGGATGCTAAGCATGTTATGGGCGGCAGAAAAACCCCAAGTGTCTTCAGATCATGGGGCTTTCCGAATGTAATAGACTCCAACCAAAGCCCCGTGTGACCTGAGCCCTGCAATGGATCGATTCGATTTACAGGTTGAATTTGAATCTGTGCTCTGGGTGTCCTGGAAATTTTGTTGAGTTGGAGGTTTTTGGGGACGAGTCTGGCTTTGTTGTGGTCGGGTTTGTACACTGTTCTGGTTTGTAGTTTTAACGGGTGAGGAAGTTTTAATGCCACGTTGACATTTTTACAGGAAATGCACAGAAGAGAAGAGCAAGTGGTGATATGAAAAACATATTACATTTTCTCTTTACATATTACGCGATGTAGCGCTAATGTATAGGTTCTTTCAGAAACAGTCATCACTGGATATTAAAAATGTGGGAAATTCTGCATCCAATCAGATTGCTGATTGCAGATCTTTTGTCCGAGCCGTGAGGAATTATGAGCAGCGATTTGTAAAGATGTTTGGTTGGGGCTGATGTGATACCGTCGTCTTCCTAGCTGTACCGTCAACAAATCTAAGGCGGGTCTGTGTGTCGCTTTTGTTACGACTCCAACACAAAGTGCGTTCTTTTAAAATCTTTTTAAAACATAACCTCCCCGCACATCCCTGATGTTCATCAGTTTCTTGGTGTTGTTCATGTTCTTGTTAGCTTGCTAATCGAAGGTGTTTCTGACACGTAGCATCTTTCCACGCCGGCGTCAAAGTTAACAGTCGTTATTTCTCCATTTCATTCGTAGGCTGAATATGAAGTAACTCCGGACGAAAAGAGAAAGGTGTGCGGACAGGAGCTCCTGGAAAAGTATTTAAATTCAAAGGTATTTCTTCATGACTCCGAAAAAGTTTTACTTAAACAAGTCACAGAGAAAAAAAAAAAGTAAACAAAAAGACAGAAATGTGGAGAAAATACATTTTATATTTTGTTTGTGTGTGAAGGAATATCTTGTAATGTTGACTTATGGGGACATTTGAATCGTCATCATGAGGGAAACATGCCATCGTTTTGCTTATTTATTGTAATATATATATATATATATATATATATAAGTTTTTGGCTTTCTTTTGTTTACTGAGCTTAAGATTCAGGTTTGATTTGAATTTGTTTGTGTTAATCAGCTGCGTTTACAGTCGCGTCAGTAGATGGTCCTCACAAGCAATAGGCACGTCATTATTTATTAATTATTATTATATATTCTTACTCAACTCACTGACTTTTTAAAAAACTTAAGTGCCCTGGAACTACATTTAAATCTTACTAGCATTATCATTTATTTATTATTTTTAAAATACTGTAATGAAATTTTGGGGGATGACAAATAAAATTATTTGTCTATCTGTCTGTTGTCTACCTGTCTGTCTATCTATCTATTTATCTGTTTGTTGGTTTGTCTGGCTATCTAACTGTCTGTCTGTCTGTCTCTGTCTGTCCTGGATCTGTCTCAATCTGTCTGTTGGTCTATCTGTCTACCTCTATCTGTTGGCCTGTCCTTATATCTGTCTGTCTGTTGGACTGTCTGTCTATCTACCTGTCTGTCTTTTTGGATCTCTGTCTCTCAATCTTTCTGTTGGTCTGTCCGTCTATGACTTTGTCTGTCCTTATGTCTGTCTGTTGGTCTATCTTTGTCTGTCCTTATGTCTCTGTGTCTTTCGGACTATCTGTCTGTTTCCATGTCTATCTGTCTCTGTCCTTATGTTTGTATTTCCATCTGTCTCTGCCCTTATGTCCGTCTGTCCATCTGTCTCTGTCTGTTGATCTCTCTCTGTCTGTCTGTCTGTCGGTCTGTCTGTCTATCTGTGTATAGTCAGAGGACCATGTCCCCGAGGTGGTGGAGGAGATGGTGTCGAAATGCGCTGAGCACCTGGAACAGGAAGCGTGTAAAGAACTTTTTATGGAATGCACCAAGTGAGTCTCGGTTACAAGACCTGAAAATATTCTGCATTTCTTTGTTGATATTGATACCAATTTTTTTTTGTGTGTGTGTGTGTGTGTGTGTGTGTGTGTGTGTGTGTGTGTGTGTGTGTGTGTGGTAGACTGATTCATGACTACCTGAGCGTGGCCCCTTTCGCCGACTACCTCGACAGCATTTACTTCAACCGCTTCCTCCAATGGAAATGGTTGGAGAGGTATAACCACGCCCCCTCAGCTTCACCTAGGCAGCATTATCAAATCCTGACGAATTCCCCAAAGGCTCTCTGCAATGCTAAGAACATCTGGTTTAATCCTCATTTTCAACGTTTGATTCTATGTTCTAACTCAGAGGTTCCGCCTCTTGCAAAATCCTCGTACAGTTTAAACAATACGACGTTAATTTCTTTTAATGTTCTTGAGAAGATCAAACTCGATTCCATTGGGTCTCTGTTTATTTATGAAGGCGACATACAAACCAGATGTGAACCCAGGACCCTGCACTTTATTTTGCATTTGTTTTCTTCTGAAAAAAAAATCTTGAGGCTTTGGCAAAGGATAAACACAGCAAAAAAATGGGGGATTTGTTTTAACTTTAACGCTTTAAAGCTACTAATTAAACACAGAAAAGGCTGGAAATCGCCACCATGAGCTGTTAGTTAATTTTGTCTTATCTATTTTTTTTTGTAGATTTTTGTGCTTTTCTTTTTTTTTTTTTTTATATATATGTACGGTCACCTTGAGTGCCAAGAAAGGCGCCTTTAAATAAAATATTTTATTATTATTTATTATTATCATTATTATTATTATTATTATTATTACATTGGATAATTTTTATACCTGTTATATGGGAAAGATGGATATTGACTGATGTGTTTCTTTCTTTAACAGACAACCAGTTACAAAGAACACATTCCGTCAGTACAGGGTATTGGGAAAGGGCGGGTTTGGCGAGGTGAGTTTCACTTCTCTGTTTACACGAGAGTAAATCCACTCTATATGTCACACATAAAAGTCTCTATACACTCCAGAAAGCACTTGTAGCTTCGGCGGAAGCAATACCGAATCATATTATAGTAGAATACTTCAGTACTGTATTACTATAGTTATTCAATAACCTTCCTTTGAGAACAATATCCATGCCAGATGTGTCCTGGTACGTGTTTCTGGTACCACACGGAAATATTTTCCTGCATGTTATGCTTAGCCGGCAGTGGTTTCCTGTGTTTCTGTGCTTCTGTGCTCAGATTCCGAGAGAGATTTAATGACCATAAAAGAGCGACTTTCCAAAGCACAGATTCTCCGTCCACTGTGTCTGTAATTTGTTTTATATTCCAGGTCTGCGCGTGTCAGGTGCGGGCAACGGGGAAGATGTACGCCTGCAAGAAACTTGAAAAGAAACGCATCAAAAAGAGAAAAGGCGAATCCATGGCGCTGAATGAGAAGCAAATTCTCGAAAAAGTCAACAGTCGATTCGTTGTAAGTATTAATGTTTGTTTTGCACTTTAAGAAAATGCACCTCTGCGAGTTTTGTTGACATTTGCGAGACCAGGTTTTCTTCTTTTTTTTTGGTCTCAATTCATGATCACAGGTTCAGACAAACAAACAAATAAATAAATAAACAAATTAATTATCTTATTAACTGGAGGGGCACTCATAGAGTGTAAGGTACCTTCTCCCGGAACCAATAGATTATTATAACCTGGAACAGTTATAATGAAATGTCTCCCCCTATTGGGTGTCGGATGACCATTTCATTCAGTGTTAAAGAATAGAGATTTCTCTGACCTTTTTTCAACGTGATCCCATGCTCGGTTCATCTCCAAAATCTTATGGGCTCTTTTCAGGCCCAGGCCACACCTTCCAGCAAGTTTGATAAATCTGATTGGTAGCTAAAAGCAACAGTCCTTATATAGATGCGTGTTAAAAAAACGCTTTTAATAAATTCCTGCTCCAAAATGTTATGAGTTTTTGCCCTCCTTGTCTATACTGCATCCCTCCACCAATTTTAGTGGAAAACTGTTGTAGTTTTTGAGCGATTCTGCTAACAGACATACAAACAGCCAGACTGATTATAAATAATTCGTATCCTACATTTACATTCACGGAATTTGGTGAACACCCTGATCCAGAGTGAATTATATATTTTTAAAAATCTCCTTTATAGAACTGAGCTGTTGAGGGTGAAGAGCCTTGACCTAAAGCTAGTAATCTGAAGATCACATGATAGTTATACAGTATATCCAGATTGGTGGTAATGGGACTTGAAACCACGACCTTCTGATTAGTAACACAGAGCCTTAACCATGCTAAGCGCAAGGAAAGAAACTTCATGAGCTCGCTTTCACTTCGGTATCTCAGAGCTCTTCAACTTCGACCATCATTCCTTTTAAGATCGGTGTAGCCAAAAGTATGTGCACCCCAGACCGTCACATTCTCAAGTAATTTCATCCACGATGTCGCAGAACTCGCACCTCTGCTGTACAAAATGTCACCGTATGCTCTAGTGTTGCGATTTCCCTTCACTGGAATGAAACGTGTTCCAACACGATACCGCCGCGGGGGAAACGGCGAGCTGTGCGAGGACGTGGTGTGTTCAAACAAGAAGAAAATTGAAATGTCCCGCACCTCAGCCCTACTGTACAATTATTTTCGGGGATAAACTGGAACACTGACTGCACCCAAACCGCTTAGACCTCCCGACATCAGTACCGGACCTCGTCCTTAATATTCTCGCTGCTGAATGAATACACATCCTGACAGCCGCGTCCCAAAAAATATCCAACCTTTACAGAAGGGTTGAGCTTATTGTAATGACACACATAAAGGGTGAGACTTTTAACCGTAAGAAAACAATGTGTAATACAGTAAGGAGGTCCTGGCTTCCAGTGTTGGGTTTCCTCCGGGTAATTTGGTTTCCTCCCAGAGTCCAAAGACAAGACATGCACATTTGGCTAATTGGCTGTTCAAGATTGCATCTAGGTGTGAATGTGGGTGTGATGGGCTGGCGAACCGTTCAGGGCCCACCCTGAGTCGGTTGAAATAGGCATCAGCTTCCTCATGACACTAGTACAGTTAAGAGGTCCAGTAAAAAGACGGGTGTTACCGTCAGTGATAACCTGGTGCTTACGTAGTAAGGATGCAGCATGAACTCGAAACTCGAAACATTTCATTTTGGCCACACCCCCTTTGTGTTTGTCGAAATTTTAAGGATGTAGTGTGGTCTTCTGAGTGTAATGGGGTTCTACTCAACTAATTAATTTTCTGAACCGCTTAATCCTAAATAGGATCACGGAGAGGCTGGCGCCCATACCAGCCGACTCTGGGCAAGGGCAGAGTACACCTTGATCAGCTCGCTGGTCCATCTCGGGGAACAAACATGCTAATGATAACCCAATGGAGTACTCTTTACCAACAACGGCAATGTTTCTTCTACAGCAACGTCTCACCACAGACACTCCGAGACATGGCCAGCCTTTGATAACCCAGTGACAGTGGGGCTTGAACCCCCGGCCTTCAGACCAGTAAGCCAGCACCTTACCACCGGCCCACCACTGCCCCGAGCTAACTAAGTAACTAATTAAAGAAACATTAACTTGGACAAAACAATGTATAAAAATGATGAAACCAACAGTAAAGTCGTTGTTATTGATATATTTAGATCTCAGCAGTGTCGCAGTAGGCCGAGAGAGCAAAAGTAGCCATGATGTTTAGGTGGGAGGGGCATACTCTTTCTCTCTTGTCAATCACAGTAGCAGTAGGCAGTGGTTAGGCTTCAGTGAGCTCACGTATGTAGAAGAGGGCGGTTAACGCTTTGCTCCACGTGCATTATGACACTGCGGTTCAAAAGTTTTATGAGTTTCAGATGAAGCGTGTGTAATTTGCCCCAAGCACAGCAACCCTGGGGTAAGTAGCGGTTGGTGTATGATGGGAGAGAGCTGGCTGATATCTGGAAAGCGGAGGATGACCAAATTAGGGAGAATTTGTAAAACCATTACAGATGATTCTCCTGTTTTGTTTTTGTTTTTCAGGTGAGTCTGGCGTACGCCTACGAGACGAAAGACGCGCTGTGCCTGGTTCTCACGCTGATGAACGGAGGAGATCTGAAGTTTCACATCTACCACATGGGGGACGCAGGCTTCGACGAGAAGAGAGCCGTGTTCTACGCTGCTGAGATTTGCTGCGGTCTGGAGGACCTGCACAGAGAGAGGATAGTTTACAGGTCCGCTGCATTCCCGCCTTTCAGATTCATCAACGTGTTTTTGGGGGTTTAAAAAAAAAAACGATTTAACTTTTGGCTGCTGTTGTTTTTCTTCTCAGGGATTTAAAACCAGAAAACATACTGCTGGACGACCACGGTAAGTCTTCATCACTTCCCCTGTGTCATACAGTTGTCGAGGAGGAGGCGGCATTTCTGGATATACTGTATAACTTATCATGTGATCTTCAGATTACTAGCTTTAGGTCAAGGGTCACCCACATGTTGCCCGTGGGCACCAGGTTGCCCGCAAGGACGACATGAGTCACCCGCAGGCCTGTTCACTGTTATTTTTAGAACAGGCCCGCGGCTTCATAGCGCCGCTACTCTCCATTGAGCTGCATCTAATTTTTTTGCTGTTTTTAAATCAAATCAGTATCTCCGCATAGATATCATTAATTATTAATAATAACATATAATTAAAGGTAAATTGAGCAGATTTGTTATTACAGAAGCGTGTATCTACCTGGTGGCCCTTCGCATTAATTGGTACCCAGGAAGTAGCTCGCAGTTTTAAAAAGGTTGGTGACCCCTGCTTTAGGTCTTCAACATAATTTGTGCACCTCTAGTTACACGAACATACCACAAGAGGGCATACAACTCACACAATTTCATTCTGGAGCCAGTTTATACTGTACCTGTGTAGCCTGGCAATACCGAGCCGATGGCACACGTCCTGCCCTTGGCCATAAGTAACGATGTCTCCAGGGATGTTTCCGAAGATCTCTTTCCTGAATCCGATCCTTAAGTTGAGCCGCAGTCGTTGCTAAAAAGATGCACGGCTGCAAAAAACAGGGATGTAATAAGAAGAATGACCTCCCCCGAAGTGACCGGCGTCTGTCAACACGATCCCCTGGATAGTTCTTATGTAATCATGACGTCATGTTGGATTTCTTAGGGATATAACAGCCAGACGTGTAGAAAGATCTCAAACTTCCAGTGATGTCATATCCGGATTATAAAGAATTAAGCAAGATATTTATAACGTCATGTACTGACACATCTCATTGTGTTTTTTTTTTGTTTGTTTTTTTTTTTTAAACTCCCTTCCTCAGGTCACATACGCATATCCGACCTGGGCCTGGCTGTGCATGTACCTGAAGGCCAGACAATCAAAGGGCGTGTCGGGACTGTGGGGTACATGGGTAAGAATTAGGTTCCTGATTAATCTTAATACAGTGTATAAAAGCATGATAAAGGTATATTTTGGAACGGTAATACAAATAAAACTGGCATCTGGATTGTAATTAAAAGTTAAAAAAAAGGCTATCGAGTCCTGAGCCCGGGGTGTTTCTATGTGGAGGTTACATGTTCTCCATGTGCTTCATGAGTTTCCTCCTGGTACTCCGGTTTTCTTCCATAGTCCAAAAAACGTGCAGTAGCCTGATTGGCTGGTCCATATCACCCCTTTTTGTGAGAGGGAGTGTGAATGGTTGTACATGTGTTGGTCATGCGAAGGCCCAGCGAGACGTCCAGGATGTACTCCGCCCTCGCCCATAGTCGGCTGAGTTGGGCGAACGCCTCCTCGTGACCCTAATTAGGATTAAAGGGTTCAGAAAATGAATGAATGCATAATAACAACAATAATAATAATTATTATAACAAAAAAAAATAATAGTAATAATAATCAGGGTGGCACGGTGGTGTAGTGGTTCGCACCTAGCAAATGATATAAAGTGGAATAAACACTATTTATAGTCCCGCAGTGGGTGCTGGGGAGGCATGAAATGTTTGTTTTTTTAATTTCTCTCTTTCTTCCTGGAGGGGGTTTCACTGAAAATAATTGAGAAGCACCGCACAAGGCGTTCTTGGAGCGCGGAGGAATACATGCCCAAGAATACGAGGCCAATCGGCCCGGAAAAGCCATTTCAAGGAGAGATCGTAAAGTGAAATTTTTCTCGTTTGGGTGGAGCAAAATTTTGGTGGGATCGAAGCTTGTATCATGGAAAACGCGTTATAAGGGACACTCGTTAGACGAGGTAGCACTGTATTTGGTTTTGAGACTCTGTGAAGTTTATTGTCGACTGTTCTTTGGTCAGAATGAACCGGAACATCATCACACATTAAGGCATTGACTGTAACTGCGTCTGTCAGTTAAACCACAGTAACAGAGTCATGGAGGCAATTTACTGTCCGATGGATTTATAAATAAGTAACTTCCTAAACGGCTTTATAGTAAATGGAGGTCTCTTTCCATCTTCTACTGAAGATGAGATTTCTTTCCTATAAGAGATGAGAGCTGAATTAGATGCATTATATTAAAGATATCACTCACACACACACACACACACACACACACACACACACACACACACACACACGCAGACGCACACGTCTGATTTGCTATCTGTTAATGGATTTTTTTTTGCTCATCAGCCCCAGAGGTGGTGAAAAACGAGCGATATACGTTCAGTCCAGACTGGTGGGCTTTGGGCTGTCTGCTGTACGAGATGATCGAAGGCCAGTCACCCTTCCAGCAGCGAAAAAAGAAAATCAAGCGGGAGGAAGTGGAGCGACTCGTCAAGGAGGTGGCTGAGGAGTACAGCAGCAAGTTCTCGGAGGACGCCAAGTCTCTCTGCCAAATGGTCAGCACCTCCCTGACATGCTTTACACTCTTTCCTTATGAACCTCACCCTTGATTTTAACTTTAAATTTTATTACCTCCGTCTCAGAGGTTAAGCTTTTACCTCTGGCTTGTGTGTTTGTTTGTTAGCAGGATTGTGCATAACATCGTGTATGGCTTTTCATATTATTTCTATCCAGGGTGGGACTTTGGCAAGGAAGATTTTGAGTTCAAGTTTGGAGAAGAGCCAGATCTAATTCGGGAGCCGGGAGTTTTTTTTTAAAGGATTATATTTAACGTTAACGATTTTTTTGGAAGTCTATTATTATAGCAGATCCAGTAGGGGGTGCTGTGCACCTTTTTTGTTTGTTAGGTTGAGGGGGGGGGGTTTGGCTTGGTGGAGGTTTTCACTCTCTCAATTCTCTTATGGGTCTTGTCCACCTGGGTGATACCAGTGTAGATCTGTTCTGATTGGTGCTTTTAAGAACCATCAAGTTTTTGCAGGAATGTGAACATTACGCAGTGGATGACGGCATTATTACGATTAAGGTGTTACTAAGGTGGCAGTAAATTCTTTGGAAACAGTAAATGCACAGCCAGACAGTGCAGAGGAGAGTAAAAATGCCTGAAAAGGTCTAAAGATGTTACACCGGCCATGTTCTGATATAAAAATAGGAATAAGAACAACTGAGAAAGAATAAAATAAGTAGCCCCACCCACACCCCTGAACTCAATGGTTCCGACTTTTTGATCAGCGGTTTTGTGCTGGTGTTACAGTGCTACCTTTCTACCACCAGCACCAGTCTATGTTTGGTCAAAATGCATTAAAAATGGTTCTAGATTAAGCTCCAGCATCATGTTGGTGGAACTGAGCTGTGAGAGAACATGATGAGGAACTGTGAGTGGAACCAGGCCGGAAAGGGAAGCCTTACATAACTGGCAGTGCAGTCATGTACATTGGAGCTGAATTTTTCTTGTAAACCTGATTCTTTACCCAAAGAAAAAAAGGAAAGAAAAGCAAGCCGAAAGATCTCTTGGTGCTCCTGCTGATTACCAAAGTCCTTGTTTTAAGAAAGAAATCACACCGAACCTTTCAAGAGCATTTTTAGTGCATGATTACTGGGTCCTCATGCTGATTGTTATGGCCTGAGAGTAATATCCAAGCTGGCAGCTAATCAGTTAGCTAGGTGCGGTTTTACTCTGAGACAGTTGGGCGGGGGCTGAAGTGTCTAAAATTGGTGAAAAAAGTATTGCAGGAAGTACAGAACTTCTCATGCTAAAGAATGTTGATTTATAATAAGATTCAGCAGAATAGAAAAATGGTTATTAAAAACTTCCTGTTTGTATTTTCGATCCCACAGCTTCTGGCCAAAGACCCCAACGAGAGACTTGGCTGTCATGAAGGTGCCACGGAGGTGAAAGCTCACCTGATTTTCCGGTCTATCAACTTCAAAAGGCTGGAAGCCGGAATGCTGGAAGCTCCTTTCATTCCCGATGTAAGTCTCTCTTAAAGAGGACACTGTTTACGTGGAGGCAAATATTAAAGCCATGTTAGATTAAATTTTATCTTCTCATCTCATCAGTTAACATCTTTTTTAGATTTTTTTATGACTTTTACATGTCATCAAAATTCTCTCTGGATCCCTCAACCTATAAATAACGACACAAGATTCCCATGACTTTATTATTTGTATCCCTTGTTTTTAAACTTCCTTTTCAACTTTCTTTCAGCTCTTTGCTAAATACATGCTGTATTTTATTCTGGGAAATGCAAATGTACTTTGTGTTTTTCTTCTTGTATCACAGTGTTTGTGTGTCATGCCATCTGAACACGCTCATAAATGTCATGACAACTTTAGCTGCTGTTTATTCAGGGTCCTATCTAATCTATGATATTTTGTTTGTTTCGAAAATTACCAACCTTCTACTGCTACGCTTATTTGTGGTGTTCCTCAGGGATCAATAGTCGGCCCACTTTTTTTCTTAATTTACAAGCATAGTTGTCTCAGTGATTTCTGTTACGTTTTTACTCTTAAACCCCATTGTGGTCAGCCATGTTCCCACCATGTTGTTAAAAATGGGTGTGGACTGTGTAAGAAATTGTACCGTGTAATAGGAATGAGGTAGAAACCGAAAGGGATGTTGTATGGCTCTCCTGGATGCAGGGACGTGGTCAAAAAAACAATACAAAAAATGTGGCTTGTTGAACAGTGACAACCTGTTGATAGTGGGGCTTGAACCCACGACCTTGGGATCAGTGATCCAGAACCTTTTACCACAAGGCCACCTCTGCCCCATGCCATATTGGTGTCATATTAATATAAACCACAATCAAAGTGGAAACTACTTGTTTAATATTACCGGATTAATCAGAATTCTTTCCTCTGTGTTTTTAATTTTTATTCTAAAACTTTTGCTCCTATTCTTGCTTTTGCACCTTCAGCCTCAGGCCATCTACTGTAAGGACGTGCTTGATATCGAGCAGTTCTCCACTGTGAAAGGAGTGGAACTTGAACCCAAAGATGATTCTTTCTACAGCAAAGTGTCCACAGGCAGTGTTCCAATCCCCTGGCAAAACGAGGTGAGCTCCAAAAGCCATTATACCCGCCTATCTGGGGCTGCGACTCCAAGATCGCCTCCTGGGTAAATTTACCAGGCCGTGCTCCTATCCCACTCGACTGTGTAGAAACCCAGAACTTTGACCAAAATAATGTGTTCAGTAATGCTAAAAATAATTCATGTTACTCTCGTTATTATTCTAGAACAAGGACAACCTTATTTACAGCTGTTTCCATGGTGACCAAATGACGTCCTGTTATCTATATGTATTTTTTCATTCATGTTTATTTTTTTAATGCGTCATAACATCTAAGAAAATTAGTCTCTGTTCTGCATTAGAGTAAGAAGCTTTAAGCGAAATAACAATTACTTAAATGACTGTATGAACGTGTACTTTATCATGAAAAACAAAAAAGGAACAAACGAGCGATAATCTCACAGAAGAATGAAACTGTGACCAGCAAATGAATAAACCAGAAGTTACCACATGCGTGTAATTAAACACGTTATTCACCAAAACATTGATTACAAACCATAGTTATCGTCATCCTTTTCTGAACCATTTAATCCTAATTAGGGAGGCTGGTCCCCATCTCAGCTGACTCTGGCCGAGGGCAGGGTGCACCATGGACAGCTCGCCAGGCCAATGCAGGGCCAACACTCGCACAACCATTCATACTCGCACCTAGGAGAGATTCGGAACAGCCAATTAATCTACTGTGTATGTTTTTGGATTGTGGGAGGAAACCGGAGAACCCGGAGGAAACCCACGCCAGCACAGGGAGAACATGCAAACTCCACACAGAAACCCCCGAGCTGGGAATCGAACCCAGGACCTTCTTGTTGTGCCACCGTGCCACCCTTATAAACCATAATACACATCGAAAGGGCACAAAACGAGAAGAGAGTAAATTCTTCTGGAATCTTATCAAATTTTTTTATTGTGTAAAGGCTCTATGCAAACCACTAAATACAAATATGGGCGGAGCCTTCTGTCTGTACTTTGTGTAAATTTCACACGTATGATATTATGACCCACACGTTATTTCACACGTATGACCCTATTTCTTCTGTCTGTCTTCCTTTCGGCATTTTCCCTTTTACTCGGGAGTCGCCACAGCGAATCATGTGATTCGCATGTTTGATTTGGCAGAGGTTTTTAGGTCGGATGCCCTTCCTGTCACAACCCTTTTTAGCAAGGGACAGAAACACGCTGAAGACTTTGCAGCTCCTCTTTACGAAAGTCAGCAATGGTTCTTTTACATCAACCTCTCACCATAGACAGTGACAGACCTGGCCTGCCTTTGATAACCCAGTTAGCTGCACTGGGGGGGGACAGTGACAACCTTGTGGAGAGTGGGACTCGAACCCCCAACCTTTGGATCAGCGATCCAGCGCCCTATCCCACTAGACCACCACTGCCCCTATGACCCTATTTCTTCTAACAAGTAAAAATAAAAAATAGGTCGAATAATCTGATAAAAATCTAATAAACAGAAATATTAGTTGAATTGCCTTTATACGGGATATAATTCTGGGACAGTGGTAGATCCGGGCTCTGGTATCTTTGAGTACTCATTGGGTTGACGAAGCAGATTTCTGCCCAGAGGTGTCAAATACAGCGGTACCTTGACTTAAGAAATTAATCCGTTCCGAGGGCGAGCTCATAAGTCAAAATGTTTGTTAGATAAAACAAAAATTCCCATCGGAAATAATAGAAAACCAATTAATCCATTCAAAGCCCCTCCCAAACTCATATAACCCGACACAAACATGTACATTTCACCTCATATAATAAAGATAAACATGTAAAAACAATAAATATTTCATAACAATAATAATACATGTGCATTAACATTAATAATAATAAATAATAACAAGAATCAACAATAAGTCAACTAACCCTTCCAATCATCAACTGCATCAAGGATGTCACGTGGGCAGGCATGAGATGATGAGTAACAGAGGAGGAGAATTTTGTGCATGTGCATGCTACAAATGCCAATGAGGAAAGGCTCGTGGTGAGCTTCCACAAGGCCAGTGCTTCTCAAATAGGCCTTGGCGCTGGGCGGGAGGCGGGAAATGTTTTATTTATTTATTTATTTTCTTCCTATATGGGGCATCGCAGAAAATAATTGAGAAGCACTGCACAAGGCGTTTTCGGAGCGTGGAGGAATACACGCGGAAGAATATGAGGCTAATCGGCCCGGAAAAGCAATTTCCCCAGCAGAGCTCGTAAATCAAAATTTTGCTGGTTGGATGGGGCGGATCGAAGGTTGTATCATGGAAAATTTGTTGTAAAAGACACTCGTAAGTCAAGGCACAACTGTATTCGGTCCAATTTAAAAAGAAAGAAAGAAATCCAGTAGAAAAACAGAACAAGGTTTACCGTAACCTGCAGTATTTTTAGTCCGAAGCCTTGAACGCCATGCAGTAATTATCTCTAACTCAAGCCAAGCATTTTTTTAAATCCAGAAAAAAACCCGAGTGGAACCACCACTTTCATCTCACTTCCACTTCCTGGTACGAACACGACAGATGCCGGCAGACACTGTAAAAATAACAACAGGCCATGAACTCATAGTGAAGTGAGAGTCCGTGTCTGTGGTCACTTGTTAAGGTTTTTGTATGTAAACTGGTTTCCATGGCGATCGGAAGCGTGGATTGGTTAATCACATGGTGCACGTTGTATGATTCTGTACGGGTTTTTTTTTCTCAGATGATTGAGACCGAGTGTTTTAAAGAGCTGAACGTGTTGAATCTGGATGGCTCCGTACCCCCTGATTTGGACTGGAGAGGACAGCCATCACCTCCGCCCAAACAAGGGCTGCTACAGAGACTTTTCGGGAGACAGGTGAGGCTGGACGGATGCTTATTGGCGCTGCAGCGTTATGACCAAGTTAAACATATAGTGTTATGTTTATAATTCAGTCATTCGCCGAACCCTTTAATCCTACCATGGTCGCAGTGAGGCTAGAGCTTGTCTCAGCCAACTCTGGGTGAAAGGTGGGGTACACCCTGAACAGCTTTCCAGTTCATTACAGGGCCAGTGCACATTACACTCCAATAAAGGGACAATCTGGAACAGCTGATTCACCTAATTTGCATAACTTTGTACTGTAGAAGGAAACTAGAGTACAGAGAAAACATGTGAACTCTTGAGACTCAAACCCAGGACCTTCTTGCTGTGAGATGGACGATCTAACGACCGTGCCACTACATACATACTTGCATGTTTCTATAGTAGCTGCTCATTTACAGAGACCTGATATACACATGGCTACACCAAGACGACGCAATTTGATTGGTTCTCTGACATGAAATAACAGACATGGATCTTATTTCATTTTGCTTTCCTTATGTTCCCTTGTACGATATAGAAAAACAATTATTCACCTCAAACGAGGTGGATAACGCTATTGCGAATATATATTTTTTTAAATTGCTGAAGGCCCCCGTTATTCACGGGGGCTGAGTTCCTCCCCCCCACCCATGGATTCCGGAAATCTGCAAATTATTGATATGGTTTTAAACCCCTACGTGTGATATTAGATGCGCTAAAATCTGGTTGTTTAAACCATCCTCTGGCCAGTCTTACTCATTAATACAGTAATAATGCAGTAACATGTAGTAACGATTTAATATCAACTTTTTAATTTTGTACTGTGATAATATTTATGAATAAATAAAGCATTTAGGCTCCTTACCAGAAGCTAGAGAAGATGCAGAGTGTTTGAGTGTCATCATCGCTCTTAGTTAATAATTAAAAACACACGAAAAAACCGTGAAATCGCATTTTCAAGCAATCACACTGATAATTTGTGCATGAAGGATGAAAAAAGAGGTGTATACGTCATCTGTAACCAATCAGCAGGAGGGAGAAACAAAAGCTCTCAGCCATTGGCTGAATTTGAATCACATGCCAGTAATTTCTGGGGCTGCTGCTAATGCACAAATATGCAAGGTCGTGACTGATGAACTGCGAATGGGCGGGGCCTACTGTATTCAATTATTTTGAATAAAATTATTCCATGATTATGAATAATTCCATGTATTCTTCCTTCCTCAGGACTGCTGTGGGAACTGCAGCGACAGCGATGAGGAGCCTACACGGCTCTGAGGGCATGGCCATACCCAGGCCCAGGCTCCTCCCCTCCCATGCCACAGGAGGATCTCATTTTGTTTACAACTTTTGCACATTTGTATTTTTAGGATAGCTCTATATAAACATTGGAATGTATATTTTCACTCTATAGCCATGCGGTTGATGTTATTTAAAGTCAATGCAAACGGGGAGAAAGGAAAAGAAGAAGAAATGGATCAGCGTCCATCAGAGTATTTCAGAGACAGAATACATCGACACCAAGGCTGACCGATCCAAACAGCCACGCCCCGCCCCACCCTGCCCTGCCCTGCCCGATCAGCCTGCCACCGCCCGCCTCCTTATGCCTTTTACTTCTTTTTTTTTTTTTTTTTTTTTTTTTATCTTCTTTTTTTTTCAGCTTTCAAATGAACCACATACATGTACAGTGTTTCAGCCAAATTCTTTTCAACAAGTGACAAAGAAGGAAATGATGTTCACAGATTATTTTTATATTTATATATGTTTATTACTTTTTGTTCTGTTTATTTTCTGTGGTAATCTTCTTGACAATCAAATGACCATTTGTACAGAACCTTTGACGTGTGCACACGTTCGTGATACGAAGTGACTGAGGAACACGGACATCCCTTCTTCTCATTCAGACGCACGCGATCTGAACATCTCCACCCGAGGTCTGAGACGTGGAAAGGGGTTCTATCACCAAACACAAACATAACAGTCACCCGGTCAACTACACCGGCGGGATTTCCAAGTATCCGTCCGAAGGTCCAAACCAGCGCCGTGGTTGGTGCTGTAAGTAGGCGGCGGCTCTCTATAAAGGCCCTCTGTGCGTCTTCCTGCCGGTTTCTCTCTGGATAGACGGAGAAATAATCATGATTCATGTACACGGTGGCTGTATAGATTCCTTGGAGAGTCTATGCACAAACCGTCTTGCATCATTCAAGGCGTTTCATTGGTTATGGAGATTTTGTAATTGCTGCGCTTTCACAGATGATGACTCCTTCCTGCCAGGTGATGTCATCATGTTTATTTTGTCATCTTTTGTGCTTATGAGTAAATGCTTCACGCATGTCAACAGCTGTTCAGTGGGTTATTGCTGCTTTTCCGGACTCATTCGCTAAACCACTTCATCTCATTAGGGTCATGGGGAGGCTGGAGCCTATCTAAGCCAACTCCGGGCGAAGGCGGGGTACACCCTGAACATCTTGCCAGGGCTGGCACAGTGCTAACACGCACATATGCACACAGAAATCCATTCATACTCACACATGGGGGTAAATTGGAACAGCCAATTTGCCCAATGTGCATGTCTTTGGACTGTGGGAGGAAGCCAGAGTACCTGGTGGAAGCCCATGCAAGCACAGGAAGAACATGCAAACTCCACACAGAAGTGAAGCTCGGGACTTGAACCCAGGACCGTTGAGGCTGATGTATTAACCACTGCACCACCCTACCCCTTGTGTGTGTGTGTGTGTGTGTGTGTGTGTGTGTGTGTGTGTGTGTGTGAAATTCCAAAAATAGAGACGCGAACCTTGCATGTATCAATCAGGTGACACGCGGATGGCCTCGTATGGACTGAACCTGTTGATGCACTTAAGACCAAACCACTTTAATTTGAGTCCTCCATTGATCCATCGCCATGAAAGGTGCCTTTAATGTTTTAAGGTACTCGTGTAATTAGTGCTTTTATAATGAATTGTGATGAACACCATGTGACATGTTATTCTCTGTATTGGCTTTGCTTTGTTTCTGTTTCACTTTGGGGTTTTTTTTTCCTCTGATTTATTATTCTGTAGATGTGCATTTTACTTTTATTCTGAACCCACCCACCCTGGAGAAATTTCCAATTTTTTTTTTTTTTTTTTTTTTTTTTTTTACAACTTTGGAAAACCATACAACGTCTGTCAAGAACACCGTGGAGGGAAACGATTTAAAAAAAAAAAAAAAAAAAAAAGCTTTTCAACTTTCAGAAACGTAACTTGAACTCCTCTCAGCCTACCTGTCCACCCGACTCTAAATCCGACTGAGCGTTCCTTCAGTCGGTTCACCGTTCAGCTCGGAACTCAAACACATTCCAGTCTCTCTGCCGTACTGTACAGATGTAAGCTTGATTTCTGATGGATTTGTTTTCTTTTCTTTGTTTTCTGTTTTATTTAGCAATAACAGGATTTTATAAATGTAACTACCACGTATACATGTATAAAGCGAGCAACGCTGCAAGACTGAACTTGTGTTGACTCTCGTCGATGTGTCCCTGAGCCAGGCTTCAACACTGTGAAGGAGGAGATTTGCTGATTTCTGTCACAGTTCTATGATTTTGTTTGTTTGTTTGTTTTTCTTTGTACGCAATGCACTGATGTATTTTTATATGTACATATAAAGTGTTTATGTATATGTGTTCGCCTAAACGCTGTGTGGATGTACACGCACGCACGGGTGTGTGCGTGTATGTGTGCGCGCGTACGCGCGCGCCTCTTTTTGCACTGCATGTGCCCATATTGTCAATCATAACCACTAGCTGTCCCCATCATGTTCAGCCCTGTATGGGGGAAATGTTACCGTACTACTGCGAAGGGAGCTGTGAGTCATATATTTGCTTTCAGAAGTGTAAGTTTGGCCACATGGTAATACTCATTGTTTCAGATATCTTTTACATCTACTCCATTTTTACCTCATTTGAAAGTGGCGGAAGTAAAACCGATCGAAAATGCTGAAAATAAAGACTCCTCCTTGAACCAATACTTCAAGCACTGGTGCTCATTTCACTCGACTGGGCTGGTCATTTCTTCCTATTCGTCTTCTTAATTTTTTTAAAAACGTGCTTGGAGATCATTCACTCATTTATTGGACTGCTTAATCTTCTATTATGGTAGCAAGGGAGGTGGAGCCTATCTTAGCCAACACTTGGCGAAGGCATGGTACGCCCTGAACAGCTCACCAGCCTGTCGTAAAGCCAACACACATGCAGAATCGTTTGCACTCTCACTTATGTACAGGCATTTTAGAACAGCTGATTGGCTTCATGTTCATGGCATTGGGCTGTAGGACGAAACCAGAGCACCCCGAGGAAACCCATGCAAGCACTGGGAGAACATGCAAACTCAACATATGCCCTCACGTATTAACCCAGAGATGGCAAGTTTGAATCCGGGTTAATGCCACAGCCGCCCGTGACCGGAAGTCTATCGAAGATAATGGGCTGAGCTCTCATAGGAGGGACTTCACTGTCACTCACAGCAATCGCCAACCAATCTGGACCACTTTAGACCAGGTTTTCGGAGTCCAATGTAGCAGCAACGGCAGAGGCACAGTCCATTCAGTTGAGGCTGACACCCAGTGATGTGTACAGATGTTTTGAGGGGCAGTCGCTTGACAAAAAGGGAAAACTATCAGCCAATGGGGTAGCACATCTGGTCTGGATAGTAATCAGTCCCTGCCAAACTAGGTTTCGAAAATAACCTACCCATCAAGTCACTATAGTTAAAATGAGACCACTGGGGTGCAGTTGCTTCCTCCGAAAGGACCATTTCATAATCTGATAATAAAGAAGACAAAAAGCAAGTTTGAAAGTCCCAGTTCCAAGTGCATGGCAAGAAAATGTTTTTTAAAAACCTAATATCTGTACAGTTTGTCCTTTGTGACCTTGAAAAGTAGGTCAAGGTCACTCACAAATTTATCGTGGCAGCTATAGTAATGAACCAGTATACCTAGTTTGAACACCTCAGCTTCAGTGCGTAGCAAATAAACCACCGGGCGGAAGCTAATAACCCCAAAAAAGAAGCAAAAATGCACCATTGCCTAGGCAACAATAGCATTAATGTGTATATAACCTCTGGCAAAAATTATGGAAATCACCAGCCTCGGAGAATGTTCATTCAGTTGTTTAATTTTGCAGAAAAAAAAAAAAAAAAATCAGATCAGAGACATGACACAAAACTGAAGTTACTTCAAATGTCACTCAATTTTGAGGGAAAAAATTATGGAATCGCCCTGTAAATTTCTATTCAAAACTAACACCTGTATCAGATTAGATCTGCTTGTTAGTCTGCAGTTAAGCAGGAGTGATCACACTTTGGAGAGATGCTGCACCGCTCCTGAGATGTCAATTGAAACAAAGGAGGGGATTATCAAACTTCTTAAAGGTCAATCATCACGCGATGTTCCAAAAGATGTTGGTTGTTCAGTTGGCGGGGTCTAAAATCTAGACCAAGTACCAACAACATGGGAAGGTTGTTAAAGGCAAACATACTGGTAGAGCAAGGAAGACATCAAAGCGTCAAGAGAAGCAATACGTCTTGAAAACAGAAAATGTACAGCAAAACAAATGAGCAACAAATGGGAGGAAACTGGAGTCAACGTCTGTGACCGAACTGTAAGAAACCGCCTAAAGGAAATGGGATTTACATACAGGAAACCTAAACGAAAGCCATAATTAACCCCTAAACAGAAAAGACAAGGTTTCAATGGGCTGAAGCAATCGTAGCCTGTGGATGGCTGGATGAAAGTCATTCAGTGATGAATCGCGAATCTGCATTGGGCAAGATGATGATGCTGGAATTTTTGTTTGGTGCCGTTCCAATGAAATTTATGAAGACGAATGCCTGAAGAAAACATGCTTTTCTGCATGTAAATCCCATTTCCTTTAGGTGGTTTCTCACAGTGCGGTCACAGGCGTTGACTCCAGTTTCCTCCCATTCGTTGGTCATTTGTTTTGCTGTACATTTTCTGTTTTCAAGACGTATTGCTTTAAGTTTTCTCTTGACGCTTTGATGTCTTCCTTGCTCTACCAGTATGCTCACCTTTAACAACCTTCCCATATTGTTTGTACTTGGTCCAGATTTTAGACACCGCCGACTGAACAACCATCTTTTGGAACACCGCGTGATGATTGACCTTTAAGAAGTTTGATAATCCTCTCCTTTGTTTCAATTGACATCTCTCGTGTTGGAGCCGTGATTCATGTCGGTCCACTTGGTGCAACATCTCTCCAATGTGTGATCACTCCTGTTTAACTGCAGACTAATGAACAGATCTAATCTGATGCAGGTGTTAGTTTTCTGAATGGAAACTTTACAGGGTGATTCCATCACATTTTCCCTCAAAATTGAGCGATTCCATAATTTATTCCCCCACTTGGTCTAAAAAAAGTAACTGTTACTGACTACCACATTTTTTTCTTGATATCTTTTAGTGTTTCTTAAAGCCATAAAGTTGCCATTTGAAATGACTTTAGTTTTGTGTCATGTCTGTGATCTGTTTTTTTTTTCCTGCAAAATCAAACAAACTAAATGAACATCCTCCGAGACTGGTGATTCCATAATTTTTGCCACGGGTTGTATTACTTCCCACATGGTCGTTGAAGTCTCCCAGGACAACGAGTGAATTTCCCAGAGGAGCATTCTCCAACACTCCCCCAAAAAACTCCAAGAAGGGTGAGTACTCTGAACTGTTGTTTGGTGCATAAGCACAAATTACAGTCAGGACCCATCCCCCACCTGAAGGCAGAGAGAAGCTACCCTTTCTTCGACCCGGGAGAACCCCAACGTGTGGGCACAGAGACGGGGACAACAAGTATGCCCACACCGGCTCGCCGCCTCTCCCCATTAGCAACTCCAGAATGGAATAAGGTATAGCCACTCTTGAGATGGGTAGTTCCCAGAGCCCAAGCTATGGGTTGAGGTGAGTGTGACTATATCTAGTTGGTATCTGTCCACCTCACACACCAGCTCAGACTCCTTTCTCACCAGAGAGGTGACATTCCCTGTCCCAAGAGTCAGAGTCAGTAGCCAAGGATCGGTACGACAGAACCCATGCCTTCAGATGCTACCCAACTCACACTGCACCCGACCCCTATAGCCCCTCCCACAAGTGGTAGATTCCTGGGAGGGTGGACCCATGTTGCCTTTTGGCCTGGCTCCGGGGGTCGGCAGTGACCCACGTCCGGGCAATGTAAACTATCATAGAGGTCTTTTCAACCGCACTTCATCTGGACCTTTACCTAGGACCTGTTTGCCTTGGATGACCCTACCAGGGGTATAATGCCCCCAACAACATAGCTCCTAGGATCATTAGGGCATGCAAACCTGGTCTCCACGATAAGGTGGCGATTCAAGGAGAACATGCTGGAGGGCCTATGTCTCTCGACTTGTCTGGGAATACCTCGGTGGCCCCTGGAAGAACTGGAGGAAGTGGCTGAGGTGAGTGAGGGAGGGCTGGACCTCATTACTTAAGCTGCTGCCCCTGCGGCGTGACCTCGGATTAAACGGAAGATGACGACATGACATGATGCTGGTTGGGAAGTAAAACGAATCTCAATAATATATTAAACGATTTCACTGTGGTAGGTTCTTGGGTAAAAGCTGATTCATGAGCTGCACACTGGAAGCTTTATTATTTTTTATTTGAATGCGGATCTGGTCACACGTCTTGCACTAATAGACACGTTTTGACAGTATAGTGATATTTCATGTACAGCACAGTGTGCCCGGCGCCATTTCAATCTTTTCTCTCAACAGGCCGTGCGCCAAGCTGCATTTTCCCCTCACCCTCCTCACAACGTGTTTCTTTCTGTTCCTTCTCTATCTCTCTCTCTCTCTCTCTCTCTCTCCCTCACACCTCTCTCTCTCTCTCTCTCTCTCTCTCTCTCTCTCTCTCTCTGTGTGTCTCTCACACTCTCTCCCTCTGTCTCTCTCTCTCTCTCTCTCTCTGTCTGTCTGTCTGTCTCTCTCTTTCTCTGCTGCAATCCTCCTATCAGTTGCCCAGCAACACTCTTTAGAAGGAATTTTAAAAGAAATAAAGTAATGTCGTAAGCATGTTCCTTTCAGTTTTTGAACATGGAATGAGAAGAGAGCACACACACACACACACACACACACACACACACACACACACACACACACACACACACACTCACAAACTCACACACACACACACACACATATACACACACACACACTCACAAACTCACACACACACATGCACACACACACACACACACACACACACACACTCTCAAACACACACTCACAAACACACACACATAGACACACTCACAACACACACTCACACACACTTACAAACACACACTCACAAACACACACTCACACACACAAACACACACTCACAAACACACTCTCAAACACACACTCACAAACACACACACACTCTCAAACACACAAACACACACAAACACACACTCTAAACGCACACAAATAGACACACACACTCTCACAAACACACACACACAAACACACACTCAAACACACACACTCACAAACACACACACTCACAAACACACACATTGACAAACACACACTCACGCACACTCTCAAACACACACACATACAAACACACACACAAAGAAGTAATTGTAGTATTACAGACCACACTCTTTGCAGTTACGTGTTTTTGCATTAGTAATACGCCTCATATATAACACACCCTGAACACCTCGAGGACTGGAACCACGAAAATGGAGTATCGAGTTTTTAGAAAGTAAATATTAAAATTAGGTGGCACGGTGAAGTAGTCGTCAGCACATCTGCCTCACAGCGAGAAGGTCCCGGTTTGAGTTCTGGGCACAGCAAGACCGGTTCTGTGTGCAGTTTTCAGTCTCTCCTGTGCTTGTGTGGGTTTCCTCTGAGTACTCCAGTTTCCTCCTACCATCCAAAGTCAGGGTAATAAGATGCTTCAAATTTTCCCAAGGTGTGAGTGCATGTTGTTCCTGCGATGGACCTGGGAGTTGTTCAGTGCGTACCCCGCCTTAGCCTATAGTCGAGCAAGATAGGCTCCAGTGTTCATGCCACCCTAGTAGGACTAACCTGATTGGCAAGTGAATGAACGGGTGTATCCCATGCATTCACCCTGAAGATAAAAAGTGACCTTTTCATCTCATATTCTGATAAGCTGACACACATGCAGATACTCGTTCGCATAATTATCCAATCAGCCAATCATCTGGCAGCAACACACCAAAGATCATGCAGGTAGAGATCGGGAGCTTCAGATTAAATTTATACCAAACAAGAGAATGGTGGAGGAAATACGATCTCAGTGATATCAACTTGAACGGTGGTGGTAGATGGCGGGCTGGTGCTGAGAATTTTAGGATGTGCTGATCCTCTGGGAATTTCATATTAACAGTGTGTTGCTGTAAATAATGGCGAGGAAAAAAAAAAACACCCAGCGAGTGTCAATTCTGCACACGGAAATGGATTGCTGATGAAGAACAAATGTCAGAGGTGAACAGGAAGACCTGGTTGAGGTGACAGGAAGGTAAATAACGACTTTAAAACCTCGCTGAGCTGAAAAGGATTTCAGAAAGCAGAACAACAGATAATTAATCCAGTTATATATCTAATAATCTGCAACACTTCATTATGGGGCTTGTAAGGAAGCGAGAACCAATCCCAGATGACTTCATGTGAGGCGCGGTTACATTCCTGAACTGCACCAGTTAATCACTGGACTAGCACAGGACACAAACTAGAAATAACCCCACAGAGCGCAGACCTCCACCAAGGTAGTACAATCTGTAAACTTTTTAATCCACGCTTTATATCCAACAGCCACTAGGGGAAGACATTTCATTATCTTCTTCTTCTTTTCCTTTCAGCTTTCCCCCTTTTTCTCAGGGGTTGCCACAGTGAGTCATCTGATTCACATGTTTGATTTTGGTTCATAGGTTTTTACGTCAGATGCCCTTCCTGACAAAACCCTTTAGCAAGGGACAGAAACACACTGCTGGCTATGCAGCCTCCATGAAGATATTTAATTATCTAAAATATATAATTTTGTCCACATCGTTTAAAAATACTTTAAATCCTTCCTGGATCAGGCCCCAGTATTTAATCAGCTATTTGTTGGCCCAAGACCCTCATCTGGTAAACCCATCTGTTATTTTTTTATTTAACTCTAGTTATTGTGGTTACAGGTACACATGACTCATATCAATGTAATCTCACACTCACCATGATGAAGATAACAACCATTCACACTCACAGTCATACCAAGCGGTAATTTACAGTAATAATTTGACCTAATGGGCATTTTGGTTTTGGACTTTTGTAAAAGGAGAACCTTGAGAAAACCCATCGAAGCACGAGATTTGAACCCAGAACCAATACTCTGTTTGATAATGTTTAATTGTTTATGTTCTTGTAAATGCTGATGAATGGACACACAGAAACAGGCTTGAGGATGTGCTAAGTCACAAATGTCACACAACTGGCATACAGCAGATCCACCACAGCAAATTAGCAAATTCCCAGAGCAGTTGAGGGCGAGTCGGACTAAACTCACCTGTTAGATTAAATAAAATGCCGTCACACACTCTGCATTTTAAACATTCATTCATTTTCTAAGCCACCGAACCATAATTAGGGTGATGGGGAAGCTGGTGTCCATCTCAGACAACTCTGGGCTAGGGTGGGGTACACCAGTCCATTTCAGGACCAATACTCACACGCTCAACCCCTCACACGCACTGTCTCACCTAGTGGTGATTTGGGACAGCCAGTTAACCTACTGTGCATGTTTCTGGACTGTAAGTATGAACCGGAGTACCCAGAGGAAACCCAGCCAACCACAGGAAGTACCCGGAGGAAACCCAGCCAACCACAGGAAGTACCCGGAGGAAACCCAGCCAACCACAGGAAGTACCCGGAGGAAACCCAGCGAACTACAGGAAGTACCTGGAGGAAACCCAGCCAACCACAGGAAGTACCCAAAGGAAACCCAGCCAATCACAGGAAGTACCTGGAGGAAACCCAGGCAACCACAGGAAGTACCCGGAGGAAACCCAGGCAATCACAGGAAGTACCCGGAGGAAAACCAGGCAACCACAGGAAGTACCCGGAGGAAACCCAGCCAACCACAGGAAGTACCCGGAGGAAACCCAGCCAATCACAGGAAGTACCCGGAGGAAACCCAGCGAACTACAGGAAGTACCCGGAGGAAACCCAGCGAACTACAGGAAGTACCTGGAGGAAACCCAGGCAACCACAGGAAGTACCCGGAGGAAACCCAGGCAACCACAGGAAGTACCCGGAGGAAACCCAGGCAACCACAGGAAGTACCCGGAGGAAACCCAGGCAACCACAGGAAGTACCCGGAGGAAACCCAGACAACCACAGGAAGTACCCGGAGGAAACCCAGCCAACCACAGGAAGTACCCGGAGGAAACCCAGCCAACCACAGGAAGTACCCGGAGGAAACCCAGACAACCACAGGAAGTACCCGGAGGAAACCCAGCCAACCACAGGAAGTACCCGGAGGAAACCCAGCCAACCACAGGAAGTACCCGGAGGAAACCCAGCCAACCACAGGAAGTACCCGGAGGAAACCCAGACAACCACAGGAAGTACCCGGAGGAAACCCAGCCAACCACAGGAAGTACCAAAAGGAAACCCAGCCAATCACAGGAAGTACCTGGAGGAAACCCAGGCAACCACAGGAAGTACCCGGAGGAAACCCAGGCAATCACAGGAAGTACCCGGAGGAAAACCAGGCAACCACAGGAAGTACCCGGAGGAAACCCAGCCAACCACAGGAAGTACCCGGAGGAAACCCAGCCAATCACAGGAAGTACCCGGAGGAAACCCAGCGAACTACAGGAAGTACCGGGAGGTAACCCAGCGAACTGCAGGAAGTACCTGGAGGAAACCCAGGCAACCACAGGAAGTACCCGGAGGAAACCCAGGCAACCACAGGAAGTACCCGGAGGAAACCCAGGCAACCACAGGAAGTACCCGGAGGAAACCCAGGCAACCACAGGAAGTACCCGGAGGAAACCCAGACAACCACAGGAAGTACCCGGAGGAAACCCAGCCAACCACAGGAAGTACCCGGAGGAAACCCAGCCAACCACAGGAAGTACCCGGAGGAAACCCAGCCAACCACAGGAAGTACCCGGAGGAAACCCAGCCAACCACAGGAAGTACCCGGAGGAAACCCAGCCAACCACAGGAAGTACCCGGAGGAAACCCAGCCAACCACAGGAAGTACCCGGAGGAAACCCAGGCAATCACAGGAAGTACCCGGAGGAAACCCAGGCAATCACAGGAAGTACCCGGAGGAAACCCAGCCAACCACAGGAAGTACCCGGAGGAAACCCAGGCAATCACAGGAAGTACCCGGAGGAAACCCAGCCAACCACAGGAAGTACCCGGAGGAAACCCAGGCAATCACAGGAAGTACCCGGAGGAAACCCAGGCAACCACAGGAAGTACCCGGAGGAAACCCAGGCAACCACAGGAAGTACCCGGAGGAAACCCAGCCAACCACAGGAAGTACCCGGAGGAAACCCAGGCAATCACAGGAAGTACCCGGAGGAAACCCAGGCAACCACAGGAAGTACCCGGAGGAAACCCAGCCAACCACAGGAAGTACCCAAAGGAAACCCAGCCAATCACAGGAAGTACCCAAAGGAAACCCAGCCAATCACAGGAAGTACCCGGAGGAAACCCAGGCAACCACAGGAAGTACCCGGAGGAAACGAAGGCAATCACAGGAAGTACCCGGAGGAAAACCAGGCAACCACAGGAAGTACCCTGAGGAAACCCAGCCAACCACAGGAAGTACCCGGAGGAAACCCAGGCAATCACAGGAAGTACCCGGAGGAAACCCAGCCAACCACAGGAAGTACCCGGAGGAAACCCAGCCAACCACAGGAAGTACCCGGAGGAAACCCAGGCAACCACAGGAAGTACCTGGAGGAAACCCAGCCAACCACAGGAAGTACCTGGAGGAAACCCAGCCAACCACAGGAAGTACCCAAAGGAAACCCAGCCAATCACAGGAAGTACCCGGAGGAAACCCAGGCAACCACAGGAAGTACCCGGAGGAAACCCAGGCAATCACAGGAAGTACCCGGAGGAAAACCAGGCAACCACAGGAAGTACCCTGAGGAAACCCAGCCAACCACAGGAAGTACCCTGAGGAAACCCAGGCAAACCCCCACACAGAAGTGTCGTCTATCTTAACACAGCTGTAGGATGTCCCACGGCATTGCAGAATAAACCGAGAACTTTGAGTCTTGCTGTGAGGTGGACGTACAAACCATTGCTGCACCGTGCCACTGGATTTAAAACACGTTTAAAATATCTCCCCTGTTGTAGATCAGTGCAGACTCAAAGTTCTCGGTTTATTCTGCAATGCCGTGGGACATCCTACAGCTGTGTTACGATGGACGACATTACAATGGCTTATGAATTTCATACACGTTTTTTGGGTCACGTGACGCACTCAGAATCATACGGTTTTCTAAAAATCATTCCATGATATCTCCACGTTATGTCCAACAGACTTCCTTATATACACACGTGTATCATACAACGGTCATATGTGATGTCATCAGAGTATCACAGGAATAAGGATTTTTTTTTGTTCTTGCATCAATCATGCGTCTTTCGTACAAACATCGTACAATTTACGTTTTTCATATGACAAACCTACAACACATATTTTACATGTGAACGCAGTTACTCAGCTTTCAAATCAACCTCACGCAAACCTTCGCCACCCCTTTTGTCATGGAGCCGTTTAATTCATACAGTTCAGCATCATTTTCTGTAACCGCTTAATTCTAATTAGGGTCACAGGGAGTACTGGTGCCCATCCCAGCCGACTCCGGGTGAGGGCAGAGTACAACCTAGACAGCGCGCCAGGCCATCGCAGGGCAGAAACACGTTGACGGCTTTGCAGCCTACTCTTGTCGAAAGTCAGCAATAGTTCTTTTACAGCTTCACACCATAGACAGTGAGAGACATGGCCGGCCTTTGATAACCCAGTTAGCTGCACTGGGGGGGACAGTGACAACCTTGTGGAGAATGGTACTTGAACCCCCAACCTTTGGATCAGCGATCCAGTGCCCTATACCACTAGACCAGCACTGCCCCCTAATTCATACAGGTTTTTTTTTTGGTGTGTGTGTGTGTGTGGGGGGGGGGGGGATGTTTTTGTATTGTTTCCCATTTTCTCCATAATTTAGTTGCATCTAATTCCCACCCATCAGGTATTACCTTCCATATTATACAACCACCGACCAGAGAAGGGCAAAAGCACACACACACACACACACACACACCCTCCATGACATGAGAGGCCGCTTTTTAACCCGAGGCTCATACGTATTTGGGGGCGGGTCTAACACACTCGGAGAGAAAGCGCTATCCGCCCCCTCGTACGAATGAGCTCACAGATGCCCATGATCGGTTGTTGATTGCTGTGAGTGACAGTGAAGTGAGCGTATCTGTCCCTCCCTTCCATGAGAGCCCGGCCAATCAGCTCCCACAGACTCCCGGCCACGGACAGAAGTTGGATTTGAACTTACCACCTCTGTGTTCATCGTCCAGTAATTTGTACATTTTTTAAAAAAATTGCAGT
>CM045735.1:3164660-3194660 GCA_024760905.1 Plotosus lineatus | reverse complement strand
CAATCAAATCAGGGACCAGACCAGTAAGGTTTTCCAAGCAGAACAAAATATCGGCCTTTTCACTGTGGGAACGCGGCGTCACTGTGTGATTGCGTGCAGCAGTCAGCAGCAGAAACGGTGTCACGACCATACTGACGTCCATAAATCACAGACGCATTAATGAAGTATTGGGAAAGAAATAACAGATCTGATAGACAGACCGCGTTCTCAGAATATTCATGTTGTGCAATGTAACTCCGCCGTAGTCCAACGCTTATTAAATGTTTGTTTCTTGGTAACTATTAAATAAGCCTGGACTGTTTTTGCTCATGTGGGCAGTGCAGCAAAATAAATGTCTGCACCTCACACAAGGCACGCAGACTTAGCCAAATTCTTTCATGCAAAACATGGTAACAGAGAGCAGTGTGGGCGGCAAGTGGGCAGAAGAGTACATCGGTGCGCTAGCAGCACACAGAGCTGGGCTAATCATGCACTCCTGTAGCCAGGCCCGCTGCCAGACGCAGAGGATCCTCGGCCCCGGCTAAAGAATGCCCCTCGAAAGAAGCTCCAGACACACACAGGACTGACGGCCGCACATTAACTCAGGAACTGAATAAGAAGTCAACATGGCGAACTTTATAAACCCGAGCAGAATTCAGCTAATAACAACGACGGAATGGAGGCGACACAAGAGCGTGATGGTCCGGCCCCTGCAGTTTCGGTACGAGCAACAAAACACACGGTTTGATTTGTTGCATGTAAGAGAAAAACGTTCAGTAAGCCTAATGTACGTGTCCTTGGACTGTGGGAGGAAACAGACAAGCCTGAGACTCGAACACCTGACCTTCTTGCTGTGAGGTGGACATTCTAAGTACTACGCCACCGTGTCGCCCTCCAAACCAACATGATGCCAAATTTAAGTAGATATTCCTGTAGAGCAGTTTTGACAGGTTTGAGGTGAAGCAGAAATGCCGCGCTCAGGACTGGCCACGTACAATATATTCACGGTCCAGTCAACATCTTCTGACTGTATCGAGGCACTTAGTGACTGTTATTGCTGACAGCATGTAGTTAACATGATTTGAGCTATTGTTGATGGACAGTGCACTCAATGTCTATTACACCTGTATGTTCATGCAATTATCCAATGGGCCCATCAACGGTCAGGTCAAACATTCTGAAGGGGGGAAAAGTGTGAAGTCAGTGACCACAGCAGGGCTGTTGGTATTTTACAAACATCTGACATCCTGGAATTTTCATCCACAGCAGTCTCTGTAATCTGTATGTAATGCATTATACATCCTGGCGCGAAAAACAAAAAACATCCAGCTTGTTGCTGAGAGTAGTTAGAAGAACACATTCATCATTCATTCATTTTCTAAACCGATTAATCCTAATCAGGGTCACGGGGATGCTGGTGCCCATCTCAGCTGACTCCGGGCAGCACAGAGTACACTCTGGACAGCTCGCCAGGCCACCGCAGGGCAGAAACATGCTGATGGCTTTCCAGCGTACTCTTTATGAAAGTCAGCAATGGTTCTTTTACGTGAACCTCACACCACAGACAGTGAGGGACACGGTCGGCTTTTGATAACCCGGTTAGTGCACTAAAATGTAACATTTTTCATTCAGATGAAACTCTACAACAGCTGAACACCAGATCAGACTCCACAAATATTAGTAAACAACATGAATCTGAGGTTGCAGTGGGCCGAACGTTGGGCGTGTTGTGTTGTTCTGAGATGCTTTCTGCTTGGCATGATGGTACAGGGTTGTTATTTAAGGTACCCTGACCTTCTTGTCAGGCTCAGCCGGTCTGGTTGTTCTTGTTTGATTTCCTTTATGGACGAATTACTTCCGCATGCAGAGCTGCAGCCTGCTAGATTTTTATATGTCTAGAGAATGTTGTGTGGAAAATCTCAAAGGGCGTCAACAAAGCAAGTGATGAGCAATAAATAACCATGCAAAGTCAATGAATGTTCAACTGAGCACCGTGATTCGAGCAATAACTAATCAGAGCTTAAAGATACCGTTGACTGACCAATACGGTTGCCATCGAACACTGCGTTTCCCGAAATAGTTTATGTAGAAATACAACAAATGTTTAATGACTCCTCCCACATTAATATGGAAGAGCAGGTCACCGACATAATAATAATAATAATAACAATAACACTAGAATATTAATAGTATATATTATTATATACTTTCTTCCTTTCTTTCGGCCTTTTCCCTTTCTCGGGAGTCGCCACAGCGAATCATCTGATTCGCACGTTTCATTTGGTTCATAGGTTTTTACGTTGGATGGCCTTCCTGGGGGCAGAAACACGCTGACGACTTTGCAGCTACTCTTTACGAAAGTCAGCAATGGTTCTTTTACATCAACCTCTCACCATAGACAGTGAGCGACATGGCCCGCCTTTGATAACCCAGTTAGCTGCACCCGGGGGGGCAGTGACAACCCTGTGGGGACTCGAACCCCCAACCTTAGGAACAGCGATCCTGCACCCTATCCACTAGACCATCACTGCCCCTATATATTATTATATACTATTATTACTTTATTATATTCTATACTGCTCACAGATCTACATTTCCTGTCAGGGACTAACTTTTCGCTGTTCGTAGTTTAACTCCGAAACATTTGGAAGTAAGAAGCATGCGAGAGGGTTACCTAGGCAACCAGAGCTTGTAAGGAGCAAGATATGCTTGCTAAGCAATTGGCATACCGCTCAAATCGCTTTTTCCGCTCCTTCTGTGGACGTCAGAGAACATCATCACTATCCGAAAGCCTTGAATGTTTGGCATTAAAAAACAAAAACACTCAACAGTCAAAGTCAGAGATATTTCGATGTTTGGATATGAACAATCGCGTACATGAAGATCCGGACATGTACCTGAACAACGCACCTGCCTTGTGCTCGCAGCCTCATCAATGCCCGGGCATACAGATGCTCCTAATAAAGTGGCCGGACGGTATAGATTCCGATTTAATCCAGTTTCTTTGGTTTGGTGTTTCCATGGCAACTTGATGAGACTCAAAAGCAAGTAGGTACATTTCGTTACACAGCAGCCTACTCATTGAAAATTTCATCTCAGTGCTTTATCAAGGCCAGATGGTCTGTGGTATTCAGTGCATCGGGGAAGCAGACGCTTGTGATTTGAGCACATCTGAATTCATACCGCACAGTATGATTGTGTAGGTAGTGTTTGGAACATTCATCGGCTCTGGGAAACATTTCCAAACGGAGGAGGTAGCATTTCGATTTTCCTGACGTCAATCAAAATACAGTCTACTCACGTATCTTATCGGCCTTCCTTTGGTGTAGATCTTATGTAGGATTCTGTTAATAAGTTCAGTCTTATTTAACGCCAGAATGTAATCTTTAGAACAGGCCGGTGCACAAATACTGCATTTCAATCAGCCTTTATAAGCCTGTATCTCTATCTCAAGCCTCGGTACAGAGTTTATTTTTTCAGGGGGCAAATCTATCTCAGCTTTCAGCGGCTGTGACCTCACAAGGGCAGATAAAAGCTCTACGGACTATCTGCCTTGAATGAAATAAGGCCTGGCCCTCATTAAAGGGCCACAACAAAATGCTTCTGTTTGTTTTTCATTCATTCATTTTATGATCTGCTTAATCCTAATGAGAGTCGCAGGGAGGCTGGCGCCCAGCTCCACCGACTCCAGGCGATGGCAGAGTACACCCTGGACAGCTCGCCAGGTCATCTCAGGGCCAACACTTCAAAACCTTTCACACTCACATTCACACCTAGGGGTTGATCTGGAACGGACCGTTAATCTACTGTGCATGTTTTTGGACTTTGGGAGGAAACCGGAGAACCCGGAGGAAACCCACACAAGCACGGGGAGAACATGCTAACTCCACACAGAAACACCCGAGCTGGGAATCGAACCCGAGACCTTCTTGCTGTGAGACGGACGTGTGAACTGCTACACCACCAGACCGCCTTTGTTTATTTATTTCCTTTTTTCTTTATTTATTTCACAACGGCATGATTGAATTCTCAAATCTGTCTGGCCAAAAGTTCAACGCACCGGTGCAGTGGTTTGCACATCCAAGGTCCAGGGTTCGAATCCCAGGCTTGGAAAGGGTGTTTTCTTCATCATCATCATCATCGTTCATTTTCAGTTCAGTTCATTTTCTGAACCGTATAATCCTAATTAGGGCCGCGGGAAGGCTGGCGCCCATCCCAGCCGACTCTGGGTGAGAGCAGAGTACATCCTGGACGGCTCGCCAGGCCATCGCAGGGCGGAAACACGCTGATGGCTTTGCAGCCTACTCTTGTCAAAAGTCAGCAATGGTTCTTTTACATGAACCTCACACCATAGACAGTGACAGACACGGCCGGCCTTTTATAACCCAGTTAGTGCACTGGGGGACAGTGACAACCTGTGGAGAGTGGGATTCGAACCCCCAACCTTCGGATCAGTGATCCAGCACCTTTACCACAGACCACACATTAGGCTGATTGGCTGGTGGCCCTGGGCGTGAATGTGAGTGTGATTGTGCCCTGTAATGGCCTGGCATTATTTTACGCAGTAACTTTTTGGTCAAACATCCACAAATCAGCTGCAAATCAGTCACATGACTTTCTCCTGATATACGTTTATATTTAATTATATCTAATTAGGATTGCGGGGATGCTGGTGCCTATTTCAGCCAACTCTGTGAGGGCAGGGTATATCCCGGACAGTTCGCAAGGTAGTCAGAGGGATAACAACCATTCACACTTACACCTAGGGGTGATTTCAAACAGCCAATCAGCCTACCGTGCATGTTTTGGGGAGGAAACCGGAATACCCAGGAAACTCTCGCAAGCACAGAAAGAACCGCCGCAACACAAACATTATTCGCGCGTGATCATTTCCGAACGGTTGGTAACGTGGGAAAATCTTCAGGATAGAGGCGTTTCCACTTAATGGCGTCACTACATTAAATCGGGCTTTATTTTAATCTTGGTCAAGTTTGAGAGCTCAAGGTTGTGGGTTCAAGCCAAAATATCGCCGGGTTGTCACTGCTGTCCCCCAAGTGCATTAACTGGGCTCTCAAAGGCCGGCCGTGTCTCTCACTGTCTATGCTGGAGGTTCATGTATAAGAACCATTGCTGAGTTTCCTAAAGAGGAGCTGCATAGCCGTCAGCCTGTTTCGGCCCCGCGATGGCCCGGCGAACTGTCCAGGGTGTACTCTGCCCTCGCCCGGAGTCGGCTGAGATGGGCACCAGCCTCTCCGAGAGTCTAATTAAGATTAAGTGATTCAGAAAATGAACGAATGAATAAAGTTTAAGAGGCGAAAACGAGAGACTGGAGAAGAAACAGTTCAACGCTTCCAGAACAACAGCATGGACATTTCTGTTTGGGGATTGGTGAGCTTTCAGAGTGTACCCTGTCTTCGTACAGAGTTGGCTGAGATAGGCTCCTATTGTGTTAAAAATATAGTATCTCAGGTCGGGTTTGCACGGTTTTACAGGGTAATGATCTGTACGTTTTTCGGAACATCTTGCAGAACCAGCTACAGTTCTGGAGAATTTGACTCTCACACGTTCTCCTTAATCTGCATGCCGACCTCAGCAGCCGTCATTACATTCATTCTTTCATTTTCTGAACCGCTTAATCCTAATTAGGGTCATGGGCAGGCTGGCGCCCATCTCAGCCAACTCCGTTCATGGGCGGGGTACACCCTGGACAGCTCACCAGGCCATCGCAGGGCCAACACTGCCGTCATTACATTTTCATCCAAAAAGTTCTCAACCGTCTCTATCCCACTCTGTCCTCTGCATCCCTCTCCATCATGCCAATCACCTTCACGCCCCACCCCCCCACCTCCTCCTCCATGACTGTCCTCTTCCTCTTTTCTCTTACCAGGCAGTTCCATCCCCAACATTCTTCCTCCAATCTACCCTTCAGCCTTCTTCCACTCATGCCCATGTCATCCCAATCTGGCCTCTCTCACTTTATCCCCAAACACACTCCTCCCTGTGTTGGTCCTCAAACATATTCATTTCTAATTCTGTCCATTCCTGCGACTCCCAGAGAAAATCACAGCATCTTCATCTCTGACACTTCCAGCTTCGCCTCCTGTCTGTTTGTCAGCGCTACCAAAACAAATCTTAAAATAAAAATCGAGATGAAAGGTTTTATATTTTTTCGTTATGATTCACAAACCGTTATTAATTCATCATCTTTTCCTTAAAATTTCTGTTCCTCAGGCCCCACCCTTCCGGTGGATAACGACGCCTGCGGAAAGCCCCCTTGCTACGAGGAGGCTGTACTGATGGAAGATCCTCCTCCCCCTTACAGCGAGGTCCTTGCTGATCCCAGAGGTGGAACGTACACTAAACCTGTCCTGAGGTCCTCCAGAGAGCACCAGGACACCGAGACCAGAAAGACGGCGCCCGTGACAGTGTTTTCCGAGCGTGGCTACTCGTCGCTGCTCCGTTTTCCCTCGGCCAGGCGCTGGGACTCGCTGGACCACCTACTCTCCAACGTGGACCTTACTCACTCCAGCATGGCGTCGGAGCCGAATGCCTCGGCCATGGCCACGATGCCCCGTGATGGGCGTGTTCACATGGACTTGGGTCTACGTGGCCTCCGGCCTCTGGATCACAGCTACGGACTACCTACGGCTTTCCCTCTGTTGGGACGAACCACGGCAGTGTGAAGGTCCATTCGGACCTCCGTGTGACACTTAACGAGGATCGTTGTCAGCCCGTCCTGCAGGGTCACTGATTTGAAGATTGTTGGGTTTGATGTTTCTTGGAAGGACTGAAAAGACTTTTTCTTTCGATCTTTTATTCTCATGCTGAAAGATTGTCTGACAGATGCATTTCTCCAGCTCTCTGTATTCCTTTCGCTGTGTGGCGTCCCTGCCTGATGCAGAGCAGCGACTATTATGTGAGCATTGTTGCCATGGCTCCTGGGCTCCCCCCCACCCCCACCCCCACCCCCACCCCCTCTCTCGACAGCCTTTGGACTGATGTAATATAAGCAGGATATAAAATTCTGTTTTGTAAACTAGATATAGCACAGGGCCACAACACAGCGAAACATTCACGGTCTGTACTGTAGCCATGTCACGGCCTGGGAGTCGGAGTGCGTCAGGACCGTGGCTCGGCGTCTGGACTCCGAGTTGAGCTTTTATAATGCTAGGTTATGGGTTTCACTGATAGGAATCATCTATTCAGGGCAGCAGCAGGTTCATTTGCATACTGTCATTTAATCAGCGGTGCTCAAAACAAGGTTTCATTAATACATCATCATAGAAAATAAATAAATAAATAAATAAATAAGCATCTGTCCTGGTGCAGTCAGACTCTCAGATTAGGTTCACCTTGCTGCTCAAGTGTACAAAATGTACTGTATCAACTGTGAAAAATGACCTTGCTGCTCTGACAAGGTGAAATGTGATGAAATCTGTACACAGTATAGAAAGGGAACTCGCGCTTCAGAATAATGATGCGCGCTCGACAAGCAGCAGAGAAATGATTCAAGAACCGCGCAGTGTCTTCATTCGCTTGAAATGTCTCTTGAAGCTTTTAATTCATTAGCACATGCGGGCACAAAGACAGACCGTCCGTTTTTGTCTGGAGGGGGGAGGGGTTTATATTCTTTGGTCACGTTATTGATCTATGGATAAACGTTTTTATACGGACGCATTTTCCATGTTCTGGTTACGGGTAAACCTCGCTTCAGTAATGTGGATTATAATTCATAATCAGTATTTTCCGTTTTTATTTGGCTTGTGACTGCATCATGAAAGGGGCGGCGATCGATTCTAATCTGAGACATGTTTTGACGTTCCTATACACTCCTGGGGGCGGCACGGTGGCGTAGTGGTTAGCACGTCCGCCTCACAACAAGAAGGCCCGGGTTCGATTCCCGGCCTGGGCGTTTCTGTGTGGAGTTTGCATGTTCTCCCCGTGCTTGTGCGGGTTTCCTCCGGGTGCTCCGGTTTCCCCCGCAATCCAAAGACGTGCACTGTAGGTTAATTGGCCGTTCTAAATTGACCGTAGTTTCTCTCCTGCAGCGGCACTGGAACCCAGTCGTATCGGCACTTGCCTTTCCATTGGATCCTTCCGGTGGCGCCGAGACAGGGGGGGGACTTGCTGCTTGGGTAACAGCCTGTCCCTCATTACTCCCTACCCAGGCTCTGCGCACTGGGGGGTATCACCAGTTGGGATACTGGCCAGAGCGCAGCCATAGTCCTTCGGGACTGACGGAGGCCTACGCACACTCCTGGGACTGCACGAGCCACACAACACTATTCCAGCCAATCAACAACAGGCATCTTGTTACTCATGGGCGGGAGTGATGAGATGGGGGCGCCATGGTACTTGTGTTGACTTGGTTATGAATTTAAACGTACTTGAATTTGGGAGGCGGAGCTTCTGACGGAACTTGGCAGGAAGGAAGGTACACTGTGGATTTATTTGGGTGTTAATTTCAAATATCAACAATCTTTTCCCCAGAAGGTTTCACTGCACCTTGAACCTCTGTTTACTTTCTTGGATGTGTACACAACAGTATGTTTATGACTCGGAGATTTCAGGGTCTGATGTATTTCGTGCCACAGTATTCTCTGTGTTTCACTCTGGGTTGGATAAACCTCATGTTTTTAAACGATGCTGTTTGGAGTCACAGAAAGAACGTAATTTACTAATGCAGGTCACATTACCGCAGAGCGCTGAACACCGCAATCGTGTAAAAGCCGTGATTTCATTTCAACAGAATCATCTTCTATTGCCATTTAGTCTAGCTTCCCTCACCCGTCTCTCTCTCTCTCTCTCTCTCTCTCTCTCTCTCTCGCTCGCTCTCTCCCATTTATCCTAATGGCTGTCTTTGTTCACATCTCAGCACATGAATGTTGAGTTTAAGTGTCTGGTTCCACACTTTCAAATATCATTGGAGTAAAATTAATTAAGATGGTAGATGAGAACACTCTATCTATCTATCTATCTATCTATCTGTCTATCTGTCTATCTGTCTGTCTGTCTGTCTGTCTGTCTAATCAGACCCTGAGCATGTACCTGGTGATATATTCGTGCATTTGATGGTGGTTCAGTCTGACTCTGAATTAGTTCTGTAAACGAATCTTGAGGTTTAATGTGGATCTTCTGCCTGGAAACCTGCATGAAATGAGACTTTATTTTTCCCCTTCTAAGTTTGTTCCAGGATCCATAATTAAAGTGTTTCAGGGTGCCCCTCCCCCAACCACCACCACCACCACCAATAAAAAAATAAACTAGGTAATGTTTTCAGTAAAGATGAGAACATGAAGTCGATTGTTCCGGAGTGAAAACTTTATTTTTTATGTTTAATTTCTCCCATTGCAGTGAAATGTGTGGAAATGCTGAGGTACCCTGAACGGCTCGCAGTCCATCCCAGGGCTACACATACACACAACCACGTATTCGCACACTCGTACCTAAGCAATTATGCACAGTAGGCAGTCGGATACAGCCAATTAGCTTAATGTTTTTGGACCGTCGAAAGAAACTAGATGTCCCTGAGGAAACCCATCAAAGAACAGGAAGAACATTATATTTGTGTGACGGTGAACCGGGGTGTGTGTGTGTGTGTGTGTGTGTGTGTGTGTGTGTGTGTGTGTGTTGCCTTGCGATGTGCCGACGAGCTGTTTTGGGTATAGGGGGTACCTTGCCTTTGCCCCGTGTCGGGTGAGATAGGCTCCAGCCTCCGCATGACCGTAATAGGGTCCAGCGGTTTGGCAAATGATTGCGTATGATTAATAGAAATAAATCATTGATGACTGAATGTTTTGTTTTCTTGTTTGTTTTCTCCTTCACCTCTTTTTTTTAGATTTATTTATTTATTTATTTTATTGCTCTAATGAGTTGTGATGAGTTTTTGTTTTGATTTGTTTCATGAGCAGCGAGGCAAGACTCAGGTGTAAACTCTCCTTCTTCAACCGCGGTGTTGCTAAGCGACTGAAACACAGCAACACGTGTCTGTTTCCACGGAATAAGAAAACAGCACCAGGCCGTCCGCCCATCCGTCGTGTTCACGCCTGCTCCGAGTGCTCCGTGCACTTTCAGCAAATGAATCATTCACACGCTTCACACGGTAACACCTGCAGGTTTACCTGTCCACCTTGTGTCCAAATATAAGATGTTATATAATATCAGAATTCTCACTCTGAACATTTCAGTTCATACAGTTTATTTTATGTTTGGATTGAACCTCCAAATTTACACTTTTCCTCGGCAAGCTTATAGATTTGGTGATTTTTTTGTGTGTGTGTGTGTGTGTGTGTGTGTGTGTGAGTATGTACGTGTTTGTGTGTGTGTGTGTGTGTGTGTGTGTGTGTGTGTGTGTGTGAGTATGTACGTGTTTGTGTGTGTGTGTGTGTGTGTGTGTGTGTGTGTGTGTGTGTGTGTGTGTGTGTGTATGTGTGAGTATGTGTGTGTGTGTGTGTGAGTGTGTGTGAGAGTCTGTGTGTGTGTGTGTGTGTGTGTGTGAGAGTTTTTGTGTGTGTGTGTGTGTCTGTGTGTGTTTTTGTGTATGTGTGTGTGTGTGTGTGTGTTTGCGTGTGTTTGCGTGTGTATGTGTGTATGTGTGTGTGTGTGTGTGTGTGTGTGTGTGTGTGTGTACGTGTATGTGTGTGTGTGCGTGTGTGTGTGAGTGTGTGTGTGAGTGAGAGTGTGTGTCTGTGTGTGAGTGTGTATGTGTGTTTTTGTGTGTGTGTGTGTGTTTTTGTGTATGTGTGTGTGTTTGCGTATGTACTTGCGTGTGTTTGTGTGTGTATGTGTGTGTGTGTGTGTGTGTGTGTGTGTGTGTGTGTGTGTGTGAATAATTAGTGCACCAGTGAGATTGCTGACTTGTTTTTGAAATCTTTTATTAACATACAGAAGCACGTAGCATGTCACAAAAGATCTTGTGCTTGTTTCAAAAACAGCATGTGACAGAAAAAGCGGACGGAGGAAGGAGAAAAAAAGGAAAGGGGGAATCATCCTAGAAAATAATAATAAAATAGACAGAGAAAGAAAGAAAGAAAGAAAGAAAGACTGTTGGGGTTGCTAAGCCTTGCTTCAGGGATAGAGGGCAGACTGGAGTAGTATATTAGTAGTAATAGTAGCAATAGTATTGGTAGTATTAATCCCCTAGTAGTGTTTAAGAGAAAGAAAGAGCGTAAGAATCACTACCGAGGAGCTCGGAGGGTAAAGAGTACACTGAAATCACGTCAAAAGGGCCTCGGTTAGAGTTAAAGATGCGGGTCGGTTCCCGTCACAAACTAGCGGGTAAAGAAACGCCTCGAGAAAAGTACACCGGTTCCTACGCCAATCGTCCCGGCTTCTTCACTGTCGTCCTGCGTGGAGTTAATTGACAGAACAATATTACGCCCCTTTCATATTATTGCTTATTTCACCTCTTTTACTTTTAATTAATATTCATAATCATAATTAAAAAAAAACATGACCAACCATAACAAGGCTTCGCATCACACTGAAACTCGTATGCATGAAAACCAGGTCAGAGATACGAAACTACGGAAGACGATCAAAGCTACACGTGTTTTTGAATTTTTAACTCAATCCTCGAGTGATTCGTGAAGAACGAAGGATGTGTGGATATGATGGACAAGAGTCACTGATCTAAAAAAAACAAACAAACAAATGACTGGATTGTTTATCCGCCGCATTTGTTTGTTTTCTAAGCGGCTTAGTCCTAATTCGGGATGTAGGGAGGCTGGTGTCCGTCTCAGCCGGTTCTGGACGAGGGCGGGGGACGTGCTCACCACTATGCCACCGTGCCTGCCATGTACGATCAACGACCATCCTCTCTCTCTCTCTCTCTCTCTCTCTCTCTTTTTGTTTTTTTTTGGATTAGTGAGACGTATCTGTTAGCAACAGTTCAATTACGATCTGAAAGGGGCCCAACGGATTGGAAACTGTTAGCGTTGCGTTCCATCGAGATGGAGACGATATCACAGGGAGGTCAAGGGTCAAGTCAAACTATACGAATTCCACTATCCACAGGAAATGTTACACTCCTATCAAACTGCACACTCACACATACACACCCCTACACACTAATACACACCCTTACACACTCCTACACACTCCTACACACCTGTACACACTAATACACACCCATACACACTCCTGCACACTTCTACAAACCCATATACACTCTTGCACACTTCTATAGACCCATACACACTCCTGCATACACACTCTTGCACATTCCTACACACTTCTGCTCTCTCCAACACACCCATACACACTCCTAGACACTTCTACAGACCCATACACACTCCTGCACACTCTTACACACCCACACACACTCCTGCACACTTCTTCAGACCCACACACACTCCTGCACACTCCTACACACCCATACACACTCCTACACACCTCTACACACCCATACACATCCCTACACACCCCTGCACATCCCTACACACACACACACACACACACACACACACACACACACACACACACACACACACACACAGGCACAAAATGTGCATTCGAATAGTTATTGCCTAAAGTCTGACTCAAATCCATATTGATTCTAATTCTACTGCAAACACTGAAGAGAAAAACTATAACCACTACTTTTTTATTCATAGGTAGTCGAAGTTTACTCATGGCACCTGATTCTAACATCAGAAAAACACCAACTGACATGACAACGTCAGAAACATCCAGTTACAAAAAACCCTTGGCACAGGAAGTGGAGTGAATGAAGCAGTGCTTATAATCATGACTTGAATCAAATATAATGGCATCCAAGAAACAAACACACACACACACACACACACACACACACACACACACACACACACACACACACACACACACACACACACACACAGTGGCGCGTGCATCGCCTCACTCAGATTTGATTTGTGGAAAAAACATGAGCTTGTGTGATGAAGACGTCACACTAATGTAAACTGTAGGTGATGAGAAAAGGAAAAAAGGTGCTGACTACTAGCCTGAGCATCTAACACGGGGAAGTCCGGTACTACCTTGGCTGGAGCTGTGAACCTTTTTCCGTGGTTCAAGGTTCTGGTACATGACTAAGACAGGACGCTCTATCTGCTACGGGTCACACCTGTCAGGCACAGGAAGTCGATACAACACAGGTGAGCGCTACGTACACACCGTGCTATACGCTGCATAGCAAAAAAGAGAACGGAAATAAATAATGACTGTTCATGTACACACACACACACACACACACACACACAGACAGCGTAACCGCGCAGGCATCTTTAACTATAACCCGGATCCCTTTCAGTGGCCAACCTTTTTTGTTTGTTTCTTTTTTTTGCTAAAATATCATACAGATTTGTATCATAATAAGCTTGTAATAAGCTTGTAATCAGTAAAAGTGTTTTTTTTTTTTCTTTTTCTTTTTTTTCCCTAAGAGTAATAAGCTAGCAGCCTTCTGTGGTCTTAGTCATCGTCGTCCACCACGGGGTCCGTGTCCCAGCATGTGATGTCAATCTCTGGAGCAGATCAGAAAACAGAAGATGAGAAAAAACACATGAATAACAAAGACTGCTGATCCGCTGAGTCTGAGCTGAAATGTTTTCTGTGTTAGTTTACACTACACGGGAACAGAAACAAACACAAACTAAAACGAGACATGTGCTCCATGAGAATATACAGAGGTATCTTGACTTATGAAATTAATCCAGTCCGATTGCAAGCTCATTCATCAAAATGTTTGCTAAAGATAAAGTTTGTTGGACATTTTACACCCGAGCCTCGTGGCTCATCAGGCCGGTGCTTGTCCCCGGTTTCTGTAGCGTAAAGCGACCAGGAGTTCAACTCCCCCTGGATGGGACGCTAGTCCACCACAGGTTCCCTTCCCAGTATATTTTACTGGTACCCATTTACACTGCTGGGTGAACAAGAGGCACACTTGTGGTTGAGACCTTGCCCAGGGCTCTTAGCACAGTGGGGGTCAAACTGGGATTTGAACTCACAACCTCCCGATCATGAGCGCAGCTTGTTTAGTATTCAACCTTCACTTGCTCACTTGAAAGATCGTAAGTCCGGATAAGCCGCACTTTGTCTCACAAGCACCATACGCCATTTGCGACAAGCACCTACATTCGGTGGAGCACCTCACATATAACCTGACACAAACACGTATATTTCACCAGATTAAAGATAAACATGTAAAAATAATAAATATTTCCTAATAATAATTATTATAATACATGTACATTAACTTTAATAATAATGAATAATAATAAAACAAGAATAAACAATAAGTCAACTAACCCTTCCGATCATCGACTGTGGAAAAGATGTCACGTGGGTGCGAAGATATCACATGGGCAGGCATGAGGTGGTGCGTAACAGAGGAGAAGAATTTTGTGCATGTGCACGCTACAAATGCCAGCGAGGAAAGACTCGTGGTGAGCTCCCACAAAGGCCTCAAATATTAGGGCAAGTGTGATGCCAGAGGGGGGTGTGTATGACCCTGGGGAACATGCTTTTTTGCCATACTGTACTAGAATTAAGTGTAATTGCACATCCTCTACAGTAGGTGGCAGTGGCGCTCTCACTGTGTTCCCTATGGTGCAAGGAAAAAGCACCAAGCAAACAATATAAAGTGCAGTAAACATTATTTATAGTCAAGCGCGGGGTGCTGGGGGGGTGAAATGTTTTTCGTTTCTTCCTATATTGGGCGTCACAGAAAATAATTGATAAGCACTGCACAAGGCGGAAGAAAACACACAGAAGAATATGAGGCTTATCGGTCCGGAAAAGTTATTTCCCCAGCAGAGCTCGTAAATTAAGATTTTGCTGATTGGATGTGGCAGATTTTTGGTGGATCGGCTGGTATCATGGAAAATTCATTATAAGAGACACTCGTAAGTCAAGGCACCACTGGATTTTAAAACGCAAACAAAGTTTAAACAAATTGCTTTTTTATCCTTTTTTACTTTCTTCATAGATTTTAGGGATTCGTTCTTTTGAATTTCTATGATTTCAGAATCAGTGACTGTAACTCACCAGGGCAAGTTGTCTGCCATTTTGATTGAAGCATTATTCAGAGTTTGTGAGGTGGATAATAAGCAGTTATTGAATTATTCAGTCAGGGAGTGTAATCCACTGAGGTCAAAGCCCGGGGCGGGTATAACGCCCTCTGGGACAGAATCATTCTCCGTCACGTTAAAGCCATATCACTATGTTGTCTGTCAGCCATGCCATAACCATTCGACTTATCCAATGGCGATAGTGCAATATCTCGGTTATCCCATGACAGTGATGCACTACCAAGAATTATTTGATGGCTTACAACCAATCAGAAATAATAAAATCTCCTGAATGAATACTAATATCCCTTGTCTTGTAATAACCAACCAATCAGACTGTATCATTCCGATGTAGTATATACTTAAGAAAATTATACAGACAGTTATTTTAAAATCTTAAATATTTCAGAACTTCAGACTGACTGCTTGTTTGCTTTACTGTGACCTTCCTCTGTACGCAAACCAACCGTGATCTTACTCACTAGAAGATTTGGAAAAGGACCACATGATGCCTAAAGCAGCCGGGAATCACAGACTTTCACACATACAGGCACGTTGCTGTATTTCAGTGTTTGACTGTTGTTGCTTTAATAGTAAAAGAGCGGCGTCTATACTTCGCCGTTTATCTTTCATAATACGTCAGCTTTGGGTTCCGAAAGGTTGAATGGGTGAATACTTAAGCACTTCAGTGCACATATATTACTTTCTTGCATTACATCAAACATTCATGATGTTTAAGTGACATGAAGCATGATGCATTTTCACAAGTACAGTATGTATTTATAAAAAATAATGATTTAGATATTTGTTATGATGATCATGAGAATGATGAAGATGACAAAGATGATGGAGTAGGCTAGTGTTTGTTATGATGATTAAGAGGATTATGATGATGATGATGATGATGATGACGACGAGGAGGATGGAGTAGGCCAGTGTTTGTTTTGATTATGATGATGACAGATAAGGCCAGTGTTATGATGACGATAATGATGATGATGATGATGATGATGATAATGAGGATGAGGATGAGGATGATGATGATGATGAGGATGATGATGAGGATGAAGACAAAGATGAAGGTCTTGTGTCATCTCACCTGGAGGTTTGTTGTAAAAGATTGGTGTGGGATTCACTTTTGCAGAGCATTCATCAGACTGAGCGAAATCCTCCTCCTGTGATTGGCTGAAATAACCTTCACTCGCCTGTTAAACACACACACACACACACACACACACAAATGCACACACACACACACACACACACACACACACACACACACACACACACACACAAAAACTAATGATATCATTTGTGACAGGTTTTTTTATGGACGGCTGAAAAGCCAAATGACAACAGAACAGGTTTTGGCGCCACCTGGTGGTCGTTTTAATACTGTTTCTGGTAAACTCGGTTCAGTTCATTTTCTGTAACCACTTAATCCTAATTAGGGTCGGGGGGAGGCTGGCGCCCATCTCAGCCGACTCCGGACGAGGGCAGAGTACACCCTGGACCGCTCACCAAGCCATCATGGGGCGGAAACACGCTGACGGCTTTGCAGCTACTCTTGTCAAAAGTCAGCAATGGTTCTTTTACATGAACCTCTCACCATAGACAGTGAGAGACATGGCCGGCCTTTGATAACCCAGTTAGTGCACACTGGACGGTGTCAACCTGTGGCGAATGGGGCTTAAACCCCCAAACTTATGATCAGTGATCCAGCACCTTTTACCACTAGGCCACCACTGCCCTTTCTGGTGAACTCTGAAGAGTAAATGAGCTCAAGCTACAGAAATTAAAAACAAAATTAAAGAAATTGCTTTAAAATAATAACTGAGTGAGACAGTAGTGAAGCCTGGCATGGCATTATCCGTTCATATTATTTTCCCCAAGTCTGTGTGAACAGTTCTCAGGCGAAAATGAAATTCGAAGGCCACCTCGTATCTAGTACATACAGTATTAGATTCTGGTTATAGGTTACAGAAACTGGTAGTGAAGGGGTTAAATGACCCACTTCACATCAAGAAGGTCCTAAGTTCGAGCCCCATGCCTGTCAAGCATGTTTGTATATTTGGCCCATGCTTGTGTGGCTTTCTTCCGGGCATCCCGGAATGGCCTGTCTTTTCTCAGCCTCAGCTGAAATAGGCTTCAGCCTCCCTGCAGTTACTCCCTGTATTAAGTGATTCGGTGGGACGAAAAAGGCTTACCTGAGTCCCTTCTTTGAGCAGGGAGTCTCCGTTGGTCAGCAGTTCCTGGGTCTCGTCCAGCTCCTGGCTGTCAGAGGCCTGCTGGTAGCTCAGGGGCATGTGATGTGACTCGGGCACGTCCACCAGGCTGGATGGCGCATCTTCGGCTGAGGGGCAGAGCGGGGCATCAGGCATGTCATCGAAGCTGAGCAGGGGCTGAGGGAGGCTGGGTGTCGAGTCAACATCGCCCATCAGGTCCATGATGTGTGGGGCCTGGCAGGGTGTAGCCGTGGGTGCCGGGCAACTCTCCCACATGTCCAGCAGTGTGTCCTCGGCGCTGGTGGATTGCAGGTCCGTGGGATGAGCCTGGGGAATTTCAGTCTGGACGGGTTCGGACTCCTGCACCGGAATTCGCTCGGGAGACTCCGGAGCTGGAGAAAGGAGCGGGACATTCAGGCTGGCGTGTTTGAGTAGAAGTTCACTCCTCGGGCTTATAGGAGGATGTTTGGATTAAATTTCTGAGCATAAATATCGAATTCAACACTTTAGAGAAGACGATGTTTAGTTGATCTGAACAAATCTGTCCTACAACCAAACGTTTGTGCAACCGTGACCATCAAACTCATGTATGCTTCTCCTCAACTGGTGCCACAAAGACGGAACCACACCAATCAGGCTTTTTTCTTTTTTTGGAAATCCCAGCCTGACCTTATTAATATTCACGTGGCGGTGCGGTGTGTCACATGACATTTTTCGGTGCAGGGATTGGACGGCAAGCTATCGAGCCAAGTGCAACTGATTCATTTGTGATCATGAAGTGGTTTGTCCATGCAGGATGCAAAGAATATGCTCGACCTGAGGCAGGAATGATACTTCCTGGATGGGAAGCCGGTCAATCACAGACCACCATACATTGAGACATTAATGGCTTTGGGTGGTAGTAGGCCTTTGGAGAACAGGAACTTGAGATCAGGATCAAATCCGACCTCCCTGCAACACTGTACCATTTATCCATTCATTCATTCGTTCCCTGAATGGATTAACCCTACTTGGGTCGTGGTGAGACTGGAGCTTATCACAGTCAACTCTGGGTGAAGGCAACTAGTTGCAGGGAGCACTCATCGTGTTATCAAACATATTGACGGGCGTACGCTCTTCCTGTTTGTATAACGAAGAGTAATTTAGAGTAACAGTGAAAGCCTCAGCGGAGCACATTAGCGCAAGACACCAAACCGTGACGCCGAGCCACACAACCACGCAAGCGAGGAGAAAACCAGTGAGCCATAAAAGCAAACGAAGCTTCAGCACACAAACAAGTCCCAGTAGTGATCTGGGCCTGTTTGCTCTGGAGGGCCAATCTGGGACAACAAAGCAGCAACATCATTCCAGCTGTGTGGCTTATTAAACAGACCAGCGGCTGTGTCATCTGTCCTGGAAATGCTCCATGAACTAATTACCCTGCACTCAGACGGCCTTCGGCAGTTTTTACACACATTATCAGGCTATAGGTATTTCGAACAAATAAATCTCTGCCCCAGGCAGTGGTGGCCTGGTAGGGGCAGTGGTGGCCTAGTGGGGGCAGTGGTGGCCTGGTGGGGGCAGTGGTGACTTGGTGGGCTGGTGTTAAGGTGCTAGATCACTGATCCCAAGGTCGGAGGTTCAGGCCCCTCTCTCCACCGGTTGTCCCTGTCCCCCCGGTGGCGCTAACTGGGTGATCAAAGGCCGGCCGTGTCTCTCACTGTCTATGGTGAGAGGTTCATGTAAAAGAACCCTTGCTGACTTTCGTAAAGAGGAGCTACATAGCCGTCAGCATGTTTCTGCCCTCCAATGGCCTGGTGAGCCATCAGGGTGTACTCTGCCCTCGCCCAAAGTCGGCTGAGATTGAATTATGATTGAAGTATTACTTGCTTCAGTGTTTAAAAACGGAAACCGAAGCAGAAAAAATTGTAGCATCGTATACTGTATTCAATATTTGTTGAATCGTGACACGAACTGAATCAGCACCTCAGTATCGCAGTAATATCGTATCAGGTGGCCACTGGTGAAGCCCATCACAAAACGTTGTGTGAGTTTTCACAAATACAGGGATCCCTCACTTTCTGCGGTTAATAGGGACCAAGACCCCCCCCCCCCCCTCGACCGTCGATTTCCGTGAAGTAGGATCAACCTCCCTCCCGTCTGACGTATACTTACATGTATATGTGTATATAATTCAATAAATACATATTCAAAGCTATAAATGCTTATAATAACAATTAAAAGTTCAAAAATAATGCATAAAATGTAAATAAAATATAAATACACACATATGCAGACGCGCTTGTGTCCAGATGCACACCTCAGAAAAATGTAAGTAGTTTTGTTGGGGGGTTTTGGGTTGTTTTTTTTTTTTTGTTTGGGGTTTGTTTGTTTTTTTGCATAATTGACCTTGTTTTTCAGCATTTTCCTTAACTTTCCTCCTATTTTTCCTTAATTTCCTTATTTTTCGATGACTACTTTTTGAAAAACTCGCAATGCACTGAAGCCGCGGGAAGTGAAGCACTAAATAGCGAGGGATCACTGTACTTCAAACAAGAAAGATTCCATTAGGTGTTGGAGATGATCCGGATGAATAAATTCTGGGTGACCCCTGCAATTTTAGTCGTATCCAATTTAAGAGTTGCCACCCTATCACATCCAACCAACACCAACACGGAATCGGTGTAAACATGCACACACTCACTCCATGATGTGCGAAGCTGTCACCAGCCTCTTTACAAGCTGCTGTGCATACAGCTGTCTGATGCACTCTTAGGGTACGAATGAGCTCACAAACCTTCATGAATTGCTTTTTACTCCCTGTGAGTGACAGGGGGAGCGTCTGCAATCCCTCCCTCCTGTGAGAGTTCATCCAATTAGCTCCTACAGACTCCCAGACGCAAACAGCTTCGGCATCAACCCAGATTTGAACTTGCAATCTCTAGGTTGATAGTCACCTAGATCCAGGATATTTTTAAAGGATTCTTAAACATTGTGAGATTTTTTTTGTAATGTAATATTACAGCAGGTCCAGCAGGGGTGCTGTGTACTTCATTATTGTTTTAGCTTGGAAAAGGTTTGGTAATGCTAATGGTATTAGCGCTTTGGGGAAAAACACCTTCTGAACAAAAGTTATTGACATTGCAGTTGTGCATAATATAGGTCATGTGACATTGCTGTGTAACAGATGTGGCTTACAGGAACTGAATATTGTTTGGGTTCCACTGGAATATAAAACAAAAATAACAAAAAAAACCTTCATATCCAGTATAATCTGTGCTTGATATCAGCAGCCTAATTTCAGCCAATCGCTTATTGCTTTTTATTAAAAAAAAACAAAAAAACACATTAGCAAACAAACATATGGAAAATACTGCGTTACCTCAGTTAACAAAATTAGAGGGCGAGCTCGTAAGTCAAAAAGTTTGTTAGATGAAACAATTATTCCCATCGGAAATAACAGAAACCAATTAATCCGTTCCAACCCCCTCCCAAACTCATATAACCTACCACAAACACGTATATTTCACCAAATATATTAAAGATAAACATGTAAAAACAATAAATATTTAATCATAATAATAATGTACATTGACATTAATAACAATTAATAATAATAATAATAAAACGAGAATAAACAATAAGTCAACTAACCCTTCCGATCATCGATGGTGGCGAAGATGTCACATGGGCAGACATGAGGTGGTGCATAACAGAGTAGGAGGAGCTGGAGGAGAATTTTGTGCATGTGCACGCTCCGAATGCCAGTGAGGAAAGGCTCGTGGTGAGCTCCCACAAGGTCAGTGTATCTCAAATAGTGGGGGGCATAGTGTGATGCCAGGGGGAGGCATGTATGACCCTGGGGAACCTGCTTTTTGCCATATTGTACTAGAATGAAGTGTAATTGCACATCCTCTACAATAGGTGGTAGTGGCGTTCTCATTGTGGGAAAAGCACCGAGCAAACAATATGAAGTGGAGTAAATATTATTTATAGTCGCTTGCGGGGCATGTGTGTGTGGGGGGTGGTTCTCCTATAGGGGCGTCACAGAAAATAATTGAAAAGCACTGCACAAAGTGTTCTCGAAGCATGGAGGAATATACATGGAAGAATACGAGGCTAATCAGTTCGGAAAAGCCATTTCCCCAGCAGTGCTCATAAATCAACATTTTGCTGGTTGGATGGGGCGGATTTTTGGTGGCTTGAAGCTCATATCATAGAAAATTCATTATAAAGGACACTTGTAAGTCACGCTACCTCTGAAACGAGCTTTGGAATGTAATACTGCGTATTGTTGACGCCGCTTCATATGAAGCGACACTGTTCAGCATTTGAGTTTCAACAATTCAGCAGATTGTCGAAGTCCTTACCCCATTCTTTCTCTCTGTTATCGTCCTTATCTTCCTGGATGGCGATTTTAGGGATGGGTGTCGGAGAAGCGGCCGAGACACCTTCCGGAGAATCATCTGAGACAAAAGAGAGACAGAAAATATCCTTCATTCAGCATCGAAGTAGAAGGGAGTAACGTCACAGCTCACAAATAATGATGTCACCGAACAAAATTTTACCGCCGAACACAAGCGGTGCGCACAGCATGTTTATAACAGCGACAGCAGCAAGCGTGTGATGAAAGCGGCTCAATGAGAACAACAACACACAAATAAAACACAAAACACATGCAGGAAAACCACCACGGATTAAACGAAAACACGCCACCTTCATGCAGCCCTGAGCTGGTGCGCTCATAAACTCACCGACGCGAACGCTTCTAGAGTGTGTTAGTGTTTTACATGATGAGGAATCGCACGTCACATGGATAATGCTTATTAAATATTGTGATTTTATTCATGTACAGATTTAATTCAGTATATATACACACACACTGCTGTGTGAAGGGAGTCGTACGGTTGGATTCAGTATCCCGCACAAAGCTTCATTTCTCAAAACAAATATAAACTGATCAATTTCAGAATAAGTCCTTTTTCCCCGCCCATTTTGAATTTTTAATCAAACCCGCCGTTTATATGTTTAATCAGAACAGCAGTTTTCATCTGTGATGACATCACTGCAAAAAGATTTTATAATTATTAGTTATGCTTTTAACATAATAAACTTGGGGGCAATGGTGGGCCAGTGATAAGGTGCTGTATTACCCATCACAAGGTTGGGGGTTCAAACCCCACCGTCAGCGGTTGTCACTGAAGTCCCCCCGGTGCACTAACTGGGTTATCAAAGGCCGGCGCTGCATAGCCGTCAGCATGTTTCTGCCCTGCGATGGCCCGACAAGCCATCCAGGGTGTACTCTGCCCTCGTCCAGAGTTGGCTGAGATAGGTACCAGCCTCCCCGCGACCCTGATGAGGATTAAGTGGTTCAGAAAATGAACGAATGAATGAATGAATATAACAAACAAACAAAATCAAGTTTAACTTGACCATGAGGACAGGTGGGCAGAGCACAAGAACCATGTGGCTTCGTCACGCTGTGTTTTTAATTCTAAATAAAGAGTTTTCGTGCATATACTCCATGGAAACACAACAAAAACAAACTCAAACAAGACTCGTGGTTGATCTGAACTTTTCATGATAATTTTCCAAAAATTTGTTTGTTTTTCTTCTAGTTTTCATTGTTACCAGGATATCTTTGACCACTTCCTGTTTACAAAAAAGTATTTCATTTAATGATTGGCAGGTGCTTCGAGAATCCTCAGATAAATGGTGTAAATCCATGCTTTTCATTTTTTAGATTAAACTCGAACACAGCCATCTTGGATCTCTCGCACACACAAGCAATTTGGAACCACCAATTAGCGGACTGTGCATATTTTTGCATTGTGGGAGGAAACTGGTGTACCCTGAGGGAACCCACACATGAAACAAACTGAGCCCAGGAATTGAACCCAGCCCTCATTTTCAATCTACTTAAGGTTAATTGAGGCCGCAGAGAGGCTGGCATCTATCTCAGCCGACTCTGGACAAAGGTGGAAAATTCAATAAATAAATAATTTACAGCAAGAAAATTGTAAGCCGAACATCATGGTGTTGCATAGAATTACCGTAACTTCCTGCTTCAGTTTCCTGTATCTGGATTTACCCGGTAACGCTCGCGCAATTTAAAGCCAAGCTAGTTAGCAACAAACCCTGAATCTCCCACAGCAGAACAACAATTCGGGCCCATGTAAAACACCTGAAATCCAGATACAAGCACTCATAGCACACATGATGGTACAATTGAGGAAACTTCCATGCTGGACATTTTCTGAGCGAGAAGCTTCCAGAACTGTATATGGAAAATGATGAAGGAACAGACGCCATGCAAGAGTAACGTGAAAAAACAGCAGCCGCTTGAGTAGCATTTTTACAGCCACTTGAAGAAGGATGTGCCATTGTGATCTCAATAGACTGGCAAGTGTGTGTGTGTGTGTGTGTGTGTGTGTGTGTGTGTGTGTGTGTGTGTGTGTGTGTGTGTGTGTGTTTAAAGCATGCGATCATCTGGGGAACCCTTCAGAACTTGTACATATTCACAGCAATGCTTCAGACACTCACAGGTCAGGGCATGAGGGGAAGTGAAGGCGGGGCAGGCAGAACAGGCGGGACAGGAACCGTCCAATTACAGGAGGCGTGCGGGGGGTGGGGGGGGGTGGGGGGGCGGGGGGGTTAAAAGGAAACTGCACCTCATGACTTTGTGAAATCAACGTCCTAACACTATTTAAGTCCATGATCATACCTTAAAAGGAAATAAAATACACAAATGCATGCTCGAGAAACACAGCCAGGGAAGAGACGGAAGTGTGGAGCGCTGTGTCTTGTTTCACTAATGGATTCCTCTTTTCCTTTCGGCTGTTCCCTGTCAGGGATATCGCAGCTAAACAACCCCGCATGATGTTAAACTTAATTTGCTTTTTTTAAACATTACTGGATCATAAATCTACTTTTACGTGATGTTCGAATTGTAATATTGTACATTTTAATAATCGCGTCACTTCCTGTCTATAGCTGCAATTGGTTACTTCAGTTAAACTCTGATGGGCTGGATTCTAAATCGTCGTTCAAACTTTCTGTTTATTCGAAGGATTTCAACTTAATGATATGAACACCAAACCACGACATCCACATTCACAGAGGTTTTTTTCTGGGAAGAAAAATGTCTGCGGACTTTATCAATATTTCTACTTTGCTAATGAAATGACGTTCATTTCTCTACTTTGTGTATACAGTGGTACCTCATGAGTGTCTTTTATAATGAATTTTCCATGATATGAGTTTTGATCCACCAAAAATCTGCCCCATCCAACCAGCAAAATTTTGATTCACAAGCTCTGCTGGGGAAATGGCTTTTCCGGGCCGATTAGCTTTGCATTCTTCCGCGTGTATTCCTCCACGCTCCGAGAACACCTTGTGCAGTGCTTCTCAGTTATTTTCTGTGATGCCCCCTAGAGGAAGAAAAAAAAACCATTTCATGTCCCCCTAGCACCCCACATGTGACTATAAATAGTGTTTACTGCACTTTGTATTGTTTGTTCAGTGCTTTTTCTCTACAAATAGGGAACACAATGAGAGCACTACTGCCACATACTGTAGAGGATGCGCAATTACACTTAATTCTAGTACAGTATGACAAAAAAGCATGTTCCCCAGGGTCATATGCACACCCCGGCATCGGTGCTGAGAAGCACTGGGTTAGAACTGAGAAGGGTTAGTTAACTTATTGTTGATTCTTGTTTTATTATTATTTATTATTATTATTATTATTATTATTACTATAAAATATTTATTGTTTTTACATGTTTATCTTTAATATATTAGGTGAAATATATGTGTTTGTGTCAGGCTATATGAGTTTGGGAGGGGGTTGGAACGGACTAATTGATTTTGTATTATTTCTTATGGGAATAATTGTTTTATCTAACGAATATTTTGGCTTACGAGCTCGCTCTCGGAACAGATTAAATTCGTAAGTCCGAGTCAAGGTACCACTGTGTGTGTGTGTGTGTGTGTGTGTGTGTGTGTGTGTGTATAAATACACACACACACACACACACACACACACACACACACACACACAATTAATTAGAGAGCACAAATTCAGCAGGGCAGTGGGGGCCGGGTGGAAAGCTTCTGGATTACTGATCCCAAGGTCAGGGGTTCAAGCCCCACTATCACTGGGTCATCACTGCTGTCCCCCTGGTGCACCCTACTGGATTATCAAAGGCCGGCCATGTCTGTCACTGTATGTGGTGGAGATTCATGTAAAAGAACCATTGCCGACTTTAGTAAAACAGCTGCATAGCTGTCAGTGTGTTTCTGCCCTGCAATGGCCTGGTGAGCCATACAGGGTGTACTCTACCCTTGCCCACAGTCGGGTGAGATGGGCACCGGCCCATACGGACCCTCATTAGGATTCAATGCGTCAGAAACTGTAGGAATGAGCAGAAATTCATTTTATGGGTAAATTGAATAATTTACATGGTCAGTCCTGGTGGCCTTAAACAGCTCAGGGTAGGATTATATCAAGTTTAAAAATAAAGAGTGCAATGGTTGCAGCCTGAAATTTTCTCAAAGAGTCTAAAGGTCTTTCATGAGCCATGTCTGGGAGATCTGAATGACGACGTTATTTTTGCTCTTGTCAATCAGAGCTGTGCTATCCAATCACAGGCGTCTGTTAGGTCATGTATGTGGAACAAGGTAAATAGCACTTTGCTCTATTTATTTGCAAACAAGACATGAGCACGTGCAGAAATGTAAAAATATACAGGTGTGGCTTCTTGCCACTTGGAGGAAGATCTGGATGATGGAAAATTTGGATGATGGTAAACAATCAGAGTGAAAATTTTGGCGGCGTACAGGTCAGACTCAGTGGTGGTCTAGTGGTATAGGGCGCTGGATCGCTGATCCAAAGGTTGGGGGTTCGAGTCCCACTCTCCACAAGGGTGTCACTGTCCCCCCCCCAGTGCGGCTAACTGGGTTATCAAAGGCGGGCCATGTCTCTCACTGTCTATGGTGAGAGGTTGATATAAAAGAACCACAGCTGACTTTCGTAAAGAGGAGCTGCAAAGCAGTCAGCGTGTTTCTGTCCCTTGCTAAAAAGGGTTGTGACAGGAAGGGCATCCGACGTAAAAACCTCTGCCAAATCAAATGTGCGAATCAGATGATTCGCTGTGGCGACTCCCGAGTAAAAGGGAAAAAGCCGAAAGGAAGACAGACAGACAGGTCAGACTCAGTGCTGTTTAAACAGGCACTAAGAGATGCTTACATGATTCGCTACGGTTTTTCTGCACACTGTGTCTGATATAAAAAGGAAAAGCGCTCCATGTAGAATGACTGCAGGGAAGGAAGGGTTATATCTTTTGGGCTCTATGACTTATAGAAAAGAAAATAAATTACATCTAATCCTAAAATACCAGCTGGCATGCAGATTTTCATGACATTAGCACCTCTAGGCTGTGCGGAGAAGATCTATTCTGGGAGAAAAGGAGCGTGTATCATAAAATAAGATCTGTTAAATTCACTTTAAACGCAGTGCGGCTACAGCCGATCCAGCAAATGCTTCAGAAAGTGATGTGGTGGTGGTAGTGGCATGTGGTGGGACTGGAGAAGGCATGTGGGAGGGGCTACAGGGCAAAGAAACAGCTGTTCTCCTGCACTGATGAAATTGGCACAGTCCAGTACCTACCGAAAGGCCCTGGGGTGCGAGAGGAGGATGTACCGGACACACACACACTGTGCTGCTGCTTCAAGAACGGACTGTCCAAGCGGCCTGGTGAACAAGAAGACAGGGAGTCCAGGGAGGGACACACAGGGACACACAGGCATGCACAAGACACAAAGAAAAGCCAGGACGAGGCGGAGACAACGACAGGAGGAATGAAAGGATGCAAGAGGATTTAAGATGAGTAAGGAAGAGAAGGATCAGGGTGGACGAATGGACGTGAAAGAGGACGTGGGGTCACATGAGCCGTGATTTGTTATTTTACAACAGGGAAGGTGTTGAGGACAGGTCCATCATCATCATCATCATCGTACAGTACGGAATGGGATGCATCAACCGAAAAAAATTTGGGATGAAAATGAAAATATGGAAAATATCAGAAGGGAAAAGAGGGAGGAGACAGAAAGAAAAATAGCTGATTAGTTCTCCGTCCTCAGAGCCTGTAAAAATAGTACAACTGTCAGACAGTCTGTCAGTGTCAGAGTCTCCGAACAGGGAGTCAGACAGACAGACTGGTGTGTTTAATCCAGAGCTCCGATTAGACGGTCCGTCTCTGGATTAGACGGATGGACGTCATGCTCGTCTTCTTTCACATCCAACTTCGATGAGTTACGATCATGAAAGAGAACGAGAAAATTCCGTGGGAGAGGGAAAAGCAACCGTGCTGAGACACCAGAACGAGACAGCTTTGACTTTGTCACCTGAGGACAACGTGTTACACTGAAAAGCACATCCGAGCAGTACCATCATGCCAAAAAAAAAACTATATATATATATATATATCCCTTGACAAATGCCCTTGCTGGGACCAGGACTTGAACCCAGAGCTTTATTGCTGTCTATCAGATATGCAAATTACTCCAGCACCACGCCTTGGGTTTAACGAGTCACACGTTATTAAAAACGGTTTCTTACTGGATTGGCTGAGTTGCGAGGCATCGTGATCTTGTGCGGTTTTGACACGCTAGTTCTGATCGCGTTTCTTTCCACGTAGGAAAAGCAAAAAGAAACATGGAGTGTAAAGCACATGTCGGTTTAATCCAATTCCAAATACGACATGACGTCGTCTTCGCATTCCGACTTAACAGTGAGTTATTTATTTGAGACCTTTGGTGATAGAACTCGGGTCCTGGCTCTCGACGTCTTCTGCTAGTTGTATGTTAGCATTTCTTTTGTACTTCCGAAACAAAAACCATTCCATCATTTTTCCTTAAACATGCTCCGCCCCTTTTCACCCTTGTCTCGCTTCCCTTCACTGAGGTCTTACCGGTCCTGTGGGAGCTGATGGGTGATGTGTCCAGGCTGCTGGCTACAGCTTTTTCTTTCTGCTTGAAGAACTCCCGCGGGTTGCTTGTGCGTTGGGCGATTATGGCCGCTGCCTCCTGTTGACAATAATTTCAATATATAATATTCAGAAACAAAAAATATGCATATAAAAAAAAATCAACAAATAATAAACAAATCACAATAACAGCAACAACAACTGCAACAACAATAATAAAAATAATAGTATTAATAATAGCAGGCAGTGGTGGGCTGGTGGTAAAGGTGCTGGATCACTGATCACAAGGTCGGTGGTTCAAGCCTCACTCTCAACAGGTTGTCACCGCTGTCCCCCCCCCAGTGCACTAACTGGGTTATCAAAGGCCGGCCATGTCTCTCACTGTCTGTGCTGGAGGTTCATGTAAAAGAACCATTGCTGACTTTCATAAAGAGGAGCTGCACAGCCGTCAGCATGTTTCCGCCCTGCAATGGCCTGGTGATCTGTCTATAGTGTACTCTGCCCTCGCCAAGAGTTGGCTGAGATGGGCACCAGCCTCCCTGTGACCCTAATTAGTATTAAGCAGTTCAGAAAATAAATGAATGAATGAATGAATGAATGAATATTAATTATATCATATAGTATAAATAAATGTATTTCTGCCAAAATATTTTTGCGTGGGTGGCTCAGAGCTCAGAGCAATAACGAGTAGGTTTCCTCCGGGTACTTCGGTTTCTTCCCGCAGTGCAAAATCATGCAGAGTAGATTAATGGGCTGTTCTAAATCGCCCCTAGGTGTAGGTGTGTGTGTGTGTGTGTGTGTGTGTGTGTGTGTGTGTGTTAAATAATTGTTGTGTGTGTGTATTTCCCCTGCGATGGGCTGGCAAGCTGCCTCAGCCCAGATTCAGCAGAGATGGGCTTCAGCCTCCCTGCGACTCCAATAGGTTTAAACACTTCAGGAAATTAGTATTATTTGCATATTTTTGGACATTTTTAGAATAAAATCAAAACTAATTTAAAGATTAAAAAATTTAAGAATGTACTGATGGAAAAAAACCTGCTGTTTATACCTGGTGGGAAGGTGTTTGATTTAAAATTTCAAAACTTCACTCTACTTTTATATTCCTGCTATAAAAATATCAAAGCTCCAAAATTATTGTCTCATATGATGCCAAGTCAAACACAGGGAGTATTTTACCTTTACAGTGATAACTTGACTTACGAAATGAATCCGTTCCGAGGGCGAGCTCGTAAGTCAAAATGTCGGTTAGATAATACAAAAATTCCCATCGAAAACAATAGAAAACCAATGAATCCATTCCACCCCCTCCCAAACTCATATAACCTGCACAAACATGTATAGTTCACCAAATATATTAAAGATAAACATGTAAAAACAATAAATATTTAATAATAATAATAATACATGTACATAATTAATAATAAATAATAGTAAAACAAGAACAAACAATAAGTCAAATAACCCTCCCGATCATCGACTGTGGCAAACATGTCACGTGGGCAGGCATGAGGTGGTGCATAACAGAGGAGGAGAATTTTGTGCATGTGCACACTACAAATGCCAGCAAGGAAAGGCTCGTGGTGAGCTCCCACAAGGCCAGTGCCTCTCAAATAGTGGGGCGCCACCAGTGATGCCGGATTGGGGGGGGGGGGGGGGGTGTGCACGTATGACCCTGGGAAACATGCTTTTTTGCCATACTGTACTAGAATTAAGTGTAATTGCGCATCCTCTACAGTAGGTAGCAGTGGCACCCTATGGTGTTAGTAAAAAGCACCAGGCAAACGA
>CM045735.1:3072160-3157160 GCA_024760905.1 Plotosus lineatus | reverse complement strand
AGCCATTTTCGATTTCATTCTCCGGGGGAAGCTTTTTCCTCCTCATTTGGATTCGGTCTGTGCTCAGGATGGCCGGTCGCTTAGCATTACAAGTCCTGTGCGCCCTTGAGCAGACGTTCCTCAGCGATGTGCGTATAAATCTGAAAACATTCCATCAAAACTGACAGGTGTCCCATTACCTGCTACTGAAACAGGTCTTCGTGTCACCATGCTCCCGGCACCATGCTTCACAGCCCGGATGGAACCACAGCTGTTTCTCCTGTTTTCACGGTTCAGGGTGTTGCTTAAAGACTCAACAGTGGCAGAATGATGAGTTTGAGATTTGAAGCTACAATCAGCAGTCCAATGCCTCAACCACAACAACTCTAGGACAACCTTACAGAACAAGGGGTGATGTGATTGTTTGGGAAAACCCAAGCGGTCAGCCTCCATCCCAAGAAACCTCAATAGATTAATAGACACTATAGGAACTTTAACAGGAACTTAGATCTGTGGTCATTCCTTCATTCACAGCACCACTTAAATTGTTTGCGGGAAGCACTGACTCCGGACAAAAGCAATGAATAGTTCACCTGTCCATTGCAAGGTTAACACAGTCAATCATTCACACTTCACCTCAAACCTAGGGGCAATTTGGCTCAGTAGCTTGAAAGCCTTACAGTGAGAAGGTTCTAGGTTTCAATCTTGAGCATCTGTGTAAAGTTTGCACATCCTCACTCTGTTTTCCGTGTGGTTTCCTTCAGGTATTCCAGTTTCATCCAGCAGTTCAAAGATATGCACATTAAGCCAACTGGATTCATTGGGACCTGTTATGGGTGTAGCTCAGCCTGTGGCTCAGTGTCAGTTGGATTGAGGAATTAGCTACAGTTTCCTCCATGACCCTGACAGATAAGCTGAATAAAAAGCAGGACGGAGAACCAGAAATGAACCTAATCTTGATTCTCAGTGTGGAGTTTTCAAGATGATGTGAACATCATCTGAACATGTAGATACTTTTTCTCCAAAGACCCTGAGAACATTGATAGCGTACGTGGCATCAAGGACTCCATGAATCATTCCAGCGACCTGGCTACTTCTACCAACTGGGTGGTTGGTGGATTTCCCAGCAGGACAACAATGTCAAACAAATCAAAATGTTTCACTAAAGAAAGAATCCATGTTCTGACATGGCTGAAGAGTAGAGTTCACAGGAGAGTCTCAGTTCCTTGCAGAAGTTCTCCCACATTCAGGTTGAGGAGCCAGAGCATATAAAAGGCAGTACCTGTCATTCAGGACTCTACAACCAGTTCACACCTCCACAATAAACACTGGGCAAAGAACAACAACATTGTATTAGTCATCTGCAGACATCATAGTCTTCCTACAACTGCCGGTTATATACAGTGGTCTCCTCCTTCTTACACAGACACTTTAATGACCACCCAAGGCTTCTATTAATTTTCTCATCTGAACAAGCACGGACTGGATGTGTAATAGATAGATGTGGTTGAATAATAATGGATACATGGAGAGGTTAAAAAAAAAAAAAGGATGACACAGGCTATAATTTTAGAAGACATTGTATGGCACGAAGATGGCTGATGACGTTAAACGAGACCAAAACAAATCAGTTAAAGTTAAAGTTGAAGTACGTGTTTAAAGTTCTTCTGAGGCTTTCTTTTTCATTTGCATCTTCCTCCCACTTTTATCAGGGGGTCGATGCTTTGATTCGTTTTTCATGTCTAGATGCCCTTCCTGCCCTATAGGACAAAAATCCATTCACACCTAGGGGCAATTTGGAACAGCCAATTAGTCTAACGTGCATGTCCTTGGACTGTGGGAAGAAAGGAAACTCATACAAGTATAAGGAGAGCATGCCCCCCCCCCCCCCCCACCCCCCCGCCCCACCCCCCAGTCAAGCCTGAGACTCGAAACTAGGACCACTGTGCTGTGAGGCTACGCACTACACCATCGTGCCGCCATAGTTTCACTCACTCACTCATTCACTGATATCGGTTATCATAAAGGATATCGTAACCTGTCTCTGCCGATACTGGGTGAAGGCATGGCACACCCTGAACAGCTCATCACACCAACACACACACACACAGACATCATTCCCACTCTGGACCAGTCACAATTTTGAACAACCAGTTAGTCTAATGTGCATATGTTTGGGCTGTGATAGAACCCAGAGGAAACCTTCTCAAGCACAGTGAGACCTCCATAAAGACACACCCTTGTCAAACCCAGGACTCAAACCTCGGACCTTCTTGTTGTTTGTCAGGTTGTCATATAAGTGCACAGAATATGATTTTTGCCAGGATTTCCTGGTCACTGGATAATTTTGGGTCTGATTGATAAGCACGGAGATTAAGAAACAGCCAATGAGATTCTAAGATGAAAAAAGTGTAATTGTCATGTGCAGCAGATCCCCGAATACAGTTTATCATCCATCGATGAGATCTATGTTGGGCACAGAGGATAAAATGTATAATAATAATAATAATAATAATAATAATAATAATAATATTTCATTAATTCTTTCAGAATTGGTAACAATTTTCAGATTTTCATAATTTTTATGCACAGAATTTCTAGGCGCAGTCGGGGCGTTGATGGGTTCTGGTTTGCTGGCCATCAGATCTCGTCTCTGCTTTTTTACGGATGACGTTGTCCTTTTGGCTTCATGACGTCGGGACCTCCAGCTCTCATTGGGGCCATAAGAGGCCACGGTTCTCGGTTGGACAAGGGTGGAACGCACCCTCCGAGTCGGCAATGAGGTCCTGCCCCAAGTGGAGAAGTTTAAGTATCTCAGGATCTTGTTGACGAGTGAAGGAAGGATGGAGCGGGAGATTGACAGACGGATCGCTGCAGTCTCTGCTGTAAAGGCGGAGCCTGTACTCGTCTGTCATGGTGAAGATGGAGCTGAGCCACAAGACGAAGCTCTCAATTTACCAGTTGATCTACTTTCCGACTCACATCTACGGTCATGAGCTTTGGGTAGTGACCGAAAGAACAAGATCTCAGATCCAAGCAGCTGAAATGAGCTTCCTTTGCCGTGTGGCGGCGCTCTCCCTTACAGATAATGTGAGACGCTCTACCATCCGAGGAGAGCTCAGAGTAGATCCACTGCTCCTCTGCACTGAGAGGGGCCAGTTGAGGTGGCTCAGGCATCTGGTCAGAACACCTCCCAAACACCTCCCTGGTGTGATGTTTCCGGCGTGTCCAACCGGGAAGAGACCATGGGGTCGATCTCGAACACGCTGGAGGAACTATGTCTCTCGGGTTGTCTGGGAACGCCTCGGTGTCCCCCCGGAAGAGCCGGAGGAAGTGGCTGGGGAGACAGATGTCTGGACCTCATTGCTTAGGTTGCTGCCCCTGCGACCCGACCCCGGAAGAAGCGGGAAGAAGATGATGAGATGATTCATTGATTTATTTTCTGAGTCACTTAATCCTAATTAGGGTTGCAGGGAGGTTGGTGCCCATCTCAGCAAACTCTGTGTGAGGGCTGAGAACACCCTGGACAGTTCTCCAGGCTATCGCAGGAATAATACTTTAAGAAATTATTTGGTTTATCAAACCCAGAGTTTCCTTTTTTCTGGCCTCAGGTTAAGGCATCCAGAATTTTTTTTGATCGACCAAAAATTAGCCCCACCCCTCTCCCCCGCCCATTATGAAAAGCTGCCTCTTTTAGTCAAAAGTGTTTTTTTATTTTGCTTATCGGTGTTTTCAGGGATAGTTCACGTTCTCAAAGTGAAGAAGACGTTAAATTGTACAAAGTGCTCCTGTATGGACTGGACGATGATACAGTTGACACACACACACACACACACACACACACACACACACACACACACACACACACACACACATGGAATGACTTTACCTGTTTCAGAAGTAGAAAAGGGGTTACTTTACCTTAGTGAGACCCACCTGGAAAAACTCTGCGATGGTGGCGACATGGCTGGCACAGGCGCATTTCCTGGCATCGGGGACATCCTCGCCAACCTGAACGTACATCATAATTACAGTCATTAAAAACACAGGAAGTCCATAGTCAGGGATCACAAATACACACTTGAGCAGTGGCATAAAAGCGAGGAAAATTACTGACGAACATCACAGGCGGCGGATTGGAGCTCACAAAGGGCACTTATTTATTTATTTATTTATTTTCTAAACCACCCACAAAGCAATTCGAAAAAACCCTGAGATGAATAACGCTTTTCCTCAGTGCCGTCGTCAGAAGAGGTTACTCATTCTCATCAAGCTGAAGGTAACAATTCACCTGAAGCGCGTGGAGAGTTTTATATTTAAACAATCTGATCAGTGTCCATTCAGAAAAAACATCACTCAGGCAGTGCCAACCAATTACAGAGAGAACCCTGATAATGACTATAATAAACGTGGGAGGAGGGGGAGGGGTTACCCTGCTCAGCATGTCAGATTTATCAATCGTAGCAGCTTGCAGGACACGGTAGGCTGACATGACACTGACTCGTCTCCTACTTATGCTGATAAAACACTCCGTCGCTTAAAATGACCCGTCAGCCCGGGGTAACCCGAACACTCACACGTCCTCTGAAGAGCAAACCGGCTCTGGAGCCACGCAACACTTTCCCCATGTCTTGACTCACCCAGTTGATGAGGATGTAGCGCGGCAGGGCGGCCGTCGGTTCCTTCAGGCTGCAGAAGCCGTACATGATGCGACCGTTATCGAAGGTGACCATGATTTCAGCCAGGCCTCCGTCTGAGATTCCAGGAGAGAAAGAAAGACAAAACTCTGAAGTTAATTGTGTGAAAGATGAAACGTTATCATTCTACAGCAACGCAGCGCTACGCTGAACATCTGATAATAGACACGGTGGCATCTTCGGCAGAATTCAAATCTTACCAGCTTTAATTAGAGCCGCACAATTAATAAGATATTACCTGTGATTAAGATCATGTCTTTTTTTTTAAACAGCAATAGTGCTGCACTTAGCTAAAGTTAACTGATCAGACAATGTTGGACGTTATTTTTAATTAAAAAAAAATAAAAAGAGAATAATAACAGGGCAGTGGTGGCCCGGTGGTCAGGTGCTGCATTACCAGTCATATTGCTGACTTTCGTATAGAGGTGCTGCATAACCGTCAGCATGTTTCTGTCCTGTGATGGCCTGGGGAGCTGTCCGTGGTGTACCCTGTCCTCGCCAAAATCAACTAAGACCCCCCCCCCCCCCCCCAATGACCCTAATGAGGATTAAGCGGTTCAAAAAATGAACGAATGAATAATAACAAGGTACATCTGGTGGTAGAGATGGACAAGACTGGCCTGGGGCAGTTGTGGCTCAATGGTTGTGGCTCTGGGTTACTGAACAGAAGGATGGGGGTTCAAGCTTCAGTCCCACCAATCTGTCACTGTTGGGCCCTTAAGCAAGGCCCTTGCTTTAGTTGTACAGAGTAAATTGAAAGTGTAAGTCAATCTGGATAAGGGAATCTATATATATTATATAAATATATATATAAATATATCGGATATCAGAACTGATCAATAATAATAATAATGATAAGGGCAACCATAGAGCGCAAACCTCCACCAAGCCCAGTGATACCCAACAACCAGAATACTAAAGCTTGTCCAACAACTTGCACTGTTAAAAGACTCCTGGATTGAGAACTGATACGGATCATCTGCAGAATTTAATGAAAATCCACACATCAATTTTTGTGCAGTTGTGCTACAAACAAACAAACAAACCGGCGGGGGGGGACGGGACGACACAACGCTTCAGGTTGTACATATAACCGTGACAAATAAAATTCTTGATCTTTATTTCGGGATGTTTAGGGTTTATGGAAAATTGATGCAAATAAATTACATACCATATGACAATGTGAATTATAAAAAGTGCTGAACAAATAAAACTCAATCGAAAATAAAAATTTCATTCATTTATTTCAACCGCTTTACCTTTATTAGGGTCGCATGGAGGCTGGTGCCCATATCAGCCAATTTGGGATGAGGGCGTGGTCTACCTTGAACAGAGCGCCAGATCGTCACAGGGCCAACACACGCACACACACACACACACACACACACACACACACACACACACACACACACACACACACACACACACACACTCGACCCTTCATGCTTAGTGGTGATCTGGAACGGCCAATTAGCTTTCTGTATATGTTTTGAACTGTGTAAGGAAACCGGAGTATCTGGAGGAAACCCTCGCAAGGTCGAGGAGAACATGCAAACACACACAGAGAAACACCTTCCCCAAAACCTGGCAATCGAACCCAGGACCTTCTTGCTGTGAGGTGGCTGTGCTGACCACTGTGCTGCCATGTGGAAAACATATTGTTTTAAAAATATTATTCTTTGAATCTGGAAGTATTTATTTATAAAGAGAATCGAGGTTTGGAAGACTGACATGTTTTATTGAAAAGATAATTTTGGTAGTGGGCGGTGGTGGCCTGGTGGTGAAGGTGCTAGTTCACTGAGCCCAAGGCTGGGGGTTCAAGCCCCACTCCCCACAGGTTGTCACTGTCCCCCCAGTGCACTAACTGGGTTATCAAAGGCCGGCCGTGTCTCTCACTGTCTGTGGTGTGAGGTTCATGTAAAAGAACCATCGCTGCGACGGTCTGGCGAGCCATCTAGGGTATACTCTTCCCTCGCCCGGAGTTGGCCGGGATGGGCGCCAGCCTCCCCGTGACCTTAATTAGGATTAAGCGGTTACAGAAACTGAACGAACGATGAATATTTTTAGTTTGTAATGAAAACAATGTGGACTGTGTTTCGCCTGATAAACGGTTTCCATGTGTATTTATTTTGCTTAAAAACTGATCTCTACACGTGTTATTATATTTGTTGTAATATGTTATATTGTATTAATTTTTATTTTCATACCTGCTGCTTCTGAAGCACTTTATACTCATCGTGAACAATGTGAAAGCAAAATGTAACCCGAAAACCCTTTAATTTAAGAATTAAATGAAATTAAACCTCCCGCCTACTTTCTTACCAGATTGGCCCTGATCTTAATAATAACATTAATAGCCGTGATTCATGTTTCAAACGCGAGCCTCATTTCCACTGAAAATCTCTGAGAGCGTCGACATTATCCGCCTGCTGTACACGAATTTACTTTAGTTCGATAATAAAACACAAACATCACAGAAAATCCGCACTAACAGCGCATTATAATTCAAGACGAGGTTAAGTGTGTGTCAGGAAGTTGTCCGTCTAAGTGTACAAGAGACTCCGAAGCTGCAGGATCGGCCGAGTTAATTCATGGAGCAGACAGTTGGGTTAGTGACTCACTTCCCGTCAGTGGTACTGAAAGCTCAAAAGCGAAATCAGAACCAGACAGGCAGACCCTGGGCTTCTGGCAGAAGATGGGGAGAGACACACACACACACACACACACACACACACACACACACACACACACACACAAGCCCAGGCTAACAAGGATAAGAACATGTTCCTTTGCTATCACTAGCGAGTAAAAGTGATTGTACCACAACGTGACTGAATCCTCCAATCCGAAGACTCTAATTATGTTCCTGTTACCTCACCCCTCCGACAGGGGTTCCAGCTGTGATATGAAATCAATCTTTACATTAATTCACTTGTTCTAAAACGTTATTGTTTCAATACTCTCATTCACAGACATACAGAGACATGAGAGCAGCTATGGCGTAATGTTTAAAGAAGCTTTGGCTTTGGGACCTAAAGGTCACTTGGTCGATTCCCAAACCAGCAGGAAAAATGGTTGGCCGCATGGGGGTTGTGAGCTGCACGTTCCCTTCCTTTAACGTCATGGCTGAAATGCCCTTGAGCAAGACAGATGACCCCTAACTGCTCTCCTGGTGTGCCCAATGCTCTGTGTGTGTGTGCTCACTGTTTACGTGTGTATGTGTGTGAGTGAGTGTGTGTGTGTGTGGGGGGTCTGTGTGTGTGTGTGTGTGTGTGTGTGTGTGTGTGTGTGTGTGTGTGTGTGTGTGTGTTCACTTTGATGGGTAGAATGCAGAGGCAAAATTTCCCTTGTTGGACTAATAGAGTAAATCAAAACCAAAAAACGAGTCTGAAATTGTATAATTTGGATTTTTAAAATAGTTTAATTCGTCTGCTCCTCAGCAGCTGTCTTTTATTCATAACATTGGGGTCATAAATAAATAAATAAATAAACGCTGCAATGGCCTGATGAGCAGCCCAGGGTGTATTCTGCCCTCAGAGTCAGCTGAGATGGGTGCCAGCCTCCCACGCGACCCTGATTAGCGGCTTCAGAAGTGAATGAATCAATCAATGAATAAATAAAAGACCATGAATGTCGTAATTCCTCAGAATTAAGTATCAGAATAAAGTATTAAGTATAATAAACTTCTCTTCATTCATTTCCTGTAACCGCGTAATCCTAATTAGGGTCACAGGGAATCTGGCACACATCCCAGTTGACTCCAGGCGAGGGCAGAGCACACCCTGGATGGCTCAGCAGGCCATCGCAGGGCAGAAACACACTGACGGCTTTGCAGCTCCTCTTTTCGAAAGTCAGCAATGGTTCTTTTACCTGAACCTCACACCATAGACAGTGAGAGACATGGCCCACCCTTGATAACCCGGTTAGTGCACTGGGGGGACGATGACAACCCGTTGAGAGTGGGGCTTGAACCCCCAACCTTGGGATCAGTGATCCAGTGCCCTTTACTGCCAGCCCACCACTGCCCCTCACTCATTTACCAAACCATTTAATCCTACAGACACACGGAGTGGGGCTGATGGTGTGGTGGTTAGGGTTCTGCGCTCATGATCAGGAGGTTGTGTGTTCAAATCCCAGTTAGACCCCCACTGTGCTAAGACCCCTGGGCAAGGTCGCAATCACAAGTGTGTCTCTGTCCACCCAGCAGGATAAATGGGAAACAGTAAAATATACTGGGAAGGGAACCTGCGATGGACTAGCGTCCCATCCAGGAGGAGTTGAACTCCTGGTCGATTCACGCGACCGACACTGGGAATAAGCACCGGCCTGATGAGCCAATAGGCTCAGGTGTAAAAAGCCCAAAAAAGCCCACAGGGTCACACGGAGGCTGGAGCCTATCTCAGACCTCCTGGGCTAAGCCTAGACTATTGCAGGGCGACACACATACACACTCACACCTAAAGTCAGCCAATTAGCCCAATGTCCTTAAATAGTGGGAGGAAACCAGAGTACCCGGATGAAACCCATGCAAGCTTGAGACTTGAACCCAGGAACTTCTTGCTGTGAGGCAGACGAGCTGCCCACTATGCTTTGCGGTCCATTCTGTGTTACTGATTGAATATGGGATGGCTATGAGGCGGTAACGCTCCGTATCTTCAGTCACTATCACTTCACCTGATTGTGGATTATTTTCCTGTCGCGGTGCGGCCGTCACGTGTTATGTTTATTTACATTACGAAGCAGGTCATGTATCTGGAATAAGCATCTGTTTTCAGTTCCCACTCAAAGTAATGAATGAACCTCGACTGTGGTGCAATTACACTCAAACCGAGTCCTGTAGCAACAACAATACATCTGCCGGAGATCCCGTCTCTTCATCCCGATTAATTACACGCTCGCAGAATGGAGGGAAACGCCACGGGTTCGATCTGATAAGCCGAAACCCGGATAATGACACGGCGTTCGCGGTGAAAACGGCAGTCCCGCTGAAAACGATTCAAACTCCAAACTCTGTTCAGTTATTAACAATAGACAACAATCATCGAACGAAGCTCTCGCACATCAGTCTGCGGAAACAGATCTTTAACGCCAGAAATAATTATGCTAATTGTCATGTAGAAAACGAGCTTTATCCATCACCATGACAGAATTATTACAGCTGAAGATGAGGCAGATGTACATTAGGGTGAATTACAGCTGAATATAACCTACCTCCTGATGATGCCAGCGCCAGATCATTGCTGTCATCTTCTTCGTATGTGTACAAGGCCCTGGAAAGCACAAAGACTGTTAGTTAAGATTATAAATAAAGAAAAGCATTTTAAAAGAAACAAGGCGGCATTAAAAAAAAGTCCAACATCGTCTACCGTGACTCTAATAAGGCTTGGGAATGTATTATAAGCAGGGTGGTGCTGGTGTAGTGGATAAGGAGACGGGCTACTGATCCATAAGCCACCGGCTCAATCAGCACCGGCAGCGCTGTTCACCCACAATTGTATGAAACAAAGATAGTAAGTCACAATCTGCCAAATTCTGTCAGTGTAAATATAAACACCCTGAGCAGAGTCACATCAATCATTCCAGACGTTATCACTTTTCCTGATTGCCAATCAGGGTCTCATTGGGACCAACGTGTTTCTCAGTGTCCGTGGTGTGAGGTTCATGCAAAAGAACCGCTGCTGACTTTCGTAAAGAGGAGCTGCATAGCCGTCAGCATGTTTCTGCCCTGTGATGGTCTGGTGAGCCATCCAGGGTGTGCTTTGCCCTCGCCCAGGGTCGGCTGGGACGGGCGCAAGCCTCTCCGTGACCTTAGTTAGGATTAAGCGATTACAGAAAATGAACTGATGATGAACCGAACATCTTCTGAACCGCTTAATCCTAATTAGGGTCACAGGGAGGCTGGCACCCAACTCACGCGACTCTGGGCAAGGACAGCCGTCCAGGGGTAAGAAACAGACTGACGGCTATGAAGCTCCTCTTTAGGAAAGTCAGCAGTGGCTCTTTTACACGAACCTCCCACCACAGACAGTGAGAGAGACGGCCGGCCTTTGAGAACCCGGTTAGTGCACTGGGGGGACAGCAGTGACAATCCATTGAGAGTGGGGTTGGAACTCAGTGATCCAGCCCCTTTACCACCAGGGCACCACTGCCCAAGACAAAATGTTATTTATGTAAAAGGTGGGGTTTTTTTTTAACTCTTTTTAATCAGTTAGTTTTGAAGCACAGACTGCTTCAGCATTCCTATTGTACACTCACTCCAAACTCAGGCATGTCTCGCTGGAGAGAAGCGGAATGAAGAGCCCTTTGCACTGAGCACAAATCCAGTTCATTTTAGGTCAAGGATGTTGTTAACCCAGAAGAAAAAAAAAGAAAAAGAAAAAAAGGCATTGCTGTCTGCCTGTCTGGACAAACAATATAAAAAAGTTAGTAGGAGGAATCCCTGTATAGACACTACACTACAGTATATTTTTATTTATTTATTTATTTATTTATATATATACATATAGCCCAGTGACAGAAATATATTAGGCAGAAGTACAACAAATTCGATGTAGCCTAGATATGGCTAATATGGCACTACTTTGATGGTTTTTTTTTTTGTTTGTTTTTTTTTTTGTGAATCTCATTCTCTCATTGCTGTGAGGCGTAGGCGTGTGATGCTATGCTACACAGCACAACAAACGCAGGAACAGAAGGTCTAATGCACTGCTAGGAATCGTTACTGATGACGGATCTCCAGCTCTTCTGGGTTTACTGACTGCCTAAATTCTACAGTGTACAGAGGCTTCATGTTTCTGTGAGGCGCAGGTTTATGATACCAAAATGACTGCAGTATAAACACACATAAACACGTGGCGGGGTGATATATAATGTGTCACACATAAGTGCATGCAGGTTCTGAATTACTATGTCATGTCCTAGGTCCTAGGCCCGCAGTGGTGGCCTGGTGATCAGGTGCTGGATCATTGATCCTAAGGTTGGGGGTTCAAGCCCCACTCTCCACGGATAGTTGCTGTCCCCCCAGTGCACTAACTGGGTTATCAAAGGCCGGACGTGTAAAAGAACCATTGCTAACTTTTGTAAAGAGGAGCCACATAGCTGTCAGCGTGTTTCCGCCCTGCGATGACCTGGCGAGCCGTCCCGGGTGTACTCTGCCCTCGCCCAGAGTCGGCTGGGATGGGCGCCAGCCTCCCCGTGACCCTAATTAGGATTAAGTGGTTACAGAAAATGAAATGTCCTGGGCCCATTTCTGAAAAATGTAATTCTACCTCTTTTAAAAAGAATCACTTTGAACCCCCCCTCCCCCCCCCCCCCCATCAACCATGCAAGGGATGGCAAAGAAAACAGGATGAAGGAAGACAGACGGTCAAAAGTGCACCACGTGTACTGTAAGTGAATGTATACTCTCCAGAGAGTAGATAAGTAGACAATTGTAAAGATAGTACATGAAAGTGCACAGCACCCCCTGCTGGGCCTGCATTCGTACCACACTTCATGGTCTTCTCACAATGTTAAATAACCTTTAAAAAGATTCCTGTGTCCAGAATTTGATTCGGATCACCGTTTTCTGAACAGTTCTTCCTGCTGATGAAGACGTAAATGGGCCCAGATGTGCACTAGCTGTCAATGACTTTTATGACTTTTCACTTCTGGTGATAGACTCCTTCCCACAATTATTTAGGACTTGCAGCTATAAAACCAGCCAGACAACATTTTGGACGAACATTTGGTATGAATTTCTCATATATATATATATATATATAAGTATATGGTTTGTAATTTTATGGTTCCACCCAAATGAGGATGGGTTTCCCTTTTGGAACCGGTACCTATCAAGGTTTCTTCCTCGCATTTACTGAGGGTTTTTTTTTCCTTGCCACAGTTGCAGCAGGCGACGTTCATTCGGGATGTGTAGGGTTGATAAGAAATGTTTCAATTCTTTATACTTTACAAGTCTCTACTTTCAATGATTTACTGTGTAGAGCTGCTAGGACCAGGGCCAGGAAGTAGCAAAGATTAGTAAGGGTGAAGTGAGGAGGGCATTGAAGAGGATGAAGAGTGGAAAGGCAGTTGGTCCTGATGACATACCGGTGGAGGTATGGAAGTGTCTAGGAGAGGTAGCAGTAGATTTTCTGACAGGAACATTCAATAAGGTCTTGGGGAGTGAGAGGATGCCGGAGGAATGGAGGAGAAGTGTGCTTGTGCCCATTTTTAAGAACAAGGGAGATGTGCAGAGTTGGATAAAGTTGATGAGCCGTACAATGAAGTTATGGGAAAGAATAGTGGAAGCTAGACTAAGGGCAGAGGTCAGCATTTGTGAACAACAGTTTGGTTTCATGCCAAGAAAGAGCACCACAGATGCAGTGTTTGCTTTGAGGATGTTAATAGAGAAGTATAAAGAAGGTCAGAAGGAGCTGCATTGTGCCTTTGTGGATCTGGAAAAAGCATATGACAGGGTGCCGAGAGAGGAACTGTGGTATTGCATGAGGAAGTCTGGAGTGGCAGAGAAGTATGTTAGAGTGGTGCAGGACATGTATGAGATATCTAAGACAGTGGTGAGGTGTGCTGCCGGTGTGACAGAAGAGTTGAAGGTGGAGGTGGGACTGCATCAAGGGTCAGCTCTGAGCCCCTTTTTGTTTGCTATGGTGATGGACAGGCTGACAGACGAGGTTAGACAAGAATCTCCATGGACTATGATGTTTGCAGATGACATTGTGATCTGTAGTGAGAGCAGAAAACAAGTGCAGGAAAATCTAGAGAGGTGGAAGTATGCCCTGGAAAGGAGAGGAATGAAGGTTAGTCTCAGTAAAACAGTATACATGTGTGTGAACGACAAGGACCCAAGAGGAACGGTGAGGTTACAGGGAGCAGAGATAAAGAAGATGGAGGATTTTAAGTACTTAGGCTCAACAATCCAGAGCAATGGAGAGTGTTCAAAAGAGATGAAGAAGCGTGTGCAGGCAGCTTGGAATGATTGGAGAAAAGTGTCCGGTGTGATGTGTGATAGGACGGTATCGGCAAGAATGAAAGGAAAAGTGTACAAGACGGTGATGAGGCCAGCGATGTTGTATGGTTTACAAACAGTGGCCCTGGGGAAAAGACAGGAGGCAGAGCTGGAAGTAGCAGAGATGAAAATGTTGAGGTTCTCTTTAGGAGTAACAAGGATGGATAGGATCAGGAATGAGTACATCAGAGGGAAAGCACATGTTAGAGGTTTTGGAGACAAAGTCAGAGAGGCTAGATTGAGATGGTTTGGACATGTACAGTGAAGGGATTGTGAGTATTTTGGTATTAGGATGCTGAGGTTGGATCTACCAGGCAGACGGCCTAGAGGAAGCCCAAAGAGAAGATTTATGGATGTAGTGAAGGAGGACATGAAGGTAATTGGAGTAAGAGTAGAAGATACAGAAGATAGAGTGAGATGGAGGCGGATGGTTTGCTGTGGCAACCCCTGAAGGGAAAAGCCGAAAGGAAAAGAAGAAGAAGAAGAAGAAGAAGAAGAAGAAGAAGATATCACTCAAACACGCTGCATCTTCTCTAGTTTTTGATAAGGAGGTTAAGCACTTTATTTATTTATAAATATTACCACAGTCCAAAATTTTAAAGGTTTTATTAATCATTACTACATTTTACTGCATTATTATTGTATTAATGAATATGGCTGCATATAGAATGGGTTTAACACGCAGATTTTAGCATATGTAATATCATACATAGGGTTTTAAAACTGCGTCAATAACTCGCGGATTTCCAGAATCCGCTGGAAGGGGCGGCAATAGCCCCCGTGAATAACGGGAGGTTACTGTAAATAGCTTTTGATGGTTGGACAGATGGATGGACTTTAAGAAATTTAACATAAAAAGTTTTGTACTGGGAAGATGTGGGCTGGTGGTAGCAGTGCTTGGCTAACTGATGTGAAGGTTGGGGGTTCGAGTCTCACTCTCAAAGGGTTGTCACTGTCCCCTCAATGCACTAAATGGGTCATCAAAGGCCGGCTGTGTCTCTCACTGTCTATGTTGTGAGGTTCATGTAAAAGAACCATTACTGAATTTTGTAAAGAGTAGCTGCATAGCCGTCGGCGTGTTTGTGTCTTGCAGTGGCCTGGTGAGCCATCCAGGGTGTACTACACCCTCACCCGGAGTTGGCTGAGATGGGTGCCAGCCTCCCTGTGACCCTAATTAGGATTAAGTGGTTCAGAAAATGAATGAATGAAAGGATAGTTTCGTACTGTTCTCACTGAGACACGCGTGTTACCCTAATTGAGATTTCAGAGGTGCTGAAGCTCATCTGGAAGTACTGAAGGCACTTATTTCTTCATGTTCTGAAATGTTTAAGAGATATAAACTCACTCTCATTGACAATAGTTGTTAAATCTGATAAGAGATATATATATTATAGTTCATCGGATTGATCTCACTTCACTTCAGCCAACCAGTAAAACCTCTCATTCTCTTCTCATTAGTAATTATCAGCAGGATCGCTTGCCAAGGCATGAAAACAATGTGAAATGAATGTGAAGATAAAGTGCTAATGTGACCTTTCCAACCACACGACAGCTTGAGGATAGAGCTGTAGACCTTTGCCATGTCGAAACACCCCCTGTGTTACCGAATCAATCTGTTCTTCTTGCCTCATCTCACTCTGGCCGTTTCTCGTATAACTTGTTAATGATCTGCAGCCATCATCACCGGGGGCAGAATCTCACTAACAAACCAAATACGAGCATTCTTAACAAGTCCTTGGCCTGACGCAACCATAGCTTATTCCTAGCCTTTCAGTCTGGCCAGAACCCAGCAGGGAAATGGACGAAAAAGAAAACCAAAGAGTGAAGGTTTGTGTAAGTGGATAGATAAGAAAAGCAACTGGCTGAAAACAGAGATATAATGCCGGAGATTTGTCTCAAGTAAAAGCACGGAGGAAGAAATTTTGTTTGAGTAAAAATTTAAAAACTGCATGGCCTGATCCTGCTTGACCAGCGGGCTTGAGTCTTAGCAATGAGTGTAATGCTAAGTATTCCGTTAACTCACACATTAACCTGGAATGTGGTGTGTAGGTTAGCTAGCGTTAAATAACCTTTTGAAATTAATGCAAAGACACATTAAGAACAAACAGGAAAAAAATTAAATCTGTAGCAAATTTCACAGGCTAGTATACAATATTTAACCAGCTAGCAATTAGAAAAAACTATTTTCCTAAATATAACTTGCTTGATAATTTAATAGTTTTTTTTTTTTTTACTTTAACAAAATTAACTCATTCATTTTCTGAACCGCTTAGCCCTTTAACACTTGAATTATTTTGTGCAGTTAAAAAAAAATTATCACGAGTTTTTCCTTAATCAAAAAGGCCTAAGGAAACACACGGACACATTTCTTTCAACAAAATTACAATGACACTCATAATAATAATAACATAATAATAACAACACTCTCACAAATCCGTGAGCAACACAATCCTGCACACTCAAGGTCGTCTCACAGCTGAGTGAGGCACGTGGGACCAAACTGTGTTGCATCAGGCGACGCTACAACTACAGAACACTTGAGCAGCACTGAGTACAATGTGTCTAGTAGTTATTACCATTTTTGAAAGAGGACCATATGGTCCTGCTGGCATTAAAGGGTTAATCCTAATTAGGGTTGTGAGGAGGGTAGTGCCCATCTCAGGCAACTCTGGGCGAAGACAGAGTACACCCTGGACAGCTCACAAGTCCATTGCAGGGCAGAAACATGCTGACGACTTGGCAACTCCTCTTGTAGAAAGTCAGCAATGGTTCTTTGACATGAACCTCTCACCGTAGACAGTGAGAGACATGGCCAGCCTTTGATAACCCAGTTAATGCACTGGAGGGTGGGGGGGTGGGGGTGGGGGAGCAGTGAAAATCCATTGAGAAGTGGGAATTGAACCCCCAACCTCAGGATCTGTGATCCAGCACGTTTACCACCAGGCCACCACTGCCCAATGGTAACTATGGAATGCTGTACATTTAAATAAGTAAATTAACAAACCTATATAGTTGCTCATTTACAATATTTAAATAGCTATATAATTTAGCCAGCTGATTTAATACATTCATGAAACAATCAAATTTATAAATTTATGTCACAAAGAAGACATGATAATTTACTATAGCTAATAAATAGCAAAATTAGCAATCTAATTTCAATACGTTTAACAAACTAGCAAAATGTACACAGCTAGCTCTCCAATACGTCATCAATTTACAATACTTAACCAGCTTACTAATTAATCATGTTCATTTAATGAGCTTATTTACAAAATATGAAAGGTAATTTATTCAAAAGAATGGATAATAGTTCATATATATATATATATATATACCAAAAATAAAAGGACAGGACAAAGACTTTCTATTGAAACTCCATTTATCACTACAGATCTGTTTCGAGGGGTGGTGAAACCATCCTCTCTCTTCAGGTGATTATAGAAGAAATCAAAAGGACAAATACTTTCTATTGAAACTCCATTTATCACTACAGATCTGTTTTTATCACTACAGATCTGTTTCGAGGGGTGGTGAAACCATCCTCTCTCTTCAGGTGATTATAGAAGAAATCAAAAATTTCTTCTATAATCACCTGAAGAGAGAGGATGGTTTCACCACCCCTCGAAACAGATCTGTAGTGATAAATGGAGTTTCAATAGAAAGTCTTTGTCCTGTCCTTTTGTTTTTGTTATTTGCTCTACCAAAAAGTATTGAGCACTCTCCTACGGAAGGATCTACTCAGAAAATCATATATATATATATATATATATATATATATATACACATGCCGAATAAAACCCATCTCCCAAAAAAATAACGACAGACACACAGACCGACAGAGAGCGAGAGAAGAAACATTTCGCAGTGTTTCTGATTTATAGATGGTACTTTGAAAGTCAAAATAAACAAATAATCAAATAAATAAATACATAAATAAATAAATAGTAAAAATGTATTCAGTAACACAGTGGCATTATTTCAATATTGTACTCATGTACAGTGGTGACATACAAGGCTTGAGAATTTGTCCTTCCCTTTCATACTTTATTTTAAGGTAGCGAACACGTTGGGTTTGAAGCGCATGTGAAAATCATCTCGACTTCATGTGCAACGAGGCTTTTGTGCTTGAGCCAGCTGCTCGACGTGAGACACATTAATTATTACATATCGATATATTTCACTCTTTATATTTTAGCCCGGTGAGTGACAGACATTCAGAGGGACTTGCGGTTTCAGCTGGAGTGATATAAATAATTCTCTTTTGAAACAGACTCTTTATTATTCATAAAACCCTCACATGACCTAGAAATGCAGCTCGGAACATCGGCGAGCTCAGAGCGTGGTATGCACAGGGGCATTGAGCAGAGGGGCCTCCGCCATTGTGTCCTACTGTGGGAATGATGCTAACATGTTAAACAGTCTGCATTCTTCAAAGCACAGCAGACTGGGGGGGGGGGGGGGGGGGGTGTCAAGTCAGATATGTACGGAGAAAATAAGCACCGCCCAGTGTCTGTCCTCTTTGTTAATTACTCGGTGGAAAAGGAGGTGAAATTAAAGAAGAGTCACGAATCTAAAAAGGACGATGACGCGGTCAGAAAGCAACGGTTTCCATTCGCTGACTTGTCCGGGATTTTTTTTGATCATGTCATCTGCGCCACCTTCCCATGTACCATCTACTAATCCAATCCGGCTTGCTGTGTTTTATCAGCCTGAAAAATATCTATCTGTGATGGAGCGCCACTGTGCTTTTTTGAAGGAATTTAGTATTACCAAGAATTTCCTTCAGCCTTGCAAACCAAAACCAGGTGTGAAATACAACTCATATTAAACGCTGGACTAAATGCAGCTTGTTCGAAAAAAATAAAAAATAAAAAAAATACTACAGTACATACTCTCCTCACACACCTTATACCACTTGCAGTTAGTCAAGGAGCCAATCACATGTCAGCATCAACATATGTAAAGTTAATGTTCATTTAAAAAGCATCAGAATGAGTTCAAAACAAACAAACATACAAAAAAAAACAAAAAAACCCCGATTTTAGTGACTGAGATCTGAGATTGTTTCTTGTGCCAAACAGGAAGATGTGTTTGTGTAGCATCGCTGCAGTGCAGTTATCACTAAACGCGTGACTGGACCTTTCCTGTGGCCTTTATTTCCAATCAACATCGAAAACACTCTTTGAACTGATGTGAAGTCAATGATAAGATGGTCAGGTGAGCAGGATTAGAGTTAGGAGCTAGCGGTAGTTCTCCCAGCGGTTGATCTCCCAGCGGTTGATCTCCAGGAACTTAGAGTGACTTTGAGTTTATACAGAGTGGTGCAGAAAACAAAAAACATCTCAAGTGCTGATCAGGGCTGAGACAGAACCACTCTACACTTTACTCCTCTTCATTTTAAATCAGAAGGCAGAAAAGTTACAACAGAAGAAGGTCCAACCAAGCTTCACACAGGCTGACCTGAACCGGAAACCTTTAATCCCCTCAGTTTTGGTGAATATTATATAAGTTATTGAGGTTAAAGCTCAGATCTGTAAATACAGGGAGTCCTGTACTAATCACGGTAAGTGGTGCTCAGGGAATTGATCATTACACTAAAGCACATGTAACCATAGATACAGCAAGCAGACAAACATAAACAATATCATTAATTAAACAATCGGCCCTTAAAGTCGCCCACACGAGTGTTCAGTTGTCTTGAAATAAGGATAATTAGAAACATTTCATAAATATGTCTCATAACACGTCAGAAAATACTAAAACAATTACCGCTTTGCAAGGAAACACACATGCACACAGAGGGAAAGAGAGAGAGAGAGAGATACACGCACACACACACACACACACACACACACAGAGTATCTCACACACACAGACACAGAGAGAGACAGACACACAAATGCACAGAGAAAAAGGCACACACACACACACACACACACACACACACACAGAGAGAGAGAGAGAGAGAGAGAGAGAGAGAGAGAGAGAGAGAGAGACAGGCACACACACACACACACACACACACACACACACACACACAGAGAGAGAGAGAGAGAGAGAGAGAGAAAGAGACAGAGAGAGAGACACACACACACACACACACACACACACACACACACACACGCACACACAGACACACAGAGACAAACACACACACACACACACACACACACACACACACACACACACACACACACACACATGCATGCACACATGAAAAACACAATTCAGCAAAATGACTTTCCTTCTCAAGAGGACAAAAAACATCTTTGAATCTGTCATTAAATTAAAAATGAAAGCTGACCTGGACGGAGCGAGTGAAGTTTGTGTTTTTTTCCGATGCCCATGTAAGGAAATGTTGGCACATTTATTGGGTTTATTTGTGATGCCATTAGCTTGGATCTGAGATCTGGATCTGGCAGGAACAGCAGCTCTGCAGTACATTTCTCTATTTGCACATTTCCAAGCTGTTGTCTCTCGCAGAGAAACGTCAAACCTGGCGTTTATTCACACGGTGTGGATCGCACCGCCATGCGTCACATGCTGCTTTTGTGCTGGTGTGTGTGTGTGTGTGTGTGTGTGTGTGTGTGTGTGTGTGTGTGTGTGTGTGTGTGTGTATTGACATTGGCTGTAGATATGGTCCATAGTGTTGTAGTTTCGCAGCTCATGGAGTCGTCAGGTCCAATCTCCTTATATTACATTAACATTACGACTCCTTTCCTCGCTGGCATGTGTAGCGTGCACACGCACAAAATTCTCCTCCTCCTCTTGTGTTACGCACCACCTCATGCTTCACCACAGTCAATGATCAGAAGGGTTAGATGATTTATTGTTTATTCTTGTTTTATTATTATTTATTATCAATTATTATTAATGTTAATGTACATGTATTTTGATTAAATATTTATTGTTTTTACATGTTTATCTTTAATATATTCGGTGAAATATATGTGTTTTGGAGGGGGTTGGAACGGATTAATTGGTTTTTCTATTATTTCCGATGGGAATTTTGTTTTATCTAACAAACATTTTGACTTACGAGCTTGCCATCGGAACGGATTAATTTCATAAGTCAAGGTCCCACTGTAAATGATATCACCCTACATGAGGTGGGAATTCTTTGTGGTCTTTGTGGTTAATCTTCACTCGAAAAACAAACCTAATGCATTTTTACGGAGAGTACAATTTCCATTAGCTAAGCGGTGACTGCTATCAGCTCACATGCTAAGACATCATAACAGATCAGGCGAAGTTTCCTGGCGAACACTGCCGCGTCTATATGCACTTAGATTTGGGTTTGTAATTATTAACCAGCAAACAGATACCAAATCAACACAAATTATTGTCGCGGGGAGGCTGGCGCCCATCTCAGCCGACTCTGGGCAAAGTCGGCTTTCCAACCCTATTCAGGATGAAACCCTGCCTCCCCATCAAAACTCAGCTGTGATTGGCTCCAGCTTCGGAGAAGTGGACAGATAATACATGGATTAATACTAGAGAAATAGGATATAATATTTCATTCATTTTCTGAACTGCTTAATCCTAATTAGGGCTACAGGGAGGCTTGTGCCCATCTCAGCTGACTCCGGACAAGGGTGGGGTACACCCTGGACAGCTCACTGGGCCATAACAGGGCCAACACTCACACAACCATTCACACCTAGGAGAGATTTGGAACAACCTACTGTGCATGTTTTTGGACTGAAGGAGGAAACCGTGGAACCCGGAGGAAACCCACGCAAGCTCAGGGAGAACATGCAAACCCCACACAGAAACACCTGAGCTGGGAATCAAACCCAGGACCTTCCTGCTGTGAGGTGGACGTGCGAACCACTACACCACCGTGCCACCGATATGATTTTTCCAACTCTTAAAATATTTCTGAGCAATGCGGATGTTTCACCACACAGTCCACGTGCATTGTTGCAGAATAAATCTTTAGAGGAAGGCCTTATGGTTTCGGTTCACTATTCCTCAAAAAGAGCAACAACTCAAAACAGAAAAATAATGATTATAAGTACTGAGACTCCGTTCATGTCCTCAAGACCAAACGTCCAGGATTGTTTGGAGATTTTGTTGCTTAAACACAGTGAATGCAACGTGGAAATACGAACGGGGTCAGTGAGCGCTCTTTAAGCAAAGTGAGACCAATAAATATACATGTAAACTGTCCCGGGGGGGGGAGAGAGAGAGAGAGACAGAGACAGAGAGAGGAGTTTGTATGTGAGAGAGAGAATGGGGGGAGCAAGAGAGAAAGAGAGGAGGGGAGAGAAGGGGAGACAGAGAGAGAGAGAGAGAGAGAGAGAGAGAGAGAGACGAGTGTGTGTGTGTGTGTGTGTGTGTGTGTGTGTGAGAGAGAGAGCGAGAGAGAGAGAGGTGTGTGTGAGAGCAAGAGGGGGGAGAGAGAGGGAGAGAGAGAGAGAGAGATAGAGAGAGAGAGGGGAGTGTGCATGTGTGTGTGTCTGTGTGTGTGTGTGTGTGTGTGTGTGTGTGTGTGTGTGAGAGAGAGAGAGAGAGAGAGAGAGAGAGAGAGAGAGAGAGAGAGAGAGTGAGAGAGGTGTGTGTGAGAGAGGGGGAGAGAGAGCAAGAGAGACAGAGAGGGGAGAGAGAGAAGGGAGAGAGGGGGAGTGGGAGAGAGAGAGAGAGAAAGATAGAAAGAGAAAGAGAGGTGAGAGAGAGAGAGAGAGAGAGGGAGAGAGAGAGAGAGAGAGAGAGAGAGAGGGAGAGAGAGAGAGAGAGAGAGAGAGAGAGGGGAGAGGGGAGAAAGATAGAAAGAGAAAGAGAGTGAAAGAGAGAGAATGAGAGAGAGAGAGTGAGAGAAGGGGAGAGGGAGAGGGGGGGGAAGAGAGATAGTGAGGAGGCGAGAGATGGAGGGGGAGGGGGAGGGGTTGGGGGAGGGGGGGTTTAATACTTAAGTACATGCATCAATGACCCAAACTTTGAGTTCCTCAGACCGGTTTGCTTGAGCAACTTTTCAAGTCCGAGACGCTTTTACTCGCGAAGCTGAGACTAATGACGGGAAACCGTAGCATTTATTTAAAAAGGAGACGAGACACCGAACGTGTACCTGGATCGCGGTCTGTCATGGCTGTCGTCCAATATTTTGAATAATGAAGCCAAGCAGACAAAAGAAAACAGGACAACGTATTACTCGCAATAAGCTAATCGGGTTCGCGTGCGAATGACCCCTGATGAAAGCCTCATGCCGGATCCCGTTACATTATCCGTACGTTTTCTGACGGAGGACCACTACAGCGTAGCGGAAGTGATAGAGAGGGAGAACCCTGAAGAGACGGAGATTAGATGAAGAACAGAGAGTTGCATGCGTCATGCTTTTTGAAAATGAAAGTGGGATGAAATGTGCAACGAAACACTGAGGAACTGAGCGGAGTCCTGACACTGCCAGGCTGAGACGCTGACGCTGATATACTGCTCCCCTGAAGCGGAGGACGAAGACAGGTCCGCACAGTCTCAGTCCTCAGCTTAGTCACGCGGTAATGCACTGCATAGGAATTAAAGTACAGCATTAATAAGCATGGGGCCGGTGGTGTGGTGGTTCGGGTGCTGGGCTTATGATCAGGAGGTTGTGTGTTCGAATCCCAATGTAAATATGCTGCTTGATATCGATTACCCTGCCCACCCTGTCTCCGCCCCTCAGCCCTATGTCCCCCTGGTCAGCCTCTCCCCAATCTACCAAGCCTCCACTCATCTGCTCTTCACAGCCCATCGTTCGCCCCCTCATCCCCTCCATCACCCCATCAGCCCCTTCATTCCTCCGTCCTCTCAATAACACACAACATCCCCTCCACTCCTCTATCCCCTCCATTACCTCCATCATCCCCTCCACTCTTCTATCCCCTCCATTACCTCCATCATCCCCTCCACTCTTCTATCCCCTCCATTACCTCCATCATCCCCTCCACTCTTCTATACCCTCCATTACCTCCATCATCCCTTCCACTCCTCTATACCCTCCATTACATCTATCATCCCTCCATTCCATCCAACATCCCTCCACTCCCCATCCCCTCCTCCAACCCCTCCATTACATCCATCATCCCTCCATTCCTCCATCCCCTCCACTAAATCCATCATCCCCTCCATTACATCTACCATTCCTTCCACTCCTCTATCCCGTCCCTTACATCCAGTATCCCCTCCACTCTTTCTCCGCTCCTTATCCCCTCCATGACCTCCATCAACGCCTCTATTCCCCCACCAGCCCCTATATCCCTTCATCAGCCCCCTCCTTTTCCCCATCAGCCCCTGTTGCCTCCTCTGAGCTGCTCCCAGTCCCCCTGTTCAGCATGCTATATATTTTTAGCATTCTTTAAGATTATGCCGAGGGTAACGTTACAGTTTAAATGTACTTTTCTAGTTTTGGAAAGGTCATTTTAAACAGCTTCATAATCATAAATTTAAAAACTGAATCTCTGTACTTGTGGTTGAAATAAAGAAAAATAAAGAAAACTTGTTCGAATCTGAATACCTCTCCATTAATAATATAATGTATATAAGTGCGCACACAGATTATTCATCATCTTCTTCTGCCTCTTGATTCGGGGGTGTTTCACAGGGGCAGCAGCCGAAGCAGTGACTCCAGACGTCCCTTATTTCATTATGTCGTGATTTATCACCAGGTTTCTAATTAAAAAACATGTAAAACTTAAATAGTTGTATTTCCTGATTATTGTTGATATTTGTTCAAAGCTTGTAGGAGGTGATCTTTCATTTAAATGTTTATGAGATACTGTATTTCAGGAAAAGGTGGGAAGAGGACAAGACAGGAAGTATCGATTGTGCCAGTGGAGGACAAACATTGAGAACGAGAGGGACAGAGGAAGAGCAAGAGAGTATTGGACAGCCGGCTCTCTGAACCGTCTCAACGCCGACACTGATAGCTGTCTGTAGGACAAAGAATGACAAACGTAGCCTTAAAATTAGGATTTAGAGGAGCGGAGACAGCGTTAGACCAAAACGACACCGCACTGAAGCGTTTCTCTAATTATTGCATCACTCCTCATGACTGGATCCCGCCCAACCCAGCTGGTTATCCCCAAATTGAGATATTAATAATTCATGATGATTCTTCTTGGCTAAAATATCTGAAGTGTTCAGTGGTACAAGTCAAAAATCATTCAGTTATTCATGATGGGAAGATCCACCTTTTGTAAATAATAATAAAAACAAAGGAAGAGAAAAGAAGGAGGCAGGAAGGACAGAACAGAAACCAATGCAGGCATTTGAAACACTACAATGGACATCTGCTTCCTTACGCTGGAGTGTCCCGTTTCCCTACTGGGAGAGGATCCATGCCAGAATCACCACAGGGAGTCACACATATTTACACACACACACACACACACACACACACACACACACACATGCGCATGCACGCACACACTCACACACGCACGCACGCACACACACACACACACACACACACACACACACACACACACACACATGCACACGCATGCACACACACACACACACATGCACACACACACACACACACACACACACACACACACACACACACACACGCACACACACACACACACACACACACACACACGCACGACTCTCTGAGTCCTTTTCTTTTTGCTCCTCACATGCATCACATGGAAGGACAAGCCGACTCCTCCACACCCCAGGGCCTGTCTCCAGGGCAACCAACAGCAGCCCTGCCGTTACCATGGCAATACACGACCGGGGGTGTTTATCCCTCTGTGTAAAGGTCTGTCTGTCTGTCCGTCTGTCTCACAGCTCACGGGAGTCTGTTCGCACAACTCGCTATGATGTTTCCACTGTGATATTTCAAAGCGATTCATACAAACAACCACAACAGGGTGCAGTGTGTGTGCCTCGTAAGAGCTTGAGTGCATCACCAGAGGATGGATGCACTGCACTTCAAAAGCCCAGCATACAAAAACATCTGTCCCACTTTCCTGCTTTCGATGTCATCACGTAGGGTGGGCGAGGAGCCGGCCACATAGAGCCACTCTTTTGTAAGGGGCAGGGTTGTCACAGTGAATACGCAATACTTAAAATTATAGCATGAAATGACGCGTGAAATGAGTTTTGGTTATGAAAAAAGGTGAGATAATTAAAAAAGGGGGATCCTAGATGATCTGGAGAGATTCTGATTCAAGGACAGGCCTTAGCGTCCATGTTCTGTGTTCTGTAATACAGTATTATTTTTATTGCAGAAGAGCCAGACCTGGTGCTGTTACATAAAGAACAACAACAAAACCCGCATAGGGTGCCAATAATTTTGAATCATATTTCTTAGTCTCAGGTTCGAAAACCTTTTCTCTGAACATTTTAACAAACAACACCTGCAGTAAATTTTAGCCTCAGCTAACGTTCCTTGATAACTTTGCTAATGGTTCTAATGAACAAAATACCTTTTTATTGTTATGTTTTAGTTATAATTAGATTCATAATTTTTATGGACAGAATTTCTAGGCGCAGCCGAATTGTTGAGGGGTTCTGGTTTGGTGGCCATCGGATCTCGTCTTTGCTTTTTGCGGATGACGTTGACCTTTTGGCTTCATCAAGCCGGGACCTCCAGCTCCCATTAGAGCAATTCGCAGTCGAGTGCAAACCGGTCAGGATGAAAATCAGCACCTCCATGTCCGAGGTCATGGTTTTCAGTCGAAGAAGGGTGGAATGCGTCCTCTGGGTCGGGAATGAGGTCCTGCCCCAAGTGGAGAAGTTTAAGTATCTTGGCGTCTTGTTCACAAGTGAAGGAAGGATGGAGCTGGATATCAACAGACGGATCGCTGCAGCCTCTGCTGTAAAGCGGAGCCTGTACCAGTCCACCGTGCTGAAGAGCCGCAAGGCAAAGCTCTCAGTTTACCAGTCAATCTATGTTTCGACCCTCATCTATGGTCACGAGCTTTGGGTAGTGACCGAAAGAACAAGGTTGTGAATACAAGTGGCTGAAATGAGCTTCCTTTGCCAGGTGGCGGGGTTCTCCCTTAGAGATAAGGGGAGAAGCTCTACCAACAGGAGAGAGAGCTCTGAGGAGAACCGCTGCTCCTCTGCATTGAGAGGGGCAAGTTGCGGTGGCTCGGGCATCTGGAAAAAATGCCTCCCGCACGCCTCTCTGATGTGGTGTTTTGGGCATGTCCAACCGGGAAGAGACTCCGGGGTCGACCTAGAACATGTTGGAGGAACTATGTCTCTCGACTTGTCTGGGAATGCCTCGGTGTCCCCCCAGAAGAGCCGGAGGAAGTAGCTGGGGAGAGGGACATCTGGACTCATTGCTTAGGTTGCTGCCCCATGACCTGACCACGGAAGAAGATGATGATGATGATAATTAGACAATAAGGTTCCCATTCTGAAAATTTGTGTTTTTGTGTGTGTGTGTGTGTGTGTGTGTGTGTGTGTGTGTGTGTGTGTGTGTGTGTGTGTGTGTGTATTTATACAGTGGTACCTTGACTTACAAGTGTCTTTTATAATGAATTTTCCATAATACGAGCTTCATTTCACCTAAAATCTGCCCCACCCAACCAGTAACATTTTGATTTACGAGCTCTGCTGGGGGAAATGGCTTTTCCGGGCCGATTAGCCTCATATTCTTCCACGTGTATTAATCCGCGCTCCGACAACATCTTGAGCAGAGCTTCTCGATTATTTTCTATGATGCCCCCTATAGGAAGAAAGAAAAAAAAAAAACATTTCACGCCCCCCAGTGCCCCGTGTGCAACTATAAATAGAGTTTACTGCACTTCATATCGTTTGCTCGGTGCTTTTTTCCCTACACCATAGTGGGACAATGAGAGCGCCACTGCCAACTACTGTAGTGGGTGCACAATTACACTTAATTCTAGTACAGTATGGCAAAAAAAGCATGTTCCCCATGGTCATACACTCCCACCCCCACCCCCACCCCGGAATTGCACCGTGTCCCCCACTATTTGAGAAGCACTGGCCCTGTGGGAGCTCACCACAGCCATTCCTCGCTGGCATTCTGAAGTGCACTATGCACAAAATTCTCCTCCTCCTTCTCTGTTCCGCACCACCTCATGCCTGCCCATGTGACATCTTTGTGCCCACATGACATCTTTGCCGCAGTTGATGACCGGAAGGGTTTGGGTTGTTTATTCTTGTTTTATTATTACAGTCGGCCCCCAACTTACGAAATTAATCCGTTCCAGAGCCCTTTTCGTATTGCGGGGATGTCGTCAGTAGGGGTCGCATTTTACATGTTAAACACCTAATTCGTTCCAAGGCTCCAGTCTTTGGACTGGATAAACCCCATAAACCCTTTAAAAATGATAAGAGTACACCAATTTTGTATGACATATGTGTTAAAAGTAAAAGAAAATTATTTATTAAACAATTTAAACATTTTATTAACATATTAAACCATTTTATTAACATATTTATTAATTAATCCATTATTAAACATTTTTATTAACACACACACACACACACACACACACACACACACACCCACACACACACCCACACACACACACACACACACACCTCTCTCTCTCTCTCTCTCTCTCTCTCTCTCTCTCTCTAGTGCGCGCTGCGGGCCCCGCCCACAAGACATGGAATTCAAAGCGCATTCCCTGCTTGACAAACTCAACATTAATTTGATTCCTTGAGGGATCGAAATTCCAGATGAGCTCAAATGCGCCCACATTTATTAAACATTTACTGAATTAAAACAAACTTAAAAAACTAAACTAAAAACTAAAGAGTGAAGCTTCCTTTTGTCTCTATCTGGGAGGCCAGCGGGGCCAGATGTTGAGAGACAGCCAATGAGAGAGCAACTCGCGCGTCGTGTGAAATTTTGATTGGCGCATTTGAAGTTTGAATTTCTTTTCATAAGAGGAGGTTGTTTCGTATCTTGGGGACGGAAACTCAGGAAAATGCTTTTCGTAACCCGGGGATTTCGTACACAGGGGTCTTTGTAAGTTGGGGGCCGACTGTATTTATTATTAATTATTATTAATGTTAATGTACATGTATTATTATCATTATTATTATTATTGTTATTATTATTGTTGTTGTTGTTGTTGTTGTTATTATTATTATTATTAATAATAATAATAATAATAATAATAATAATAATAATAATAATAATAATAATAATAATAATAATAATAATATGAAATATTTATTGTTTTTACAAGTTTATCTTTAATATATTAGCTGAAAGGTTATATGAGTTTGGGAGGGGCTTGGAATGGATTAAGGTGCCACTGTATTATGTTGTAATGTACGAGTGAAATGTGACTAGAAAATTAATGAGCTTTGTTATTCTGTGTAAAAGAGAATTACCAGCATAAGCTGACTTTCTGCTTATCCATAGAATATTGTTGAAGACAAAACTTTAGTAATTAATTAACATGCTCAGCGGTGCCTCCTGAGATCAGTGGTGCGTCCTGAGAAGTTTGGCCTATTTTCAACATGAACCACTGCCCTCTTTGCCAGCATTAGCAGGTCAGGCTCGGATTTGTAAATCCAGCTTTGTAACGGTGTGTGTGTGTGTGTGTGTGTGTGTGTGTGTGTGTGTGTGTGTGTGTGTGTGTGTGTGTGTGTGTGTGTGTGTGTGTGTGAGTTTATATGCCTGTTTATAGCTGTACAGTTATGACACTTGTTTTGTTACTTTATCAGTTCGTGGCTCTTGCTCTTCCGTACAGGTTTGGTTAACGTTCCCGGAATAGTAAATACTCAATGGCTCAACACTGACTGCATTATGCACACAAGAGCAGCTCAGAATGGTGACCATACACCACCCCTTTCCTTTAGAAAACCTCAAAAGGGGGATCCACCCCCCAACTGCTTCCTAAACACCAATCGCCATCCTTCCCATCCTTTAGGCTAAAAGACCGAGAGGCCATTTAAAAAAAAAAAAAAAAAAAAAAAAACATCCCAGTGAACCCATTCTCTCAGCACGGAGTCTGACAGGCTTCCATTACTTCTTTTTCACAGACCACACAGAAACGCCAACTCCGCAGACACACACACACACACACACACACACACACACACACACACACACACACACACACACACACACACACGCGCATGCACACACCCATTGATAAGCATGTACCACCTCCTTGCTGTCATGGCGACAGAGATCACCACCCCCTCCTGTCTATTCCACACCACCGTATACATGAGGGGAAAGTGTTCTTTCACACCACTGTACCTAAAATGGCTCTGATGTGATTACATACAATGACAAGCATTTCAGGAGCTGCGGCTTCAGACAGTTGTGGCTCCACGAAGCCGCGCGCAACCTGCTGAGAGCTGAGACTCCTCCTGCGATGATGTGGATGTTCAAGGTTATTCAAGAGACGATTAAACATATCTATAGTATCCATGGCTAACGGAAATCTCCGAAATATGGAAAGCTCACCGTCACATTCAAGTATCATCTCACACACTCGTTGACCAAACCGATCAATCCTGCCAGGGTCTCTGGGAGGCTGAAGCCAAGCTATAGCCTTCACTGGGTGATGACAGTGTACACCCTGAACAGCTTGTCAAATTCATTGCAGGGAAACACACACACACACACACACACACACACACACACACACACACACACACACACACACACACAAAGACACACACACACACACACACACACACACACACACACACACACACAGCAACAGCAATTTGGAAAAACTAATTAGCATAATGTGTATGTCTTGTGATTGAGAGACAAAACCAGAGGACACCCACACGAGCACATGGAAACACCCGAACCTGAGGAGGACGTTCTAACCGCTACGCCATCGTGCCGCCTAACTTTCGGATGTGACGAAGACAAGAAAATTCAGGTGCTTTCCATCTTTTGTCTGAAAGGATTCATCCCACTATTACATCGCGGAGCTTTCCAAGTGGAATGCGGACGATCAGATAAAAGCAAATCCCAAAGCACCTGACATAAATAATACTTGGCAGACAATAAAAATCCAAATTCAAGAACCATATGCACACAGCAAGAATTACAGGCGTACACGCGTTCGCATGTCGGGAAAGTAGAAGCGAGGCAGCTCCTTATGTTGTGCTCCTTTCCAACACATGCCAGATGTGGACATTATTTCAACTCGAATATCCCGCCTGTTGCATTTCCACACTGCGTTACGCCAGTGCAGCGAGCGACGCCAAGACAAAGATTGTCGTGTGCGTTGCGTATTGTAGCGCTCAGAGTCAGGTCGAGCTTCTACTGGATCGCATCACACTACACCTGTACAGTACAGGCATTTCTGGTGCGTTTGTTTTCTTAAATATGGCATCAGTAGCTTCTGATAATAATAAGAATTTATAACCTTCAGAAGTGGGCTGCACTTGTGGCATGGTAGTTAACACGTCCGTCTCATAACAAGAAGGTCATGGGTTCCATTTCCTGGGCTCGGGGCATTTCCATGTGGTGTTTGCATGTTCTCCTCAGTGCGGGTGTTGGTTTCCTCTGGGTATTCCGGTTTCGTCCCACAGTCCAAACTCATGCACAGTAGACTAACTTTTCCAAATCACCCCTGGTCCAGCAGGCTTGTCAGGGTGTTCTCCACCCTTTCCAAACATCATCTGAGATGGGCACCAGCCTCCCAGTGACTCGAATTAGGATTAAGCGGCTTTAAAAAAAAAAATGAATATTTCGAGGTAGAACTAGGCCTTGAGAAGCATTTCTTTTTTTTTTTTAAAAAATGCACTTTCCTTCTGTCCTTGATTCTTCATTCTGATTGGTCAGTCGGTGTAGATTGATTTTCTTGAACAGTTTGGCTCGGACTCTTGAATAACTTTGCAGGTTTGTACAGAATCACTGCACTCATTTTAAAACTTTTAGTCATTATTATTCCTAAGAGAGAAGTGGGCTTATTAAGTGGCTGGTGCAGTGGCATGGTGTGCAGCACATCTGATTCACAGCCAGAAGGTCCTGGGTTCAAATCCCAGCCTTGGTAAAAGTATTTCTCTGTGGCGTTGCTTGCATGGGTTGCCTCCACAGTCCAAAGACCTGCACTTTAGGCGAATTGACTGGTTCAAATTTCCCGTGAATGTGAGTAGTTGTGTTGCCCTGGTGAGCTGTTCAGGGTGTCTCACGCCCAAAGTCACCGGAGATAGGCTCCGGCCTTCAGTTCCAGAACGTTTGTAGCAGTCAGATGTGATGCTGTAATTCTGAGTTTTCCTCTTTTGTTTTGCGGCTGTGATCTGTCTTGCTCATGTTACATAGTTGGCTATCTTCTCGACTTCAATGGAGAGAAAAAGAGAAGTTGAGTAAGGAAACGACCGTTTATAGCTGCTATAGCGAAAGTGATAACAGGAACTCTGTCATTTTGCGGCTGTAAAAGCACCTACGAAATGAAACTGTTTGAGATATTTTTATTTCCTCATACACTACATGATGCATTGTTGATTATATCATGCAGCAGCATGACTCAAACACAAGTACATAAATATGATTGAAGTTGCCAAAAAAAAAAAAAAAAAAAACCCTGCGAATGCTAATGCAATCAGAATCAGGCCAGGGACGATTGCGAAGCCTTACAAGTGTTATACATCCTAACATCTCCTCAATGCTAATCAATGCTTCCCTCTCCCCAGCATGAAAAAAAAAGCATTTCATTTATTTAGTGAGAACAAAGCCTTTTGTTGGCCATGGTTGGAGGTGAAAGAGGGAGGGTCGGCCTGGTCAGATTACGTCACCCTTGGGCCTTTCAGACACAAAATGAAATCACTTCCCTTTGCTTTGTCAGCAGGCATCTGGTGCACAAATTTCAGGGAATGGAGAGACGGAGGCAGGGAGGGGTGGGGAGTGTCGAAAAGCATATCTTAAGTCTGTGAATATGTGATGAGTAAGAGTGTTCGGGGAATTAAGTCAGGAGTTGGGAAAGTACCCATATATAGTCATGGCTACAGAGAAGTCTTAGCAAGACCAAAAAAATAAATAAATACAGAAGGGATAAATACACAAAATGGTAGAACTCTGACTGCACATACATACCTCCCAGTGCTAAGGTTCTCATAGTCATTATCGCAACTAATCTTGGACAAGGTTAAGGAGTAATTACTGTTAATTGCCATTAAACCCTGCAGCTCGAGTCACTTCGGGTTTCAGGGTGATCGATGAGTGGCCAGAAGGGAATTGGAGACCTAGATGATGGGAGATGTCGAAGACGCTTGTGAGATATCGACTTTCGCAAGCTGTAAGAACATTTTAGCGTTTTTGTTTTTTCAGGTTCTCCAGAGACTGCAGGTCAGAGGGAGCAGTAGGGACATCTGTGGCCTTCAGGAAAAGCAATATGTCTGTCTGCGTGTGGGATGCGGAACACTGCGGGGAATTACAGATGGAACTGATGATATGAATTATTATTTTCATTCAGATTGAACAGATTATATGTTCGAAATGGATATAAATATAGCTGGAAAACTTATTATTATTATTATTATTATTATTTAAAGTAACGCCAGACAGAAATGTTTACAGAAAGTCTGGGGCAGTGCTCAGGAGCAGACAATAATAAATAAATTAATTAATTTAAAAAAGAACATTTGATGAGTATGAGGGTGATGTGGAATGTATAATGTGGTTCTTTAAGCTACAAGTTAGTTCAAACCAAAGTTGCCAGAGTCTGCACTGAACTCTTTCTTTAGCGAGGTGTTAATAACTGTATTATTATTATTATTATTATTATTATTATTATTATTAATATTATTATTATTAATACAGTGGTACCTTGACTTGTGAGTTTCCCTTATAATGAGTTTCCATGATACGAGCTTCAAGCCTACCAAAAATCCCCCCCATCCAAAGAGCAAAATTTTTACAAGCTCTGTTTTACGAGCTCTGCTGGGGAAATGGCTTTTCCGGGCCGATTAGCATTCTATTCTTCCGCACTGTATTCCTCCGTGCTCTGAGAACACCTTGTGCAGTGCTTCTCAATTATTTTCTGTGACGTCCCCTCTAGGAAGAAAAAACATTTGAGGCCCCCCAGCGCCCCACGTGCGACTATAAATAGTGTTTACTGCACTTCATATTGTTTGCTCGGTGCTTTTTTCGTACACCATAGGGAACACAGTGAGAGCACCACTGCCACCTAGTGTAGAGGATGTGCAGTTACACTTAATTCTAGTACAGTATGGAAAAAAAGCATGTTACCCAGGGTCATACGCACCCCCCCCCCCCCCCACCCCAGTCATCACACCACGCCCCTCACTATTGGAGAAGCACTGGCCTTGTGGGAGCTCACCATGAGCCTTTCCACATTGGCATTCATAGCGTGCACACGCACAAAATTCTTCTCCTTCTCCTCTGTTAGGCATCACTTCGTGCCTGCCCACGTGATATCTTGGCCACAGTCGATGATCAGAAGGGTTAGCTTACTTATTGTTTATTCTTGTTTTATTATTATTTATTCTTAATTATTATTAATTTTTATGTACATGTATTATTATTATGAAATATTTATTGTTTTTACATGTTTATCTTTAATACATTAGGTCAAATATGCGTGTTTGTGGCAGGTTATATGAGTTTGGGAGGGGGTTGGAACGGATTAATTGGTTTTCTATTATTTCCGATTGGAATAATTGTTTCATCTAACAAACGTTTCATCTTACGAGCTCGCCCTCGGGACAAATTAAATTCTTTTTAAAAAAGTAAAGTTGCCACTGTATTATTATTATCATCATCATTATTTTTTTTTTTAATTTTCTAAGCTATTTACTCCTAATTAGGGTTGCAGGGAGGCTGCTTCCCATTTTATCCAACTCTGGACAAGGGCAGCGTATACCCTGGACAGCTCGCCAGGTCACTACAGGGTAGAGACATGTTGACGGCAAAAAGACTGAACACTTCTATGTGTTTTTCTACGCTGTAAAGCTAAATACGACCGTATGTAGCTCAATGTCATAATGATTAGCACATCAATCTCAGAGCAAGAAGGTCCTGTGTTTGGGTCTCAGTGTGGCCATTTATGTTTGTAGATTATTCGTTATCCCTGTGCTTGTTTCCTCTGGACACTCTGGTTTCCTCCCACAATGAGAAGACTTGCCCATTCGGATGACTGGCTGCTCCAAATTTCGAATCTAGTATCAATATTGACTTTAAAAAAATTAGTTTCCCCCAGTGCAGCTAACTGGGTTATCAAAGGCCGACCGTGTCTCTCACTGTCTATGGTGTGAGGTTCATGTAAAGGAACCATTGCTGACTTTCGACAAGAGTAGCTGCATCGCCATCAGCATGTTTCTACCCTACGATAGCCTGGCGAGCTGTCCAATGGCGTACTCTGCCCTCGCCCAGAGTTGGCTGAGATGGGCGCCAGCCTCTCCGCGACCCTAATTAGGATTAAGCGGTTCAGAAAATGAAATTAGTTTTTTGTTGGTTAAAAAAGGCTCAGATGGCCTCCCTCTGCCTTCTTACTGATGCTCAAACAGAGTCGACCGTTTGCTACTTGTCTACATCGTGAGATTTTTATAGACCCTCCTCATTTTTTTATATATGCTAATCGAGAATCATTTACAGCAATTAGGGCCTTCCGCACCTTTACACCCCCCCCAAAATTACACTTTAGATAGAGGTGGGAGTCTTTTTACACTTTCACCAACGTTATTGACCTCTATTTGCATGATGTCATACCCTTGTGCTGCTGTTATACGATTGGCTGGCTGGTTAACAGTGTAAAGGTGTACATGTATCCCTAATAAAGTGGCCACTGAGAGGCTCTAAATAAGCATCCCCCACAATGATCCACCAATACCCCTCGTAAACAGCGGCCAGGATAGGTTGCATCCCGGCTCACGGGGACCTGATTAGTTCTGATGACATAACCTGCAAGATGCAGTGTTGCATAAGAATATTCGAGGCATTCGAATGCTGCAGCAAATTCTACATCACGATATATTCATAACAGCCAAGCATATCAGACTGTAAACATCATTCAGCTACAGGATGTATTTAAAAATAAATTCACTCTACATGGCTTGCTATAGTTAGGGTCTTGAGATTGGCGGCTGTTCACCCGGCTCATATTCAGTGCCCTGAATAAATCAATTTAAGAAAGAAAGAAGGGGAACAAACAGTCCACTTGAAAGTCTTCATACTGTATCATGACACTTATGTGGAGTCATCTGGATGGAGATGAGTATGCGATTCCAGTCATGAGTCTTTTTCAGATTATTGCAGCTGTGGCTATAAAAAGGTGAAAGTGAAAAAAGATTTCTATGGGAACTCAGGACTAAAAGTGACAGCAAAAATAAATCCTGGCAAACTTAAACTATAATCAAAACCCAGCAGAAGAATCATTATTAACCGAACTGTGTATGCGGCTGAACGAAAGGCAGGCCACGTGCATCTATTTAACATCCTGGTGGCTTACAAACAGAATATAATACAGTGGTACCTTGACTTATGAAATTAATCCGTTCTGAGGGCGAGTTCGTAAGTCAAAATGTTCGTTAGATAAAACAAAAATTCCCATCGGAAATAATAGAAAACCAATTAATCTGTTCCAACCCCCTCCCAAACTTATATAACCTGACACAAACATGTATATTTCCCATAATATATTAAAAATAAACATGTAAAACAATAACTCTTTCATAATGATAATAATACATGTACATTAGCATTAATAATAATTAATAATAAATAATAATAAAACAACAATAACCAATAAGTCAATCAACCAATCATTGACTGCGGCGAAGATGTCACGTGGACACGAAGATGTCACGTGGGCAGGCATGAGGTGGTATAATTTGAGGAGAATTTTGTGCATGTGCATGCTACGAATGCCAGCGAGGAAAGGCTCGTGGTGAGCTCCCACAAGGCCAGTGCCTATCAAGTAGTGAGGTGTGAAGCCGGGATGGGGGGGGGCACGTATGACCCTGGGGAACATGCTTTTTAGCCATACTGTACTAGAATTAAGTGTAATTGTGCATGCTCTACAGTAAGTGGCAGTGGCACTCTCACTGTGTTCCCTATGGTGTAGAAAAAAAGCACAAAGCAAACGATATGAAGTGCAGTAAACACTATTTATAGTCACGTGTGTGGGTCGCAGGGGGGGCATGATTTTTTTTTCCTTCCTATAGGGGGCATCACAGAAAATAATTGAGAAGCAATGCACAAGGCGTTCTCAGAGCGTGGAGGAATACATACGAGGCTAATCGGCGCAGAAAAGCCATTTCCCTGGCAGAGCTCGTAAATCAAAATGTTGCTGGTTGGATGGGGCAGATAATTGGTGGATCGAAGTTCGTATTATGGAAAATTCATTATAAAAGACACTCGTAAGTCAAGGTACTGCTGCATATGACATTGTAGTCAAAATTAAACCTGCGACGCTGGGGAATAAATGAGGAGAAATTTTAACCTTGTGAATTAACAATGCAGGCTGAAGCTCGTTCTCATGTTGTGTGAAAATCGCACCGTTTCTATTTCCATCTCCTGATTTTTCTTTCTTTTTTTTTTGTTCCTCTCAACCCTCCTGTCACATCACTTGCGGAGTCAGTCAGCCGAGCTATTTCGGTCCCCCTGGTCTTGTTCTGACTCCGCCGTGCACTGGATTGTACTCAGCTCTTCTTTTTCATATTCGGTAGATGGAAAAGTTATCTCTGAAGGCTTCTCGCAGCCTTTCCAGCACTAATGACCACAGCGAGCACTGAGGAGGAATTCTGAATGCATGTTTTCCATTTGCTTGGCAAAAAAAAAAAAATAAGTGGATGTTCCATAAAACCCTAATATTTGACTCTAGTTGCAGAGTTTAAATATAACTCAGACTCAGGATCATTGTTGCTGTTTTGTAGAGGGAACAAATCATCATGCTGAAGATGATTTGAGAATTAAACGAGAATCGAATGTGATTAGCACTCTGTGCCGATGGTTTTAACTTTTATCAGGATAGCGTTTTATAGTACAGTAGTATTTCTTCTCTAAATGAGGATAGAATTGAATAATTATTCTGTGACGTTTAACCTCCCAAACATACTTCTCAGCTCATCTTTATTTTAATCTTCACATTATTCATTCACTCATTCATTTTCTGAACTGCTTAATCCTAATTAGGGTCACAAGGAGCCTGGCACCCATTTCAGCTGAGTACACCCTGGACAGCTCGCCAGGCCATCGCAGGGCAGAAACACGCTGACAGCTTTGCAGTTACTCTTTACAAAAGTCAGCAATGGTTCTTTTACATGAACCTCTCACCATAGACGGTGAGAGACACGGCCGGCCTTTGATAACCCAGTTAGCTGCACTGGGGGGGACAGTGACAACCTGTTGAGAGTGGGACTCGAACCCCCGACCTTAGGATCAGCGATCCAGGGCCCTTTACCACCAGACCACCACTGACATTTTGTCTTCAAGTTTGATTATTAACTAGATTATCATATATCGTAAATAAGCTTGTTAAATTAGATAGTCAGTCATTCATTAAATTACCTGGTTATTCATGTTTTTTGTTTGTTTGTTTGTTTTTTTTTGTGTTTTTTAATACTTTTTTTTTATTATTATTATTAAAACTCAGTCCTAAAGGCAGTGGTGGCCTGGTGGTATAGGTGCTGAATCACTGATCCTAAGGTTGGGGGTTCAAGCTCCACTCCCCACTGGTTGTCCCTGTCCCCCAGTGAACTCACTGGGTTATCAAAGGCAGGCCATGTCTCTCACTGTCTATGGTGTGAGGTTCATGTAAAAGAACCATTGCTGACTTTCAACAAGAGGAGCTGCAAAGTCGTCAGTGTGTTTCTGCCCTGTGATGGAATATTTCTCTGTAACCTGTAAGGTTTTGCTGTGCAATAAGCGGAAATGGATAATTGTGTGATCTTAAACTATTTTCCGATTTGGTTCATTAATTCATCTTTACATTCACATTCTGAATCCATATTCGGAAATACGATTACGGGGGAAGGTGCAGATATACAGTAGGTAGTAGTTCTGATGTGCTATTCATTCCCGTTTAAGGTACACATACAACTGCAGTAAATATTTCTACCACCAGGAGACAGTGGAAAGGTTCCTTTTTTCTGCAACCTCGATGACCTCACTAGAACTGACCGCTTAACATATACAATACAGTATAGTGCAACCATGCCAACAGCAGATGGTCAGCTGTAAATAAAGGTTTGGGAAGAGAGCCGCAAAAAAAAAACCATGCCTCTGCTCCCGCTGCCAAGAACCTGTCAAAAAACTAGAGTGTGACCAGTGAAAACCCGGCAAGTTCGGACTCCTCCTGAGAAATCTACGTGGAAGACGTCATATGAAATTACTCTCAGTTCAGAGTGAAGATAATCAGGTTGTCGAGGTGAGAGATCTCCTAATGAGCTGCGAAAACTGAAAAAAAAAAAACCTCCCACAATGTTCTGGTCCTCAAAACTCACAGTGATCTTCAACCCATCAATCAGTTTATTGCATGGTTTGTAGTCACGGTGAAAACAAACACAAATACATTATAGCAAAACTGTAAAGATGCAAAATCATGTCAGAAAGGTTCACAGAGGACATCTGGTTGAAACTAGAGGCCTGCATTGAGATGGTCATCTTGGAGGACAAAAAAAAAACATTCCATCACAGATTTTTATTTCCATGCAAGACAGATATGAAAAAAGGACAATGTCCATGAATATAGAGAGTGACCTGCACTGCAGAACATGGATACAGCATCGTTAGTACCAGCCTGGTCAAAAACAAAGAAGTTTATTTATTCCTTCATTCAATTAATTCATTCATTTCATTTGCGCTCCCACCCAGAGTTGGCTGAGATGGGTGCTAGCTTCCTCATGACCCTAATTAGGATTAATCATAAAATGAATGGATGAATGAATGGATTTTATTTGTCCAACCGCATGTGGGGTGTTCCCTGAACAGCTTTCCAAACCATCGCAGAGCCAACACACACACGACCATTCACACTGATACTCCATGTACCTTATGATTAAAAGCTCTACATATTACCTGGTGTTTCTCAGGCACCATCGACATATCATTCAAACTTCTGTGTATAGGTGTGAATATGTATATATACTAGTAAATACATATCCCCGCCTGGGCTTAGTGTTAGCCGGGGTGCGGCTAGCAGTGAGCTACCATCGCATATTAGCTCAGGAGTTGAGCGTGCTTAGTTATACACGCCCGAAGACTCCGATTTCAAAGCTGTAGTAGGGTCGACCAGTCATAGACGAGCATAGCGCAAAACATGAACACACAAAACAACAAATAAAACAAATAAAAAGAAGCATGACTCTGAGAACTCCACCTGGGCTTATTGTTAGCCGGGGTGCGGCTAGCATTGAGCTACCATAGAATATTAGCTCAGGAGTTGAGCGTGCTTAGTTATACACGCCCGAAGACTCCGATGTTATAGCTGTAGTAGGGTCAACCGGTCATAGACGAGCATAGTACAAAACATGAACAAACAAAACAACAAATAAAACAAATTAAAATGAACAAAGAAACAATTTGACTCTGAGAACTCTGCAATGTCGCCCTCTAGGCAGCGCCATCTTGGAGACGTCACTCCAAGACATTACTCCAAATTCAATGAAAAAGGACATGAAGCGTAATAAAGTTTATCCTTTTGGTATCGTTTCTTAAACATGCTACAGAACATTAAATCTCACGCACAAACATTCTAAACATTAACTTAGGTACTGTACTGGAACAATAATTGGAAAAGACTTTAATACTAGTGCTTTACAACAGTATATGCTGCATAATATTTATACTGTATTTTATCATCAATAAATATAACAGTAAAAATTGAAAAGTTTTTCTTACTCATTACTATATTTTACTACATTAATACTGTATTAATGAGTAAGACTGTTTATAGAATGTGTTTAAGAAGCATATTTTAGAGCATGTAATAGATATACAGAAGGGGGCAGTGGTGGTCTAGTGGTATAGGGCGCTGGATCGCTGATCCAATGGTTGGGGATTCGAGTCCCAGTATCCACAAGGTTGTCACTGTCCCCCCCAGTGCAGCTAACTGGGTTATCAAAGGCGGGCCATGTCTCTCACTGTCAATGGTGAGAGGCATGTAAAAGAACCATTGCTGACTTTTGTAAAGAGTAGCTGCAAAGCTGTCAGCGTGTTTCTGTCCCTTGCTACAAAGGGTTGTGACAGGAAGGGCATCCGACGTAAAAACCTCTGCCAAATCAAACGTGCGAATCAGATGATTCACTGTGGCGACTCCCGAGTAAAAGGGAAAAAGCCGAAAGGAAGACAGACAGAGTAATAGATATACAGTATTTTAATTCCGGATGCTCATTCACGCATGTAATATGATACATGGGGCTTTACTTCCGGGTACAGACCTCGTGGATTATCTTCATTCGCGGGAGGGGCCGGAACTGAACCCCTGAGAATATCGAGGTCCCACTGTAGTGTTTACTGCACTTCATATTGTTTCCTCAGTGCTTTTTCCCTACACCATAGGGAACACAGTGAGAATGCCACTGCCACCTACTGTAGAGAATGTGCAATTACACTTAATTCTACTACAGTATGGCAAAAAAGCATGCTCCTTAGGGACATACACACATCCCTGGCATCACACCCCCCCACACACTATTTATATCCCACACTGGCCTTGTGGGAGCTCACCACGAGCCTTTCTTCTCTGGGATTCGTAGCATGCACATGCACAAAGCTCTCTTCCTCCTCCCCCTCCTCCTCCATCTCTGTTATGCACCACCTCGTGCCTGCCCATATGACATCTTCGCCGCAGTCGATGATCGGAAAGGTTAGTTGACTTATTGTTTATTCTTGTTTGATTATTATTTATTATTAATTATTATTAATGTTTCCCCAGTGCAGCTAACTGGGTTATCAAAGACCGGCCATGTTTCTCATTGTCTATGGTGTGAGGCATGTAAAAGAACCATTGCTGACTTTCGACAAGAGTAGGCTGCAAAGCCGTCAGCGTTTTACCGCCCTGCGATGGCCTGGTGAGCTGTCCAGGGTGTACTCTGCCCTCGCCCTGAGTTGGCTGGGATGGGCACCAGCCTCCCCGGGACCCTAATTAGGATGAAGCGGTTACAGAAATGAAATTATTAATGTTAATGTATGTGAAATATACGGGTTTGTGTCAGGTTATATGAGTTTGGAAGGGGGTTGGAACGGATTAATTGGTTTTCTATTATTTCTGATGGGAAATTTTGACTTCCAAGCTTGCCCTCGGAACGGATTAATTTCATAAGTCAAGGTACCACTGTAATTAGTATATATAGGATGTATTTATATGTGTCTATGTGTGTACATATAGGTTTGTGTATATAGATGAGTATGTAGGTAAAGCACATGTATAATTTAGTGTAGTTGTCTCTTATTCACTTTCTTCTTTCTTATAAGTGCTGCTAGACTGATTTTCGTTGTTCATAGAACACTTGACAATAAAAAAGTTCTTTATCTTTATCAAATAGATTTGCTAGAAAAGCTTAGACGGGTACAAAGAACCTTAAACTGTGTGTAAGAAGTGTCAGACTAGCGATTATCGCTAACCAAGACTGCTACATGTTGCTGGCTGAGGATGGTGAAGAGAATTTACAGACCGTGCTGACTGTGACAGGTTGATATTTAAATAAATTTGATGGATTGGGTTAGGCCACACCCTCTTTCCAAAACATATAGAGATTGTGTCTATGTACTAATAACTGGCCCTCTTTTGACAGTATTCAACTTCAATTGCTAAATAATAAATGCTACAATTACTGGAAGGGTCACAGTGACTCTCGTGGGACCGGTCTTCTGGTCTTAAACTACCTACCTCGATTCTGCAACAATTTTTAAACTGTATCTCAGAAGAAGACACAGAACAAAATGACTCGGGGCTTGCACTCAGAAACCAAAGTGAAGCCATGATTTATTCACCATAACGACTCCCAAGTTAATGACATCAGAAACACGGGTCATTTTATTTTCCACATTTCACTCATTTGTCTTTCCCAAAAGACCAGCAATAGTCTGTGCACTGTGGCAGTGATGTCACTGCTTAAGTATTTGCTCCAATACACATATTGCATTGTGGTTGCCTGGGCCATAACAGCATGTGATAAGATGAGTATTCGGCTTCGATTTGGGATGCATGTTCTCCTTTAAATACGTTCAAAAATGTGTGGAAAGACTTTAGATGTTCTCCCGTGACAGATTACGGCTTCTCAGTAACTTTGGCTAAATACAGTAGTACCTTGACTTACGAGTGTCTTTTATGATGAATTTTCCATGATACGAGTTCGATCCCACCAAAAATGTACTTCATCCAACCAGCAAAATTTTGATTTACGAGCTCTGCTCGAGAAATGGTTTTCTTGGGGCTGATTGGGCTCGTATTCTTCCGTGTGTATTCCTCCATGCTCCGAGAATGCCTTGTGCAGTGATTCTCAATTATTTTCTGTGATGCCCCTTCTAGGAAGAAAAAACATTTCATGCTCCCCCCTACCCTGCGCGCGAGCATAAATAGTGTTTACTGCACTTCATATTGTTTACTCGGTGCTTTTTCCCTAGACCATAGCGCGAAAATGAGAGCACCACTGCTAACTACCATAGAGGATGCGCAATTACGCTTAATTTTAGTACAGTATGGCAAAAAAGCATGTTCCCCAGGGACATGTAATTGGAATTCTTTGAGGAGGCCACAAATACTTATGATCAGAGTAGGGCCTATGACATTATTTATTTGGACTTTCAAAAAGCATTTGATACAGTACCACATGAGAGACTAATTTTTAAAACGAGGTCAGTTGGAATTGTAGGAGGTATTCTGGAGTGGATTAAGAACTGGTTACAGGACAGAACACAGAGAGTTGTGGTTGGAGGGATTTCATCTGAGCAAGGAATTGTGGGAAGTGGAGTCCCTCAGGGATCTGTGTTGGGACCCTTGCTCTTCCTCATCTACATTAATGACCTTGATAGGGACATTGAGAGCACATTGGTGAAATTTGCTGACGATACTAAATTGGGCGGTTTGGCAAATAGTCTGGAGTCTACTAAGGTTATTCAGGACGATTTGGATAGACTTGAATTTGGGCAGATACATGGCAAATGAAATTCAATGTCGCTAAATGTAAAGTTCTACATGTAGGGAATAAAAACATTAGACAGGAGTATTTCATGGGAGGTTTAAAACTAGAATGTTCCTCTCAGGAAAAGGATCTGGGTGTGATGGTTGACCAGTCCCTCACTGGTACTAGCCACTGTGCGTTAGCAGTAAAAAAGGCAAATAGGATGGTGGGTTACATAGCCAGGAGTATTGAGTATAGATCTAAAGATGTTGTCCTTCTCTTGTATAACACATTGGTTAGACCACATTTAGAGTATTGTGTACAGTTCTGGGGACCATACTTGAAAAAGACATCGAGACTCTCGAAAAGTTCAGAGAAGAGCAACAAAGCTAATTCCGGGTATAAAAAGGAATCCTATGAGGAGAGGCTGAGGATCCTAAACCTTTTCAGTCTTCAAAAAGGAGAATTAGAGGTGATCTGATTGAGGTCTTTAAGTATCTTAAGGGGATTAATAAAGTCAACTATGCCCGATTACTTAGGCCAAGTTCTGTAAGTAGAACTAGGGGTCATAAATGGAAGTTATTTAAGGGTAAATTTAGCACAAATATTAGGAAATATTTTTTCTCGCAGAGGGTAATTTCAGTGTGGAATAGATTGCCTAACCACGTTGTCGAAGCAGAAACCTTACAAGTCTTCAAAAGCAGACTTGATCTAGTGCTGGATACCATCTAGTCATGAAAAAAAAAAAAAAGTGCGTCTTTAAGGTTAGAGTGTGCGTCTTTAAGGTTGGAGTCACTTTAGAATAGGACAATGGTGAGCTTAGTTGGGCTGAATGGCCTGTTCTCACCACTCATGTTATGTTATGTTATGTTATGTTATGACATACACGTACCCCGGCACACCACTATTTGAGATGCACTGGCCTTGTGGGAGCTCACCACAAGCCTTTCCTCGTTGGCCTTCATAGTGTGTACACGCCCAAAATTCTTCTCCTTCTCCTCCCCCTCCTCCTCCTCCTGTGTTACGCACCGCCTCCTGCCTGCCCACGTGACATCTTTCCCGCAGCCGATGATCAGAGGGGTTAGTTGACTTATTGTTTATTCTTGTTTCATTATTATTTATTATTAATTATTATTAATGTTAAGGTACATTTATTATTATTATGAAATATTTATTGTTTTTACATGTTTTTTCTTTAATGTACGGTATTGGGTGAAATATATGTGTTTTTAGGAGGTTATATGAGTTTGGAAGGGGGTTGGAATGGATTAATTGGTTTTCTGTTATTTCTTATGGGAATAATTGTTTCATCTAATGAACTTTTCAGCTTACAAGCTCGCCCTCGGAACGGATTAAATTCGTAAGCCAAGGTGCCACTGTATTCATTCATTAATTTGAAGAACTGCTGAATCCTATTGGAGTCTTGGGGAAGCTGAAGCTTATCTCAGTTGGCTTTGTTCGAAAGCAGGGTACAGCCTGAACAGTTTGCCAATCCATCTCATAGTCAAGACCCACAGAACCATCTACACCAGGGGTGCTCAATCCTGCTCCTGGAGATCTACCTTCCAGATGACTTTATCTCCAACCCTAATGTGGCCCATGTGACATGTAAGATCCAGTCAGGTCTTGATGAGATGATTGGATGGTTAGGTGGGCGTGATTAGGGTTGGAGTGAATGTCTTCTGGGAGGTAGATCTCCAGGAGCAGGATTGAGCACCCCTGATCTACACTCACACCTTGGGACAATTTGGAACAGCCAGTGAGCCTGATGTGCATGTGTTTGAGTGCGTGTGAGGGAACCGGAGTACCCGGAGGAAATCCACACAACTGTGGCGAAACCATGCCAACTCCTCACAGAAATGCCCTCACCAAGTCTGGACCTCAAGCCCAGGACCATTTTGCTGTGAGGCTAACCGTTAAACCCTGTTGGCTCAACATTTAAGGTAGAGATCAGTGCCTTGGTAATATTCTCTGGCGTTAGTACAAGCTCGACTTCCTCCGTAGAGTTGAAGGGATAAAAACTGACACCTACATGGACAGCTCTGTACTTTAAGTGTGTAATTACTGGGTAAGGTCTGGGAACCATAACATTTCTAACAGTGCCCAGTCAAACTACAGGTAGCTGCAGCTGCCCAAACCAATTGTTTCCTTTATAATAAAATGAAAAGTATCATGAACTGATATTCTGCAGTGCTCTCGATATATCCAAATATAAACCAGATATATCCTCACACTTCATCCTAACCGGATAAAAAAGGTTATCCTGATATTGTGCCATGAAGTTCATTCTGATTACTTCAGAATAATTTGACTGCAAGGAGAAAAGTTTTTGAGACATGACTTTTCCTAAACCGTCGTACTGTACATGTGTTACTTTAGAAACCCTCAGAGGAATGTAGTTCATTAGTGAATAACTGACAAAGGAAAAAGGCATGTGGAAGAAAAACCAGCATGTTTTTGCTTTTTGTTTTGCTTCTTGCTCCCACTGAAACCATTGTGGTCTCTTTTTCCCCTCCTGCAGTGCAGGCATGTAAGCACTCCGAGACACAAGTACTGGTTTTACACAGACTTTGTGTTCTCCTCCTCTTTAGAGGAGACTTGTATTGAATTCCAGGGAGGAGGTGAGAAAGCTTTCAGGACACGGCCTGCTCCATATGACCAGCGAAGGCCTCCGAGACGAACTCTTGCAGAGTGACATTTAGCCGACAACCATGAGAGCACAACCATTGCATTCTGTTTGCCTTTTCAAATGGCAATTTCTCCATTCAACTGAACAGACTCTTTACAGAAGAATCTTAAAGGTATTTTGGCGAGTGTTGAGTAAGAAGAGTCATTAACTGTAGACTGCTGGGTTGTAAAATATAGCCGAGGTCATGAAAAAAGACACATCTGACCACTGTGACATTCCAGCATCCTTCAGTCAGCTACCCAGCTGTGGTGAAAACTGTCCAATAACCTGCTTGCTTGACCCATTACCATTAAAAAGTCTTCAAATAGCCTCCAGCCACCCTGCACTATACAGAACATCACTGCAATAATCCATGTATCATTATCAAACAGTCTGGTTTCAGCCCGATTACCCTCCATCCATTCCTATTTATAGATCTTGAGGATGCACTGCTTGGACAAAGGTTGTCTTGCCGTTATATCGTAGACATCCTGGATGTCAAAAAGACTTATTACATGACAGTGCATTCCACGACTGTTAAATAAACATTCTTACATTTTAGAAACTGCAAGAATGTTTATTTCACGGTTGTGGAATGCCATGCCAGCTAATAAGTCTCCTTGGCATCCAGAATGTTTACAAGGTAAAGGCAAGACAACCACTGTCCAAGCAGTGTGCCCTCAAGAGCTTTAAATAGGAACGGATTGAGGGTAATCAGGCTAAAACCAAACAAAATAGGTATGGACAGTGTGCATCCATGCCCCTTTATTGTTTAGAAACTAAGTTAAAATTCCTAGCCAGGTTAACCTACTCATTTTCTAAGCCCACTCACTTTTCAGAAACATGTGGGCCTAGAAATTGAGTAGGGGAACCTGGTTAGGAATTTTGGCTTCATTTCTAAACAATAAAAGGCCGTGGAGCCTCACTATCCATATCTATTTTTTTAATTTCTATATTCTGCAATCATTGCCCTTGACCTTAAGAATCATTAAGGTATTTAGGACTATACTCTATGGCAGTGGTGGTCTAGTGGTATAGGGCGCTGGATCACTGATCCAAAAGGTTGGGGGTTCGAGTCCCACTCTCCACAAGGTTGTCACTGTCCCCCCCAGTGCAGCTAACTGGGTTATCAAAGGAGGGCCAAGTCTGTCACTGTCTATGGTGAGAGGCATGTAAAAGAACCATTGCTGACATTCGTAAAGAGGAGCTGCAAAGCCGTCAGCGTGTTTCTGTCCCTTGCTAAAAAGGGTTGTGACAGGAAGGGCATCCGACGTGAAAACCTCTGCCAAATCAAACGTGCGAATCAGATGATTCGCTGTGGCGACTCCCGAGTAAAAGGGAAAAAGCCAAAAGGAATACAGACAGACTCTATGACAGTTTCTATCTCACAAACAGGATTGAGTGTATCACATATCTTCAGGGTTTTCTTCCTTATCATCTCACTTCCTTACTGCAGGTGTCCCTCAGGGGTCAGTACTGAGTTACAAATCAAATATGGTAACATTGTATTCTAAATCACTCAACTCAGTAATCAGGTCTCTGGGCCCATGTCTCCCAAGAAATATCAGACAACTTGTCTCACAATGGAAGGAAGATGCATAATCAGAACTTCAAAGGCGATTACACTGAACTGACTCCGCCCAGCTGGATCCATCAAGCATATATACCAAGAATCTCACTGTGATTATTAATGAAGAATTATCACATTAATCACACCACATCAGAGCCCAGATCCTTCAGATAAAATTTTTTCTTCATAATATCAGATGAAGATCATCTTTTCTGACGACTGAACATCTTATACACGCTTCAGTTATTTCCAGACTTGCTCACTGCATCTCAATGCCTACTCATCTATCTTTATATGCAACATCTTGGCTACAATCCAATCAGACCTTAATAGTCATAACCTTTTAATGTTCTTTCATGTGACCCTCCCACTGAGTTCACTTCCTTGGCTCCCTGTTACAGCAAGAATCAAACTCATGACTATCTTTGCATTCCAGATGTCAAACATCTATACACCACAAAATTAACACCTCCAGATTCAAAACTACATATCTGTACGCCAACTCAGATCTTTAACCTCAGAGTGCTTGACATGTTCCTATCAAAGCTCTAAACATGTACATAATGTAATCCCTCACTTCTACCTACACATCTACAGACTGCCCCAGTGCCTCTACTTACTTCATGCAGCACTCTGACAGTATTGTTGTATGTAGAGTGTCTCATTTTATTTTTCACTTTGCTACATTAATTCTAATTAGGGGCACATGGTCTGGGAGAGGGCAGAATACACCCTTGACGACCCGCCAGGCCATCGCAAAGAAGAAACACGCTGACGGTAGTGCAACCTAATGTTTACAAAAGTCAGCAATGGATCTTTTACATCAACCTCTCACCACAGACAGTCGAAGATAACCCAGTTAGCTGCACAGAGAGGGTGGGGGTCAAAAAAAGAGGGTAAAAAAAAAATCAAAGTAAATATAAAAGTACCTAGTAAAAGTTTACTTAGCAGTAAATTTGAAGACCGTCCAGATACGCTAAGAAACAGTAAGCCCCCACCCATTTTTGGTTCACTGTTCGTGGCCCCGCATAATCACAGATTTTGCTCTCAAAGGCTTTTTTCATAATGTTTTTAAATTAGCGCAGTACTTCTCAATTATTTTTTGTTACGCCCCCTCTAGGAAAAAAAAAACATTTCAACCCCCCCTCCCCCGCACCCCACGCATGACTATAAATGGTATTATTTGTCAATAAAATTGTTATGAATACACCTCTGCATAACATTGTATCTTTATTAAAATTTAAAAAGTATTAAATAATAAAAAAACACTTAATTCTAGTACAGTATGGCAAAAAAGCATGTTCCCCAGGGTCATATGTGCTAACCCTTGCATCACACCCCATCACACTATTTGAAAAGCACTAAATTAGTGGTAGTCATGGCAAATTATATATATGCATCATTACGACATTATTGCACGTGATTAAAATTTCGCCAGTGGCTGAGAGCTTTTGCTTCTCCCTTCTGCTGATTGGTTGCAGATGTGTACACCTCTTTTTTTCTCCTTTGCGCACATGTTATCAACTTGATTGTTTGAATTGCAAAATCCAGTTTTTTTAGTGTGTTTTTAATTACTATATTATTGAAGCCCTATGGTGCCACTCAAATGAACTGCATCTTCTCTAACTTCTGGTAAGGAGCCTAAGTGCTTTATTTATTCATAAATATTATCACAGTACAAAATTAAAAAGTTTTTACTTAATCATTACTACATTTTACTTCATTATTACTGTATTAATGAGTAAGACTGGCTAGAGAATCGGTTTAACAAGCATATTTTAGCGCATGTAATACCATACATAGGGTTTTAAAACCGCATCAATAATTCCCGAATTTCTAAGATCCACGGGTAGGGGAGGAACGTAACCTCCGCGAATGACGGGGGCTTTTTGTATTGCGTATGTTGAAAGGTAATGATCTAAGGCGAGCAGCTAAAATTTAAACATGTTTACTTGTATTTTTTCACTGCTGCATTAAATTCTTAAAGATTTGATGATTCTGCCAACGAAAAGTCATGACAGTGTTCTTACTTATCTGAATTGACAAATGTTTCAGCAGGAAAGTCAGAATATCAGTGAAGCCATTTGATCTGTAAGGGGCGGTCTTAATTATGTATACAGAGAAACATCCACATCTGAATCTCAGCCAAAGCAACTTCCACGATCACAGACAATTAAATCACGAGGTGCACGGAATTTCAAGCCTTTTTCATCTCCCACTTCTTACAAGGACGCAGGACAAGTCGATGTCTCATCATAACCCCTCTCTCCTCTCCTGATCTTAGTCATCACTTCAGACAGTTTTAACACCAGCCTTCATTTTCGGGGGTAATCACTTCATCTTTGGCCCAAGGTCAAATTTTCCACTTGAGTTGCCCAATTTCAGGCAGCTGTGAAAAACGCTATCAAACAGTAATTGCTTGGCAACCAGCCAATTTTCACCTCAAGCCATCTTCAGCCAGTATGTCCCCATGGAACGTTCGCAGTGGTCTTTCTCAAACCTTACATTCAAGAGTCCATGTGACACTCCAACCTCACATTAAGCGAACCATTTAAGGGACTGAAAATTGACGCTGCCTGAAGGATCTGGAAAGCTCTGAAGACAAAATACAGACAGTCCTCGCTTTAAGTTTATTACGTTTTTTTTTTTTTTAATTGTAAGTCAAATTTTGAGTTTAGCGTGCTCTCTGTAGTACGACACGTACGCTGACCTAGTACGCTACTTACGCAAGATGCTGCGTCCATTGTTTACAAACAACAGACTGAATGTGCCCTGCTTCTTCCCAGTTCACTGCATGTTACCCTTGTGTTAAGACGTCGTCTCTGTGATCTTTGTGTTTACACTGTTTTGCGGACTTTTGTAACCGTCAGAAGCATAAGCCGACTAGTGATAGTGGTAATCAGAAAAAAGCGGCAAGCCATCTCATTCGAAAGAAACCAGGGATAGGCACCGGCCTGATGAGTCACTAGGCTTGGCTGTAAAAACCCAACCAACAGACTTTACCTTCCTACCTACCATCTCGTTAGAAACGAAGATGGCTATTATCTAGAAAATTGATGCTGGTGAAAAACATGTTGCACGTTTCTTCCAAATGGCTCCGTCGACCATCGGAACCAATTACAAGCAGAATGATCGCATCATAGAGAATGTTAAAGGTTATATATATCTAGTTGAAAGAAATTATTTTGCTTGAATTTAATTTATATGAAATTAATCTTGATATTATTTGATATATTTGATATTATTTTACAATGTTATATTTAAAATAATTGATTTAGGGGTGTTTTATAGATACGGTAATGATATTTATGGATATATAGTACAGTATGAGCGTCATACGTCACTGGAACATACAGTAACAACTTACGTTTTTTTCACCTTATGTTCGGCCGTCCGGAACCGAACTAAAATGTAAGTCGGGGAGCATCTGTACAAGCGTTTTTGTCCCCTGTTGTTAAGTTGGCAACAACATGCATTTTTTTAAGCCCTGTGCCGTTCTTGCATTGTGTTTGTTGGCGTGTAGGAAATGTCACTGCCTTCACACTCACTATTCATTCATCACAAAAATATCATATCAGGATTCTTGAAGGCATTTCTCTGATAAATGATGTATTACAATGTACAGGTATACAACAGGTCACCATTATTCATATTTAATATTCAAATATCTCGGGGTCTTCCTCACAAGTGAGGGAAGGATGGAGCGGGAGATCGACAGGCGGATCGGTGCAGTCTTTGCTGTAAAGCGAAGCCTTTACCAGTCCGGTGTGGTAAGAGGGAGCCGAGTCAAAAGGCAAAGCTTTCCATTTATTAGTCGATCCACTTTCTAACCCTCACCTATAGTCACGAGCTTTGGGAAATGGTGCATATACAAGCGGCTGAAATGAGCTTCCTTCGCGGAGTGATGGAGCTCTTCGTTAGAAATAGGGTGAGAAGCTCAGGAATCTTGGAGCAGGTCAGGGTGGAATTACTGTTCCTCCGTGTCAAGAGGAGCCAATTGAGGTGGCTCAGGCATCGAAATAAAATGCTTCCTGAATGCTTTCCTAGTGTCATGTTTCAAGCATGTCCAACCGGGCAGAGACCACAGGGCTGACCCAGAGCACGCTGGAGGGACTACATTTGGGAACGCCTCAGTGTCCTCAAACAGAAGAGCCAAAGGAAATGGATGTGGAGAGAGACATCTGGGCCTCACTGCTTAGGTTGTTGCCCCCACGACCCAACCCCGGATCCAGTGGGTGAATCTGACTGACTGAGTGACTGAATGACCGTCCATGTATGGCTGTTGGATGTACTTTGCACCCTATAAGTGACTCTCGTACGAACATTGTATGATTTGACTTACAGACCTGATCTATTTTCCCATAACAGATGTACAACTCATATTTTACATGTGAATGCAATTACACAGCTTTCAAGTCCCCCTCACCCAAACCTGCACCAGACCCTTCTGTGCTAGCACTGCTAAATTCATATGAAAAAAGAAACTAATGAAAGAGGCGTAAGAAAGAGATTTGTTAAATGATTGATTCCATTAACTCATTGCGATGCGCTGTCTGCTCAGAACTTGGCCCAAAATGTCTTACAGTCAGACTGCAGGCTGCCAAGTATTTCAACGGCAAGTCTACAGAACTCGCAGACTCGGCAACAATTTACTGATGGACGTGAGCCATGAGAAATGGCCAGAAGAATACCATGCGGAATGATCTGTTCCAGGCCTTATTTAACCAAGTGATTGAAAATAATCACAGCAAGGAGTCAAACGTGTTCAAATCGTGGACGATAGCGGTCGGGAGAGCAACAAAGCGTGGTTTGACAGGGTGTGAGACAGGAAGTCATGTTATCTTTCGTGGGACGTTTGAAACGTGATGAAAAGCGACGACGGCACCAGTTATCGTTTGTAGAACCCAGTTTTCCTGCTCAATTGCTCTCATCACCCATTACCCTGTCTGTAAGCAGCAACACTAGAGGGATGTGTGAAGAGGTACTCAGAGAGTGGTGTGTTTATTTGATGACACTTACAACCCGAATCCTTCTGGAAATATAAGAAAGAAATTTGTGTATGCGTGTGTGTGTGTGTGTGTGTGTGTGTGTGTGTGTGTGTGTGTGTGTGTGTGTGTGTGTGTGTGGGGGGTCCAGAAAGATAGTTTTCAGGTCAACAATTCAGAGATATCGTCAAAGATGTTCCATACACTCACATTAAAATAGTCCTGAAGTGAGTCACCTAGATAGGGGTCCCCAAACTTTTTCCTGTGAGGGCCACATAATGTTTCCCTTCTCTGATGGGGGGCCGAAGACAGTTTGTAACAAAAGAAGTATGAGGATCACAGGGCTGCCTAAAAGTAAACATTTATTGTTTTCCAGTAAACCACGCATAACCAAATATTAGTCCCCCTTTCCGAGACCTTCACATAAAAAAGTCAAAAGTCAGGAAATAAATAATAAAAGATACACTGCTTGCTATCAGTTGAGCGACCCGAAAGCTGCCCGAACGTTCAGCCGAGTCTGGCGTACACCATAGGGAACACAGTGAGAGCGCCACTGCCACCTACTGTAGTGGATGCGTAATTACATTGAATTCTAGTACAGTATTGCAAAAAAGCATGTTCCCCAGGGTCTTTCCTCGCTGGCATTCTGAGTGTGCACATGCACAAAATTCTCCTCCTCCCTTCTCTGCTACGCACCACCTCATGCATGCCCACATGACACTTTCGCGCCCACGTGACATCATTACCCCATCGATGATTGGAAGGGTTAGTTGACTTACTGTTTATTCTTGTTTTATGATTATTTATTATTAATTATTATTAATGTTAATGTACATGTATTATTATTGTTATGAAATATTTCTTGTTTTTACATGTTTATCTGTAATATATTAGGTGAAATATATGTGTTTGTGTCAGGTTATATGAGTTTGGGAGTGGGTTGGAACGGATTCATTGGTTTTCTATTATTTCCGATGGGAATAATTGTTTCATCTCACGAGCGTTTCAGCTGACGAGCTCGCCCTTGGAACGGATTAAATTCGTTTTAAAAAAGTTTTAAAAAAATTTTTATCTTTTGACTTATGAGCTCTCCCTCGGAATGGATTAAATTCATAAGTCAAGGTACCACTGTATATACTAAACTCTGATCCTATGAACTACACAGCACCTAGAACCACATAGAGTGTGCGTTCAAGATCACGCTCAATTCCATGCATTTGCCAAACTGCTTAATCCTAGTGCGAACAGGGGAGGCTAGAACCTATTTCATCTGACTCTGGTTCACCCTAAACATCTTACCAGACTATCACAGGACCAACACACACACACACAGGACCAACACACACACACACACACACACACACACACACACACACACACACACACACTTATTTGTAAGAGTCAATTAGCCTGAGGTGCGTGTTTTTGGACAGTAGGAAGAAACCACTGTACCTGGAAGAAACCCACTCAAGCACAAGGAAAACACTGAAACTCTACACAGAATCACCCACATTGAGCCATGAAATCAAAGCCAGGACCTTGTTGCTATGAGGCGGATGTGCTGAATCAACAAAAATGTTTTTTTATTTCATTAGATATCCGCTTTGTTAAAGGATTCTAGTTAAAATGTATAATTACTTTACTCCTTTTAACTGTCAACCACAAATTACAACAGAATCTACTAATGGTGTACCATTCAATAAAGCTTTTAAACTTTCCACTGCAGGTAAACAGTTCCCGACTACACCCTCCGCTGCTCTCCTTAAAACCTCAAGGTGTTTTTCAGTTTTTGTCCATGATCAGACTGAGGAGGTTTCATAGTTTATTGTGGGTATTTCAGCAGAGCTCTGATTGTCTTTTCAAGTCAGGTGATCAGCCCAGTCGTGAACATCCTCATGTCCATCTGTGACTGAGTTCATCTGAGGTCAGGAAGTCGGTTAGTCCTGCTTTATCAAATTCAGATTCAGTGAAGCAGTCCTGGCAGATGTGGTAAAGACAAAAACAAAGCAGGACCAATAACACAACAGACAGGTCAGCCCACTTACCCCTGTTCATTGATCATGATTCTGGGAGCAGATGTATCTGTTCATTCAGTATTTACGAGTAAGTATTTACGAGACCTCAACAAAAAGGGCACGGCTTTCAGCAAACGATTAATGAAGTAAAACTTCATAAAAAGCAAAAGTCGACTACACCATGGCGCCACTGATCAGGCTACGACTCATGGAAATCTGTCGCGGTTGTTTATTACCTCCAGCAAATTGATTATCTTTTATTTGCGGTGTGTTTATATGTTTATTAGCAGGATTATGCAAAAAGTTGTTTAGATTTTTATTAAATCTTTAAACGAATCAAATTCCAGATCCGGGAATTTTTGAAAGATTTCTTTATCATTGTCAGATGGAATAATTTTTGACATTTTGGTACATTTTTTGGTTTAGTTTGTGTCTAGAAAAAATGGTAACTAGCTAGTTAATGTTATTGGTTGTAAAATAATCCAAATAATTAAATAACTATGTTTTGGATTGCTGTTGTTTGTATCATCTATATCAAAGGTGAGCATCACAGCTTGACGTTTGGTGGTCTACATTTGTAGCTATAAAGCAATTTTTATTTATACAGGTCTGAGCTTGCTGAGTTTGTTGAATGCTAATCAGAGGTACTGAATTTGTTTGGACAGTTGTATGTGTGTAAAAATGTAAACGTTGGAGAAAAAGTGGCTAAAGTCACTACAGGTATACCTTGGCTTGTGTCGTAATTGGTTCCAGGAGGGACGATGTAAGTCAAAAACAAATTAAACTGAATTAGCTTGTCTATAGGCTAGCCTAGGCTAGGCTACGTCAAATTTACTTGTATAATATTATATATATATATATATATATATATATATATATATATATATATATACATAATATTTAATATACTAAATATATATAATATACAGAAAGCCCCCGTTAATCGCGGGGGTTACGTTTCTCTCCTACCAGCGGATCCCGGAAAGTCCGCGAATTATTGATGCAGTTTAAAATCCTTTGTATGATCATTTTTGCTCTTCACATTCGAGCCTAGTGGCTCATCAGGCCAGTGCTTGTTCCCTGTTTCTCTAGCATGAAGTGACCAGGAGTACAACTCCTTCTGGATGGGACGCAAGTAAATCGCAGGTTACCTTCCCAGTATATTTTTACTGGGACCCATTTATACTGCTGGGTGAACAGAGGCACACTTGTGGTTAAGACCTTGCTTAGGGGTCTTAGCACAGTGGGGGTCTAACTGGGATTTGAACACACAACCTCCTGATCCTGAGCGCAGCACCCTAACCACTACTCCATCGTCCTCACATTATGTATGATATTACATATGCTAAAATATGCATATTAAACACATTCTATAGACAGTCTTACTCATTAATACAGTAATAATTAAGTGAAATATAGAAATGATTAACTAAGTAATGAAAAACGTTTTAATTTTGTACTGTGATAACATTTATGAATAAATAAAGCACTTAGGCTCCTTACCAGAAGCTTGAGAAGACGCAGGGCATTCATGACATCATATGGCTTAAATAATCATTAAAAATACACGAAAAACATTTGAATTCACGTTGATAACATGTGCGAGAAGGAATAAAAAAGAGGTGTACACATCATCTGTAACCAATCAGCAGGATGGAGAAACAAAAGCCATCAGCCATTGGCTAAATTTGAATCACATGTCAGTAATATCGTGATGATGTATATGTATAATTTTCTGGGGCTGCAGCTAATTCAGTGCTTCTCAAATAGTGGGGTGCACCCCCCCTTGGGGGGACATAGTGTGATGCCAGGGGGAGCGTGTATGATCCTGGGGAACATGCTTTTTTGCCACACTGTACTAGAATTAAGTGTTTTTTTTATTATTTAATGCTTTTTTATTTTTAATGTTAATAAAGATACAATGTTATGCAGAGGTGTATTCATAACAATTTTATAGACAAATAATACTATTTATAGTCGAGCACGGGGCGCTGTGGGGACATAAAATGTTTGTTTGTTTTTTTGTTGTTGTTTTTAAATAATTAAGAAGCACTGCGCTAATTTAAAAACATGAAAAAAAGCCTTTGAGACCATTTTTATTTTTCCATATATTTTCCGAAAACCGACATAATCGAGAACAACTTAAGTCGAGGTATACCTGTATTTAATAAACGTTTGTGAAAATGTAGACAAGCTAGTAATGTCAATAGTTGTAGCTCACTACTTTCTGATACTGCCTGGGAATATCCTGGTTCAGAGGAAGCTGAATTGCGTGAATTTTCTTCGGTACATGTACCTGAATGTACTGTATGTATCCTGTATGTAGAGCTTATATTAAGAAATTTACAAGTGGAAACTTAATCCAAATGCTCCCTTTGAATTCCCCAAGTGTCAGCAACTGAAACAACAGAACGCACAAGACAAACAAACAAAATTTGGTCCGCCATCTCACACTGAATACTGACGAGCCATCTGTCTCAGCAAAAAAAAAAAAACAGCATGTCGAACCCTCAGACAAAATTGGCTTGTGGTGGAAACCTGTGTGTATTCCTGAGCTAATAGAAAATACAGATTGCCGTACATATGGATGACAACCAGAGAAAAATAAAACCCAGAACATCTCTGAAGACACCGGGTAGGGCATAGTTTGTGCTCGGGCAGCAGGTGCCAGTGTTTGACTCAGCAGCCTTCTACATGATTCTGGCACAAATTTGTCACAGGCACTGTAGTGTAGCAGATATATTTGCTCTATAAACAGGGGCTTTGTTTGTATACAAAGCACACAGCACATGACTGACACGTTCCAAACAGCAGGAGATCTAATATATAGATTCAGACACTGCCTAAAGGTGGAGCTCATGATAAGTACCTCTACTGATAGGTGTCCAAGGCTGGTGTTATAAGAGTAGTGCAGCTCCACTTACGACTGAATCAACTTCAGGTCGAAATGAAATAAATACAGTGGTACCTCACCTTACGAAAGTCCCAACAAACGAAAAATCCAAGTTATGAAATGCATTTGCCTAAAATTTCTGTCTTTGGATACGAAAAAAATTCACATTCGAAACGCACTATCTCAAAAATTCAAACACTGTGGGAGTTGTTCTCCCATTGGCTATCTCCCAACACCCCACCCCACTATTATGAAATATTTATTGTTTTTACATGTTTATCTTTAATATATTAGGTGAAATATATGTGTTTGGTGCAGGTTATATGAGTTTGGGAGGAGGTTGGAATGGATTGATTGGTTTTCTATTATCTCATATGGGGAATTTTTGTTTCATCTAAGAAACATTTTGACTTACGAGCTCGCACTCGGAACGGATTAAATTCATAAGTCATGGTACTGCTGTATATATGGGTTCTTGAAGATGAGAAACTGAAATGAAGATAGGGTGATGTGGAGGAGTAGTGGTTAGCACCTCCTCACAAAAAGAAGGTCCTGGGTTTGAGTCCCACTCACAGTGAGAGTGTTTATGTGTGGAGTTTTCTCCCCATGCTCACCTGGGTTTCCTCCCACTGTCCAAAGACATGAATATGAGTGTCAGTATGAAAAGAATGTGTGTGTGTGTGTGTTTGTGTGTGTGTGTGTGTCTGTGTGCATGTGTTTGTGTGTGTTGGCCCTGCAATAGTCTGGTGAGCTGTCGAGTGTGTCCACTGCCTTTGCCAGATTTGGCTGAGATAGCCTCTAGCCTCCCTGAAACCCTAGTAGGATTAAACGGTTTAGAAAATGACTGAGTAATGGATCATGCGATTTCCTCTTTCACCAAATTATCTCTGCAATCACTCACTATATTACACTCGAAATGTGAAAGTAAAAAATGTCAGTTTCATAAATTTAAAATTGCAGGATGTACAGTATGAATGCGAAGGGAACTCGGAAGGAGCAGCAAAAATGCAACAACTAAGAGGGGAGAAGGATGCAAAGTTTCCAAGATGTCTGCCAAGCCAGGCTTTTCATCATGGTCTCTACTAAATTACATCTTGCAGGAGTATAATTCATGTTTTGAAGACGTATTCCCAGCTTAGCCACACAATGCCATGTTATAAACCGATGGAACTCGGTTTAAAGAAACCCAGATGCCGTGTTCTCCTGCAGTACACAGCTGCTTGAGCTCTGCAGTAAAACTGACTGCAGTTCAGGCGTTTTTCTGCAGCATTAAACGCTCTGTTATGTCTGCTGCATGGAGGAGCGTCGGCCAGAAAGATTTCCGCGAACACACTGCAGAAGTAACGGCCCGCTCTGATAACATTCTCACAAAACAGGACTTCAGTAGCCAGGGAGAAATTTTCTGCAGAAGGTTCACCCGGAGTAGCCAGCACGACATTCCTGAGGCATATGGAGAGGCGTTGATTTAATAAACCATGATCTAATTTAAGGTGTAACTGGATTATGGAGGTAATTTGGTTGAATATTTAGGACAGTTGACTGAGTTTTTGTCTGCCATTTTGACTCCAACAATATCCTGAGTTTGCAGGGTGGATAATTTCCATTATCCTGTTAGCGACCCAATCAGATCACATCATCATATCGAGGATTTAAAACCAGTACCTACGCAACCTCATCTTCACCAAATTTGGACATAGGTGGTTCTGGTTTTCAGTACTCCATATATGTATAAGTTAAAAACCTGCTGATATCATGGTTAGTCAGGTGATGGTGATAATATTTAAATGTGTTGTACACGTACAGTCATGCCGACTAAAGCTAATTCGGTGTGTAATCACGCTGTTGGATATACAGCTGTTGTGTGTATGCACATCTGTTATGTTCAGTGACAAGACATACAGATGCACACATCATTAAAGAGAAGTTTTCAGAAAAAAATCTATCAATGGCATCTTTGGAAAATCCAAATACAGCAATACATTATCTAATGAAATTAATCTGTATCAAGGGCGAGCTCATAAGTTAAAATGTTTGTTAGATGAAACAAAAATTCCCATCAGAAATAACAGAAAGCCAATTAATCCATTCCAACCCCCTCCAAAACACATATAACCTGCACAGACACGGGTATTTGACCTAATATAGTAAAGATAAACATGTCAAAACGATAAAACTCAACTCATCGTTCACGTGACAGGCAGGGGGTGGTGCGTAACACAGGAGGAGAATTTTGTGCATGTGCACGCTACGAATGCCAGCGAGGTAAGGCTCGTGGTGAGCTCCCACAAGGTCAGGGATTCTCAAATAATGTTGTGAGCCCCCCTTGAGGGCGCGGTGTGAAGTCAGGAGTATGACCCTGGGGAACATGCTTTTTTGCCATACTGTACTAGAATTAAGTGTAATTGCACATCCTCTACAGTAGGTGTCAGTGGCGCTCTCATTGTGTTCCCTATGGTGTAGGAAAAAGGGACAGAGGAAACGATATGAAGTACAGTAAACACTATTTATAGTCACACGTGGGGTGCTGGGGGGTGAAATGTCTTTTTTTTTCTTCCTAAAGGGGGGGTCACAGAATATAATTGAGAAGCACTGCACAAGGTGTTCTCAGAGCATGGAGGAATACACACGGAAGAATATGAGGCTGATTGGCCCAGGAAAGCTACTTCCTCAGCAGAGCTCGTGAATCAAAATTTTGCTGGTCGGATGGGGCAGATTTTTGGTGGAAATTCGTTATAAGGGGCACTCGTAAGTCAAGGTACTGTAATTCTGTTCTGTATAAGCCAATAAACAAACAGTGGTAAGGTAGTGTGAAGTGTTATCGATAATTTCAATTAATTTCTGATAACAACATATTTGGAATATTTGACACGAACAATTCTATCATTAACGAGAGCAGTCAGGGAGCGCAAACCTCCACCAATCTGAAAAACATTACAGAAAGTACCCAGCATGCCTCCTGTACCAAGAACACCGACTGCGCCTTTTATAATCCTTCCTGTTTCACTGGATTCAGAATTTATTTCCAAATAATCTCCATAATCTAATTGGGTCTTCCTTGTCCAAAGCCCCGCCTCAAAACAAAATTTCATGAAAAGCCACATCTAACTTTTTTTTACGTAATGTTTTTCCCCTGATGAAGCCAGAATAAACCCTGGCACAGATATGAAAGTAGTACCGGCTCTGAAGTACCCATGATGCATTGCTCAACATGGCACCACACTACCTAAAACATATTTATATAGAATTCACTAGCAGTTTCCCAAGCGAGTGAGTTGCATGTTGTCATACACACCCAAAATAGCAAGTGAAAGAATTGCACAACTTTAAAGTGGTTGCTCATGATAACCTTTTCAATGGCTCGAGGAAGGAATTGCTACACGTATTTAGACACAGCGTTACTGAGAATGTTAACTAAGCGATGCAGCAAAAAAAAAAAAAAAAATTCGTTCATGTCTGTTATGAGGCTAATGTTATGTAATGTCATCGCGTATGTTGAGTATTTCACTGAAATAAGTCACCGACACCCCTGAGCAAGGTCTCAACCACAAGTGTGCCTCTGTTCACCCAGCAGTATAAACGGTACCAGTAAAAAATATATACTGGGAAGGTAACCTTTGATGGACTTGCGTCCCTTCCAGGAGGAGTTGAACTCCTGGTTGCTTCACGCTATGGAAACTGGAGATAAGCTCCGGCCTGATGAGCCACTAGGCTCGGGTGGAAAAAGCCCAACAGACTACCTACCCACACTGGCGTAGTGGTTAATGTGTCCACCTCAAAGCAAGAAGGTCCTGGGTTTAAATCGTGGGCGTGGCAAGTGCTTCTGTACGGAGTTTGCATGTTCAAGTAGGTTTTCCGTCACGGTCCACCGATTTTCTTCTCACAGTCCAAAGACGTGCACATGAGGCTAATTGGCTGGTCCAGATCATCTCTGAATGTCAATGGTTGTATCTGTATTGGCTTTGTGATGGACTGGCAAGCTGTCCAGGGTAGGCTCCAGTCTCCTTGTAACCCTGGTAGGATTAATGACAGATGGATTATTGAATGACATGCCATCTGACTCGAGTGTTCTACAAATGGGAATGAAACCATGTGGGGTTTACATAAGTGGAGCACAGATTTAAACAGGAAGTGTTTAAGATAATTATGTCTTTGTTTCTCGGAAAAAGATCCTTAGTTCTGGTTCATTACATCATTCCCAAGCTACCATTCATTCACTGATTCATTTTCGGAACCGCTTAATCCTAATTAGAGTCACAGGGAGGCTGGCACCCATCTCAGCCAACACCAGGCAAGGGTGCGGTACATGCTGGACGGCTCATCCGACCATCGCACAGCCAAATCTCACATAACCATTCATACTCAGACCTCGGGGCAATTTGGAACAGCCAATTAACCTACTGTGCGTGTTTTTGGACTGTGGGAGGAAACCGGAGCACCCGGACGAAACCCACACAAGCACGTGGAGAACATGTCTCCGTACAGAGACACCCGAGCTGGGAATCGAACTCAGGACCTTTCTTGCTGTGAGACAAATGTGCTAACCACTATACCACCACCACCATGCCTCCCGAAGCTACCAATCAAGTTTTAATAAGCATCTGTTGCTTTAATCTGACGCCACAGAAAGAGAAAAAGTTTTCCGTATCACTTGTTCAATCTGGACCCGTCACCTTTACCATCATTTCTTTATGTTCACAGAGGAAGGGGTTAAAAACACACTGAAGGAAAATGCGGAACTGCAGAAGAAAAATAAGGACCATCAGGCCTGAGAATGAATAACGACGTTTTCTTTGTTCTGTGCTCGACTTCCTGTTTCACGTGGTTTGGATTTTTGGACGGCTTCCTGTTTTTGTCTTGTTAGACAATGATTTGGATTTTGGCTTTCGTAAATATTCCATTGAATTTCTCTGTTATTCAGGGAATCGTTCGATTCAGATGAGTAAGATGAGGCTTGGAAAATGTGGCGTTAACACAGTCGTTCATTCTAAAGTTTTCAGCGGCTTGAGGAAGGAAGAAATAACCGGCATTTGTTTACAGGACATTAATGTGCTGGGGGTTCGAGTCGTTCCGCAGGTGATTCGACACCATCCAAGGCTTTTATATATGAGGCAGATTCGTGTGTTTAATTCAGATGACATCATCAGGTGTTTAGTATAATTGGGGATCTTCGCAGTTATTTTTGAATTCCATGCTCATACCTTAATCTTTTGTAAACTTAAATCCAGAATAAACATGAGCTCATGGAGAGTGCATACCTCCACCAAGTCCAGAAACCAAAATATCAGAAATCTTCCTCTTTTCAATTATAAAAATCCTTGAAAACATTTGCAGAATTTGATTCCGGATCATCTCCAAACTCCTCCTTGTCTAAAGCCCCGCCCCTGATAGGAATTTCATGAAAATCCACTTATAACGTTTTTTTACAATAAATAACAGGAAGTATATAGCACCCCCTATCTGCATATCTCACAATGTTAAAAGGCCATTTTAAAAATCCATGGATTCAGAATTTCATTTTAATCATCACCGTCGTGCAGAGTGTTCGTTGTGCAAAGACACAAATACGTATGGAAGAAATTCCATGAAAATCCAAACAAACAACATTTTGTGTAATCCTGCTAACAAACAAACAAATAAACAAACAAACACACACACACACACAATCAGAGAGTAAAACACAATCACCAGGGTGGAAGTAATAATAATAATAATAATAATAATAATAATAATAATAATAATAATAATTGTAGTGTGGCAGTGGTGGCCTGGTGATAAAAGGTGCTGGATCGCTGATCCTAAGGTTGGGGTTCGAGTCCCGCTCTCCACAAGGGTGTCACTGTCCCCCCCAGTGCACTAACCGGGTTATTGAAGGCTGGCCATGTCTCTCACTGTCTATGGTGAGAGGTTCATGTAAAAGAACCATTGCTGACTTTCAACAAGAGTTGGCTGCAAAGCCGTCAGCATGTTTCTGCCCTGTGATGGCCTGGTGAGCTGTCCAGGGTGTACTCTGCCTTCTGATATGGGCGCCAGCCTCCCCGCGACCCTAATTAGGATTAAGCGGATACAGGAAATGAACAGAACTGATGAATAATAGTAGTAATATTAATATTAATAATAATAATAATAATAATAATAATAATAATAATAATAGTAGCCCCTTCCCCAGAACATCAAAATCAAATTTGACAGTTAGACATCTGATGCTGTTAAAAAGTTCTTGCTGTCAAATATTAATCCTTTACACACGAATCCAGAAAGACAGACGTCAGCAGAGTGCACAGGAAACACAGGATGAACGACGCTGGCTCATTCAACCTGATTGATGTCCGTAGGGTATTAAAATTACACTGCAGCAGTCCGGCCGCCTCCTCCAGAGCAGAAACAACGAGTCCTTGCCAAGAATGACGAGGCCCGGTGCAGCGTGTACTTCTGCCCTCCATCCCTTTTTTTTTTTTTTTTTTTTTTTCCCTAAGAGCCTTTCAGATAACACTATCGAACAGCAGGAGAAAGCATCATTACACCAGAGGTCTAGAACAGCCCTGCGATACAAGAGACAGTAAAAACAAGGGCGCGTTATTAGAATGCGAGTGCAAAGGCTTTCTTTTATTCTGGGAATTGAGGGGCGTCTGGTCAAACTCATCTTTGTATCCAGGCAGAAAGGGTGGATTAGTGAAATTACCCAGAATGCCTGAGCAGACTGGAATGAAAGCTCAACCACCAATCCCCAACTGCATACCCCATTATGGTTCTGTATTCTTCTGCAGTGTGCTTACCTCAGCACGCTGCAGCCTGGCCGGAGAATATCTCTCCCCCCACTTCCTGTATCGCTCCTGCTCTTCTTAAATATCAGGTCAGCTCACTTTCCAAATCACTTATCTTTAAAATCTACACTTTTTTACTCCAACGCTCTCTCTCTCTCTCTCTCTCACACACACACACACACACACACACACACACACACATACAGGTACACCCCGGCTACCCACGACCCAGCACGACACTCGACATTCTCAACACCATTACCATAAATGCTGCTTTAGTATATTTACTTTATTATAAAGTCACATCCAGAATCGATGGGATCCTGCAGCTACCCTGCCGTTCCTGAGTTCCGTCTCTTTTAAAGGAAGCTGTCATCAATCCCGTTTCCATTTTAATAGCGCCGCTTGACTCGGCTCAGTACTCGAGTTAACGACGGGTCCATTTTATTCATGTTGGACATTTCAGCCATAATGATGCATTCATTAATTATTTAATTTCACAAACGGCTTAATCCTACTAGGGTCATTGGGACGCTGGAGCCTATATTGGCCAAATCTGGGTGAAGGCTGGGTCCACCTCGAGCAACTCGCCAGTCCATCGTAGGGCCGATACACACGCAAACATCCATGAACACTCACACCAAGGTACGCTGTGGAACGGATACTGATACGAACGTATGTTTCGACTCATTCATTCATTTATTTGTTCATTTTCTAAGCTGATTCATCTTAATTAGGGTCATCAAGAGGCTGGCGCCCATCTCAGCCAACTCAAGCTTTCCCACTCACTCTCAAACGGTGGCGCGGTGGTTATGACGTTCCCCTCACAGCAACAAGGTCTCAGCGTTTCTGTGTGGAGTTTGCATGTTCTCCCTTTGGTCACATGGGTTTCATTCGGGAACTCAGGTGTCCTCCGACAGTCCAAAAAAGGTGCACAGTAGGCCGACTGGCTGTTCCAAATCACCCCTAGGTGTGAGAGTGAGAGCTTTTTGACTGTAAGAGGAAACTGTAAGAAAGCAACGCAAGCACATAGAGAACAATGCAAACTTCACACAGACGTGTCCTCGAACCTCGAACCTTCTTGCTGTGAGGCGGCCGTCGTAACACGTACACACCTTTCCACCGTCAACCATTTGATCTTCTCACCTGAACGAGAAATGACCTGTGTCAGGACCTACGCCAGCAAGTTCTAGCATGAGTCCCACAGGAATAGCAGTAATGACTTGAATAAAGGTGATGCGCGGCGGTTCTAGAGCTCGAGATGTGACGAGTAGCGACCCCGCGAGCAGCTATGGTTTTAATAAAGCTGGCCGGATCCCAGCAGGCTCACAGGGAGCTCAGTTACACGGCGAATATCAGGTTGCACCGAACAAGGCTCTGTGTATTTAATGTTATGCGCACGTTGACCGTGACAGCCCTCCAGCAGAAACATTCTGCCGTTCCGACTGCGCTCCTCAGAAGATATAAACCACACCGACGCACCTGATGGTTGACGAATATTCATTTGAATGTTTATCTGTTAAATGAGACATAAATAGAGTTCACCGTGCAATATTCATTCATTCATTTTCTAAACCAATTAATCCTAATTAGGGTCACGGGGAGGCTGATGCCCATGTCAGCCAACTCTAGGTGAAGGCAGAGTGCACCCTGAACAGCTCGCCAGGCCATCGCAGGGCAGAAACACACTGACAGCTATGCAGCTCCTCTTTATGAAAATCAGCAACGGTTCTTTTACATGAACCTCCAGCACGGACAGCGAGAGACACGGCCGGCCTTTGATAACCCAGTTAAAGCACTCGGAGGGGCAGTAACAACCTGTTGAGAGTGGGGCTTGAACCCCCAACCTTGGGATCAGTGATCCAGCACCTTCACCACCAGACCACCACTGCCCCTTTAGTGTAACACAATCCATAAAACATTTATTAAATACATCCTGCTGCAGCCCCGATCTACGAGTGCGGTATAAAGTTGATTTACACTCTCCGTGTTCACGCTGGTAAAATGGAATCTAAAACGTGGTGATTCCAACTACTCTGCATTTACGCAGAGATACACACGAATGCCACCAAACAGAACTAATTGTGAAACTGGAAAGATGTGGCGTCGGATTGCAGCGAACACTCGGATCTCTACGTCGCCTGCATCAGCCGACAGCGAACTCGACGGGTCCTGGGATTGAAAATTAATCAGTGCGATCGCATTATGCTATTCCAGATGGAAGTGAGACAGAGCAGGATGCCAGATGGACTTCAGAGGCCTTGGCATGACACCCAGTCCATAAACGGGGAAGCCATGACCTAATGGTTACAGAAGCAGGTTTTGGACCTAAAGGTTGTTGGTTTGATTCCCAAACCAGTGGGAAAAATTCATGGTGGGGGGTTTCATTGCAACTTGCTCTTGAGCAATGCACCTGAGCAGCTCTGAGTGTGTGTGTATGTGGGGGGGGGGGGGTATAATTTCCCTTATGGGCCCATTACATGCAGAGTTGCTAAATCTGTATTACCAACACTATATCGTATTTGAAGGAAGCCCATTTCAGCTGCTTGTATCCGTGACCTTGTTCTGTCGTTACTACCCAAAGCTCCTGACCATAGGTGAGGGTTGTAACGTAGATCGACTGGTAAATTGAGAGTTTTGCTTTGCGGCTCAGCTCCTTCTTCACCACGACGAACCGGTAAGGGCTCCGTTTAACAGCAAAGTCTGCAGCAATCCATCTGTTGATCTCCCGCTGCATCCTTCCCTCACTCGTGAACAAGACCCCAAGATACTTAAACTCCTCCACTTGGGGCAAGATCTCATTCCCAACCGGGAGGGTACATTCCACCCTTGTCCGACTGAGAACCATGGCCTCGGATCTGGAGGTACTGATTTTCAACCCGGCCGCTTCGCACTCGACTGTGAATCGCTCCAATGAGGAGCTGGAGGTCCTGGCCTGATGAAGCCAAAAGGACAAAATCATCCACAAAAAGCAGAGACGAGATCCGACGGCCACCATGCCAGAACCCCTCAAAGCCTCGGCTGCGCCCAGAAATTATGTCCATAAAAATTATGAACAGAATTGGTGACAAAGGACAGCCTTAGCGGACTTCAACCCTCACTGGAAACGAATTTGACCTGTTGTTACCAATACGGACCAAACTCTGGCTCCGGTGATACAGCGATCACATGGCCCATAGCAACGCCCCACAAGATAGCCCAAGAGACACGGTTGAAAAGTTGACCCTATGGAGCGAATAGAGTTAGGCATGAGTGCTCCAGCCAGGACGAAAACCACATTGTTCCTCCTGAATCTGAGGTTCGACTATTGGTTGGATCCTCCTCTCCAGTCCTCCTGTACAGACCTTCCCGGGTAGGCTGAGGAGTGTGATTCCTCGATAATTGGAACACACCCTCTGGTCCCCCTTTTTAAAAAGGGGGACTACCACCCTGGTTTGCAAATCTAGATGTACAGCCCCCGATGACCACACAATGTTGCAGAGACGTGTCAACCAAGACAGTCCTACAGCATCTTGAGCCCTGAGATATTCAGGGTGGATCTCATCCAACCCCGGAGTCCAACCACCAAGGAGCTTTTTGACTACCTCGGTGACCTCCACTCCAGTGATGGGCAGACCCCAGCCAAACCCCCAGGGTCTTCCTCCTCCACGGAGGGCGTGTTGGTGGGATTGAGGAGGTCCTCAAAGTATTCCCTCCAGCTCTCAACGACTTCTCCAGTCGAGGTGAGCAGCTCCCCACCTCCACTATAAACAGTGTTTGTAGAGAACTGCTTCCCCCTCCTGAAGTGTCAGATGATGGTCTAGAACATTTTTTGAGGCCAACCGATAATTACTCTCCAGGCCCTCACCGAACTCCTCCCACACCCGAGATTTTGCATCTGTGACAGCGTCGGCTGCAGCACGTTTGGCCTGCCTGTACCTGTGGTTGTAGCTCTGCCGGAGGTGGGAGTTAAAGGCCCCTTGGACAGGGGACTCCGCCAAACCTTCCCAGCAGACCCTAATTACACACTTGGGCCTACCAGGTCTGGAAGGCAATCTCCCCTGCCATCGAAGCCAGCTCACCACCAGGTGGTGATTGGTTGACAGCTCAGCTCCCCTCTTCACCCGAGTGTCTAGAACATACGGCCGCAAATCCGGGAACAGGACTACAAAGTCGATCATCGAACTGTGACCTAGGGTGTCCTGGTGCCAAGTGCACTTATGGGCACACATGTTCGAACATGGTGGTCGTGATAGACAAACTGTGACGAGCACCGAAGTCCAACAAACGAAACACCAATCGGGTTCAGACTGGAGAGACTATACCTACCGATCACACCCTTCCAGGTCACACTGCCGTTGCCCACATGGGCGTTGAAGTTGAAGTCTCCTATATACTGTGTATATACATATATATTATCCAAGTAAATTTGGCATCGCCTACCCTAGGCTAGCCCAGAGACAAGCTAATTCAATTTGAGTCGTTTTCGACTTACGTCGTCTCTCCTGGAACTAATTAATGACGTAAGCCAAGGTATACCTGTATTCTGGTTTCTTCCCACAGACCAGAGACATGCACATTTAGTTCATTAGCTCTTCCAAGTTGCCCCAAGGTGTGAGTGTTGAGTGAGAGTGTGAATGGTTGTGGGTGTGTGTGTTTGTGTTGGCCCTATGATGGTTTGTTGAGCTGTTCAGGGGACCGATCACCTTCACCCAGAGTCGGCTGAGATAGACGGCAGCCTTCCATGACCTTAATAGGATTGAGTTGTTTGTAAATGGGTGGATTGTTTTAAGGACATCATGAATGTACAGTAAGACTCTGCTCTTAGATATGTATCTCAAACACTGTTCACATCCCACGACATCCTTTCCAGGCTTAATGTTTTCTTTTCATGCAAAGAATCATTTAATATTCAATTCATTTTCTGAACTGCTTCAGGATCACGGGGAGGCTAGTGCCCATTTCAGCCAACTGGGAGCGAGGGCAGAGTACACCCCAGACAGCTCGCCAGGCTATCACAGAGCAGAAACACGCTGACGGCTCTGCAGCTCCTCTTGTCGAAAGTCAGCAATGGTTCTTTTGCATGAACCTCTCAATAGACAATGAGAGACATGGCTGGCCTTGGATAACCCGGTTAGCCACACACAGGGGACAGCAGTGACAGCCACTGACAGTGGGGCTTGAACCCCCAATCTTAGGATCAATGATCCAGCACCTTAGCACGAGGCCACCACTACCGTCCACCGAGCCATCACTGCCTATTCAGATAAAATGTAAAGAAACATTTACATCACGTAAACACTAATGATTTCTACAGTTGGTCTGGGCAGAGTCCCAAAACTGCTGCTGGCGGTTGAAATTAAAGCCTTAACGGAGGCGTCCTAACAAGTGATGTGAAAAAAAAAAACCCAACAACATTAAGACATTAGATCTGTTGCCCACATCAATCAAATGTTGAAGTACTTGAAATGTTCGAACATGATGAATTACTTCATGATGTGTTGAAGTCCTTGAGATGTATAAACACCATAACTGAATTTATGACTCTTAGATGCTTCACTGTAAAACGTAGCATTATGGGTAGTGTCTATTTATAGCCTATATAATCTGTGTTTGTACTGATCTCTCATGCATGAAAGGTGGCTCAAAAACATAATGTGAACCATGCTTCGTTTTCAGCTCCTGCGGTTCCCTGCGATAATGACGGCAGATGTATTCTATTAGAATGGAACTGGAGAACGATCTGAGCGGCGCCTACGAATACACACTAAGCATCCACAATGGGAAGCCAATACATCAATGAGCACCATACACACACACACACACACACACACACACACACACACACACACACACACATCACACATACACACAGACAATTCAGATACCAGGCCCAGACACTCCGAGAAGTCAGCAACGATACCTCAAAACTAGAATCACACTCAGAGTGGACGGTACCTCTGCCCAACAGCGTGGGTAATGCAGAAAATGGGTCCCACGTGGGAACTGGTTTTAATTAATTACCCATGCATGCCTCTTCCAATATATTCTACAGTACATGGCTATAGTATCACTCACTCTCACTCATTTATCGAACCGCATCCTATCTGGGTCATGTGCAGGCCCATGTCATATGACGAAGGTGAGTTACACCCTGAACAGCTTGCCAGACAATCGCAAGGTGGCCAGTGACAGGATGGGTAGTGTTTGACCCTTCAAGGTCACTTAAGGTCACTAGCTTTCATTTGAAAGTCTATGTATGGTTTCCTATTAGTGTACTGTACCATCGTAACAACATGTCTGTTGATACACTATAAACACTCTATCTCCAAATCATGTAACCTTGGTCTGACCTTCACCATTGACCTCATTCATTCATTCAATTTTCTGAACCGCTTAATCCTAATTAGGATCGCAGGGAGGCTGGCACCCACCTCAGCTGACTCCAGGTGAGGGCAGAGTATACCCGGGACAGCTTGCCAGGCCATCGCAGGGCCAAAACACGCTGACTGCTGGGCAGCTCCTCTTTTCGAAAGTCAGCAATGGTTCTTTCACATCAGCCTCCCACCATAGATGGTGACAGACATGGTTGGCCTTTGATAACCCAGTTAAGCTGCACTGGGGGCACCAGTGACCTCAACTTTCCAAAATAAAATTATACCCTGGCACTTCTTGGGTAGGGTAGCACGTCCACCAAGTTGAGTGAAATTCATGCATGGGTGTGGTCAGGATTTTGCTCAAAGCAAATGAACTCACAACAAACCAGCTAATCAACACCAGTGATACCAATACCTCCAAGTAAAATGTAAGGTGATGGAAATACAGAAGTGCAAAGCATCAAAAATGGTGAAAATTCTCTGTCTGTAGTCATATGGGCAAAGTTTTTTTTCCACTTCCAGAAGTTTAGCTTATCGCAATTATTTCCTCTGCAGTTTCATCTTTTTCTGCCATATACAAACTCTCATTAAATATTTATACAGACATTAATAAAAGAAAATAAATCTTAGAACGAAGAAATAAGCAGATCCTTGTTGCCTCTAGATCAGTGGTTCTTAACCTTGTTGGCGGTACCGAACCCCACCAGTTTCATATGCACATTCACCGAACCCTTCATCAGTGAAAAATAAAAATATGATTTTTTTTACAAATTCAAGACATAGGTACTGTTGTGTTCTTGTATTCCCATCTCCATGCAGTTTCACGAAGTATTCCTTTACTTTTGCCGGTGCGAGACTAGAGTTGCTCACCTTGGCATCGCAAATCATTCAGATAGGATGCTGAGTCCCATCACGTTCCGTGATGCATGTGAATCCATGTTGTACATATTCGTCCGACCACTTTCTTTATTTGCTCGACATAGTTAGTATGGATTAAAATATTCCGAAAAAAATCTCACGACTTCACACATTGACTACTGAGCGGGCTAAATTCCCCGCGACACTGATTGGCCAAGCAATGTAATGTGATCATCTGCAGCCAGTGATGGCCAAGCGAGGCGTGTAATCATTAATTGACATGATGAGTCGGGTGTGTCCTGACCTCCGTGGCAGAGGCTCCGCCGAACCCCTGAGACCGACTCACCGAACCCCTAGGGTTCGATCGAACCCAGGTTGGGAACCACTGCTCTAGAAGCTGCCTATGGCTAGTGTATGTCGCTTATTTCTTACAAAGCCTCACGTGTACCTTAATGTAACGTCATGTAATATCAATCATTAAGGAAACAATTTTCCCCGATTACTGTGGAATTAAACATAAAACTAGAGTAGTTAGAAGAGGATTTGTAGAGTTATGAGTGTTCTTAGCTAATGCACATGATGCTAATCAAGGCTATCACTAGGTCCTTTACCTTTAATAATGGTTTTTAAACCAATTGGGATACTGTAGGTAACTGGGAACTACTCTGATAGGGACTACAAATAGGAACACTGGAAATAAGCTACACTCCATCTCACCCTATCCTCTGCATCTTCTACTCTTACTCCAACGACCTTCATGTCCGCCTTCACCACATCCATAAATCTTCTCTTTGGTCTTCCTCTGGGCCTTCTGCCTGGTAGTTCCAACCTCAGCATCCTACTACCAATATACTCACTATCCCTCCTCTGTACATGTCCAAACCATCTCAATCTAGCCTCTCTGACTTTGTCTCCAAAACATCTAACATATGCTGTCCCTCTGCTGTACTCATTTCTGAACAGAAATGAAATGAAACAGAAAACAGCATAAATGAAGAAAAAAAAGATATTTCCTTCCCTTACTTTTCCCTCCAGGTGCTCTTCCTTTCAACATTTCCTTTAAAAATTTCCTTTAAACATTTTCCCAAGCAAAATGAGCCAATCAACACGAATGTCAACTTTAGCACAAGGCATATTGAACCAATCAAAACTTTAGCACATTGCAAGCTGAACCAATCAAACACAAACAAAAGCACATGGCCAGGAACGTCTTTAAATGTATGAAGTTAGTGAGCAGGAGAATCGGATGAAAACTACTTTCTCATCGCTCCATTCATTCAGAGCATCCCATAGTTTTGCTGTAGCAGTTTCTAATGGTTCTAATGGCTCATCACACAACAAAATATTTATATATATATATATATATATATATATATATATATATACACACAGGCGCTCCCCGACTTATGTTCATTCGTCTTACATATTTTCCGATTTTACGTTTAAAAAAAAATTGTCAAATTTTGAGTTTAGCGTGCTCTCTGTTGTACGAGACGTACCTACCTAGTACGCTGACATAATGACGAATGACGTAATGACGTTGCGTCCATTGTATACAAACGACAGACTGAACGTGCCCCTCCTTCTTTCGAGTTGTCGTCTCTGTGATCTTTGTATTTACACTCTTTTGCAGACTTTTGTAACCCTAAGCAAATATGGTTGGTCAGAAGTGTAAGCCTACTGGTGATGGTGGTAATCAGAAAAAGCGGCAAGCTATTTCGTTAGAAATGAAGCTATTATGGCTATTATCCAGAAAATTGATGTTGGTGAGAAACATGCGAATGTTGCACGTTTCTTCCAAATGGCTCCGTCGACCATCGGAACCATTTACAAGCAGAAAGTTCTCATCATAGAGAATGTTAAAGGTTATATTTGATACTGTATTTGATATTTGATGAGTGAATTTGATTAAAATGTATCTATTTGAAATTATTTTGCTTGAATTTAATTTATTTGAAATTAATCTTGACATTATTTGATATATTTGATATTATTTTACAATGTTATGTTTATAATAATTGACAACTTAAATTTTTTTTTATTCACCTTATGTTCAGCCGTCCGGAACCAAACTAAAACGTATAAACTGTATATATATACATACAGACACTCCCCAACTTACATATATATATATATATTTTTTTTTTTAATATATATATATACACATACATACACACAGGGATCTCTCACTTTCTGCGGTTAATTGGGACAACGATCCCCTTGTGACCACCGAATTCTGCGAAATAGGATCAACCCCCCCATTGATGTATACGCACATGTATATGTGTATATAATATTAATAAATACATATTCAATGTTATAAATACTTATAATAACAATTAAACATTCAAAAAAATGCATAAGATGTAAATAAAATATAAATACACACACATCCAGACGCGCACACACAGATGCGTGTGTGTGCACTCAGATGCGCACCTCACAACAATGTAAGTAGTTTTGCTGGGAGGTTTAGGGTTGTTTTTTGTTTTGTGTTTATGGGGTTTTTTGGCATAATTGGCTTTGTTTTTGCCACATTTTCCATAATATTTTCCCATATTCTTCCTTAATTTCCTAATGACTATTAAAAAAAAAAAAAAAACAGGAAGTCACATGAATTGAAGCGTGACGTTGCGAGGGATCCCTGTATGTATATATATATATATAAATATAAAGGGGAAGGTGGTCTAGTGGTATAGGGTGCTGGATCGCTGATCCAAATGTTGGGGGTTCAAGTCCCACTCTCCACAAGGTTGTCACTGTCCCCCCAGTGCAGCTAACTGGGTTATCAAAGGCGGGCCATGTCTGTCACTGTCTATGGCGAGAGGTTGATGTAAAAGAACCATTGCTGACTTTCGAAAAGAGGAGCTGCAAAGCCGTCAGCGTGTTTCTGTCCCTTGCTAAAACGGTTGTGACAGGAAGGGCATCCGACGTAAAAACCTCTGCCAAATCAAACGTGCGAATCAGATGATTTGCTGTAGCGACTCCCAAGTAAAAGGGAAAAAGCCGAAAGGAAGACAGTCATACATACACACACATATATATATATATATATAGGCGGCACGGTGGCGTAGTGGTAGTAGACATCCGCCTCACAGCAAGAAGGTTCCTGGCCTGGGCGTTTCTGTGTGGAGTTTGTAAGTTCTCCCCGTGCTTGTGTGGGTTTCCTCCCACAATCCAAAGACATGCGCCGTAGGTTAATTGGCCATTCTAAATTGCACGTAGGTTCACATTGTGCAGAAGGCAATGGCAAACCGCTGCACTAATCCTGCCAAGAAAACCTCCATGAAGATGATAACCAGGGCGTTATCCTTCATGGCAGGTCACCAATGGTCATCCTACTACTCAGGCACTATATATATATATATATATGATTATAATGAGGTAAGCTTTATTTTTTTGTTTATTTATTTTTCCATATATTTTTTGTAAACCGACATATAATCACGAACGACTTAACTCAAAACATCTTAAGTGGAAGTATAGCTGTACACAGTGTCTAAAGGAAGTGCAAGATTCGACGAGACAAAGGGACTTCTCAGAGAAGGAAGATGTGAAGAGTTGGCACCTGGAGGGAAAAACGCAAACCCTATTTTTGCAGGAGTGTTTCTTGAAGGGAAGCTGCAGGAGGACGGACTGTAGTGGGAGCCACGAAACGCAACGTGATTAGGAAGAGAAACCCACAAGCACTCTGGCTGACCCCTTAGCTTTTCAAACACAAGCCAAGATTTTTTGCTCTTTTCTTTTCTTTCTGTCTTTTATAAAAATAAATGAAATGCTCCTTTAAAACGGGTCCGTAAACACCTTTCTAACGACGTGTGTGATGTTCTCCCCATCCCCATACACTTGTGTTTATCAGTCAGTGATGGTTATTTTCAGAACGATTAAATGACCTGCATGTGTGAGTTTTGTTGAACTAGCTTTTTAAATCTGTTTTTCTGGTGTCCACATGTGCCTATAAGTAGAGTTATTATTATCACAACATGCTAACGTGGCCACATAATGGCTTATCGCTGCAACCAGATGTTAGCAAGAAGCCTCAACAACATCAGAGTGGATTAGCAGAGGTGGTGGGCGCAACCAGATGTTCTGATCCATTCAGAAATGGGAAGCATGCTAGGGAATAGCATTTGAACGGGAAACTAATACCTCGGCTTATCTTATTTCTTTAAATATGCTCTATAGGGTCAAAAACCAGATCAAACTCTATTTAAAAGCATCTCTTAAATCTTTCACACACAAAAAATGGTCATTTTAGGAACTTTTCTCTTTAAGTTTTATTACTTCTGAGCACAAATTGGACCGGAAAAACAATGTCTGATTAAACCTAGAAAGCTAACTGAAGACACACACGGAATCTTTAAAATTAACAGATGCTACACGCTACGAAAAGTTCCTTCCGATCAGATTGAGGTATGCACTGCAAAATGATGAGTATAAAATTGCTAACGAGTCTAATCCTCCATTTCACAAATTAACAAGGAATGAGGTTTAATGTTTAGTGTACACATCGGATTTCTGTTCATAAAATTGCTGTTAGTACAGTAAATGCTGGCTGATTTCAAACGTTTATGGAGTCGAGTGCAGCAGTGCCCCCAGTGGTTGTAAGAAGGATTGTATTAGGAAGCAAGAAGTTAAGCTGGGGCTAATTTCTTCTAAACCTCGTGTGTAGATTCATATAAACCAATCAGTAATCTTCAGGTCAGATATCAGTTCTCGAATTCAGCTGATATTTTTCTGTAGCAGTGAATGAAAAGGCCCTCAACAAATAAAGCCATTGTGTATGAAAGTGAAAGCGATGGATTATTTTTTTATCCATTCATTCATTCATTTTCTGTTACCACTTAATCCTAATTAGGGTCGCGGGGAGGTTGGCCTCGATCCCAGCTGACTCTGGGTGAGGGCAGAGTACACCCTGGACGGCTCGCCAGGCCATCGCAGGGCGGAAACATATTGACGGCTTTGCAGCCGACTCTTGTTGAAGGTCAGCAATGTTTCTTCTACATGAACCTCACACCATAGACAGTGCGAGACATCGCCTTTGATAACCCAGTTAGCTGTACTAGGGGGGACAATGAAAACCTGATAAAAGTGGGTCTTGAACCCCCAAGCTTAGGATCAGTGATTCAGTACCTTTTACAACTAGGCCACCACTGCCCTCATTATTTTTTCATTCATTTGTAAAACTGACTCATTATAATATGGTTAGGGAAAGGCTGTAAGTAAGCATCTCTGGGTCAAGGTGAGGCACACCCCAAACAGCTCTCCAGTCCATCGCAGGGTCAGCAGACACAGTCATTCACACTCACTTTCACTCCCAGGGGCAAACTGGAACAGCCACTTAGGGAACTGTGAAAGTCTATGGACTGTGGAAGAAGGAAACCCATACAAGCGCAGAAAGAACATGCAAACATACTCCATACTGAACACTCTCGCTAAACCCAGAACTTGACCGCAGGACCGTCTTGCTATAAGGCAGATGTGCTTACCTCAATACCACCATGCCACCCCTGGAAGTCCATATATGGGCTCATATTAGTGTTCCACAGTAACAGCATGTCTATTAGCAGCATTAGTTTTGTGGTTATAACTGCTTTGGCTGCAAGACTTTGTGACTGTGTTCTGACCTTCTCCTTTGAGTTTGGCAGTCCAAAATCAAATTGTCTATGGGATACGGGTAGGGTAGTGGTCCCACCAAGTTTGGTGAAAATTCCTGCATGGGAGTGGTCAGGATTTTGTTCCAATACAAATTGAAAAAAAACTGACAAATATTTCCAGGGATGGATGGACAAACATTACCTTTAGTGTTTTGAGGTGGAGGTAATTACCTGATTTGAAATCAGTTCAGTTCATCGTTTTCTGTACCCGCTTCATCCTAATTAGGGTCACGGGGAGGCTGGTGCCCATCCCAGCCAACTCAGGGCGAGGGCAGAGTACACCCTGGACAGCTCGCCAGGCCATCGCAGGGCGGAAACACGCTGACGGCTTTGCAGCTCCTCTTGTCGAAAGTCAGCAATGGTTCTTTTACATGAACCTCACACCATAGACAGTGAGAGACATGGCCGGCCTTTGATAACCCAGTTAGCTGCACTAGGGGGATTTGAAATCATTTGTCATAAAATCCTAATAGCTAGCAATCGCTATTTGTATTATATTTTATCGCCTTCCATCTTATACCGACCGCCGCATGTCATTGAACAAACATATGCGTTTGTTTGTTGGTAAAAACTGCCACAGTACCGAAATCTGGAAAATGATAATAATCAGGATTTATTTATAAAGTGAATGTGATCTGGATCCTCTCACAACTGGAAGGTAGACCCGTCCTCTCCCCAGCAGTATCAGAGATCAAGAGCTACGCAGTGATCCCGTTTAATCATTGAAGTTCTTCAGTTCTTCTGTTTCTATGAAGAAACACAGCCAGTCATCCAGAGTATCAGCTATCTTTCACAGGCAGCCTTGAGTCCATGAGAAGACAGGCCAAAAGAGCACCAACCCACACAATGTGTGAAGAAGTGTGTCTTCCCGTCAATTACGTCACTTCATCTTCTCAAAATACATCACGGGTGTACATTACTAACAGCTAACAGCTTCTTTTTTTTTTTTTGCCTTTCTTGAAGACGACCTAAATTGTGATCCAGCATGAATATGCTGGAGGTCAAATTCCAAAGCAAAAGGTTTAAACAGGAGGTTTATAATCCCTGCACTCTCACGACGATAAGCCAGGAATCAATCACAGGAAACGTGAACATGATTACAACCTCATCCAAGAGGAATGCAGGTTTTAGACCACTGGACTTTGAGGTTAAACCTCCCCAGGGTGCTATCATAATCTCGCTCTTAAACAGAAAACGGTTACACTTAGGAAAGTGGCACACCATGTGAGAGTCCGTAGAGCTCACGGATGGCTCTTGGCAGACGAATGCAAACTGGAGAGATGTCTCTGGGGCTCCCTGTGCAGACATTTTTTCATCCTTTTTCAGCTCTATTTGTGGATCGTTCAGAAGAGAAAGGCCAGAGGCTCAAAAGTTCGACCCCAACAACCTTCCAGCTTGGTTCTGAAGAATGAGATGAGCCTTTATTTCCAAGAGGGTAAGGCATTGTTCCGGAGCCAGAGCGAAGGTCCTATATGGTTTACACAAGGATACGTCTCACATTAGGTTCACATCCATCTTCCAAGTGCTCCAGTGTATCGCATTTTAATTTTCCATGATCACAAACGTACAAAGTAGAAGAAGAAAGTTTTAATGAGTAAAGAGAAGGGTTTATTATTATTTGTTTATATCTTCAGAGCCTCTCTGGCAGCTGTGGCTCATTTGTAAAATCCAGCAGAGTATGTTTGTGCCTTAGATACACATCTGGTTTAATAATTATTAGTCTATCATTCAGTGGCGGAAAAAAAGACGAGCGCTAGTTCATGTGGTATTACCAATCAGTGCCTCTGTAGGACGCATAAACACCACTTCATTACTCATCTCAACCAGGGTAGAGCTTAATCTGCAGCATTTTAAAGACTACAAGACAAGACCATGGTTGGCACAGTGCTGTAGCTGTTAGCACATCCACCTCACAGCAAGGAGGTCTGGAGTACGAGTCGCACATTTGGCAAGGAGTTGGTTAATTAGCTGCATGCAGTTGCTGCTAGGTGTGAGATCTTTCTTCTGGTCTTGTCTCCACCCTTTTTTGTCATTTGATAGCACGTACCTTCAGATTACGGTTCTTTATTTTGTATTCGTGGTTGGAAGGTGGTGTGGTAAACATCTGGGCTTGAGTTACAGGCTCGGTGAAGGTGTTTCTGTATGGTTTGTATGCTCTCCTCGTCTCTTCCAGGTACCCAAGTTTCCTCCTACAGTCCAAGGCTTTCCAATTGGGATAATTGGCTCTTCGAAATTGTCCCTAGGTGTGAGTGGGTTTTCTTTAATTGTCGAGTGTATGTTGGCCCTGAAGTGAACTGGTGGGCAGTTCTGAGCAGTTGCCAAAGGTGCCAACATAGCAGTGCCAGGGCAGCTGGAGAGTGACACACAGTATTGAGAACCGCTGTAATATTTTAATCATTTTGAAAATCTTGAAGGTTTGTCAGTCGGTAGGCAGTGGTGTCCTGGTGGTAAGGTCACTGATCCCAAGGTTCAGGGTTCAAGCCCCACTGTCAACAGGTTGCCCCCCCACACACACACACCCCAATTGTAGCTAACTGGGTTATCAAAGGCTGGCCATGTCTCTCACTGTCTGTGATGGAGGTTCATGTAAAAGAACCATTGCTGACTTACAACAAGAACAGCTGCATAGTCGTCAGCATGTTTCTGCCCTGCGTTGGCCTGATGAGCTATCCAGGGTGTACTCTGCCCTTGCCCCGAGTTGGCTGGGATGGGCACCAGCCTCCCCGTGACCCTAATTAGGATGAAGCGGTTACAGAAAATGAACTGAACTGATTTTGAAAATCTTGAAGGTTTATGTCAGTCGGTAGGCAGTGGTGGCCTGGTGGTAAGGTCACTGATCACAAGGTTCAGGGTTCAAGCCCCACTGTCAACAGGTTGCCCCCCCCCAATTGTAGCTAACTGGATTATCAAAGGCTGGCCATGTCTCTCACTGTCTGTGATGGAGGTTCATGTAAAAGAACCATTGCTGACTTACAACAAGAACAGCTGCATAGTCGTCAGCGTGTTTCTGCCCTGCGATGGCCTGACGAGCTATCCAGGGTGTACTCTGTCCTTGCCCAGAGGCGGCTGAGATATGCACCAGCCTCCATGCAACCCTAATAAGGATTAAGCGGCTCAGAAAATGAATGAATGAATGCATATCAATGGTGATGGTTGATGGTGAACACTATCATTTTGTCAAGATGATGTCACTGTGGTCCGAACAGGTGTGGAACCACTATCAGAACCACCCTGTGCTAGACCAACTTAACACAGACACAAACAACCGTTCCCACTCACACTCATATTCTCATCTGTGAGTAGCCAGTGTGCATGTCTGTGGCCTGCTGGAGGAAACTGTAGTACTCAGAGGAAAACCATGCAAGCATGGAGAAAACAAACGAATTTCATGCAAAGATTCAAATCCTGAACCCGTCTCACTGTGAGACGACTGAGCTAAACACTGAGCCACCTGTTTTATATTAAAATACTTTTGTTGATGTCCAAGCTCTGGACCCTCACCCTGCTGTCCTGGAAGTCCAATTAAACCTTCTCCTGTAATTAAGGTCTTTCCAGCCACTGTAATCTCTAACAGGATATAAACTGGGCAGTGGATATCACAGACTTGGGAAACATGATCATTAATTACCAGTGTAAAGGAGACCATCAAGGTTTCGTCTGGTTTTTTTAGCCTGAGGTTTCTCAGCTGCACCACCAGATCATCTCGCACATTTTTGGTTTGATATCGAATAACTGGACTCTCCTTCTGTATCGCCTTCCTTCAAACCCTCCACCATCTCCTTTTTCCCGAGGCACCCCATTCAGGACTCGACATCGTGGAGAAGTCCTCAAGATCTTTTAGGATCAATCATGAAGTCTTCTTACCTTTCAGACCTCATACCTTCAGGTGTTGAGGATTACTCGGCTCGTTCTGTGAAGTGTAAGAGGTTCTGATGGCAGCAGGCTGTGCGGAGCTCGCTTTGTATTCAAGTTTGGTGCGGTGGAAGGATGATTGATGAGCCTGACTGTGCACGTGTTGGAGGTGTAGCGTATCGGTGAATGGGACACTTGTGAAATGAATGAGGAGAATGTAAGGAATACTAGTCAAGGACAGCGGTAATCCCATCTCAGTAATACATTACGATTTTTTTTCCCGTGCCTCAAGAGTTCAAGAGTCATTCAGACACAACACATTTACCCATGGTTCCCAAGTCTTGTATTTCAAGTGCGATAACTAAAGACTCATATAAACAAACTGCTATAAAACATTCAGCAGTAAATCAAACAAAATCATTGAGAAATTGTAGCTCAGACAATAAATCAAGAATATAAAGATATTGCCCCGAGCCTGTCCTTTCGTTATTGTGATACATCTTAATTTTGGTCTTGTCTCCGCCTCCTATTTTGTCATTTGACAAAACATTGCCAATCCAATTGCGGCTACTTGTTTTGTATTCATGATGGCATGGTGTTGTAGTGGTAAAATGTCCGCCGTAAGAAGGTCCTAGGTTGAGGTCAGGTTCAGTTTTTTTTGTGTGGGGGTTTGCATGTACTCCCTATGCTTGCATGGGGCTCCTCGGGGTATTCTAGTTTCCTCCCACAGTCCAAACACATGCACATTAGGTTCACTGGCTCGAAATTACAACAACACCCCCCAGGTATGAGTGTGAATGTGTGTGTGTGTGTGTGTGTGTGTGTGTGTGTGTGTGTTGACCCTGTGATGGACTGGTGAGCTGTCCAGGGTGTCTTCATCCAGAGTTGGCTGAGATAGGCTCCAGCCTCCCTGTGTAACCAATTATAAATAAGCTACTTAGAAAATTAATGAACAAATGAATGTTTATTTGGTGCAATTGACACGTTATGTTTGCACTGTTGATTTTATGTGTTTTCTTGTCAATTCTTGAGGTTATTGGATTTAGATTCAGGACAAAAACCCCACAACACTGATCTCGCACACCATGGTACCAGTCCAGTGAACCATATACAGTGGTACCATGACTTATGAATTTAATCAGTTCCGAGGGCGAGCTCATAAGCCGAAATGTTCGTTAGATGAAACAATTGTTCCTATAAGAAATAATAGAAAAACAATTAATCCATTCCAAGCCCCTCCCAAACTCATATAACCTGACACAAACACGTATATTTCACCTAATATATTAAAGATAAACATGTAAAAACAATATATATTTCATAATAATAATACATGTACATTAACATTAATAATAATAAAACAAGAATAAACAATAATTCAACTAACCCTTCCTATTGTCGACTGCAGCGAAGACATCACATGGGTGCGAAGATGTCATGTGGGCAGGCATGAGGTGGTGCATAACAGAGGAGGATGGGGGGGAGAATTTTGTGTGTGCACTCTACGAAGGCCAGCGAGGAAAGGCTTGTGGTCAACTACCTAAGAGCAGTGCTTCTCAAATAGTGGGGTGCGCCTCTTCTTGGGTGGCGCGGTGTGAAGCCGGGGGGGGGGGGGTTTGACCCTGGGGAACATGCTTTTTTGCCATACTGTACTAGAATTAAGTGTAATTGTGCATCCTCTACAATAGGTGACAGTGGCGCTCTCACTGTGTTCCCTATAGTGTAGGGAAAAAGCACGAGAGCAAACGATATGAAGTGCAGTAAACACTATTTATAGTTGCACACGGGGTTTTTTTTTCTTCCTATAGGGGGCATCACAGAAAATAATTGAGAAGCACTGCACAAGGCATTCTCGGAGTCTGGAGGAATACTTACAGAAGAATACGAGGCTAATTGGCCCAGAAAAGCCATTTCCCCAGCAGAGCTTGTAAATCAAAATTTTGCTGGTTGGATTGGGCAGATTTTTGATTGGTCGAAGCTCGTATCATTGAAAATTCGTTATAAAAGAAACACATAAGTCAAGATACCGCTGTAGAACCTTTTCCATGCATTTCAACCCAATAACAACTGATGCTTGTGCCAGAAAGCAGGCACTGTAAAACTTCTGGCTCTATCTTTGGAAGCAGTGATGTCAGTGGGAGGGGCTACTCCAAGACATTTGCTACCATGTTGATCAAATGTAGGCAAAATGAGAAATTCAAAATTGCGTCCAGGCTGGTCATGTTTTTATAAAAAAAAAGCAAGTAGACAAGTTCTGTCTGCCAGGATTTCACCATAGAAATGCTACCCCGATAATATTTCAAGGAATAAGAAAAAAAAACTCCGACTTCCTTGATATACTGTTCAGTTTTCAAATGTGTCACAGTGTTGAACACAACAAATAGCACCAAAACAGAACCGAGTCCGTACCAACACCGGAACCAGGAGAAAGCAGTGCCTTACAATCTGGCTACACAGTGGTACTTCTGTACCAGGCTTCTTTTAAAGTAGCTTTCTGGCCCAGAAATAAGCTCCACCCCCAGTTCAGCACTGCCACCTTTCTTTTAACAGGAAATCCACAAGACTTTAAACAAAGGTCAGCCATCCAGGGAGAAGAAAACACCTGGGCAGTATTTTAGTGAAAACCACATTTCATTATAGAAGTTAAAAATCACATCCAGCTTCCTGAATACCTGCATTCGGCCTCCTGATGTGGGATACGGCGCCGAGCCAAAACATTCTGTGCAACAGCTTTCAATGCCAAGTTATTATATCACAGAGCGTGTGTTTACGTTTCTTCAACCCATTCACCATAAATCATTAAAAATCTTCAGGTTCAAAGGTTTTCACACCACCAGGAACAAAGACAACCCGAAGAAAGTCAGTCTGCGGATCTCAGGGCAGTTTAAAGCTATTTTTGCATCATGAAAGAATTGTAATTATAGCTATCAGTCTTTTTTTTCAATCACAGGTGATGTGAAAATGTGAAGAATATTTCAACAATGCACAGAACAACATGTGTTTTAATATTCTGCACAGTTCAAACATCAGGAAAAGCAAAAAGCCGTATTGCAGATATTGCGTTTAAAAAAAAAAAAAAAAAAAAAAAAAAAAGGCCTTGTGTCCCAGACAAAGCCGGTGGGGGGAAGGGGGGGGGTCTGAACTTTTTCTGGATCCCCATGAGCTGGAAATTGAACAATGCTGACCTGGACCCATTGGACTATTCAGACTGATAGCGTTTCTGAGACAGAAGCTTATTTTCCAGACATGGACACCTTCTTTATCAGGCTTCAAAAAAAAAAAAAAATCAATGTGTTCTCATGTACTGCTGCTCAGATCCTGAGAAAGAAAATCAGATTTTTTTTTTTTTTTTTTGCAGGAGTGTAATTTTATAAGCTTGATGTAAACTCCAGGGTTTCTACATCTTATTTATTTATTTATTTATTTATTTATTTATTTTCTGTAATGCCGACACCAAAGACAAAGCTCAGGCACCTCAGTAACACCGACCATGTGCCCCAGTGGCAGTTTGCAGCTGCACCAGAAGGGGGGAAGAATCATCTTTTCTCTTTTTTTAAGCACAAACACAAAGAGATTTGGATCGCAGCCCCATAGCAGTGTTACAGTCGTGACAAAGAAACGCATGCAGCCCATCCATCCAGATCCATCCAGATCCATCAGATCCATCAAGATCCGTCAGATCCATCCAGAACCATCAGATCCATCAAGATCCATCAGAACCATCAGAAC
>CM045735.1:2962160-3067160 GCA_024760905.1 Plotosus lineatus | reverse complement strand
CTGCATTATTTGGGAAGGGGGGGAAAAAAAAAAAAAAAAAAAAAGATACAGACCCACCCCAGACCTCGGACACCTTGAGGATTGTGAGGGCCTCCTGAACAGCTTGAAAAACCATTACAGGGCCAACAAAGACGCTCAAACTTCACGGGGAATTTGAACCAGCCATTTATGTCTCATGTGAATATTTTTGGACAAGTACTCAGGGGCCGCGGAACGGGGGAGGGGCTAAAGCCCTACTACTTTTTCTCAACCCAAAGAAAATGTTTAATTACATCCACTGACATCTGAAAATAGTTTAAAATGTGTAGTTTGTACAAGCCTAGTATAACCTACATGTACATCGTGTACCGTAAACGCTAATGCACCAAGCAAGTCATGTCGTGGCTGCCTTCTCGGGAATAGAACCCTGGGCAAGGTCTCAACCTCAAGTGTGCCTCTGTTCACCCAGCAGTATAAATGGGGACCAGTATAAATATACTGGGAAGGTAACCTGCGGTGGACGAGCGTCCCATCCAGGAGTTGAATTCCTAGTAGCTTCACGCTATGGAAACCGGGGACAAGCACCGGCCTGATGAGCCGCTACGGCTCGGGTGTAAAAAGCCCAACAGACTTTCCCTGACAGGGAACGGACCAGAACATGCCTTCCAAACATCGGCACAAGAATATAAACGCCGGCCGTGTCAGGCCTTGGTCCTTGGGTGCATACACAAGTATAAAAGGCTGAGATCAGAACATCGCACACGCCTCGTTCTCCAAACCCAAGCAATGGGATTAGTGTTTCAAATCATCTCAAATCTCAACAGTTTATTATTCTGCCACACTTTTCAAATCGCTCCGCAGGCCCTGCCCATGAGGACCACATGCAAGCTCAACACAAACACCTTTATTATTTTATTTTTCCAATGCACTTGCACATCGTTGATATTCAGTATCTGAAGTGTGTGCTGAAGTTGGTGATTAAAGAGTGGAACACGGCCTTCGTCCAAAGGGAGATGGAATGTGTTCATTTCCTCCCCAGCTTTGCTCTGACAGCAACTGGATAGGTGGGGGGGGGGTGTCCTGGGGTGGGAGTGTTGACTTGTGCAAACCAAACAGCTGAGAGCGCGCACGCACGCACACACACACACACACACACACACACAGCTCAGTTATTGAAAAGTTGTTCGGACACTGCCTGAAGGGAACAGAAGTCTACACAAATGATTAAAACTAGAAACTATTGTTCTGTTCAGCACTGCATCCGCTCAAGACAAATATCCCAAGCGGTGTTTGTGTACTAAATGCAGTAACGACAGCCATTTTACAAAATAATATTTCCTCCTGTACAGGAAAAAGTGAAACACATTAATTCCAAAATGGTGGAACAGATCATGTACTCCAGCAAATCTCTGAGACGCCGAAGAGAGCAAACACATGAAGAAACGGCTCCACCTGGTGGCCAAAAAGGCGCAGTGCAGGCACGACATGAGGCACCAAAGTGAGTAACAATTTTATTTTTTATAATATAAATATTCAGTGTTGTAATGGTGATCTGTCCATGACTCCAGTTCCTTTAAATAGGTCTAGTTAAAAAAAAAAAAAAAAGGAAATGGGGGAAGAAAGAACATTTACAAATAAAGGAGTGTGTTCCTAGCACACTTTTCAATGTGATGTGGTACAGGAATAACATTTTTATTGGAGGTTTAAAAAAAAAAAAAAAAAAAAAAAAAAAAGGGAAAACAACCACAAAAAAAATGAACTTTTCATGAGCAGGGGGTTTGAAAGTAGCTAAATCCAGCATGCATGTCAAAGACTGTCAGCAAATACCTTTTCAAACAGGAGTGGAATTAGAAAAAATTTCACTTAAAAAATAAAATAAATGACAAGACTGTGAGATTAAATAAAGCGATCGATTAAAGAACTGCGGGATCATTTAATCTGCTCACGGAAATTCTCAGTAATGTCAAGCCAGACGGAGAAATGGAATGTAAAGGGCCTATATATATATATATATATATATATATATATATATATATATATATATATATATATATATATATTATTTTAAAAAGGCAACTCAGCTGCATGGATATTACAATAAATTAATAAGTAATCTTAAAAAGTATATAAACGTCTCCAGACATTTGCATTATTTATTTTAATAATAATAGTAATAATAATAATAATAATAATAATAATAGTAATAATAATAGGGCAGTGGTGACCCGGTGGTAAGGTGCTGGAATGCTGATCCTAAGGTTGGAGCTTCAAGCCCCTCTATCACCAGGTCGTCACTGCTGTTCCCCCAGTGCTCTACCCGGGTTATCAAAGGCCGGCCGTGGCTCTTACTGTCTGTGGTGCGAGGTTCCTTTAAAAGAACCATTGCTGACTTTCAACAAGCGGAGCTGCATAGCCGTCAGCGTTTCTGCCCTGCGATGGCCTGGAGAGCCCAGTCCAGGATGCACTCTTCCCTCAACCAGCCTTGGCTGGGATAGGCACCAGCCTCCCCGCGACCCTAATTAGGATAAAGCAGCTCAGAAAACGAATGAATGAACAATGATAAAGATAATAACAACTGGACAGAAACACACCTGTTAAAGCAACTCTCCCGACATCTGTGTATCAACGGCTCTGTAAACATGTTCAGGAAGACGTGTATGAAACAAAAAACAAGCCCAACAACTAATTTACCTACCATAAAACGTTTAGCTAAAATATTACATATATGCCATGGGAAAAAATAAGAGCGCACTTTTTAAGGTGACCATTAAATTCTTTCCATAGCAATTCACACACACACACACACACACACACACACACACACACACACACCTCTCTACTTACATGGGTCTGATCACAAAATTGGTATTTTCCAACGACCCAAATTCAAACTTGAAAATATTTCCATGTCCCAAGTTTATTTATAAATTGACGCATCAAAATCTTTAGTACATGCCTGGGATAAAATATCATATCAAAGTATGTACATGTGGTGAACACAATTTTTGAAATAATTCAAATATTTCCGAATTTACACCTTTTTCATGCTCAATTTTGTGATGAGAGAACGGCCTCATTCATTCAAGTCCCCCTAAGCCACTGCTAAGGCCTCCACAGGGCCGATAACCACATGAATCGGAGCGCAAGTGCTGCACAATGAACCACGGAATCTACATGTGTGGAAAATTTGTTACATAAACACCAGACTTCAAACAAGGTCAATGATGTACGTAACGTTTCCTGTCCATGTTACACTGTGTACCTTGTGGTCCCACCCATCACTGATGGATCGTGATTTATCGACTTCGGGTAATGATTGTGTGATTAGTTACACTGTGCCAGTTGATGGCATTTGACATGCTCTTTATTATCTAAAGTTATTATCAGTGAATGGATGGCAGTTCATTCTGTCCGTGTTACTGACTGACTGAGTCATCCTACTGATAATTTGATGATGCCGCTTCTCCGAGGAACTTGATCCTGCATCCACCAGGATTTACTGCTTCAAACATTTTTAAAAAAAAGGAAAAAACTATTTTTTCTGAATTTGCAGAAAATGTAAAGGTCAGTTTCACACATTTCAGAACCAGTTTGGGGATCAGACCCGTATAAGTACACACATCTCAATTCCATGACAACAGTTTAAGACACTTAAAAGAAAACAATAAAATAACTAATTGGGTAAATTTAATAAGAACAGCCACCAGAACCTCCTCTTGAAACACAGAACAAATAAATGTTTACAGTGTCACCGGAGGAACGAAAAGAAAAATGAATAAAAAGAGAACCCTATCATGTAATAAAATGCTTATAATTAATATATAATGCAATAACAAGTTTAAAACAGCATATTTATGACTGTTACAGAAAGAAAAGAACGTTACAGTAGCGACCGAATTCCTGCGGATTGCGTTGTATAAGTTAACCCACGTATTTATGACTTCAATTATAGGACTCGGAATTCCTGTCAAAATATCAGCACCATGTATATGTGTAGAGAACACAGTTCCCCAAGTCAGGTCACCTGACCGCCGTCGGCTAAGCCGCTAAAGTCCGACGCACAAATTTTATTGCGAGAAAATAAAAGAGTAAAGTAGATTAAAGTCCTCCGCAGGTACTTTGATTAAAACCACAGGTATAGGGGTACAGTAGTAGTGTTTTCGATACTCATCCACCTGGTCACTTTAATAGAAATATCTGTACTCTTGCTCATTAATGCTGATAATTCAATCAGCCATTCACGGCACAGCGGCGCTTAAGGTAACGATCACAACATTAGGATCACAATTTAGTTAAAAGAAAAAGAAAAAAAAAACGAATAGAAGTTTGAGATACAGTAAACTCAAAGAGCTGCTTTTTTACAGCCATGCCGAACAGAAAAGTGTGTCGCTGCACCGTGGGACGAGGTGGATGAGCGACAGCAGCACGTCACTGTGCCACCGGGTTCGAATCATCAGCCAATAAAACGCAGCTGATCGTACCCTGTGCAGGTAAATCAGACACCTGAGCACGATTCTCTCTGGGCTTTGATCTGAACGTTTCCCAAAGCTCTGTAGCGACGTGACTGGATGATTTATCGCCACTTCAAGGAATGGACGAGTGGCGTTCCTGTTAAAGTGTCCAGAGAGCAGATATACGGCTGTGGAGTGAAGATGTGATGTGGGCCAGGCTTCGATGGCTGAAGGTCAACAGCTTTGTGACGGCTTGGAAAAGAAAGAAGGAATTTTATAATCTCGTGCGCCGGAGTCCTTGTAAGGAACCTGCTGGTTGAGCTGATCGTGTTTAGGGCAAGATTCCGTGGCCTGATTAACCACAATCCTCTTGACGGACTCGTCCGGCTTCGGATCCACGGGGTGCGAATTGCCATCGCGGTGAGTGAGAGGGGGGCCTGATGACAAGAAAGGGAAAACCGAGTCTGTTGGTGGCTTAGCTTCGGATTTTGAGCATAAATGCGACTCCTGAGATCCAGTCAAGACTAAGCTGGTCCTGTCCTGCACAGCCCTGGCCCTGTGTGGACATGTCAGATCCGCTGGCTCGTCCTGGACCAGCATCTGTCCTGAGAAGCCTCGGTTCTGCTTTAAAGTCAGCCGAAGGTCTATGGGTTCCATCTTCGGCTGCTTGGCCTCAGAGTCTCTTTGCCACTGGGAATCCACGTCGTCTGAAGACCTCTTGGTTGTAGGTTTCTTGCTCAAGTTGAGAGGCACAGCCTGCTCCGGAGAAACAGGAGCCACGTGACTGTTGGTCTTGCTAAGATCTTGAGCCAGCGCCTCCGAAAGACGCTTGGTGAACGTGTTCATATGTGCCGTGCCGAGGCGCGTGTGCATCAGTTGGTGCAACTGCAGACTACAGTCGATGTCCAATGGGAGGATCTTGAGTGGAGGCAGTGGAGGCCTGGCGGTCAGACCTTCTCTTGGTCCTCCTGTCCAGGAGGGATGCACCGAGTTGCACCCAGAACACTGATGCTGCAAATTCTCCGGCGTTTCCGGACTCCTGGCTTTGGTTTGGCTTGTGATCGATGCCTCCTGACTTGTCCCCGGACCAGTCACGCCGCTGAAGCCCAGCTGAGCTCTGAAGAAATCCAGTGGACACATGCCTTTAGTCGGGCTGAACGCTTCCATAGAGCCTCCAATCTGGAGCTTTGATTGCTTTGATAAGCTGGAAGGTAAAACTTTGTTCTCTGGCTCCAACGTCAGATCTTCTTCGCTTTTATGCTCCTGGGGAGCGTGGACGCTGACTGCGGCTGCCGGAGATACTCCAAGTTCCTGGATGACGGTGATCGCCTTGGTGATTTTGCTCACGACTTTCTCGCTTGAAGTTTTCATCTGCAATGGGCGTCTACCAGCTTTTACCCGTGCCAAAATTTTACCATTCCGCTTCCCAGGGGGTCGCCCTCTTTTCCGGATCCTGATCCCATCTTCTGGTGGAGCCTAATCAATATGAAAACAAAATCAAAATCATCATCATCATAATACAAGGATTCACAGGTCGACATTACATTCAAAATGCAGTCACATTTTAACGCAACACATCTCCTGTCACAGCAAGTAGGTCCTGGGTTCGAGTCCAGGGCTTTGCATACTAGTGTGGGTTTCCTCAGGGTACTCGGGTTTTCCTCCCACAAGCCCAAGACATGCACATTAGGCTAACCGGCTGTTCCGAATGAAAACTAGTTGAGTGTGTGGAGCTGAATGATAACGTGTGTGTTGACCCTTGTGATGATGTAGACGTAATAAATCTGGTTTTTAAAGCAATTTTATGAGGCTCGTTATATCCCCCATAATCCACCTTTCAAATCAGTACACCGGGACGCTGTTTACTATAAAATATGCCATTTTTATTATATCACTATGCTGAAGTTTTCAGGGAAAAATATGTTGAAATTCCAGAATTTTTATTCGGACCGCTGGGGCCTCCTTCAGTAGGTATTTAATGAGAGATTTCCTTTCGGTTTTTTCCTTTTTTTGATTTGGTTCAGAGGTTTTTACGTCGGATCCCCTTCCTGACACAACTGTTTAGCGAGGGACAGAAACACGCTGACGGCTTTGCAGCTACTCTTTACAAAAGTCAGCAATGGTTCTTTTACATGAACCTCTCACCGTAGACAGCGAGAGACACGGCCGGCCTTTGATAACCCAGTTAGTGCACTGGGGGGGACAGTGACAACCTTGTGGAGAGTGGAACTTGAACCCCCAACCTTAGGATCAGCGATCCAGCACCATATACCAACAGACCACCACTGCCCCTTCAGTAGGTATTTAGTCAGTACAGTAAAACCTCCGCTGACGAACGCTTAAGATCACGAACTTTTCGCCTCAAGAACATTAAATTTGCAAGCATATTGTCTCTGCTGACGAACTAGTTTTCGGCGGACGAATCAAACCACGCGGTCGAACAGCGCCACGGTGGCGGCCACGAGAAGCTGACGCACGCTCACGGCGTCACAGTTCGTCACCCCCTTTCTTTGAGTGCGGAAGTGGTTTGTGTTTGATAGACATTTTGGTCCATATTGAGTGTACTTTTGCTATTATGGGACCTGAAATGACCCACCACAGGCGGAGATCATTGAAAAACACGAACGAGGTGTGCGTTTGTGTGACTCAGCGTCCCAGTACCAGTACGCTAAGTCTACCATTGCTCCCATCCTTAAGAACAAGGAAGCTATTAAGGGTGCGTGTGTGGCTAAGGGTGTTTCCAAACAGTAGGCGTTTCCAAACTCTCCTTCCAAACAGTAAGTCCCTCCCTCCCTCCTCCTCCCACTCCATTCCATCAAGCCATCAACTACCATCACAAAGGTAAATAAAACCACTTTATTATACAGTACAGTTTATTTCTTTAATTACAATACAATAGCACATTTATTATACATAAAATAAGGTATATTTTTGTGTAGTTTTAAGGCTTATTTAGTAGAAAATTATGTTTTATGGGGACCCGGGAACGGATTATTCTCATTTTAATGGTTTCTTATGGGAAATAAATGTTCGGAAGACGAACTTTTCGCCTCACACACACTTTCTGGGAACCAATTATGTTCGTGAGCTGAGGTATCACTGTATTTATATTACACAGACAGTTTGTCCTCTAGGGGGCGGTGTTGCATAAAGCAGAACAGAATTGGCTGTTAGTTTAGTGTTTTGTTTTGTTTTTCCCTCACCGCACAAAAACAGTTTTAGTTCTTTGTTTCAGTGCGGGGAATAATAAACAAAGAACACGGACAAAATTTTACTTTGAAACAAATTTACAGGAGAAGGAGTTTGTGTGAATACGTGTTTAAATGTACAGGATTAAATTGGCTTGCTATAATGAACAACAGTCCATATACTTATGTTACTGCAATATTGTGGGTTATAATTCTGGGGAGGTTCACGCCGGGCTACTGTGTAAGGCAGGGGTCATCAAGCCTATGCCTGGACAATGACATTCCTCAAAGACTTTGGCTCCACCCTTAACTATACACACCTGACCGTCCGAATGTCGCCCGAAGATGTTCTTGGGTAGCTGTGATAGGGGTGTTATACTTTGGTAGATCTCCAGGATCGAGGCAGGAGACCCCTGGCATAGGCGGGTATAGCATCAAATAATAAGCCTCAGAAACAGAAATAGGCTTTTGGAAATCACGTCTATTACATAACATTTGCTTTGGCTACATCCTCAACACTGCACTTTTCACTGTTATCACAGGCTGGACAAACTGGACGTGTATTTTATGTGACGTAATAAAAGGTATGCATGGGGCCGGTGGTGTAGTGATTAGGGTGCTGTGCTCAAGTTCAGGAGGTTGTGTGTTCAAATCCCAGTTAGACCCCCACTGTGCTAAGACCCCTGGGCAAGGTCTCAACCACAAGTGTGCCTCTGTTCAGCCAGCAGTATAAATGGGTCCCAGTGAAATATACTGGGAAGGGAACCTGTGATGGACTAGCGTCCCTTCCAGGAGCAGTTGAACTCCTGGTCACTTCACGCCACGGACACCAAGAATAAGCACCGGCTTGATGAGCCACTAGGCCCGGGTGTAAAAAGCCCAAAGGACTACATTATAAAATATATGCGGAACATATCATAACAAAGGCAGTGCAGTGACAGAATTATCACAGATAATGTATCCAGTGCTACTGATATTACACTTCTGTAAATCTGCTGGTGATAACATACTTTTTTAAAGAGTTGTGTAAATAATTAAACCCGAATTAATTACACCTCACTGAACCTCAATCACACTCGTTTCTGTGCACTTGGATAAAGGGTTACTATAATCATTCAGAAACATGATGGGTGGTAAAGGGAACAACCAAAACTACTGTACAACAACACACACCTGTAGAGGCAGGCAGACGCATATCACACACACACACGCACGCACACACGCGCGCACGCACTTTTTGAGCCCCTTGATCCTAATTAGCGTCACAGGGAAGCTGGCACCCATCTCAGCTGACTCCAGGCATGGTACACCCTGGACAGCTTGTCAGACCATCACAGGGCCAACACTCACACAACCATTCAACCCCCCCCTCCCCCACCCACTCTCTCTTTCTCTCTCTCTCTCTCACACACACCTAGGGGTGACCTGGAAAATTCAATTATCTTACTATGCATGTTTTTGGACTGTGGGAGGAAACTGAAGAACCCAGAGGGACCTTCTTGCTGTGAGGCAGACATGCTAAACACCACGCCACTGCCCCCCCCCCCCTCCCACACACACACACACACACACACACACACACACACACATGTGTACACATTTCTTTGGAAAATAATTCACTTGTGTGACTTGGTTTCCTCTCAGTCATTTTGCCCCTATGTACGAGTGGTCGGTTGTCCAGGGTGTCCCTTGCCCTCGCCCAAAGTTGTCCGTCAGCCCTCAGGCGACCCTAATTATCATTAAACGACTCAAGAAAAATGACTGAATGGATCTTTCACCTTGAGATCAACCCTCAAAACAATGTTTAATATCATTTTAATTATTATATAATCATGTGGACCGGTGCTCGGCTCATGACCGACAGGTTGTGAGTTTGAATCCCTCACACTCCTCGCCAAGGTCGTAACCACGAGTGTGCCCATGTTCACCCAGCAGTATAAATGCAAATCAGTTAAAAATAATAAAAATACCGGTACATAAATAAATAAAACTGCGAACATGACCAGTGATGGACGAGCATCCCTTCCAGGAGGAGTTGAACCCGTCGTAATGTTACGTAAACCAGTGATTAGTTCCGGTCCTGATGAGCCAGTAGGTTCGAGTGTAAAAAAGCCTCAAATATTATTGCATCGGTGCTCGTATCAAGAGGCTCAGAAGTCTCAATTTGGATTTTCATAAACTTTTCATAAGTGGCGTGTTTGCAATGTGACGGGTTTTCCCACTATCACGGCAGAACCAGGCTTGATCATACCTCGTCAGGGTGACTTCAAGGCCAGAAGCCCTAGGATTTTGACACAGAGATCAGACGACGCCAACTGGAGCGTTAGGTGGCGTCATGGTAGGAGGCGGGGTTTATCTCTTTCAGTTCATGAAACACTCTGATGTAAACGTTTAACTTGATGGTATTGTTTGTAATTTGTGTCGAGATATTTATTATAAGGAAACCAGTACAGAAATGAGCTGTCAGCCAGTTACACCTGTCAACCAGCAGAAAGATTAAGAGTGATCCATTATCGGTGTAAATACAGGTCGAAAAGTGTCTTAGCTGTATTTTATCTCTGCTAAATACCGAGTAGATCATTTAAAAATTAGAAAAAAAAAATTCCATTTGCCTACTCGCGGCACTAGATCTGCAGGTCAGACTTCTTAGGCGGGGCAGAGTTTGAAGATGTAATCTGTTGGGCTTGTCTGAATGACAATAGAAACTAGGGGTGGGTATTGCCTCGATTTTATTTATTGCGATATATTGCGATTTCGAGCATGTGTTGCGATGTGTATTGCGATTTATTGAAGAATTTTAAATTGAAAGTGAGCCTGTTATTGACAGTATTTATTCTTTGTTTCAAAAAGAGAGAACAACAACATTTAAAACATTGTTTTTAGTCATTAAAATAAGAATTCTAAGCATCTCGAAAAAATCTACTTATGAAAATGTAATGTTTTAAACTTTGGCACAAACATTAACTCTGAAATAGAACTGCATACTGAGCAAAATAAGTGATTTAAACATATTAAATACATAAACATTGGAATAGTGCAAGTGCATCTAGTGCTTTTTTATTAGCATGTTGTGAAGCCTTAATCATTAATGTATGGATATTAAATTTTAAGACGAGATTAAAGGTGAAACATCATCCACGCATGCGCAGAACTGTATCATGCAAGACTTGACCTCATCAGACCTGTGACCCCATGAGCAGTAGATTGATATATTTATCTAGAACAAGATTTACATTTAATTTATATATTAATGTCCTCATAGCAACGCCAATAGGCCTGCTCGGCACGTACCGCACATGTAACACTTACAGTGACACTGACGGATCAGAAAAGTCCGTCAAACTTTAGAACTTTACAATAATAACATGAAATATCGTTTATTATATAAATCACATTAATATGATCATTATGCTGGAGAGAAGTGGAATGTAATTTACCGGAATCTGGGACCGATTTGGATCATGTTGAGTCTGAGGCTGAGTTCGCAAGTTGTGTGACGTCATTTTTTTCAGAGTCGACAGATATTATTACCGCGTTTAGCAAAAAAAAAAAAAAATCAAAAACCTGCATGGTTAATGTGCCTTGTTGGAGATCAGGTTCATGGGAGCACTTCCCTCTTTTGCTCATTTTAAAATAAATGTTTAAGTGAAAATCTAGATGCAGTAGATCAGTACATTTCTGAGCAATTAGCAACATGAACCGTGGATTTGTTTTTAGTGGGAATTTCTGTATCCGATATAAAAACAAATCCTATTGGCTGTAGGCCTTCATGACAATTCGCACTACCCAATCACGGCATGGCCCTTATTATACCGGGTTCTCCACACACTGCATGACTGTAGATAAGAGGACAGAAACATGACTGTGCCAGGATTACATGCTGGGACCTCTGCGGTCACCATTTTTATTAACATATTTATTAATTAAACCATTACTGTATTAAACATTTTTTATTAACACACATACAACACTGTCTCTCTCTATCTCTCTCACTCACACACACACACACACACACACTCACACACACACACACCACACATTTGTGGCACGCTCCACCGAATGCTGGCTCTGCCCACACGCAGGATGCCGAAGCATTTTAAGATGGGGAATTCAAAGTGCATTCCCTGCTTGACAGATCAGAGGTCCAAACTCAACTTTAACTTGATTCCTTGAGGGATCGGAGGTCCGGATGAGCCGCGTTTTGCTCACATTCAGCAGAGTGCGCCACATTTATTAAACATTTACTGAATTAAACAATTTAAAAAACAAAAAATAAGCTGCAATGTGCTCTCTTGAAAGAGAGTGAAGAACGCTTCCTTTCATCTCTGACTGACTCTGGACAGTCTCTATCTCTCTCTCACACGCAAGCGCGCGCGCGCACACACACACACACACACTGTCTCTGTCTCGCTCTCTTTCACACACACACACAACTCTCTCTGGTGTGTTTTGGCGAATGCGGGCTCCGCCCACACGCAACCAACAGACCAATTCAATTTAAATGTTTAAATGGACGGGTTAACATAACATAACATAACATAACATGAGTGGTGAGAACAGGCCATTCAGCCCAACTAAGCTCACCATTGTCCTATTCTAAAGTGACTCCAACCTTAAAGACGCACACTCTAACCTTAAAGACGCACTTTTTTTTTTTTTTCATGACTAGATGGTATCCAGCACTAGATCAAGTCTGCTTTTGAAGACTTGTAAGGTTTCTGCTTCGACAACGTGGTTAGGCAATCTATTCCACACTGAAATTACCCTCTGCGAAAAAATATTTCCTAATATTTGTGCTAAATTTACCCTTAAATAACTTCCATTTATGACCCCTAGTTCTACTTACAGAACTTGGCCTAAGTAATCGGGCATAGTTGACTTTATTAATCCTTAAGATACTTAAAGACCTCAATCAGATCACCTCTAATTCTCCTTTTTTGAAGACTGAAAGAGGTTAGGATCCTCAGCCTCTCCTGATAGGATTCCTTTTTTATACCCGGATTTAGCTTTGTTGCTCTTCTCTGAATTTTGTCGAGAGTCTCGATGTCTTTTTTCAAGTATGGTCCCCAGAACTGTACACAATACTCTAAATGTGGTCTAACCAATGTGTTATACAAGAGAAGGACAACATCTTTAGATCTATACTCAATACTCCTGGCTATGTAACCCACCATCCTATTTGCCTTTTTACTGCTAACGCACAGTGGCTAGTACCAGTGAGGGACTGGTCAACCATCACACCCAGATCCTTTTCCTGAGAGGAACATTCTAGTTTTAAACCTCCCATGAAATACTCCTGTCTAATGTTTTTATTCCCTACATGTAGAACTTTACATTTAGCGACATTGAATTTCATTTGCCATGTATCTGCCCAAATTCAAGTCTATCCAAATCGTCCTGAATAACCTTAGTAGACTCCAGACTATTTGCCAAACCGCCCAGTTTAGTATCGTCAGCAAATTTCACCAATGTGCTCTCAATGTCCCTATCAAGGTCATTAATGTAGATGAGGAAGAGCAAGGGTCCCAACACAGATCCCTGAGGGACTCCACTTCCCACAATTCCTTGCTCAGATGAAATCCCTCCAACCACAACTCTCTGTGTTCTGTCCTGTAACCAGTTCTTAATCCACTCCAGAATACCTCCTACAATTCCAACTGACCTCGTTTTAAAAATTAGTCTCTCATGTGGTACTGTATCAAATGCTTTTTGAAAGTCGAAAGAAGTATTTAAGGCGGAATTACAATACCTGTTTGAAAGCTCAGAGGTCCTGATTCAATATTAACTTGCTTCCTTGCGAGATCGAAGGTCTTGTCTCACGGCGCACTCTTTCCCTACTCATTCTGCTTCAATATCGTGCCGAAATAATCGCCTCAGTCACTGTATTTCTGCTTTTTTGTATTTTCCAGGTCCATAATGGATAACGAAATACTAGTCCTTCCCAAAAACAGCATATCGTGATAACGTTCATTATTTTCTGTAATGTACTGATAAAAATTATACTTGCACATATTTTAGATTCATTGTACACCAACTGAAATATTTCAGGTCTTTTATTGTTTTAATACTGATGATTTTGGCATACAGCTCATGAAAACCCAAAATTCCTATCTCAAAAAATTAGCATATTATGTTCAGGTAGTCTAAACGAGCTATTAACCTAATCATCTGAATCAACCAATTAACTCTAAACACCTGCAAAAGATTCCTGAGGCTTTTAAAAACTCCCAGCCTGGTTCATTACTCAAAACCGCAATCATGGGTAAGACTGCCGACCTGACTGCTGTCCAGAAGGCCATTATTGACACCCTCAAGCAAGAGGGTAAGACACAGAAAGAAATCTCTGAGCGAATAGGCTGTTCCCAGAGTGCTCTATCAAGCCACCTCAGTGGGACGTCTGTGGGAAGGAAAAAGTGAAAGAAGGGCCGATTCCAGACCTTGGGGGACCTGTGGAAGCAGTGGACTGGGCTACAGGTGCCGCATTCCCCAGGTCAAGCCACTTTTGAACCAGAAACAGCGGCAGAAGCGGCTGACCTGGGCTACAGAGAAGCAGCAACAGTCCAGTGACTGTTGGTCAATGGTCCAAAGTACTTTTTTCGGATGAAAGTAAATTTTGCATGTCATTGGGAAATCGCGGTGCCAGAGTCTGGAGGAAGACTGGGGAGAAGGAAATGCCAAAATGACTGAAGTCCAGTGTCAAGTAGCCACAGTCAGTGATGGTCTGGGGTGCCATGTCAGCCGCTGGTGTTGGTCCTCTGTGTTTTATCAAGGGCGGGGTCAATGCAGCTAGCTATCAGGAGATTTTGGAGCACTTCATGCTTCCATCTGCTGAAAAGCTTTATGGAGATGAAGATTTCATTTTTCAGCACGACCTGGCACCTGCTCACAGTGCCAAAACCACTGCTAAATGGTTTACTGACCATGGTATTACTGGGCTCAAATGTGTGCAATAATACCATGAATATTCATTTATGTAAATATTATTAATCAGGATTACCACAAATCAAATCTACCTGATGCGATACATTAAACAACAACAACAAAGAAAGGAACTTGCCTGACAAGCCACTCCGTTCTTCTTTGAAGCACTCGGAACTCTCCCATGCACAGGTTTTCCGAGGGTCACTGCTGGAGCTTTGGGTTTACTCAGCTGTTGGTTTCCTCCCTTTACGTGCTGTTCATACGGCATCAACAATCTGCAATACAAGGGAGGAATCAGACAAGGCAAGGTCACAGCGTGCGCTGGGGATCGTGACTGTGGGGTCACTGACTATGAGTGCCACAGAGAGAGAGAGAGACATAGACAGACAGACATAGACAGACAGACAGAGAGAGAGAGACAGAGAGAAAGATAGAGAGCTAGAGAGAGAGAGAGAGAGAGCGAGACACTCACTTTTCATAATGTTTCCTGGTGCAGGTGGCTGCACTGGTACTGCCAGGACTTCCTCCCAGCTCATTATAAACCGCTTTCCACAAGCGTTGAGACGTCACCTGCAGGTACGACACACGGGTCAACGCCACTTTCTTTCTTTCCAGGTTACCAGGCAACAGTGACGACAAAAGTCAAGGTGAGAAAAAAAAATTATCCCCGAGATGATCTTGATGGACTCGCATCAACGCTCAGAACTCTTTAATCAATCAAGTTCTGTATATATGTGGCGTGGGAACGATATGGTCTGATTTGTTATCTCGAGGGCGATTATCGAAGGCAAAGTGCGATATGAAGCATTGTTCAGGTTGAGGCACAGAACACATCAATACAGTAGGCCCTTGACTCTTCGCGGTTTTGCACTCACGGTTCGAGTATTCACAGACTGCCAAGCAACTGACACGTCACTCAAATTCAGCCAATGGCTGTCCTCCTTCCTGCTGATTGGTTGATGTGATGTAACACCCCTTTTTCTTCATTCGCGCACAAGTTGTCAATAAGCCTCTTTTTTTAGTGTGTTTTAAGTACCAGTAAAGCTCTATGATGCCACGCAAACGCTGTGCGTCCTCTCTGGCTAAGCGATAGAAAATGCTGGATGTCTCTTGTGAAGAAATAAGACTTTCTTCTGAAGAAACAACAGTTTCCTCTGAACTGTTGTATTAAAGTCTTTTCAAGTATTATTCCAGTACAGTATCTAAGTTTTTTTATGATCTGTAGCATGTTTAACAAACAATGGCAAAAGGATAAAGTTTATTATGCGTCATGTCCTTTTGCATTGAACGTGACATCTCCATGTTTGTTTTAATTTGTTCATGTTTTGCACTATGCTCGTCTATAACCGGTCGACCCTACTACAGCTATGACATCGGAGTCTTCGGGCATGTACAACTGAACACGCTCAACTCCTATCCTGAGCTAATATGCTATGGTAGCTCAATCCTGGCCACACCCCGACTAACAATAAGCCCAGACGGAGTTCTCAGAGTGTCCGGCGCTTGGTTAGAAGTGGAAGGTTAGTACTTTCAGTCAGACTGCTTGAAAATGTTCAGTCCCTGCAAAACAAGATGGACAAGCTTCATGCTCGGATTGCAGCGCAGAGGGATCTACAGGACTGCTCCATGCTGTGTTTCTGTGAAACGTGGCTCCAGGAGAGTACACCCGATGAGATTGCACCATCCGGCCTTCATCCCATGCGATCCCAAGCGCCGGAGTTGTCGTTCGGCCCCTCCCCGCCTGGGCTTATTATTAGCTGGGGTGCAGCTAGCATTGAGCTACCATAGCATATTAGCTCAGGAGAGGAGTTGAGCATGTTCAGTTGGACACGCCCGAAGACTCCGATGTCATAGCTGTAGTAGGGTCGACTGGTCATACATGAGCATAGTGCAAAGCATGAACAAACAAAACAACAAATAAAACAAATTAAAATGAAAAAAGAAACAATTTGACTCCGAGAACTCTGCGACGTCACCCTCTAGGCAGCGCCATCTTGGAGACGTCACATTCAATGTAAAAGGACACGGCGCATAATAAAGTTTATCATTTTGGTATCGTTTGTTAAACATGCTACAGATCATAAAATCTCACGGACAAAAATTCTAAATATTACCAGGGGCTGGAACCGAGCCCCCGCAAATATCGAGGGCCTACTGTAATTAAATAAATTACGTACTGTCACTTTAACATTCGTTAATTTATTAATTTTATAAGCCTAATTTAACCATAATTTGAGTCGCGGAGAGGCTGGTGCCCATCACAGCCAAGTGGTGAAGACTGGATACACCCTGGACAGCTCATCAGACCATCGCAGGGCAACACACATGCAACCATTCGCGCTCATTCTCTCACCTAGGGGTGACTTGTAGCAGCCAATCAGCCTACTGTGCAGGTCTTTAGATGGTGGGAGGAAACCGAGATGCAAACTTCACAATGAAAATGTCCCAAGCCTGGGAATCAAACCCAACTTTCTTACTGTGAGAAATATGTGCTAACCACTGCGCCACCAGTTTTAATATGAAGATTTAATTATTAACAGCAACAACAGACTGCAAAATTTTTAAATTAAGTCATTTGCTATAATATTTTTGCACCTCGGGGGGCTCACTGAATCATCAAGGGTGTAAAAATTCTCACCTTTAAACCCAAACAGGGGGAAAATAAATAAGATTTTATTTTCATTATATAATATAAGAGATACCGTTTCATATCCGCCCATCTTGTTGACGACAGAATACATCAGGAAGAGATCGACTGCAGACAAGTAATGATAAGTGTTAGACAATAACCAAATAAACAACAATAATAACAACAACAATAATAATCATCATAATAATCATAATACAGTGATACCTTGACTTACGAGTGTCTTTTATAACAAATTTTCCATGATATGAGCTTCGAGCTACCAAAAATCTGCCCCATCCAACCAACAAAATTTTGATTTACGAGCTCTGCTGAGGGAATGGATTTTCCGAGCTGATTAGCCTCACATTCTTCCGCATGTATTCCTCCGTGCACCAAGAATGCCTTGTGCAGTGCTTCTCACTTATTTTCTGTGATGCCCCCTCTATGAAGGAGGGGGGAAAAAAAAAAAAAAAAAAAAAAACATTTCAAACCCCCCCTCCAGCGACTATAAATAGTGATTACTGCACTTAATATTATTTGCTCAGTGCTTTTTCCCTACACCACAGGGAACACTGAGAGCATCATTGCCATCCACTGTAGAGGATGCACAATTACACTTAATTCTTGTACAATATGGGGGGGGGGGGGGGAAGCATGTTCCCCAGGGTCATACACGCCCCTCCTGGCATCACACGGTGTGCCCCACTATTTGAGAAGCACTGGCCTTGTGGGAGCTCACGAGTCTTTCCTCACTGGCATTCGTAGCATGCACACGCACAAAATTCTCCTCTTCCTCCTTCTCCGTTACACACCACCTCATGCCTGCACACGTAACATCTTCGCGCCCACATGACATCTTCGCCACAGTTGATGATCGGAAGGGTTAGTTGACTTGTTTTATTACTATTATCATTATTATTATTATTATTAATGTTAATGTGTGTGTATTATTATTATGAAATATTTGTTTTTACATGTTTCTTCTTCTTCTTTTCCTTTCGGCTGTTCCCTTTTGGGGTCACCACAGCGAATCATCTGCCTCCATTTCACCCTATCCTCTGCATCTTCTTCTCTTACACCAACTGCCTTCATGTCCTCCTTCACCACATCCATGAATCGTCTCTTTGTTTTTACATGTTTATCGTCAATATATTACATCAAATATGCGTGTTTGTGGCAGGTTATATGAGTTTGAGAGGGAGTTGGAACAGATTAATTGGTTTTCTGTAATTTCTTATCGGAATTTTTGTTTTATCTAACCAACTTTTCAGCTTACAAGCTCACCCTCAGAACAGATTGAATTCTTTAGATGAGGTATCACTGTAGTAGTAATAATAATAATAATAATAATAATAATAATAATCCTGAAGATAAAAGAATAATTTTCACAAGCCAGATGTCCACACTTCTTTTCCTTTCGTCTATTCCCTTCAGGCGTCGCCACAGCAAATGATCTGCCTACATCTCACCCTATCCTCTGCATCTTCTACTCTTACTCCAACTACCTTCATGTCCTCCTTCACCACATCCATAAATCTTCTCTTTGGTCTTCCTCTCAGCCTTCTGCCCGATAGTTCCAACCTCAACATCCTACTACCAATGTACTCACAAGCCCTCCTCTGTACATGTCCAAACCATCTTAATCTAGCCTCTCTTGACTTTGTCTCCAAAACCTCTTAGGTGTGCTGTCTCTCTGATGTACTCATTCCTGATCCATCCATCCTCATTACTCCCAAAGAGAACCTGAACATTTTCATCTCTGCTACCTCCAGCTCCGCCTCCTGCCTTTTCCTCAGCGCCACCGTTTCTAAATCATACAACATCGCTGGCCTCAAGACCGTCTTGTACACTTTTCCTTTCATTGTTGTCGATACCTTCCTATCACACGGACACTTTTCTCTAACCATTCCAACCTGCCTGCACACGCTTCTTCACCTCTTTTCCACACTCTCCATTGCTCTGGATTGTTGAGCCTAAGTACTTAAAAATCTCCAACTTGTTTATCTCTGCTCCCTGTAACCTCACCGTTCCTGTTGGGTCCTTCTCGTTCACACACACATGTATTCTGTCTTACTAAGGCTAACCGTCATTGCTCTCCTTTCCAGGGCATACCTCCACCTCTCCAGATTTTTCTGTACTTGTTTTCTGCTCTCACTACAGATCACAATGTCATCTGCAAAAATCATAGTCCATGGAGATTCTTGCCTAACCTCGTCTGTCAGCCTGTCCATCACCATAACAAGAAGGGGCTCAGAGCTGACCCTTGATGCAGTCCCACCTCCACCTCGAACTCTTCTGTCACACCAACAGCACACCACACCACTGTCTTACATCTCTCATACATGTCCTGCACCACTTTAACATACTTCTCTGCTACTCCAACTTCCTCATACAATACCACAGTTCCTCTCTCAGCACCCTGTCATGTGCTTTCTCCAGATCCACAAAGATACAATGCAGCTCCCTCTGACCTCTATATTTCTCTATTAACATCCTCAAAGCAAACACTACATCTGTGGTGCTCTTTCTTGGAATGAAACCAAACTGTTGTTCACAAATGCTGACCTCTGTCTTTAGTCTAGCTTCCACTATTCTTTCCCATAACTTCATCGTATGGCTCATCAACTTTATCCCTTTGTAGTTGCCACAACTCCGCACATTTCCCTTGTTCTTAAAAATGGGAACTAGCACACTTCTCCTCCATTCCTCCGGCATCTGCTCACTCTCTAAGACCTTGTTGAATGTTCTTGTCAGAAAATCTACTGCTACCTCTCCTAGACACTTCCATACCTCCACCGGTATATCATCAGGACCAACTGCCTTCCCACTCTTCATCCTCTTCAATGCCCTCCTCACTTCACCCTTACTAATCTTTGCTAATTCCTGATCCTCAACGGTCACCTCTTCTACTCTTTTTTCTCTCTCATTTTCATCATTCATCAACTCTTCAAAGTACTCTTTCCATCCTCCCAGCACACTTCTGTCATCAGTCAATATATTTCCCTTTCTGTCCTTAATCACTCTAACTGCTGTGCCAACCTGTATAAATCATTTTCTCTCTCCTTACTGTCCAACCTATCATACAAATCATCATACGCCCTCTGTTTGGCCTTTGATACCACTACCTTCGCCTTACGCTCTGTCTCCCTGTACTCCTGTTTACTCTCTTCAGTCCTCTCTATGTCCCACTTCTTAGCTAACCTCTTCCTTTGTACACACTCCTGCATGTCCTCATTCCACCACCAAGTCTCCTTATCCACTTTCCTTCCAGAGGACACACCAAGTATCTCCTACCTATCTCCCTGATCACTTGAACTGTAGTTGTCAAGTCATCTGGAAGCACTTCCTGACACCAAAACCTGTTTAAACTCCTCCTTGAAGACAACACAACACTCGTCCTTTTTCACCTTCCTCACCATCAGCGTCATCCTGCACACCACCATCCATTACTACTTGCAGTCACTGACTTCCTTCAAATTACATCGCCTACACAAGATGTAGTCGACCTGTGTGCTCCTAGCTCTGCTTTTATAAGTCACCCTATGCTCCTGTCTCTTCTGGAAGAAAGTATTCACCACAGCCATTTCCATCCTTTTTGCAAAATCGATCAACATCTGTCCTTCTGTGTTCCTGTCCTGGATACCAAACCTGCCCATCACTTCCTCGTCCCCTCTGTAGCCTGCACAAACATGTCCAGTCAAGTCTGAACCAATGACCTCTGGGGGTACTCTGCATCATTTCATATAACGTACTTCAGAATCTCTCCTTCTCTTCTAGCTTACATCCTGCCTGTGGGGCACAAGCACTGACAACATTGAACATCACACCTTCAATTTCTAACTTGAGACTCATCACTCTATCTGACACTCTTCTCCCTTCTAGAACATTCCTGACAAAGCCCTCCTTCAAGATGACTCCAACCCCATTTCTCTTCTCATCCACACCATGATAAAACAGCTTAAACCTTGCTCCTAAGCTTCTAACCTTGCTACCTTTCCATTAGCTTTGCTACCTTTCCATACAAGCCAGATGTCCACACGCCGTCCTAAATTTCAGTCATGAATTTTATATTTTACTCCAGGAAGTTCATACTGACTCTTTTTGAAGCCCAGGTTGGGAACCTTGCAGATGGGGGATCCTCGACGCTCCATGAAAAGATACAGCTGATCCAGGAAGATCTTCTCCTCAGGATGAGGAAGCCAGTTTCCCTCTATCGTATCTGCATTACCCGCAACGTTCTCCTGCACAGGTGCACATTCACCACCAATCAGAATTCATTTCATCACTTCAAGTCTGAATTCTACGTACATCTACGGGACTGTGGCACCGTCTATGCCATATACAGACACTCCCCGACTTACATTTTTAATTGGCTCCGGACGGCTGAACGCAAGTTGAAAGTGAACGTAAGTTGTTACAGTGACGTATGATGCTCATACTGCACTATATATCCATAAATACCATTACCGTATCTCATAAAACACCCCTAAATAAATTATAAACATAACATTGTAAAATAATCTCAAATATATCAAATAATAACATTAATTTAAAATAAATTAAATTAAAGCAAAATAATTTCAAATTGATACATTTTAATCAAATTCACTCATCAAATACAGTATCAAATATAACGTTTAACGTTCTCTATGATGCGATCTTTCTGCTTGTAAATGGTTCCAATGGTCGACGGATGGTCACTTTACATGAAGCTGAGCCGAGTCACATTACACGAAGCTTAAAACAGCCAATCAATGCTTACAATATGTGAGGCGCTCAACACCGAAAGTAGTTTACTTGCTTTGTGTTTGAGACAAAGTGCGGGTTATACAGACTTCCGGTCTTTCAAGTCAGCAAGGGCGCCGTTGAATACTCGTTCAGTACTCAACCTGCACTGATGTGAATCACCAGCAGAGTGGAGAGTTCTCTTTCTTTTCTGGATTCGGGTTTTCATTCATTTTACAACTCTCTTTGCTTAACTGAGTATGCATGGTTGATTGCGCCAATCCAAGCAGATAGTTAATTCATCTGTGTGTGTGAGACATGCACCCATGCTAGTAGGCTTACGCTTCTGACCAACCATATATATATTTGTTTAGGGTTACAAAAGTCCACAAAAACAGTGTAAGCACAATGATGACAGAGACTACGTCTTAACACAAAAGGTAACATGCTCTATATATATATATATATATTCTTCTATAATCACCTGAAGAGAGAGGATGGTTTCACCACCCCTCGAAACAGATCTGTAGTGATAAATGGAGTTTCAATAGAAAGTCTTTGTCCTGTCCTTTTATTTTTATTATATAAATAAAACAATGTATGTATATATATATATATATATATATATATATATATATATATATATATATATATATATATATATATATATATGTAAAACTGAACTGGGAAGGAGGGGCACGTTCAGTCTGTCATTTGTAAACAATGGACGCAGCGTCATTGCGTCAGCATACTACATAGGTACGTCTAAACTCAAAATTTGACAATTTTTATTTTTTGGGGAAAAAAAAAAAGGGTAAAATTAAAAAAAAACGTAAAACGGATGAACATAAGTTGGGGAGCGTCTGTACTTTAAAGACACACACACACGCTCTCACACACTTTCTTCTATATAAATACACGAGTACGCGCCTTCGTTCTTTCGGGCCATGACTCGGAAAGGTTGAGGCTTTGCTGATCAGTCGAGTCGCCGTCTCGTCCCCGTCTTTTCCGCGGTCGTCCTTTCAGGCTTACAGAGAGGCATCCTGAGACAGACATGCAAACGGGGCAACTGTCTTAAAACTGTGCAGCACAGTGATCTGTCTGTGATTAATAACCAAATTAATCAGCAATGCAATAATCAGCAAGCGATGATGAGGTGGTACTGGCTCTTATACGTTTATTCATTTTCCGAACTCTTTAATCCTTCTATGGGCGCGGGGGGGGGGGGGGGTGTCAGAGATTATCTCACCTGACACTGGGTCAAGGCGCAGTACACCCTGAACAGCTCTCCAAGCTATCACAGGGACTACACACAACCACTCACAAGTACACCTAGGGGCAGTTTGAAACAACCAATTAGCCTAGTGGGCGTGGGGACCGAGGGAGGAAACCGGAGTACCTGGAGGAAACCCACACAAGCAAAGTAAGCACATGCAAAACGGCATAGAAATGTCTTCACCTAGTTACATGAAGCTGTCAATATAGCAACACAGATTACATGAACAAGGTCAATATAGCACTATTACTATGGCAACGGTAATAAGATTAAGGTGTCACCGTGGCAACGGCAATAACGTTAAGGTGTTACTATAGCAAGGACAATTACATTAAAGTGCTACTATAGCAACGGTAACACATTAAGGTATTACTACAGCAACAGCAAGAATGTGTTACTATAGCAATGGTAATTATATTAAGCAGTTGTTACTTAAACAATGTTGCCAACATGAAAAAGCTGTTACTATAGCAACGGAACCAATTTAGTCTCAACAAATTATTGTGTTTGAAACAGTACTGTGGTCCATGCTACTGTTATAACAATAAAAAATAATTAACAGATGATTGTGATTTGGTTGGTGATTAAACATCTCAGTTCTGAGAATCTCAGACACAGTTATCTGAACAAAGAAGAACATTCATACACACGTCTGATCTCTAAACTCACCAAACTCCGGCGTTAAACTCGGGTTGGTCCCTAAATTCGGATGGCTGAAAGTGTCTCTGCAGTACAGGATACGAGTGTTGTGGAGGGTCATTTTTATCCAGCCTAGAGCCAGCAGGTGAGAGTCTTGCGGTCTGGACCAGCTAGCGTGGTTCTGGATCCTTTTTTGCAGGGAGCGAAAGCGGCAGTACTGCGGGTAACTGAGGACCTTCACCCTGTGCTGAACTCCTGAACTGTCGTCTGGGGAAGAAAATCACCATTAAATCATCACACAAAAAAAAAAACTCTTCAAGCAATTCTGAATCTTCTACCACAAACACCAAGATGTCAAGAACCAGACGCACAGTTACAGTCCTACAGCATACCATTGCTTTTCACGTCCTCTGGCTCTGGTATGCAAGGGGAACCATTGGGTACATGGAGGTCGCTGATCTTTATGAGGTTCTGTTTCCAGTAGAGTGGTTCCGGACAGGTCCATTTCATCAGGTGCTCTACTCGAACCACAACCTTTTTGGAGACACCGATGACTTCATCCTGGCACACAAACAGTAACAAATATACAGTGGCAATGTTAGTGGATCATATTCAGTGAACGCTACAGATTTCAGAAGGTTCAGGTTCAGTAGGAGACACTGGAGATGGGTGGATGCAAACTTTTGCATAAGTTTAAATAATCTGAATTTCACTTCATAAATAGTATACTTTCACTTTCACAAGAGGAACTCAACAAGTACAATGCTCAAAAACAGCAGAAGTCCACCAAGGGTGATCATTTCCATCAGTCTGTGAGGATATATTTCCAAAAATGATTTGAATTACATGGCTGCAAGTGCATCGTAGAAGATTGGCATGAACTCTGGGATTAGAGTGGGGCACGATGTCCATGATTCTAAAAAAACAGCGAGCTCTACAATTTATGAATTTTTAAATTTGGACCATGATGGGGATATAAAAAAGGAGGCAGGAGGCATCCAGGAGATGAAACTTGATAGAATCGCGTTACCAAGTTCATCAAGATCCTTCGCGAGGTCTCTTACACTCTGGAAGGTCTGTTAAGCTCACCTGGGCTTTCTACATTTAATTATGATTGGCCTTAAATTGAAATACCGTATTCGATGTGATAAGCGCCCAGGGCACGTAAAAAATTGGCGTGAGTAGGCGCTTAATAAAATGTTACCAGCGGAGTGGAATGGTAAGTGCTTATTACCATCGAGGTGGAAAACATGAATAACAGAACAATAAAAGAGTTTTACTGGTATTTGTGTTATTCGTTTTGTATTATCAACCAAATTACTTACACGAAAGCTGAAAATAAACAGAAAACAGTATAATTAAAAAAAGACCCCTTACTTTTCCCAACATTTACTTTAAGCATTTTCCAGGAAGTCAAATCGAGCCATTCAACACTGTCAATTTTAGCACATGGCACACTGAATCAATCAACACAAACATAAACAAAAGCACATGGCCAGGAACGTCTTTTAAATGTATGAAGTTAATGAGCAGGAGAATCGGGTGAAAAATGCTCATCACCACCTTCTGATAGGTCCACATCTGGCTCATCGCTCCATTCATTCAGAGCATCCCATAGTTTTGCTGGAGCCGTTTCTAATGGTTCATTGGTTGTTGGACATTTACCAAGAGAACACAGCAAAATATTTTCGTGTTTTTTAAAGCACGGCGGAACGATCAAATGTGTCGTTACTGCTGAGCATTATAGACATTCCCCAGTGGCAGGAGGTCTTGAAATATCGTGTAAACTCACTTTTACAGGCAGTGAATGCCTCATTTTACTGTTACAGACACTGATCCAATAAAATTGCTAAGTTTTCTACCATTTTGCTCCCAGAACACATGGGCGGTTATTAGACGTAAGATCAAAAACATTTGGGGGGGGAGGCTTATTACGTCAAATATGGTACATTGTAATATTCGTGACAAAAATTTTGACAGTCAGCAATATTGCCAACACCAATCACAAATCTTCCCGGATCCCTCAGGATAATCTCGAATCCTCCTGGCTCCCTCAGGATCATCTCGAATCCTCCCGGCTCGCCAAGGATCATCACAAATCCTCCCGGATTCCTCACGGTCATCACAATTCAACCCCACAAACCGTACACTCCTGAAGACTTTCTCAAATCATGGAGATTGTGCCCCAGTCTAACCATAAAAGTGGATAGTGATTCAGAGTCGTATTTCGGGTGGAAGAATACGAGGCTAAATCAGGCCGGAAGATCCATTTCCCCAGCAGAGCTCGTAAATCAAAATTTTGCTCGTTGGATGGGGCAGATTTTTGGTGGATTGAAGCTTATAAAATGGAAAACTCGTTATAAAAGACAATCGTAATTCAAGGGACCACTGTACTAGTCAATGTGAAGCTATTCATGAGTCCATTCTGGGATCTTCTCCAAGATGTAATGGGTTCTTTCCTGCGCCCACACCATTTCACCAAGTTTCATAGAAATTGAAACAGTAGGTCTCCCACAATACAATTTAAAACATACAAACAAACTACATCATGATTGCTACATAAAATACAAAAAAATGCAATGAAAAGGGAAAATGCCAACTACTTCAACTCACAACCACCAGAGGACCCAAACATTATCCCATCTACTGAAGGATAAGCGTAAGCCGACCAATGCTGTCGTCATCTTTCATAATAATTTAAAAAGCATTTTGTTCCTAAATGCTGCATTTACAAGAATTTACTGTTGAAGTAAAATATGTACAATACGATGACTGGTTCCCAAAGCGATGACTCAATCTTGTGCGCGCACGCACACGCACACACACACACACACACACACACACCAAAGTCTTGTTACTGACAACTGTAATTTTCCAGGAAACTATTAGTCTAGTCGCATTGCACACTAAAAGAAGGGAGATGGAGGCAATGAACTAAATCCCACAAAGTAGACTTTTAAAGTCGTACAAATATTTTAATACAAACAAAAAAGAAGGAAAAAACAAAGCTGGACAGTGGTGGCCTGGTAGTAAGGTGCTCTATTACTCATCCCCCCCAGGGGTTCAAGTCCCACTATCACCAGGTTGTCACTGCTGCCCCCCACCCCCACCCCACAGTGCAGCTAATTGGGTTATCAAAGACCAGCCTTGTCTCTCACTGTCTGTGGTGTGAGGTTCATGTAAAAGTGCCATTGATTACTTTTGACAAGAGGAGCTGCATAGTCAGCACGTTACTGCCCTGTGATGGCCTGGCAAGCTGTCCAGGGTGTACTCTGTCTGTGGTGTGAGCTTCATGTAAAAGATCCATCATTGACTTTCAACAAGAGGAGCTGCATAGTTATTGTGTGTTTCTTTGCTTTTTGCGGATGACATTGTGCTGTTTGGCGTCATCAATTCAGGACCTCCAGCTCTCATTGGAGCAATTCGTAGTCGGGTATAAAGCAGTCGGAATGAAATCAACGACTCCGAGTCCAAGACCATGGATTTCAGCCAGATACCGGTAGTAGAATGCACCCTCCAGATTGGGGAATGAGATCCTGCCCCAAGTGGGCGAATTTAAGTATCTTAGGTTCTCTTGTTCACAAGTGAGCGAAGGATGGAGTGGGAGATTGACAGTTGGATCGCTGAAACCTCTAGGGAAAAACTGGACCCTGTACCGGTTCCTCGTGGTGAGGAGGGAGCTAAGCCGCAATGCAAAACTCAATTTACCAGTCGATCAACCCTCACGTGGGGATGAAATGAGCTTGCTTCTTTGGATGGCGGGGCTCCTCCCTTAGAGATCAGGTGAGAAGCTCAGCCATCCGGTTGGAGCTCAAAGTAGAACCGCTGCTCCTCCACATTGAGAGGAGCCAGTTGAGGTGGCTCAGGCATCTGGTAAGAACGCCTCCCTGGTACTGTGTTTCGGGCATGTCCAACTGGGAAGAGACCCCGGGGTCGACTTAGAACACGGCAGAGGGACTATGTCTCTCAGCTGGTCTGGGAACGTCTCGATGTCCTTCCAGAAGAGCTGAAGGAAGTGGCTGGAGAGAGCAACGTCTGGACCGCATTGCTTAGGCTGCTTTCCCCGCGACCCGACCCCAGATTAAGGGAAAGATGGTGTTTCTGCCCTGCAATGGCCTGGTGAGCTGACCACGGTGTACTCTGCGCCTTCGCCCAGAGTCGGCTGTGATGGGCATCAGCCTCTGTGCGACCCTAGTTAGGATTAAGCAGTTTAGAAAATGAACGAATGAATGAATAACTGACACCGTTACTACAACAAACAGGCAGTTATTGTTGTTTCATCCTTAGGTCCATGCCAAACCCTAGAGATACAAACAAGACAAGAAAACGACCCGAGACACCCACCCTCCAGCCGTCAGGAAGGGAGGTGAAGCTTCCCAACCGTTAAGAGCCTGGATCAACAACATGCAGGTTGAAAACTGAAGGGAATGAGATATGACTGCCGTCCACAGAATCCCAAATAAGACAATGAAAAATAATAATAACCCTCATCAGGAAGGAGTGGGATACAGTGAATCAGGCAAGAGCCAAAAGTGGAAAAAAATGGGGACTCGCCCCTTGTGTTGAGTGTCTATAGACCCATTTACCAGGGATGTCACTAGTCCGGTAGATTACTGAACATGATCATTTGCCACTTTGTGTCATAAACATCAGTTTGGTTCGGTGCTGTACACCAGGATGCACAAAGTGCAAAGTGAAAGACTTGAACATTTGGATTTACTGATTTCCGACAGGTTGCACCAGAAAATTAAACTAGCAAAAGGTCTCTAAAATGGCCCTGAGTGAGCCTTACAGGTCACGAATTGCCAACCCATGTGTTTTACCAATAATTATAATATATTAACTTATTATAACCTCTCAAACATCTGGAGAATAAACTATTATGATATTTTACCCAGCTGTGTCTATTTTTTCTATCTTGGTCGTCAAGAAGTGAATCAATTCTATAATTTACAAAAACCCTCCCAAACTACTCTCCAACATTCATGTTCATGTATTCCCTCTATTTCGCGAATACAGGGCATGTGGGGTTTGCGACTCTGGACAATCGTTCGGAATTGTTTGGGAAGAGGATGTTGTTAGTTTATTAAACATTAAAAATGTTGGAGCGGGAACCTTGGGGAACATTCAGAGAATATGGCAAACACTCAAGATTTTTGAGGAGAAGTAAATTTGGTGCAACACTCTTCAGAGGCCTCAGCTTTCGTTTACAAGGATCTCAAATTGGAATAAAAAGTGGGGGGGGGGGCAGGATTAATATGGAGTTGCAATATAAATACAGGGTGTAAAGGGCTCTGGATAGAGATAGTACCCTTATCTGTCCACAGCTGCACCCTCTCTTGTAGGGTGGACAGGCAACAGGTTGTCATCCATCTCCCAAAGCTCTCACGTGCTGGCTCCAAGTGCCACACCCCTGTAAACCGTCTCAACTGACGGGCAAAACCACGTGAGGGAAAAGGAGTAAACCTTCAAGTCCGGAGTGGGGACCCGAAGACGGTCCAGTGCTACAAGTAACACCATTCCGGCATCTCCTGCAGCCAAACTGACGCCAAATGCCAATCTATGCATACCTTTGGACCCTGTCAGCAAGGCAGAGAGGGGATCCTGATGATTGGGCCACCCAGGATTTCCAGATTCTGGCCCAGGCTTCGCACCCTGGAGAGGATACTCCAGCTCCATTGTAAAGTATGGACACGAATTCGGGGTAGTGGTGGCCTAGTGGTAAAAGTGCTGGATCACTGATCCTAAGGTTGGGGGTTCAAGCCCCAGGGCATGAAATTAAGAAAATTTTCCACTGGACAGGAGACCCCTAAGAATTTTACTGGACCCCAATTTTCTGGAATGATTAATTGTAATAATCTGTTATTAATTTTTTTTTCCATTCACTTGTTCACCTGTCTCTATGTTTGGTGTACAATAACTATTATGACTGCATAAGAAACATACATGTAAACCAATTCTCTACCATATACAACTCTTTATTTATTATTCTGCTTATCGAATTAAATACTATGAACAAAGAATAACAATGCAAACAAAAAGACGTAAAGAAAAACTAGACCGAGTTTCTAGATCGAGAGTCTAATTGCCAGATTTGACGTGATAAGCGCCCAGGGTGCTTAAAAAAAAATTGAAGTGGGTGGGCGCTTATTAAAATGCTTATCAGCGGAGTGGAACGGTAAGTGCCTATTAGCATCAAGGTGTAAAACATGAATAAGAACAGAACAATAAAATAGTTTTACTGGTATTTGTGTTATTCATTTTGTGACATCAACCAGATTACTTACATGAAATCTAAAAATAAACAGAAAACAGTATATATATAAATATTTTTTTTTAAAAGACATTACTTTTCCCTCCCTTTAAACATTTCCTTTAAACATTTTCCAGGAAGTAAAATGAGCCATTCAACACTGTCAACTTTAGCACATGGAAGAGAGACAGAAAGAGGTGTGTGTGTGTTAATAAAAAAGGTTTAATAATGGTTTAATTAATAAATATGTTAATAAAATGTTTAAATGGTTTAATAAATAAATTTCTTTTAACATATTTCATACAAAATTGGTGTACTTTTATCATTTTTAAAGGGTTTATGGGGTTTATCCAGTCCAAAGACTGGAGCCTTGGAACGAATTAGGCGTTTAACATGTAAAATGCGACCCCTACTTACGAAATCCCCGCATTACGAAAAGGGCTCTGGAACAGATTAATCTCGTAAGTTGGGGGCCGACTGTATTCATCTCAAGAGATGCCATTTTTCACCAAATAATGTCAAAGAACAGATTCTCTCTCATATCATCAATGTTCCACCGCAACGATAATGACAACAGAAGACAACATGGAGATGAAAACTTTGACCCATAGCATAAAGTGAGACACATTTTGGATCATTTGTGGATCAACACTAAATATAAACATCACTACATTCCATCCAAAGATATATCCATCGACGAGAACATGAAAAACTCATGTTTACATCCAGTATGTCCCAAATAAGAGACAATCGTTTCGACATAAACAAGTTTGAGGTATGTGAGGCAAACTCATTTGTCGACTCATTTGGACCTAATTAAGTGACAGATATAATTGAAATATCTCTGTTTTTCTTTTTAAGGTTATCTTACATTGAGCAACAATCCTGCTATCACAAAATAATCACCAAAAATGATAAATACTACTACAGGTCACCTGATTAGCTAAGTTTGAGTAATCCATAGCATTACGGCCCGTTTGGATTTCTGGTCATGTGACCAGAAGTTGCCATTTTTGACTGAGAAAAAAAAAATAAGTTTTTGAAAAGAACAATACAAGAGCTATTCATAACATACAGTGGGCATACAGAAAGCCTCTGAATATGAAAAATCCAGGTTATGAAAAACGTTTTCCTAAATTTTTGTCCTCTTATTACGAAAACAACCTCTTTTTATGAAAAGCGCCAACCGCGCCATTAAAAAATTCAAACATGCCATTCACAAATTCAAATAATGCATGAATTGCTCTCTCATTGGCTGTCTCCCAATATCCCACCCCGCTGGCCTCCCATTGGCCAGGAGGCAGCTGAACTTTACCCATACTTCCTGTACTCATACTTCCTGTTTGTCACACACGTGACAGAGGAGAGTTGAACAAGAAAGTTGGCTCATGAGCTCTTTTTGAGATTGATCATTGCACTGTTAGATTTTGTTACATGGATCCGGAAAATACAGAAAAGCGGAAATACAGTGACAGAGGTGATTATTTCGGCACAATATAGAAACTGAAGGAAAACAGACCTCCAATCTCGCAAGGAAGCAAGTTAATATTGAATCAGGACCTCTGATCTTTCAAAGAGGTACTGTAATTCCGCTTTAAATACAACATCCCGTCCATTTAAACATTTAAATACAATTGGTCCGTCAGCTGCGCGCTGTGTGTGGGCGGAGCCCGCATTCGGCAAAACACACCAGAGAGACAGCGAGAGAGAGAGAGAGAGAGAGAGAGAGAGAGAGAGAGAGTTGTGTGTGTGTGTGTGTGCGTTAATAAAAAAATGTTTAATAATGGTTTAATTAATAAATATGTTAGTAAAATGGTTTAATATGTTAATATATTTAAATGGTTTAATGAATAATTTTCTTGTATTTTTAACACATATTTCATACAAAATTGTTGTACTTTTATCATTTTTAAAGGGTTTATGGGGTAGTCTTGGGAGCCTTGGAACGAATCACACGTTTTACATGTAAAATGCGCCTCAACTTACGAAAACTCCAGGTTCCGAAAAAGGCTCTGGAACAGATTCATTTCGTAAGTAGATATAGTTTACTCATGTAAATCCAATATTTAGGAATCTAAAACCAATATATAAAATAGTTGTTGTCATTTCAGGATTCAGTATGGGCCACAGCTCGGGGTTAAAGGAGTCTCATTTCTTCTGCAACCAGGAAGACAAATTCAGATTAAATTTTAAGAACAATAGCGTAAACGTGCACTGCAGGAATCAGAGATTTTGATTGCATTCTTCCAGCTCGAGATTTGAAACAATGCACGCCATAAACAGCACTTCCTGCTGTGATGAGAAAGTTATTTCCAATAAAGATAACTTGACTGATACTCAAACTGTGAACTTTATTGGAAATTGTGATTTAAAAGCAAACAAATAAGAGTGGCAGTGATCCGTGGATTTAAAAGCAGACAAGACAGCAGAAGGTGAGAGATGATCAGGTAGAAGTTGCTGCTCGTAAAATTAAAATACCATCACGTATACAGGTCTGACGTGCGATCGCATTTGGTTCTGACCAACAGATCGTGAAAAGGTTTGGACACAAGTTGGGTCTGTACATGTATTACTATACTGGACCTTTCTACATGTTCGGGTCATACCTTTCCTTAGATATTACTATATGGAGGAGGAGAAAGAGGAGAAGGAAGGGGAGGAGGAGAAGAAAGAGGAGGACTAGTGTACCTGAATTTTCAACATTTTCTTTAGTTCATTAATTTCAGTCTTTCTCCCCTTCTTTAGCAATTATTTTCACCCTTTTTGTTTTCGTTGATTAATTTTGTAATATTTTACCTTTCTTTAGACATTACACGATATAATAAATTTAAGGTTTCCGTAAAACACGGCACACTACAGTACAACTGGTTGAATATGTAGGAATCATACAAAAATGCATTATGAAATACCCGAGATAAAAATAAAAAACATTTGTTTAGAACATGGCGAAATAACAAAAAAATTAAAGAGGCTGAATTGATTGAGCGCCGGTGATTGGCTGAGGGTCGTTGGCATGTTTAACGTGGCCAACGTTCTGTGTGTGGGTGGAGTTTATTTCATGAGCACGGTGAGCTTTGTCCAGATTGTTTGTTTCTTTTTCCTCATCAATTTCATGTCTTTTTTATAATGATAAGAATGATAATAATAATTTTACTTTTTTCTTGTTGGAATTCTCCCTCTTATCTTTCTGTACACGTTTGTATCCAAAATCGCTCTCACACACACAAACACACTTTTGCAACTTTGATTTTTTTTTTTTTATGTCTCTATAGTACTTTGCATTAATTCTGCATTCATGTAAATTCCGTTGCATTCTGTATTTAAGGTGAATGTTTGAAAACACCTGCGACCGTTTTTTGTTGTGTGTGATGAATGTTTGAATCTCTCGCTCTCTCTTCAGTACATTTGATCTTCACAAATAGTCTCGAATCAGCACAGCTAGGCTGATGATATTCACATACATGATACCCAAGTATACAAGCTATTTATTTTTCTTTTTTTAGTCATGGGCGATCGTAAAGTCAAACAGTCGCAAGTTGCGCAGGTCACAAGTCGCACACGTGACTTCTAGCATGTCGGTATTAATTATTTAAAGATATCAATAGTGAACATTATAAGTATTGAACTGTTAAGATTTTGTGTGACATAAAACTTAATAATATTGAGAGATTCAGGGTGGTCATGATAATAATAATAATAATAATAATAAAAGCTTTCCCTTACCTGTGTGCATTTATTAAATATTAGACATAAGTGTGTACGCACACGCGCACACACACACACACGCACACACACACACACACACACACACACACACACACACACACAGTCTAGAGACTGTTATATGTAAATCCTGTTTGTTTACCTCCCCATGTTCCTTAGTTCTCCCCTTGGGCGTGTCCTCTGGTCGGTAATAGAGTCTGGAGCTGGCCAGAGGGTGGCGCTGTCTCTGATCCTCCCACAGCAGAGTGATCTCAGCAATACACACAGGTTCCAGAGGGCCGCATCGTACGTAGTAGAACTCTCCTAGTCTCCAGACCTTCAAGGGGCCACCAGCCTCAGGCTTGCAACTCACCGACTTGTAGAAGGCAAATGAGTCTCGCAGGCAGCAAGGAGGACCCAACCACTGACCAAAATAATAATAAACAACAACTCAGAATTCAACTTGCACACTCAGGAACAACAATTTTTCCACCAATAACACACACAAAAAATTATTTCATTCCAGTATACCAAGAGCATTTAGACAAGATTACAATTTCATAAATAACTCAAATATGCTGCTGGGTTTTTTTTTGACGATTTATTGTTAGATTGTGTTATGGAATGTTTGCAAAACAAGTTTGTTCCCGTTTACAGCAGCAAAAAAAAGAAAAAAAAAAAAAAAAAACTCAATCCTACACCAGCCTCTCAACTTTTCTCCCACTTTGAAGTTAAAAGATGAATATACATTTATTTAAAAAAAAAAAAAAAAAAAAAAAAGGCAGTTTGTTGTGTTAGCGGGAATCTGGGTAACCTAAAGTCCTCAAAACTTCCCTCTGTGTGCACAACCAGGTGATTACTATAAATATCCTAACACTGGAGACTCCTTCCATAAACAATTAACTCTTTCTGTACAGAAACCTTTACATCAAGAGTCATGCTTCTATTAAATAACACAAAGTTATCTGAAGGGTTCATATTTTAACCATCGATTTGAAGAACCATCCTCCACTCTACAAATCCTTATGTAAGAGTTCTCATGATAGAAATGCTGTAAAAGACATCCGAACGCGATGTTCGTACTCCGAACGAATTCAAGGAAATTAATCAACATCCCTCATCTGATTATGGGATTCGACAGCGATCTGGTATACAGAATGAACACAGAAAGAGTCCTTCCCTCTGGAAACCAGAGGTCAACTTTATAAACTCGGCACATACCCCACCTCACATGATCACATTTCTGCAATAACATTACCCGTTTTTATGCAACATCAACCACTGACAAAAGCCTGTATTCTTCGGTTTCAATTTAATGAAAACATCTCCACGTTTCCTGCTTTTCAACAGACGCAACTTTCAAAATGAGTAAAAAAATTAAACACAGGCTCACAGTCATCTCTCAAACACACACACAAAAATACACATCTCTCAAACATACACGCCACAAAAAAAATAAGGATATTTGTCAATAAAAAAATGAAATTAAGGCCAATTCACAAAACTGAAAAAAATATCTAGAAAATTTCCAAATATCCTTAACTTTTTTTGTACTGTGTATATATATATACATATATGTATATACATACACACACACACACTAGCTAAGTCCAGGCTATGAACTGCATGCGCTACCATCACAAATGATCTTCCACAATCGTGAGGTGAGCATCAGCCAATTACATTTTTTTCAAGCATTAGTGAGAAAGGAAGTAGCTGGCAGCCTTTCCCACCCCCACCACCTCCATCAGGGCCTCCCATTACCCCCCTGCAGGGTTTCTCCTATGGGAGCAAAGCTTCACAGGCCACATGTGCAGCTCCTAAACCTTGGAAAACGGTGTCATGCCATGAGTAAGGCTGGGTCGAAAGCCCAAAAATAAAATGGATATTTTTATATTGGCTCTCATAGTTACTAATTTTCATTGACATCTCAGATTACCAGAGGTTTAGATTTAAAATAATGATCATTTTAAAAATAATTAAAAAAGACAGGCTACTGAGAAGCCAACACTATTCGACCTTGATGCTTCTTTTCTTGTGAGGCTTATTTTCTAAATTCTGAAAGTTATTATGCAACACGACAAAGTCCAAGGATTAAAAATCTATAGATATTCCAGGGTTTGGCTCTGACCTAACATGAATAAGAAAGAAAAAAAAAAAAAAAAACACTGAAGAGAAAGCCCCATGCTGTTCATATGTGTGAATAATTCAACACCACCAACTTCCTTTACAAGTCCAACTGATATTAAGGTAGATTTTCTCAACTTCCTGAACTCGATTTCAATATCAAGAGCACAACAAAAGCTCTCTGGCTCTTTCTTAAATCCCTCTCAGCCATTTTGTATGTTTGCAAAGCAACTACAGTAAATACTAAACCCCAAAATATTCACTGCACACTCATCTCATGTGTTTTTTTTTCCTTCTTCTCGAAAATGGAGAGCAACATGACATCAGGGCCAGTTTCAATAAATTATTATTAATAATTCCATTCCTCCTCCCAGCTCAGGTTTAGAGTAACCAATAATAAAATACAAACCAAATATTAAATAATAATAATAATTAATAATAATAATAATAATCTGGTCATAAATAAATTACATAAATAAATAAATTACTACATAAATAAATAAATAAATGGAGTTCCTGTTGATTTTTTGTTTTTAGTTCAGGGACCGCCTGAAAACTGAGAGAAGCATTTAATAAAAATGAGGAAATGTACCAAGCAACTCAAAACAGAAACTTTATCAATAAACATAATAAATCAACAAATTAATCAAAGATACTCATCAAACAATACTGTGGGATAAATTTTAAAAAGTGTTGCAGTGGGGGAAGGAGAGAGAGAGAGAGAGAGAGAGAGACACGGAGCCACACAAAGAAATTAATCATTAACCAAAATAGCAACAAAAATTACATCAAAAATAAAAATGTGGACTCGAGATCGATCTGGATTCAAATCCAAGAGACAAATCTTTTCGGAACTTTTTTTTTTTTTTTTTTTTTTATCAAAAGATCAAAAAAACTTTCCTGCTCAAATCAACCCAGAAAAAAAACCCAGTGTAAGCTTTTAATGGGACGAGAATCAAATCAGCGTTTTAAACCAATTCAAAGAAAACAAGGCGCTCTCAGGGCGCAGATAAAAAAACCCCGAACCCCGAGAATAAACTCGCCGTGATCCCGCGCGCCTCCACACACACACAATTCACACCGAAATCAGCCCGGGAGCTTCATTTCATCTAAATATAAAGTTGGAGTTTCCATTACCTGGATGGCATTCTGCTCCATTGCAGTCCAACATTCCCTCACCCCCCCCCCCTCACTCTCTCTCTCTCTCTCTCTCTCTGCCCCCTATCGGATTACACAGCCGGGTACTGCATTCAAACCGATCACAGAATTAAATTCTACAGAAATACACATCTCGAGCACAGAAGCTCCACAGGCACGCACAGCACTCCTCACCAGCTCATGCACGGAACCACACAAACACCACAAAGCACAGCAAATTCACACAGAAATAAACCATTTCAAACCCTGAGCTTCCTTTCCCTTTCCCTTTTTTCTTTCTTTCTTGAGTACAGTATTCAGAGGCAGGATCTACACAGGTGTGGCCAAACTCGATTTCCAACCTCAAGCACAGGCTGCATGGAAACGAACCAGCTCGACTCAAACTGCACGGATTTCAGTCACAGCTCATCAAAATTACATTCTGTGCCACAGCGTTTTGTGCCTAATTTAAAGTTGTTTATTAAACTAATTCGCACAAACTTTTAATGTATTTCTGTTGATTTTATTATGACTGAAAAGTATTAGGCACAACTATTTTTTTTTCTCCTCCTGCTTTGAGGAAGACGACCTTTCATTCGGTAAGTGTCGTAAAAATGCAGTGAGGCCGTTGGTCACGTGACGCTGCCACGCAAAACGAACGACATAAAGGTAGTCGTTTCTGGCAAATAGTATAACCACCCGAAAGAAAAAGAAATATAACCACGTAAACACATTGTATAAAAGAAAGGAACACGTTCACGACGATTTATATGTTAAACCCAATAATAATAATAACGATATCAATAATTCATATTAAAACCAAAATGAGAAACTATTGTATGGTATGAATTATTATTTATATATATATACATATAATATTATTATTATACTGATATATTGCATTATATGTATGAGTATTATTTGTGAATGTTGAAATCAAATAAAATCAATCAATCAATCAATGTTTAGCTATATGGGCAGTGGTGGTCTAGTGGTATAGGGCGCTGGATCGCTGATCCAAAGGTTGGGGGTTCGAGTCCCACTCTCCACAAGGTTGTCACTGTCCCCCCCCAGTGCGGCTAACTAAGTTATCAAAGGCGGGCCATGTCTGTCACTGTCTATGGTGAGAGGTTGATGTAAAAGAACCATTGCTGACTTTCATAAAGAGGAGCTGCAAAGTCGTCAGCTTGTTTCTGTCCCTTGCTAAAAAAGGGTTGTGACAGGAAGGGCATCCAACGTAAAAACCTCTGCCAAATCAAATGTGTGAATCAGATGATTCACTGTGGTGACTTCTGAGTAAAAAGGGGAAAAGCTGAAAGGAAGGCAGACAGACAATCAATGTTCATCTATAGGCTCAATCCTCATATTTGTGACAAAGGTTATTTAAAAAAAAAACCACATTATTAGCCTATTAAAATGTGATCGATCAAATAATAGCAAACTAATAAAATATTAATCCAGAGGTTTTATATATATATATATTTATATATATATTCTTTTTCTTTCGGCTGTTCCCTTCAGGGGTCGCCACAGCAAATGATCTGCCTCCATCTCTCCCTATCCTCTGCATCTTCTACTCTTACTCCAACGACCTTCATGTCTGCCTTCACCACATCCATAGTCCAATTTCCATCAGCACCCTGTTGGTTGACAGCACTGATGGCGGTTGTTGTTAACCCGGGCCTCGACCGATCCGGTATGAGTTTTGTTTTGACCATTTGCATTTTTAATGTGGCAGAAGTTTTACGCCGGATGCCCTTCCTGTCGCAACCCTCTGCATTTATCCGGGCTTGGGACCGGCATAAGAGGAGAGACACTGGTTAGTGCCCCCTCATGGCTGCATTAAATATATATATATATATATATATATATATATATATATATATATATATATATATATATAATGCAGCCGTGAGGGGGCACAAACCAGTGTCTCTCCTCACGCCGATCCCAAGCCCGGATAAATGCAGAGGGTTGCGCCAGGAAGGGCATCCGGCGAAACAAATGCCAAATAAACTATGCGAATCACAAGAAAGAATGACATACCGGATCGGTCGAGGCCCGGGTTAACAACGACCGCCATCAGTGCCGTCAACCAACAGGGTGCTGATGGAAATTGGACTACTGTTGGTCGAAGACGTCGAAGAAGGAGAGGCGGGAGGCGTGCCCGTTGCCAGAGAGAGAAGAGGAAAGGCATGAGTCTAGGACTGAAAGTAGGGACTTTGAATATTGGAACTATGACAGGAAAAGGTAGAGAGCTGGCTGACATGATGCAGAGGAGGAAGGTGGACATACTGTGTGTTCAGGAGACCAGGTGGAAAGGTCGCAAGGCTAGAAGCATAGGAGCAGGGTTTAAGCTGTTTTATCACGGTGTGGATGGGAAGAGAAATGGAGTCGGAGTCATCTTGAAGGAGGAGTTTGCCAGGAATGTTCTAGAAGTGAAAAGAGTGTCAGACAGAGTGATGAGTCTCAAGTTAGAAATTAAAGGTGTGATGGTTAATGTTGTTAGTGCTTATGCCCCACAGACAGGATGTGAGCGAGAAGAGAAGGAGAGATTCTGGAGGGAGTTAGATGAAGTGATGCAGAGTAACCCCAGAGGTGAAAGAGTGGTCATTGGGGCAGACTTCAATGGACATGTTGGTGCAGGAAACAGAGGGGACGAGGAAGTGATGGGTAGGTTTGGTATCCAGGACAGGAACGCAGAAGGACAGATGTTGGTAGATTTTGCAAAAAGGATGGAAATGGCTGTGGTGAATACTTTCTTCCAGAAGAGACAGGAGCATAGGGTGACTTATAAAAGTGGAGGTAGGAGCACACAGGTAGACTACATCTTGTGCAGGCGATGTAATTTAAAGGAAGTCAGTGACTGCAAAGTAGTAGCGGGTGAGAGTGTTGCCAAACAGCATAGGATGGTGGTGTGCAGGATGATGCTGATGGTGAGGAAGGTGAAGAAGGCAAAGGCAGAGCAGAAGACAAAGTGGTGGAAGTTGAAAAAGGAAGAGTGTCGGGTTGTCTTCAAGGAGGAGTTGAAACAGGCTTTGGGTGATCAGGAAGTGCTTCCAGATGACTGGACAACTACAGCGAATGTGATCAGGGAGACAGGTAGGAGAATACTTGGTGTGTCATCTGGAAGGAAAGTAGATAAGGAGACTTGGTGGTGGAATGAGGAAGTGCAGGAGTGTGTACAAATGAAGAGATTAGCTAAGAAGAAGTGGGACATTGACAAAACCGAAGAGAGTAAACAGGAGTACAGGGAGACACAGCGTAAAGCAAAGGTAGCAGTGTCAAAGGCCAAACAGAGCGCGTTTGATGACTTGTATGCTCGGCTGGAAAGTAAGGAGGGAGAAAATGATTTATACAGGTTGGCACAGCAGAGAAATAGAGATGGGAAGGACGTGCAGCAAGTTAGATTGATAAAGGACAGAGAGGGAAATGTATTGACTGATGACAGAAGTGTGCTGGGAAGATGGAAAGAGTACTTTGAAGAGCTGATGAATGAGGAAAATGAGAGAGAGAAAAGAGTAGAAGAGGTGACTGTTGAGGACCAGGAAGTAGCAAAGATTAGTAAGGGTGAAGTGAGGAGGGCATTGAAGAGGATGAAGAATGGAAAGGCAGTTGGTCCTGATGACATACCGGTGGAGGTATGGAAGTGTCTAGGAGAGGTAGCAGTAGATTTTCTGACAAGAACATTTAACAAGGTCTTAGAGAGTGAGAGGATGCCAGAGGAATGGAGGAGAAGTGTGCTGGTGCCCATTTTTAAGAACAAGGGAGACGTGCAGAGTTGTGGCAACTACAGAGGGATAAAGTTGATGAGCCATACGATGAAGTTATGGGAAAGAATAGTGGAAGCTAGACTAAGGGCAGAAGTCAGCATTTGTGAACAACAGTTTGGTTTCATGCCCAGAAAGAGCACCACAGATGCAGTGTTTGCCTTGAGGATGTTAATGGAGAAGTACAGAGAAGGTCAGACGGAGCTGCATTGTGCCTTTGTGGATCTGGAGAAAGCATATGACAGGGTGCCAAGAGAAGAACTGTGGTATTGCATGAGGAAGTCTGGAGTGGCAGAGAAGTATGTTAGAGTGGTGCAGGACATGTATGAGAGATGTAAGACAGTGGTGAGGTGTGCTGTCGGTGTGACAGAAGAGTTCAAGGTGGAGGTGGGACTGCATCAAGGGTCAGCTCTCAGCCCCTTCTTGTTCGCTATGGTGATGGACAGGCTGACAGACGAGGTTAGACAAGATTCCCCATGGACTATGATGTTTGCAGATGACATTGTAATCTGTAGTGAGAGCAGAGAACAAGTGCAGGAAAATCTAGAGAGGTGGAGGTATGACCTGGAAAGGAGGGAATGAAGATTAGCCTCAGTAAGACAGAGTACATGTGCATGAATGCCAAGGACCAAAGAGGAACGGTGAGATTACAGGGAGCAGAGATAAGAAAGGTGGAGGATTTTAAGTACTTAGGCTCAACAATCCAGAGCAATGGAGAGTGTGGAAAAGAGGTGAAGAAGCGTGTGCAGGCAGGTTGGAATGGTTGGAGAAAAGTGTCCGGTGTGATGTGTGATAGGAGGGTATCGGCAAAAATGAAAGGAAAAGTGTACAAAACGGTGTTGAGGCCAACAATGTTGTATGGTTTAGAAACAGTTGCCCTGGGGAAAAAACAGGAGGCAGAGCTGGAGGTAGCAGAGATGAAAATGTTGAGGTTCTCTTTGGGAGTAACGAGGATGGATAGGATTAGGAATGAGCACAGAGGGACAGCCCATGTAAGATGTTTTGGAGACAAAGTCAGAGAGGCTAGATTGAGATGGTTTGGACATGTACAGAGGAGGGATAGTGAGTATATTGGTAATAGGATGCTGAGGCTGGAACTACCAGGCAAAAGGCCTAGAGGAAGACCAAAGAGACGATTCATGGATGTGGTAAAGGAGGACATGAAGGTCGTTGGTGTAAGAGAAGAAGATGCAAAGGATAGGGTGAGATGGAGGCAGATGATTCGCTGTGGCGACCCCTGAAGGGAAAAGCCGAAAGGAAAAGAAGAAGAAGAAGAAGAAGAAGATATATATATATATATGGTAAGGTAACGGTAAGTCTGTTGGGATTTTACACCCGAGCCCAGTGGCTCATCAGGCCGGTGCTTATCCCCGGTTTCCGTAGCGTGAAGCGACCAGGTGTTCAACTCCTCCTGGATGGGATGCTAGTCCATCGCAGGTTACCTTCCCAGTATATTTTCACTGGTACCCATTTATACTTCTGGGTGAACAGAGGCACACTTGTAGTTGAGACCTTGCCCAGGGTTTTTTTTTTATATAAATATATATTATATATATATAATTTCCTCAAGTGCTTAGTCCCTAACCTAAAGAAATGAGGTTCACAGGATGATGGCCTGGTGGAAAAGGGCACTGGCTCGCTGATCCTAAGGTTAGGGGTTCAAGCCCCACTCTCCACGGGGTGTCACTGTCTCCCCAGTGCAGCTAACTGGATTATCAAAGGCGGGCCGTGTCTCTCACTGTCTATGGTGAGAGGTTCATGTAAAAGAACCATTGCTGACTTTCACAAAGAGGAGCTTGCGATGGCCTGGCAAGCTGTCCAGGGTGTACTCTGCCCTTGCCCATAGTCGGCTGGGATGGGCGCCAGCCTCCCCGTGACCCTAATTAGGAATAAGAGGTTACAGAGAATCAACTGAACTGAATGAAAAAAAATATATGGGACATTCTGGCAAGCTTTTTTTTTTTCACACTGCTAGAAATGAAGACAAGAAATGAAAATATGCATAATTCTTCTTTTCTTCTCAGCAGGTGACAGGGTGGTGCAGTGACTAGCTGATCCTTCTCACAGCAAGAAAGTCCTGGGTTTCAGTCCTGGGCTTTGTGGAGGCGCTTCTGTGTAGTGTCTAGATGTTGTTCTCGTGCTTGTGTGGGTTTGCAGTCTCCTCCCACAGTCCTAAGACATGCAAGCTGATTCACATTGTATCTAGGTGTGTGAATGTGAATGGTTGTATGTGTGTTGGCCCTGCTGTCAACCAACATCGGTTGAAATAGGCTCCATCCTGCCTGTGAGTTTAGTAGGATTTCAGGTTGGAAAATGAATGTATCAATAAATTGTCTGATGGCAGGCTGCTGGATCACTGATCCCTAGGTTGGGGGCTCAAGCCCCACACCCAATGGGCTGCTACTGCCCCCCCCAGCAGATTATAACCCCAGGGTTATCAAAGACCAGTCATGTCACTCATCTTCTTTCCTTTTCGACTGTTCCCTTCAGGGGTCACTACAGCAAATCATCTGCCCCCATCACCCTTTCTTTTGGGTCCTTCTTGTTCTTGAGCCCCCAACCTTCGGATCAGTGATCCAGCACCTTTACCACCAGGCCACCACTGCCCTAAAGTTAGTCGTTGAAAATCAAATTTCTATTTTAGGCTTCTGCTTGGAAACCATGTTTGTGCTGTTGTTGTTTTTCTTTTCTCTCTTTCTCACCACACACACACACCTCAAGCCATGGAGCATCCAGGTCCATCCTTTGTGTAATGGCTGCCATTATCCTCATGCCACCGCTATCAGAGATCAAACTAAACCAATTCAGACAGATATTAAAAATGCACCTTGAGAGTGCAAACCTCCACCGTGATCGTGCATTGTCTTCTTTACATGGGTTATAAAGGTAAATAATGTCGAGTTACAGTGTGCACACACTTGCAGCCTGTTCCACAACTATCACCGAGCTGTGTATTTGTTCTGTTCTGGGTGATTTCACCCTCCTTGCTCTATCGTGCAATGCCAAAAGAGTCTTCAAAATCATCCTGGATACAGATCCGCCCCAAAATGTATTCAGTTCTTTGTTGACTGAAGGCTCACATTTGATTAAAATTTTGTGGCAAACCATCCATTGGTTTTTGAGATATCGTGGCCAAAAACATAGTCAGACAGATATACACAACCGATCTCATATTCTTCTCCTTTGTGGAGGTCAAAAGTGTATTATTTTTCTCCCAAGAGATCAAACCCCAATCCTGAAACGCCATAACACTTAGCAAGACGTAATCTAATGTCTAAACCCTTAACTATGTGAATTCTGTCCCACAAATACCCAGAATTCCGTTTGAACTTTCTTTAAATAATACACTCACACACTCACATAACCTACACCTTTTCTCAGTTGAAAGGAAAGATGTATGAATGTATGACGTCACTGATCCACAGTATATGCAGTTGTTTCTTTTATTGTGGATCCTGAGAATGTCTTTAAATTGTAAGACGTCCAAAGCTGTATCGGTTTGATGTACAGGGTGTTCGTTCTATACTATACATCCCTTCACTCAGCCAGCACTTCATATACAGTAATACTGGATGCATATATAATACTTCCTATAATACATGGATGCAGCAGCAAAATCACACAGGTACAGGTTAAGAGATGAAGGCTCCAGTCTCCCTGTGACCTCCCTGTGACCCTGCCAGGATTAAGCAGGTTGGCAAACTGTCTTTGACTCGATTTACAGAAGGTCACGTGGCAGAAGAGGAAGTGAGTGAATGAATCTGAGTTTGAAAGGATGCTCAGTGTCGTCAGATGAAATAACCTTTATCACCTGGAACCCATGTTAACGTAGTGTTTTAGAATGACGTCATTCTCAAAGACAATTATACAACTAGGCGTTGTCCAGAAAGGTGTGTGCTTCCTTAACATGCAAATTATTGACCTTTTCCTGCACAGTACTACTTGGAGAATGTATCAAGAGAACATACTAGTCCTTATAAAAAAAATTAGCATATTGTGATAAAGTTCATTATGTTCTGTAATGTACTGATAAAAAATAAACTTTCATATATTTTAGATTCATTGCACCCCAACTGAAATATTTCAGGTCTTTTATTGTTTTAATGCTGATGATTTTGGCATACAGCTCATGAAATTCCTATCTCAAAAAATGAGCATATGATGTTGAGGTAGTGTAAACGAGCTATTAACCTAATCATCTGAATCAACCAATTAACTCTAAACACCTGCAAAAGATTCCTGAGGCTTTTAAAAACTCCCAGCCTGGTTCATTACTCAAAACCACAATCATGGGTAAGACTGCCGACCTGACTGCTGTCCAGAAGGACATCATTGACACCCTCAAGCAAGAGGGTAAGATACAGAAAGAAATCTCTGAGCGAATAGGCTGTTCCCAGAGTGCTCTATCAAGCCACCTCAGTGGGACGTCTGTGGGAAGGAAAAAGTGAAAGAAGGGTCCATTCCAGACCTTGGGGGACCTGTGGAAGCAGTGGACTGAGTCTGGAGGAGAAACATCCAGAGCCACCGTGCACAGGCGTGTGCAGGAAATGGGCTTCAGGTACCGAATTCCCCAGGTCAAGCCACTTTTGAACCAGAAACAGCGGCAGAAGCGGCTGACCTGGGCTACAGAGAAGCAGCACTGGACTGTTGCTCAGTGGTCCAAAATACTTTTTTCGGATGAAAGCAAATTTTGCATGTCATTGGGAAATCGCGGTGCCAGAGTCTGGAGGAAGACTGGGGACAAGGAAATGCCAAAATGCCTGAAGTCCAGTGTCAAGTACCCACAGTCAGTGATGGTCTGGGGTGCCATGTCAGCTGCTGGTGTTGGTCCACTGTGTTTTATCAAGGGCGGGGTCAATGCAGCTAGCTATCAGGAGATTTTGGAGCACTTCATGCTTCCATCTGCTGAAAAGCTTTATGGAGATGAAGATTTCATTTTTCAGCACGACCTGGCAGCTGCTCACAGTGCCAAAACCACTGCTAAATGGTTTACTGACCATGGTATTACTGGGCTCAATTGGCCTGCCAACTCTCCTGACCTGAAGCCCATAGAGAATCTGTGGGATATTGTGAAGAGAAAGTTGAGAGACACCAGACCCAACACTGTGGATGAGCTTAAGGCCGCTATCGAAGCATCCTGGGCCTCCGTAACACCTCAGCAGAGCCACAGGCTGATCACCTCTATGCCACGCCGCATTGAAGCAGTCATTTCTGCAAAAGGATTCCCGACCAAGTATTGAGTGCAGAACTGAACATAATTATTTGAAGGTTGACTTTTTTTTTTTTTGTATTAAAACTTTTTTTTTTGCCAAAATTATCAATATTAAAACAATAAAAGGCTTGAACTACTTCAGTTGTGTGTAATGACTCTAAAATATATGAAAGTCTGTTTATCAGTACATTATGGAAAATAATGAATTTATGCTATTTTTTTTTGAGAAGGACTAGTATACCATAATAAACGGAGTTGATGATAAAATAAAGATGGACAGTCTGCCCTCGTAGTGCTGCTTCAAAAAAAATCCTCAATATGTATTTATAAATTTCTGGTCATGTAATAATCCATGGTGAAAAAAAAATTCCAAGTAAAATTTTGTGTGATTACCAAGATTATAATTTTAGTCCCAGAGAAAATCTAAAAACCCAATTTCTTTACTGAATTAAACTTCAATTCTTTATCAGAATAAACGTTCAATTTAAACCAAAACAGCTTCAAACTATTTGACTCATTTAATGTTGTAATAATATATAAAGTCAGAATTAAACGATGGGGGTGGGGCAGAAAGGTAAAGACTGTAGATGAAAGGCCTTCCCAGGGGTAGACAGGCTCAGGTGTATCTAAGTTGCCAAACATCGATTGGAATCTGTGGTGAAAACCAGCTGCAGATTTTGATGTGGATGATTGCCCCATAGGACTACACTGTACAGCTGTTTGGCATTTGAACTCACAACCAGGCTGATTTCAATTGTCTTTGTTGGAAAAAATTGGAATAAAACATGACAATCAAATGGGCCGGGTTTAAGATCGCCAAGTTTTCCTTCAAAGTAAAATATACCAGGTAAAGGAAAAGAAAGACAACTCAAAGGTCGAACATGTAATATTTTAAAACTTTGATTATTATAAATGAACTACATCGATCAAAAACGTTTTCAGGAATTTATAATCTTAACCCCCCCCCCAAAAAAAAAACAAACAAACAAACAAACAAACAAAAAAAAACCATTACATTTTTTTGGGCCCTTAGAATAAGTTGACACCGCCATGTTTCTACAGTAACCAAGAACCATACTTCGCTTTGGGAAACCTGCAAAAATATTCGCTTAAGCTAAAGTAACCGCTTCCGAATTGTAGTGAGTGCAAAAATAACTTGGCCCATGGCTGAACACCAAGGTTCCTCCGGGTACAGCAGTTTCCTCCCACAAACCAAATGCACATTAAATAAGCTGCCTGTGTAACTACCCCCCCCCCCCCCCACCATGTAGATATGAATGGTTGTGTTGCCCTGTCATGGTCTGGTGAGCTGTTCTGAGTGTACCATGGCCTCTCTCAGTCTCAGCTAAGATAGGCTCCAGCCTTCCTGCAATCCAAGCACAATTACATGGTTCAGCAGATGAGTGAGAATTTTTAGGGTTTTTTTGGGGGGGGGGGACAGCAATAGATTAAAACCTGAAAAACAATGAACGATAACCCAACAGACCACAGAAGGCATCTTTCATTTCAATCTGGGACTTTGGCTGTGATGACGTTAACATATCTGTAGTTCAGGTCTCCAGAGTCGGCTGAGACAATATTAAGTGCAGGTAGGAGCAGATTCTTCTCCTTTTCCTTTCGGCTTTTTCCCTTTCTCAAGAGTCGCCACAGCGAATCATCTGATTCACACATTTGATTTGGCAGAGGTTTTTACGTCGGATGCCCTTCCTGTCACAACCCTTTCACAAGGGACAGAAACACGCTGATGGCTTTGCAGTCTACTCTTTACGAAAGTCAGCAATGGTTCTTTTACATGAAGCTCTCACCATAGACAGTGACAGACATGGCCCACCTTTGATAACCCAGTTAGCTGCACTGGGGGGGGACAGTGGCAACCTTGTGGGGACTCAAACATCCAACCTTAGGATCAGCGATCCTGCACCCTATACCACTAGACCACCACTGCCCCTTAAGAGCAGAATAGTGATGGGGATTCAAACTCATTCTGGTGATAGTGTTGTCATGGCAGGTTTTTCCTGAACCACTGAGTTCTTCATCACCGCCATCCTCACCCTCATCTGATGTCATGCGTTTCAACTTGACTACATGTTTAATAATACATTTGATAAAAGTTAGTATTCAAATGTAAACATTTCATATCACACACATATCCGCCTCATCCAAACATAAATTAAAACAAACGCAGCAGATCAAACAGGCAAACACAGCATCATCAGTTATACAAGTCTTTCTTTGATTACTTCTCTTCATTCTCTCAACTTTGTTTTTTTTTTTTTGCCTGGTAGCATCACATCATACATCTAAAAATTGATAACAAGGCACCCTAGACAACCTTAGTAAGTTATTTAATGATATTAATTACAACATAAAAATCATATAAAAACAGCACAGAAGTTTGGCTTTGTGTGTGTGTGTGTGTGTGTATATATATATATATATATATATATATATATATATAAAAAGCAATAAAAGCCATCATGAATCTTTGGAGAGTTCCTTTCATGCTATCTCTTGAACTTCCTCTTCCTCCCGAGCCTCTGGTTGGTCCTGTCCGAGTACTGCTGCCGGAAGTTTATGACACAGTCCGTGAGTTCTGATATGGGAGTGAAGGACTTGATAGGAGACGTGCTGACGTAATAACCCTGAGCCTCAGGAACCACGCTAACGCCAGGCCTCATGGGTGCATCCGTAGGGCCGCTGAGGAACACAGACACACGTGCAAAGCATCACAAACATAAATATTACAGATGCCGCAAATTGTTATAATACTCATGAATTATTCACGACATACCAACTGGTTTTGTTTGCAGTATTAGATGGTCCGGCTCCACTGTCATCTGAAACAGGTTCCGATATCGAGTTCAGATCCATTTGAAACTCGAAAACTGAATTGCATTGTGATGTCCTCAACAATTTATGTATTTATCCTTTACCCATAGCTGTGTCTCAATTAACATACTTTCATTTATTCCATCTGTATACACTGGATATGAGGAACCATGGACTCTGATTGGCTAATGTATGACCAGCATATCAGATCAGCTCGTTCTTCAACAAGGTCTTAGAAAGTGAGCAGATGCCAGAGGAATGGAGGAGAAGTGTGCTTGTGCCCATTTTTAAGAACAAGGGAGATGTACAGATGTAAAGAATGTGGAGGATTTTAAGTACTTAGTCTGAACAATCCAGAGCAATGGCGAGTGTGGAAAAGAGGTGAAGAAGCACGTGCAGGCAGGTTGGAATGGATGGAGAAAAGTGTCCGCTGTGATGTGTGATAGGAGAGTATCGAAGGCAAGAATGAAGGGAAAAGTGTACAAGACAGTGATGAGGCCAGCGATGTTGTATGGTTTAGAGACAGTGGCCCTGGGGAAAAGACAGGAGGCAGAGTTGGAAGTAGCAGCGATGAAAATGTTGAGGTTCTCTTTGGGAGTAACGAGGATGGATAGGATCAGGAATGAGCACATCAGAGGGACAGCACATGTAAGACGTTTTGGAGACAAAGTCAGAGAGGCTAGATTGAGATGGTTTGGACATGTACAGAGGAGGGATAGTGAGTATATTGGTAGTAGGATGCTGAGGTTGGAACTACCAGGCAGAAGGCCCAGAGGAAGACCAAAGAGAAGATTTATGGATGTGGTGAAGGCGGACATGAAGGTCGTTGGAGTAAGAGTAGAAGATGCAGAGGACAGGGTGAGATGGAGGCAGATCATTTTCTGTGGCGACCCCTGAAGGGAACAGCCGAAAGGAAAAGAAGAAGAAGATCAGATAAGCTCGTATACCATGAGAAGCTATGTCAGTACAAAATGCAGAGCAACACAAGTGGGGGCTGTAGCACTCTGCAGGAGGCTAAATGCAAACTTGCTGCCCAGTTATATTATTCAGTTAAAAATTTAGAGCGTACTGAGTATATTTTAGGATAATAACAGGGCTCTGCATGTTGATCTACTTTACAGTGTGTATATGTCTGCAAGTACATGAACTGAGGCACAGCGATGTACAAGACCTGTGTGCTAAGTACCACATACGTACCTAGATGTGCAGTTTCCATTCGGCTCAAAGCAGACAGCAAACCGTTTCCCTTAAAAAATAAAATAAAAACATTTGCAACTATGGTACAGATTGCATCTAGATGTTAAATTCACATAGTGCAGTGGTACTTTGACTTACGAAATTAAGGGCGAGCTCATAAGTCGAAATGTTCATTAGATAAAACAAAAATTCCCATCGGAAATACAGGGATCCCTCGCTACTTCGCGTTTCAATTCATGTGGCTTCAGTGCATTGTGGTTTAAAAATATATATATATTAATTGAATTAAAAAAATAAGGAAATTAAGGAATAGAGGAAGTTACGGAAAATGCTGCAAAACAAGGCAAATATGAAAAAAAAACAAACCCAAAAACAAAAAAACCACAATCCCCCCCCCATCAAAACTACTTACATTTTTATGTGAGGTGCATATCAGAGTGTGTGCGCGCATGTCTGTATGTGTGTGTTTATATTTTATTTACATCTTGTGCATTATTTTTGAATGTTTAATTGTTATTATAAGCATTTATGGCATTGAATATGTATTTATTGATATCATATACATGTACGTATATGTCAGTCGGGGGGGTTGATCCTACTTCGGAATTTGGTGGTCGCGGGGGGTCTTGGTTCCAATTAACCGCGGAAAGTGAGGGATCCATATAATAGAAAACCAATTAATCCTTTCCAACCCCCTTCAACACTCATAACCTGACACAAACACATATATTTGACCTAATATATTCAAGATAAACATGTAAAAACAAATATTTCATAATGATAATAATACATGTACATTAACATGAATAATAATAATAATAATAATAAAACAAAAATAAACAATAAGTCAACTAACCCTTTCGATCATCAACTGTGGCAAAGATGTCACATGGGCAGATAGGAAGTGGTGCATAACAGAAGAGGAGGAGAAGAATTTTGTGCATGTGCATGCTACAAATGCCAGCGAGGAAAGGCTCGTGGTGAGCGCACAGAAGGCCATTACTTCTCAAATAGTTGGGCACGCCCCTCTTGAGAGGTGCGGTGTGATGCCCGGGGGGTGGAGGGTGACCCTGGGGAACATGCTTTTTTGCCATACTGTACTAGAATTAAGTGTACTTGCAGATCCTCTACAGTAGGTGTCAAGTGGCGCTCTCACTGTATTCCATATGGTGTAGGGAAAACACCGAGCAAACAATATGAAGTGCAGTAAACACTGTTTACAGTCGCGCTCAGTACACTTGGTGGGCAGAAAATGCGTTTTTACTTTCTATAAGGGGTATCACAGAAAATAATCGAGAAGCACTACACAAGGCAGTCTTGGAGCATGGAGGAATACACATGAAAGAATATGAGGCTAATTGGCCCGGAAAAGCCCTTTCCCCAGCAGAGCTCGTAAATCAAAATTTTGCTGGTTGGATGAGGCGGATTTTCGATGGTGGATCAAAGCTTGTATCATGGAAAATTTGTTATAAAAGACACTCGTAAGTCAAGGTGCCACTGTATATATAACTATAATTATATCGCCAAAGTGCAGTCTTGCAAATTATGTGAATAAAGAGACAAATCTCTTTACAAAAAAAATAAATAAATAAAATGAAAAAAAAAACAACAAAAAAACAAGTCACTCTGACAGCTATATTAAAAAGAATCAAATGACAGATTAACGTGACAGGATCTGATTCAAGCTGACTCCCATGCAGGGCATTTGAGATTTCACTCAACCAAAAACGATGTGAGGTAATTTTACACCCCTGTCTTCATTGAAGAGAACAAGAGAAGGAGTGGAGATGAGCGTTCATGCTAAAGAAACAGTTTACAGAGGAAGAAATAATCTAAACATAAAATGATTTACAAAATAAAAGTCATGCAGTCATTACTAATAATATTACTGCTACTATGACTACTACAAGGGTCAATACTTGATTCTGATTGGTCAGAATGACATTAATGAGATTGGAGGAGTGTCTGTCTGTGAGCAAAATACCTCAAAAAAAAAAAAAAAAACAATTAACATATTTACAAGTAATTGTAACAAACAACCTGGCCAACAAAGAACTGATTAAATTATGGACCTGACCACAATCATTTTGTAAGAGTGGAATATTTTGTGAATGTCAAAAAATAAATAAAAAAATACAGAGCTCATGAATAACTGTAGTACAAGTCACAGGGGACAGTGTAATTCTAAAGATGCGTCTGCATTATAATCAAAGTGGTGAGACAGCACTACCTTGGTTGAGGTCTGCACTCCAACTACATTTTTGGTTTCTTTATATAAACACTGATACCAAGCAGAACAGACCGTTGCTATGGAGCCCTACATATTATTACCAGGTATCCATGTACCAAGTGCAATCACACTCACGCTACATAACTGAAAAAAAAAAAAAAAAACATTTATTTAAAAATTTGCCCAAATTAAATTCAGCAAAAAAAATTAAATTAATTTTAATGAGAAACTCGAAGTCACTTTTTTATTTCAGCCGTACATCACCCTGTTCTTTTTACAAATATGTACAGCTATTCAGACATTTCAGTGTGAGCTGTGCTGGTAAAAGTTTGCCACAGGCGTGTCTCTAGTGTCTGTTATGCAAAAATTTTTGGCCTTGGATTTCACTGCATATTTCTGGTGTGATAGTAAGGAGAGGAATTTCATCCAGGTCATTTCACCACAAAATATCACAGTAAACGATACCTTTTGGGCTGTACATGCACACCAATTGTTATTTAATCAACTATAGAATACCACTGAAGGACATTATTATTACTGTTATTAATAATAATAAGAAGAAGTAGAAGAATAAGAACCACATAAACGGCAACAAAATTTAATAATTATTACTGTCCAGTTAAAAACTAAAAATTTTTTTCAGAAACTTGTTTTTAAACAACAAAATCATTTATGAATTAATTTTAATAACGGGGCAGTTTGAGGTCACAGTAGTTTGCATGTCTGACTCACAGCAAGAAGGTCCTGGGTTCAATTCCTAGGCTTGGCGTTTCCGTTTGGGGTCTGCGTGTTCTCCCCGTGCTTGCGTGGGTTTCCTTGGTGTAACTCCGGTTTCGTCTCACAGTGGGCTACATAGCTGTTCCAAATCCCGCCTAGGTGTCTGTGAGAGTGAATGGTTTTGTGTGTGTGATGGCCTGGCGAACTGTTCAGGGTGTACCCTGTCCTCACCAGGAGTCGGCTGAGAGGGGCGCCAGCCTCTCCGTGACCCAAATTACAGTTCAGCAGCTTAAAAAAAAAAACTGAATGAATGAATAATTTATTTAATTAATAAAAATCAGTGACTAATGTGCATATTACAATTTGATTTACATTGGTAACTCGTCTAACGAGTGTCCCTTATAACGGATTTTCCATGATATGAGCTTCGACCCACCAAAAATCAGCTCCATCCAACGAGCAAAAATTCACTTTACGACCTCCCCTCGAAATGGCTTTTCCGGATCGATTAGCCTTGTATTTTTCTGCGCTCCGATAACGCCTTGTGCAGTGCTTACCAATTATTTTCTGTGATGCCCCCTCTAGGAAGGGGAAAAAAACAAAAAACAAAAACATTTCATACCCCACCAGCACCCCGCACACAACAATGAATAGTGTTTACTGCACTTCATATCATTTGCTCTGTGCTTTTCCATACACCACAGCGGGACAATGAGAGCGCCACTGCCAACTACTGTAGTGGATGCGCAATTACGCTCGATTCTACTACATCATGGCAATAAACTATGTTCCCCAGGGTCATACGCACCCCCACCCGATGCCCCACTATTTGAGAAGCACTGGCCTTGTGGGAGCTCACCACGAGTCTTTCCTTGCTGGTATTCATAGTGTGTACAAACACAAAATTCTCCTCCTCCCTGTTACACAGCACCTCCTCCTGCCTGCCCACATGACAACTTTGCCACAGTCAATGATCAGAAGAGTTAGTTGACTTATTGTTTATTCTTGTTTTATTATTATTAATAATTTATTATTATTTATGCTGAGGTACATGTACTATTATGAAATATTTATTGTTTTTACATGTTTATCTTTAATATATTTGGTGAAACCTGTGTGTTTGTGGCCGGTTATACGAGTTTGGGAGGGGGTGGGAACGGATGAATTGGTTTTCTGTTATTTCTTATCGGAATAATTGTTTCATCTAATGAACTTTTTTGGCTTACAAGCTCGCCCTCAGAACGAATTAAATTCGTTAGCCGAGTTATCACTGTATTTACTTACATATCTCATGACTACTGGAAGCTTGTGCTGAAAGAACGGTCACGGTGCAAGATTTTAAGATGCTCTTGATCAAGACTTTCAAACGCGATTCACACCACAAAAATATGAGACTTTTATTTTAATGCTCGTCATTGTCATGTCCATAAAATGTAAATTGTATAAAAATAAACATTAACGTTAAAGAAAATAAATTATTTTAATCTGTTGTTTTAGTGTTTTTTCTGTTCCTGATCATCAGGCTGAACAAGAAGTGCCTGTTTTTAACATGTATGTTCGAGATGCTTTGGAAAAACCCTGCTCAGGAACCTTCAGAGATAAATATCACACCAACATGTGTAATTCAACTCAATATGACTGACTGTCCCTGTAAAAATATTCACATTCATTTCTGCAATTAAAGCACAGAGTCTGCACAATTTATAAATCAGCACAAACACTTAAACATAATGATGGTAATATTAAAATATATTTCTCAGAAGGTTCACCTGCTTTGTTGTTTTCTGCTGAATGCATTGGTCCACATGACTGCTGTACTCCTTACTTGAGAAAAACTTACTACACAGGAAGCATTTCTCTTGCTGCTGTGATCTAGCAAAAATACAAAAAAAAACACAACAACAATAATGATTAAAAAAATCAGCACCTGACTTTTTTTTTATTTATTTATTACATTTTTATCTGGCTATTTAATGCTGTATTAAATCAAATTTATAGCCAACTCCAATTTTTTGCAGTCCTAAAAATAAGATTTTTTAATTAATAATAATTTACAGAAACAGTTTAAGTTTCTTTGAAAAAAAAAACAAAAAAAAAAACGTTTTTGATACCTTCATGGCACGGAGACGTCGCTCTCTGTGCATATCAAACAAAATATTCGCAGTGGGCTGGATGATATAATCTCAATATTCTAATACATTTTATCACGATACGATTTGCTGACACTGCAGTCTGCAGTGAAATCACAATTACAAAATGTGCATTATAACTTCTTTCCCAGATCTCATTTCAAACAAAAAGTAGAAATTTAAATTTTACTAAAACTGTGATTTTTATCTGTGTTATTGCATTTTCGAGACATGAGCACGTCCACTTTTTACTGTGAATCAGTGAGAGGATAAATTTTGTGTCACGCTCGTTCCGAGGGCGAGCTTGTAAGCGAAAAACTTCGTTAGATGAAACAATTATTCCCATAAAAACTCCCATATGAAAAATAAAAATAAAAAAATCCCATAAGAAATAACACAAAACTTCCAACCCCCTCCCAAACTCATAACCCGCCACAAACACGTATATTTGACCTAATATATTAAATAATAATAAAACAATAAGTCAACTAACCTTCCAATCATTGACTGTGGCGAAGATGTCACGTGGGCAGGCAGGAGGTGGTGCGTAACAGAGAAGGAGGAGAATTTTGTGCGTGTGCGCACTACGAATGCCCATGAGGAAAGGCTCGTAGCGAGCTCCCACAAGATCAGTGCTTCTCAAATAGTGGGGCACGGTGTGATGCCAGGGGGGGACGCGTATGACCCTGGGGAACATGCTTTTTTTGCCATACTATACTAGAATAAAGTGTAATTGCGTACTCTCTACAGGTGACAGTGGCACTCATTGTAGTGCTATGGTGTAGGGAAAAAGCACCGAACAAACGATATGCAGTGCAGTAAACACAATTTACAGTCACACGCGGGGGTGCTGAGGGGGCATGAAATTTTTCCTTTTTTATAGAAAATAATTGAGAAGCACTACACAATGCATTGTCGGAGCACGCAGGAATACACGCAGAAGAATACGAAGCTAATTGGCCCGGAAAAGCCATTTCCCCAGAAGAGCTCGTAAATCAAAATTTTGCTGGTTGGATGGGGCAGATTTTTGTGGGATCAAAGCAGCAAAATTTTGATTTACGAGCTCTTCTGGGGAAATGGCTTTTCCGGGCCGATTAGCATATATATATATATATATATATATATATATATATATATATATATATATATATATATATATATATATATATATATATATATGCATTACAAACAATACACACATTTTCCAATTAAACGCTGGAACAAATTTCATGTTTATTCTTCTTTTAAAAATATATTTCAATTATTGCTGTAGTTGATGCTAATTTGTTGGTAGTTGACGGTCATTAGCACAGGTGCCTATAAACTGCTATATCTATTGCTGGTGTTCTGAAGGACAGCGACTACACTGGGCGTTGGATTCTAGGAGTGTTTTGGCTGTTCTAACGCAGTAATTCTGAAATTTGTGCCTCAGGTCTCCTTCATACAGTCCAAAAGAACAGAACAGAAAGGTCTCAGGGAAGGTAGCATGAGGAGAGCCTTGGGAGCCGTATACATTTAGATCTAATCATCAAAAAGAACGTTATGTAGGTTAAAAAAACTGCATAAAACTTAAGTCGAGGTACTACGAGGTAATACTTCCTTACTTCTCAAATCTTACATCTTCTATTGGTGTTCTTCTCATGCCCATCCGTCGAGTATTTCCTAAATACAAGAGGAGTCACTGAGTTCGTAAAGGTTTTGTAATAATTACTCATTTATTTATTAAAAAAAAAAAAAAAAAAAAAGAGAGAAGCAGCTTACTCACCCTGTAAAAGGTTGTCCTGCTGGTCCTGGTCCTCCACGGTGCCGTCACAGTAAGCTGCATGGATCTCGACCTTACTCAGAGGGAAGAGGCGGGTACACATGGGACACTCCACCTGAGAGGGGACTGACTCCCCCCACGACTGTTCCTCACCGGGACGCTCCTGTTCCATCCTCTCGGCAGCTTCGGCTGCTGGCTCCATCATTTCATCCACCTCCATGATGTCACTCTCTGCCTGTGGTTGCAGATGACCGAGCAGGAAAAAAAAAGCAGAATAATATAATTAGACGTAATAACAGTGTTATTACTGATCTGGTTAAGAGCTGAAGAACGTGGAATGGTGTACCTGCACGGGACTTGTCACCATCAGCTCAGGTGTGTTGTCTTCAGTCATCTGACTTTCTGTATTTCGGGACAGGAAAAAGGTTCATGGTTCAAGATGTGTTTTTTTGTTTTGTTTTTAAACGGTGATTGCGGACTACGCTCGCGCATTATCGCCACTCTTTTTTCTGGAACTCTCTGCTTTGGCTTATTGACTCTTTCCACCAGCACCTTGGGGTTCAAGTTTTCTTTTTAACTGTGATTGTGGAGTGCATCATTATTATTGTTTAAAGTACTTATTGAAAAGAACGTTTGGTCACAGGTCATGTGACACACCACCGGGACATTGTGACAGAGAACCTGAGAGTTTGTTGTGATCTCATATCATTGTGATCTTCACAAAAACTTCATAGAATTTACCACTGATGTCGTCCCATAGTTAACTGACTGAGCTGGGCTTGATTTTATCGATTAATTTGAACTTTTGGTTTAGGATGGTGTGGAAAATAAAAATCGTAATTTGAAAAACAACATTTTTTAGATGCATAGTTCATTTATTTGATTTAAATTTCAGAGATGATGAGGATTCCTTGTAGTGCTGGCGCCACCTCCCCAGTATTCTTTCTTGCTTAGCCACTTGTGTCGACTTAAAATAAGACAAAAACCTGACTCCGCCCACCAACACATATGAGAGTCTCATTGTTTTTGTGCAAATTTCAAAAACTGTCAGCAACTCATGTGTAATTTTAGTATGAGTCAGAAAGTGTAAACCGCTGTCAAGCTTGTCTAAAATTTGATGCCAGAACATCATGAACCAATAACACTGTGTTTGTTCAAATCAACTTAATTTTATCAATACACAACAGAAGTGTTGTCCTGTAAAGCAGGCTGTAAAATTTTTTTAATTTCAAGTCCATATCACCCAACCCTGGTTGAACTCAGGCTCTAACCAGACTCCCTACAGTGGTGAGTTGATCTGTCCAGTCAGCACAAAGTTCAGTACTCTTCAGTACCATTGTATAGGCTTTAAGTTACCAGGGTTTACATCATGTAGTAAAATAAAATAGACCACATGGATCCAACCACTCCTGCCCGTCAGACAATTTGACAAGTCGACGATATAAAACGTGACCTTGTGAACCCGAAACGATGGCTAGGTGTCCCACCGAAAATTCCAGCCAAATGGCCCCTGAGGGGAACCTACTGTATACGCCATATTTGTTGACATGTTACTTCCTTCCAAACATCTCACTAATAGGTCAGGCGGACGGGCAAAGGGACGGACAAGACCCATTCCTATCGCTTCCGCTCTGAGGCACTGCTGCGACGGACAAGCTGACTCATATACTGTATAATCCCATTCAAGACCTTAAGACGACTCTGCCACCAAATCTGGTGAACCTATGTCAGATCCGGTCAAAGTTATCACACTAACAAGCTGTAGGGTTGGGACCCATTTCTATAGGCTCCGAATAATCCAGCCACCTTTGGTGGCAGCAGAAGCCAATGAAACACGAGCATAATGATACGAGTGGAAAGTTAACAAGCCATGTCATGAGTTTCTTCAGAATTTAGCTCTGTTACCTAAATAACAAAAGAACTGCGGTGATGAAAGCAGCAGTGATCTCAATCCTACAGACGATGAACCAAAACCCTGCCTAGATACCGTCATCCGTAGGATTGAGATATTTCCGTACCTGGACACACAGTGTTCTCTACGTCAAAGCTTCTGTTCTGAACTTCATCTCTGTGCTCTCCTGGTAGCGACCGTCTCAGAATATCTTCAGAAAGGACCTCAACAACGGGATTCCTACGACTACAAAATAAACAATTGCATGTTCAGCCAGGCTGGTTAGATGTTCTCAAGACCGTCAAAAAAATACTCTGTCAATGCTACGAGCTCAGTGTATGAGATAATTAAAAAAAAAAAAGAAATCATATTTTTATTACCTGGAAGGTTTCGCTGAATGTGTCGACCCCTGTTGCACAAACGACAAAGGAGCTTTCCGCTGTGGAATAAAAATAAAGCACACCAGGATATAAGTTGTGAAAATTCGTATAATCTTCATTCAACTTTTTCTCCCCGCCCTGAACAGAAAGAATAACTGAGTGCCACCTTGTGGTAAATAAAAATAAATACAAATTATAAAAATGCTCTCTGCAATCATTCCATTCTTAAAGTCTACAGCCCCATGAGGACAATGTTACACATGAGGACACCACACAATGTTACTCGTCGTTCTACCTTGCAGTTCAGCAGAGTTGTCTGACTTGAACATTTAAGTCGATCGTATTTCTTCGCCTTAAGCTTTCATTGTGTTCTGGACGTTCAAGCACCGTCTTCAATTTTGTAGCATTTGACTGAATCTGAGCAGAAAGTACAGTAAGCCCTTGCCCATTCGCGGTTCAGCAGTCACGGCCCCGCATACTCCCTGATTCGCGGCAAACCAGGAAGTTACTGGCACGTGATTCAAATTTAGCCAATGGCTGAGAGCTTTTGTTTCTCCCTTCTGCTGATTGGCTGCAGATGATGTGTACACCTCTTTTTTCTCCTTCACACGCATGTTATCAACGTGATTGCTTGAATTGTGAATTCACGTTTTTTCGTGTGTTTTAATAATTATTTAAGCCCTATGATGTCACTCAAACGCCCTGCATCCGCTCTAGCTTCTGGTAAGGAGCCTCAGCGCTTTATTTATTCATAAATATTACCACAGTACAAAATTAAAAAGTTTTTACTTCATCATTACTACATGTTACTGCATTATTACTGTATTAATGAGTAAGACTGGTGAGAGAATGGGTTTAACAACCAGATTTTAGCATATGTAATATCATACATAGGGATTTAAAACCGCATCAATAATTTGCAGATTTTCAGGATCCGCAGGAAGGGGCGGAACGCACCGACCGCAAATAACATAGCCCTATTGTATAGTTTGATACACTTTGGCCATGACCACCCTGCTTGACATGTGTTTTGCTTCTGAAATCATAAGCTCACCCTTTCCTTCTCTATACACGTCTCTTCCCATAATTCTACCACAAATTCATCATGGTTACGTCTGGACAAAAAATTTACTTCCATACCTGGACAGGCATATCATATCATAGCAAAGCCTTCTGTTCTTGAGTGTCCCCAGGGCATTGAACCTTAAAGTACCTTACCTTAAAGTAATCGTCCGTATCTACATTCCCAAAGCCGTCTCTTAATTGTAGACTTCAACTATTTTTATTTTATTTGTCACTCTATCCTGTCAGTCTTTAAGGAAACCAGTTGCTGTTACCTTGCACAAGCGCTGAACAAATGAAACGAGACCTCAGTGCAACCCAACAAGTTCAAAGAGCCATACTGGACAAAAAAAAAGTAAAACCAAACTTGACTGGAGCCACAAAAAATTAAAAGCCTTATATAAGCCTAATATGAATGCAGCCGTGAGGGGGGGGGGGGGGGTGGTCCACCAACAAGTGTCCGCCCTCATGCCGGTCCCAAGCCTGGATAAATGCGGAGGGTTGCGACGGGAAGGGCAACAGTGGCACTGGGGAAAAGACAGGAGGCAGAGCTGGAGGTAGCAGAGATGAAAATGTTGAGGTTCTCTTTGGGAGTAACGAGGATGGATAGGATCAGGAAGGAGTACACAAGAGGGACATGTTACAGGTTTTGGAGACAAAGTCAGAGAGGCTAGATTGAGATGGTTTGGATATGTACAGAGGAGAGATAGTGAGTATATTGGTAGTAGGATGCTGAGGTTGGAACTACCAGGCAGAGGACCTCGAGGAAGACCAAAGAAGAGATTTATGGATGTGGTGAAGGAGGACCTGAAGATAGTTGGAGTAACAGAAGAAGATGCAGAGGACAGGGTGAGATGAAGGCGGATGGTTTGCTGTGGCGAACCCTGAAGGGTTTATTTCCACCATATTGGTAGCTTGTATGGTAGTCACGATCCTATGATGCCGTGCGCGAGCGAATTTAGTCTATTGGGTGTAATTGCACATCCTCTACAGTAGTTGGCAGTGGTGCTCTCATTGTCACTCTATGGTTTAGGGAAAAAGTACCGAGCATATGATATGAAGTACAGTAAACACTATTTATAGTAGCGCAGGGCACCGAGGGAGGGGGGGGGGGGTGAAATGTTTTATTTTCTTCCTATAGGGGGCATCACAGAAAATAATTGAGAAGCACTGCACAAGGCTTTCTCGGAGTGCGGTGGAATACACGTGAAAGAATACGAGGCTAATCAGCCCAGAAATGTGATTTCCCAGCAGAGCTCATAAATCAAAATTGTGCTTGTTGGATGGGGTGAATTTTTAGTGGGATCGAAGCTCATACCATGAAAAATTCGTTATGAAAAAATTCCATGAATAGCTGACAGATGCAAATTAACACATATACATACATAATACTCTTCGTGCTATGCAAATTCAACATGTGGAATAATTTACAGACCTTTCAGAACTTTGTCCATAATCTGTCATGAAAAAAAGAATACCGGTCACAACTTGATGGCGTATGATTTGTTGGGGGAAGGGGGGGGGGGGGGGGGCTAAAAATTCCTACACGGTTAACTTGATGTCGTTAAATGCTGAGCACCTACAATTCAATGCCATCTTCACGTCTTGATTTCACATTTATTGCAAAGGCAGAACCTGGGTCACTATCCAAATATTTATGGACCTATTAGTACAGTATACGGAACATAGTGGTGAGTGCCGTAATGTGTCCTAGATAAAGAATGCGTTACTTTTAGTAATATACAGTACAGTATATTCCAGCACACAACCAGGTTTCAGTTCTCAAACACACCCACGTTGGGTATTACACACCTCAAGCTCCTCTTGCGTCTCCGGAGAGGACACGACAACGTACGTTTCTTGCTGACTGTTCTCCGCCCCTTCTTCCAAACACTGAGACTCCTCCTTCTCATCTTTTTTCTTCTCTTTTAATTCCTCGCTATCCTTTTCCTGTTCTTCCTCCTCTTCGTCTTCCTCCATAAGTTTAGGCACTCGGTGGCGCTTCAGTCTCCTGTTATGTCGTCTCTCTATCGGGCACGGGAACACCTGCGTGCACACACACACACACACACACACACACACACACACACACACACACCACTAGGGTTTGAGCTTTAAGTGCACACAGATTAAACCAGTGCATTCCATACAACTCATTTACATATAGCGATGCTCAAAAACCTCCATAAAAGGTCGTTTGGACACTGTGAAGGTTGTCGCTGAACACAACAGACATCACATGTCAACTGAATTCAGAAGGAACACAAGGTATCTGATGGGACTCACAGGAAGACCCCAGTCAGCTTTGTGTAGTAGCTGTCGCTGGGCCTCTTTCAGGCTCTTCTCGTACACCTCCAGCTGGGTGAGGATGACTCGTGTGTAATCATCTGGGCTTTGCCCCTTGGGGCAGAAAGGAACACCCCAGTAGTATGATACTAGATGTTCCTCTTTCTTTTCCACTGTTGGTGCGAGTCGAGTGTCTGCGGACTTTATAGAAACTTCCGGCTGCTCAGAATCAGCCTGAGAAGGCAATCTCGTCTGGAACGAGTATTTTGAGGTGACTGCTGCAGGGGGTGAGCAGCAGGGTAGCATTGGCGAGAGCTTTGGCTGGGCTTTGTGTGAAGATCGATCCTGAGGGAAGACCGGACTTGGAAAAATAATCTGGAAAATGACAGTATTGCAGTATGAGGCTCTCACACTTCTCTTCATCTTAAAGTGGAAGATTTTTAAAGTGATTTTAAAACCTACACAAACATCACTACCATACCTGTTCATTTACGTCATCATCATCATCATTATCAGACAAATAAAGGATCATGTGACTGGTAAACTCATTCAAAGATTTGTCATCTGCAGACGAAGGCATGTTCGGGTTTGGTGCGCCATCTGCAACTGAACAAAAAGGTAAAATATTTGTTTAACAACCCGTCTGACCTAAAAATAAATAAATAAATAAACAAACAGGCACTTTGACATTGCATCGTTTGTATGGAACCATCGCACAGGAGGCCCAATAACTTGGCAGGCCCTGTCGGCAGGAACCAGTCACTCTGTGTGGTGTGTACGTGCTGCAGAACACTGCTCAGTATTGCAGCAACAACAAAAAACACCACAGACAGACAGACAGACAGAGAGAGAGAGAGAGAGAGAGAGAGAGAGAGAGAGAGAGAGAGAGAGAGAATAACCAACCTAATGCAGTGTGTGCGCTGGTGGCCTGAGAGGATTCTTCCGTTCCCTGTTGCAGTTTAACAGCTTCCTGTGATTTAAAACAAAACATTTACAAGTCAGAAAAACGCTAAAATGCTACGAGCATAAACTTGTATAAAAAATTAATTTGATGTAAAGATTTTTATATATTTGTATTAATCCCGCATGGGAAATTATTACCTCTGCACTTAACCCGTCTACTGCGAGTGCGCACACACGCCCATGCCCTAGGAGCGGTGGGCTGCCACACACATTGCGGTGCCCTGCTGAATGTGAAGGAAGAGAAGCTGCAACTCACTCCCCCACCGCCACACATCTTCCTGCTGGATTGGGAATTGAAATGACGACCTTTTGGTCCCAAAACTGCCTCTCTACCCATTAGGCTACGGCTGCCCCCAACATGCACGTTACGATGCTTCTAGATATGATCATACTGTAGTAATAATTTCACAGAAAATGTGAAAATTTGTCGCTTCCTCCCAGGGAAGATTTACTTTACAAATATTACACAAAGATCAGTCCAGTGCGGCTAACTGGGTTATCAAAGGCGGGCCATGTCTGTCACTGTCTATGGTGAGAGGCATGTAAAAGAACCATTGCTGACTTTCGTAAAGAGGAGCTGCAAAGTCGTCAGCGTGTTTCTCTCCCTTGCTAAAAGGGTTGTGACAGGAAGGGCATCCGACGTAAAAACCTCTGCCAAAATCAAATGTGCGAATCAGATGATTCGCTGTGGCGACTCCCGAGTAAAAAGGGAAAAAGCCGAAAGGAAGACAGACAGACACAAAGATCAGTCCAGACTGAGTCCAAAGACTTCCGAGTCAAAGTCGTGTCCAAAGAGTTGAGTTCAAGTCAAGAGCGGTTGTGGGGCCGGTGGCATAGTGGTTAGGGTGCTGGGCTCATGATCAGGAGGTTGTGTGTTTGAATCCCAGTTATCATGCGAAGACCCCTGGGCAAGGTCTCAACCACAAGTGTACCTCTGTTCACCCAGCAGTATAAATGGGTACCAGTAAAATATACTGGGAAGGGAACCTGCGATGGACAAGCGTCCCATTCAGGAGGAGTTGAACTCCTGGTTGCTTCACGCCACAGAAACTGGGGATAAGCACCGGCCTGATGAGCCACTAGGATCAGATGTAAAAACCCAACAGACTTTACCAAGAGCAGGGTTTTAAATGTACTTTACAAACATAATCCAAACACGAGTCCAGACTGAGTCAAGACAGAATCCATAGACTTAAGTTCAAGTCAAGACCGAGTCCAAGTCAAATGACACCAACTGCCATGAGACAGTTCGAGACAGACGAGCTGTGGTGCCACATCTGTCCAATACGGAATTATACACTGCTGGGACAAAACCAAAAAAGGTTGCACACTGATATTTTGATGGAGGGCATTTAGCTGTGATCTCAGCATGTAATCTCCATGGCATTGTTGCTCCGGTCGAGGCTCAGCAACATTAGTGCGGTGATACAATGACGCAGCTGATGATCTGAACGGACTGAACGAGCAGGTGATCACACCAACGCACCTTTTCTGAACTGAGGCTCGGCTATAAAACTGGGGCTAACATAATGAAATAGTGGTTGAGGGAGTACGAGGAACCATTTTTCACGTATGTATTGGTCCCCCAGAGTCCTGAACCTAACCATATTGAGAATGTTTTTGGAATGTGCCAGAGAAGACTTTATGAGGGGGGGGGGGTTCAGTTTTTCCCTCATCGATTCAAGACGCCAGTGATTAATGAATCCGACACTGCGTGGAAATAAATGTTCTGCCACTTAAATTGGTTGGATTTGAATTAAGTTTGTAGAAGAATGCCATGGAGATTACACGCTGAGATCCAGGCTGAAGGCTTCCAAAGAAAATATTACAATATGAAATCTGTGTGTGGGGGGTTTTTTTGGCCACACGGTGTACTTTGTATAGAATTGTGATTTTTTTTTTTTTGCCATTTAATCATAGACTACATTAAGTGCGTTTTCAAATTGTTCGTATGTATTCTTGTTTCGGTATCATTCAAAACTTAACCCAAGGGATTAGCGTCAAATATTTTCAGAAACTCAAAAAGAAATAACTGTAATATTATTATTATAATATAATACAAATCTCATGTGTCTAAAAAAAAAAATAGAAAACCCCTAAAACACTCCCACAAGGTTGTCACTGTCCCCCCCAGTGCAGCTAACTGGGTTATCAAAGGCCAGCCATGTCTCTCACTGTCTATGGTGTGAGGCATGTAAAAGAACCATTGCTGACTTTCGACAAGAGTAGGCTGCAAAGCCGTCAGCGTGTTTCCACCCTGCGATGGCCTGGCGAACTGTCCAGGGTGTACTCTGCCCTCGCCCTGAGTTGGCTGGGATGGGCACCAGCCTCCCCGCGACCCTAATTAGGATGAAGCGGTTACAGAAAATGAACTGATGAACCCCTAAAACAGAGGACATACAAACCAAAACAGCTCCTTTAAGTAGAGATGCCACCGTCATTCTATCATCACAGTGGAACTGGAGAAATGTACCAACCTGTCCATCATCGGCTGGTACCGGAACCCCAGCTGACAGCTGAGCTTTCTTGCTGTGCGAAAGGCGTGTTGATAAATTTCTGTTTTCATGGCTTGTAGACACTTGAATCGAGTTCGGGGATGTTGCGCTGTCTGTAAAGCTGCCATCACAAGCGCAATCGCTAAATGTATCCCTTGTTAATTTAGTGCATTGTTTTGAGTCAGTTTTAGGAAAGACTGGACTTTTGGGAGGAAGTGGACTATTTGGGGAACAGTCCAGATTGGTTACGCTGAAAGAGCTGGTGTTTGAACAGGAGACGTGGTTCAGTCTCACACTGCAGTTTCGGAGGAAGACGGGTGACTTCAGGAGCTCAGGGCCGCTCTGGGAAGACTCGTCTTCAGAAGATGACTCAGGCTCCTGTTTGACCAGACATGACGATTGGAATTCCTGTTCCATTAGAAAGGGGGCGGTAGGGGGAGGGAGGGAGCAGACGTTGTTATTTAAGTCAAAGTAAATTGTTTTGATTTACGTCAAATCATTATTAGTTTATAAAGTGACTAACTTGAGAAGGCACGAAGGGAAGAGTCGGACTCGGAGGTGAAGGTTGCGACGATGTCTTCTGAGACAGATCAGGCATCGGACGCAGTGGACTGGCCTTTTCAAAAAGTTTCAAAGGACTCGTTTGTTCGTCTGGAACTTTGTCATCGCTTTGACTTCCCTTTCCATCCTTGCTCGGAAAGGAGAGCTTACAGCGAACATGCGAGGTCACAGTGTCTCGGTCCGGGTCAGGCTTTTCCACGGTCCTGGTTTGGAGCTCCTTGGCAATCGTTTCTGAAGCTTGACTACTACATCTTACCTGGAAGATACGATTTAAAGAGATCGCTGAAACACACACACACAAGATATAAGGCAGGATTTTGTCAACCCGGGCTGTCATGGAGAACTGAAACGTTCTGGTCAAATCATGAAAAGGACATCCGACTCGACTCGCAAAGAGGCTGGAGCTCATCTCTGGACGAAAAGCGGTGTACACCATGAACAGCTGATCAGTCCCAATGCAGGGCAACACATACACAGCCACTGATGCACGCTCACACCTAGGAACAGTCAGTGAAGCCTAGTGTGCACGTCTGGGGACTGTGGGAGGAAATTGGGAGTCTAGGGAGAAAACCCACATAACCATCGGGTGGGGCAGATAAGCAAACTCCATGCTGAGTCTCAGGACTTGAACCTAAGACCGTCTGACTGTACCACCCTCTGTGGGCTGAAACATACACCCAATGACTGATCTGGTTGAGCTAGGGGTAACAGAGCCCTGAAAGATATGCATACCGTGTCTGATTTTACTTGGAGACTTTCTGAGATGGCTTTCTTCAGGGTGTCATCCTCCACTCGTTCACTTCCGGATGCACTGCTCGCCTCCTGTTTACTGAGTCTCAGAGCTAGATCCAACATCTCCTCCTCAGTCATTTCTGAAAGTATAACACAAATACAACACTTTCAATACACAACACATGCCCTGAATCGATTTAAAACAAAAAAAAAACCTGTTCTGGAGATAGAAATGCAAAGTGTCCTGACCTTGTACCTGCACCTTCCTTTCTCTTCCCAGGCGTCGTGCTGCTCTTGGGGTCAGTTTCACTGCACAGTCTTCTTCCTTGTGATGTATATTCGCATGTCAGTGTTAAAACACATTTTAATAATAGCACAGAACTGCCAAACAAACCCCGTGAGGTAACAGTTCGACTTTAAAATCCAAGAGAGGTGAACGAACACGAACACACACACACACACACACACACCTCTTCATCACTTTCCGAGTCGGAGATGATTAGCATGTTGTCCTCATCGTCGTTACCATCCTTACGACGAACTTTTCGGCGTCTTTCATTCTGACCCGTGATTCGTTTCCTCCGAGGCATAACGTGTTATAAAATTCGAAAACGTCACTGTTTTACTTCTCACTAGCACGAACAGAGCTCGGTGGACATCTCGAATGTTTTGCTACACAGACGTAGAGAAACATAAGCATGCTAACTCTGTAGTAGCCTCATGCTACGGTACCTCAAATACTTCAACTTTTCTTTAAAAATATGACGAAATAAACTTAAATATCCGTCCTTACGAACTTGGACTTTTTTTTCCTTTCAGGTAACTACATAGCTGTCGAACTGTCTATCTTTTATTCGCCGACTTTCTAGGCCCAAACATTGGCTTCCTGAATACTTGTGCACTAAGTAGTATGGGAAAAAAATACACCAGCGATGTTTACTAGCGAACTAGTAACTGCATACTGTATGCTATCTAGTCCGCAAGAATGTGGCAGCCATTTTAAGTCACGTGACTGACTATCCTGAAGTTAAAAAAAGCACTGACGCGCGGGTTTCTTTTGAAATTAGATGACATAATAATAATAATAATAATAATAATAATAATAATAATAATAATTTAACTTGTACTTATTTCAAATGTAATATATACAACTTTAAAGTAAATGTATATGGATATACAGTAATTTGATTTTTGTTACTGATACGGTTTATTTTGTTTGTTTTGCACGATGTTTACGCATATCTGGCAACCCAACCACACACACACACACACACACACACACACACACACAGGTTCCCGCCCAATATGATACACGATATTATTTCTGTAATCTAAACAACGATAAAATATGATTTATACATTGTATTACATGTTAATCAATAATTTTTTAATTAAAATGTTAAAATGTAATATTTGGATTTTCACATTTGACAGTAATCACTAAATCTGCTACAATATGATACATTTTGAAGATTTAAACTATTCGATATTTGACGATACTATCATGTATTCATGCGATGGCCTGGCGAGCTGTCCAGGGTGTACTCTGCCCTCGCCCTGAGTTGGCTGGGATGGGCACCATCCTCCCCGTGACCCTAATTAGGATGAAGCGGTTACAGGAAATGAACTGATGATCATGTATTCAATGATTCGATCATTTTCTGAACTGTTTGGTCGCAGGGAGGCTGGCACCCATTTCAGCCTACTCCCTGGACAACTCACCAGGCCGTTGCAGGGCCAACATTCAGAACAATTCATACTCACACCTAGAGGAGATTCGGAACAGCCAATTAGCCGACTGTGCATGTTTTTGGACTGTGGGAGGAAACCAGAGTATCCAGAGGAAACCCATGCAAGCACGGGGAGAAGATGCAAACTGCGTACAGAAAAGTCCGAGTTGGAAATTGAACTCGGGACCTTTTTGCTGTTTGGTGGACGTGCTGACTACTACAACACCTATCGTGATGATACGACCGAATACAATCTGTATGAGTTCTGTTTTTGAGACAATTACTCAAATTTAATTTTACTAGTGAATCTGCCTGCGATGGCCTGGCGAGCTGTCCAGGGTGTACTCTGCCCTCGCCCGGAGTTGACTTGGATGGGTGCCAGCCTCCCTGTGACCCTAATTAGGATTAAGCGGTTACAGAAAATGAATGAACGAATGAACTACTGAATCTGCTATGCTGTGATGATTCATTCATTTTCTGAACCACTTAATCCTAAATTGGGAGGCTGGCACCCATCTCAGCCGACTCCGGGGCGAGGGCAGAGTACACCCTGGGCAGCACACCAGGCCATCGCAGGGCAGAAACACGCCAACGGCTTCGCAGCTCCTTTTGATGAAAGTCAGCAATGGTTCTTTTACATGGCTCCCACACAGTGAGAGACACGGCCTGCCTTTGATAACCCAGTTATCTGTACTGGGGGGACAGTGACAACCTGTTGAGAATGGGGCTTGAACCCCCGACCTTGGGATCAGTGATCCAGCACCTTTACCACCAGGCCACCAGTGTCCCTGATGTGATGGTTTTAATTTCTAAAAGAATAATCTCAACTTACAAAATCACTCGATCTGTCTGAATATCATATACAATTATTTGATTTAATATCTTGAAACTGATCTTTATGTGACCATTTTTTGAGAATCTGGGGGGACCTACCAATATTTTTTTCATTATGATGATTATAAACATGTGTCAACATCAATTACAATCAATTCACTCCATTTCATCATCATCATTTTCTGTCACAACTTAATCCTAATTAGGGTCGCGGGGAGGCTGGCGCCCATCCCAGCTGACTCTGGGTGAGGGAAGAGTACACCCTAGACAGCTTGCCAGGCCATCGCAGGGCTGAAACATGCTGATGGCACTGCAGCTACTCTTGTTGAAAGTCAGCAATGGTTCTTTTAGATGAACCTCACACCATAGACAGTGAGAGACACGACCGGCCTTTGATAACCCAGTTAGCTGCCCTGGGGGTCACCCCATTTCAGTTAGATATAAATTAATATATATTAATTTAATTAAAAAATAAGTTTTTCTTCTTTTTTATCTGTGCTAATACTGTATATAAATACAGGGATACTGTATATAATACATGCCAAAACGAGATGATTTCTGTGTTTTCCCCCGGAAACTTTTTCCTCCATTCTTGGATTGAGAGCAGATATATGAATGTCCATTTAAAGGACATACTGTATGATGGTTTTAATTTCTAAAAGAATAATCACAACTTGGAAAATCACTCAATCTGTCTTAATATCATATAGTACAATTATTTGATTTCCGCCAGTGCGGCTAACTGGGTTATCAAAGATAAGATAAGATAAGATACAGCTTTATTAATCTCACAATGGAGAAATTCACTGTTACAGGCTCTTGAGGTACCATCAGTAGGGGGTGCAAAAATAGATACAAGTACAAACATACACACATACATATATATTATATAAGTAAATAAATAAATAGATACATAAATAGTATAAATTAATAAACAATAAAAGAAAAGAAGGGAACGACTTTATAGACTGGCCTATATTCAAGTGTATATGTATCTGAGGGCGGAGTAGATGGGTTGATATGGTTCACAGTCAGTGGGGTAGATGTGGTTGATTAAAGTGCACGGGGTTGTATTGCACATAACCGGTATTTTCACAGACAGTTACAAAGTGGCGTTGTACAGTCCGACAGCGGTGGGAATGAACGACCTGCGGTAGCGCTCCTTCCTGCACTGAGGATGTCTCAGTCGTCCACTGAAGGAGCTACTCAGCTCCTCTACAGTCTGGTGCAGTGGGTGAGAGCTGTTGACCAGGATGGATGTGAGCTTTTCTACCATCCTCCTCTCACTCACCTCCTCCACAGAGTCCAGTGGGCAGCCGAGGACAGAGCTGGCCCTCCTGACCAGCTTGTTCAGTCTCTTTCTGGCCCGCTCTGTGCTGCCCGGGGGGCAAGGCGGGCCATGTCTGTCACTGTCTATGGTGAGAGGTTGATGTAAAAGAACCATAGCTGACTTTCGTAAAGAGTAGCTGCAAAGCCGTAAGCGTGTTTCTGTCCCTTGCTAAAAGGGTTGTGACAAGAAGGGCATCCGACGTAAAAACCTCTGCCAAATCAAACGTGCGAATTAGATGATTTGCTGTGGCGACTCCCGAGTAAAAGGGAAAAAACCGAAAGGAAGACAGACAGACAGACAATTATTTGATTTAATATCTTGAAACTGATTGAAAGGGATTTTTTTTTATATCTTATAATAACCAACATACTGTACCTCCTATGTTCTCATAATCATATGGCCGCTGTCTAACATCATTGTTATTTTACACCTGCTTAATATTTTGTGATCATTTATGTATGTATTATGTATTCACTTATACTATACTCATGATATCCTTCTTATTCCCATGTCTTTGTGTTTGTGTGTTGATGTTTTGGAACATTCTGGGTTATTTGGCGTTCATAAAGGGGAAGAGAGACTAAGAGAGCCTGGTACCTCCTTTTCGGGCCCCAAAATAGGTCAGGTTAGAACTAGAACATTCAATTTTTTCTTTTTATCATAACCTTCCTTTTATCCTAATCTTGTACATTGCATACTGTGTAATCCCAAATAGCATAAATTTAACAACCTGACCTGGTCAAGTTATCCTTATGTATGACAAGCTATGTGTCTACATGATTTAATTTCCTCATTTTCGTGTATAAAACCCCTGTACTGGTCAGCATACTTTGGTGATCGGCGAATAAACACTTGAACACCTAACCTTGGTCAGTGTCTGTGCTTTCTTTGCTGATCACTCCAGCGCACTGGGTGACAGTCAGGAACGGATCCTCAGGAAGACTTGCTTAGGGCCATCAAAGAGCCTTAACACTGATCTATATGTGATCATTTTGAGAATCTGGGGGAAAATACATGTAAGATGTTTTGGAGACAGTCAGACAGGCTAGATTGAGATGGTTTGGACATGTACAGAGGAGGGATAGTGAATATATTGGTAGTAGGATGCTGAGGATGGAACTACCAGGCAGAAGGCCCAGAGGAAGACCAAGGAGAAGATTTATGGATGTGGTGAAGGAGGACATGAAGGTACAGTAGTTGGTGTAAGAGTAGAAGATGCAGAGGATAGGGTGAGATGGAGGCAGATGATTTGCTGTGGCGACCCCTGAAGGGAACAGCCGAAAGGGAAAGAAGAAGAAGACTGTATATTAACCAACTGAATCTGAATTTAATTATTGATCTTTAATAGGTATTAATCTGTATTTTGGTAAGCCTGCTCATGAATTTTAATTGATGGGTGATATGTTAAACATCAGTATTCTTTTTACATTTGATCATAGTGTCCATATTTCATCTACTGGGTTATTGCTTACACAGTGGCAATGCCCCATAAAATAACACCTAGATAAAAAAAAAGCAAGATAATAAACAAACAATGTTGGTAATCTGTAAAAAGACCGAATTCTGTTTTAGGTGTTATAATAAATTATAATCAGATAATTAAAGTAAAATACTTTGTAGTGTTTGTTGATGTTATGTTCAGATCCATTAGCTTGAGTGATTTAGTTTTTGGAATGCTTGCAGTCTATTGTTGAGCTACTGTTATGAGTTTTCTGGGGTGAAGAACACTAAATAATTCAAATACGTGGTCAGTTTGGTCTTAAATTTTTGCATACTGAAGGAACAGGTTTATCAAATGAATACACAGTTCTCATTGCAAACCTGTAGGGGAAAATCATTTTTTTCTTTAAATTAAACTAGTATGACATTAGATAAATTAATGTCGAAAAGCACAACTCCATTATTTCCCATTTTTGCCTTTCCATCAAACGTGAATGACTTCATCTGTTGTAGAGCGGTGGGTGGATACGAGCATCAATGCGCATGCGCGCTGCTTGTGACCAATCACTATGCAGGATGTTAAATTAGACGGAATACAGGTGGGTGAAATAATATTTAGCATACCGTCTTTATAGAACATGGCGACCCGTGGACCGAATGGAAATTTTCCTTATTTACCTGCTGGGGTAGCGGAGGGTAAATAATCTCCTGTATTTATATATTCCGCACTAAATAACACGTTGGTTATTATGCCTCGTGCACAATAATAGGTAGTAGTTTTTGGGAAATCGAGTTTTGGGTAATACAGCCCAGAAACGCTAACTAGCTACTGTTAGCCTCTAAGCTAGGTACCGAATTTTAGTGAGTTAGCATTTAGCTAGTTTTAGAGAGACACCACAAGGTCGCTGGATGGTGAACGCGGGGGCATGTGAAATGTTCTGGTTTGATAAATGTAATCGATTATATATCTTAAATCTTATATATTATGTGTGTTAGAAGGAAAATCTTGCCCCGTGTAACGTGAATAAATTGCGTTCATTTTTTGGGGGGAAAGATGTAATTCAGAGCTTTGAGTTCACTGAATCGTTTTATTCACGTCAACAAGTCACTTTTCTGTTTTAGTGAACCGACTGATCAGGGAGAATGGCGACCTCTTTTCAGAGTCGCAGTGCAAAGTGTGCAACGCTGTCCTCATTTCAGAGTCACAAAAACTCGCACATTACCAGGTAACCCAGTTTATATTCCCATTCGGTGTGTGTGCGCGCGCGCGCTGAAGAATCGCTTTGATCTACATTCCTCTGTAAGGTGCGAGTCGATTCATGAGTTGGTTCATGGAACCGATTGATGGCTGTGTTGTATGTGTTTTTATATTTTCAGAGCAAGAAGCATGCCAGCAAAGTACGACGCTACATGGAGACCCATGAGGATGAACCTTTTGCCAAGAGATTCAAACCCTCATCACACGATGCTGAAGTAAGAGAGTTTTATAGCGATTTCATCTGCTGTCTAAAAACATTGATCTGGACTGCAGATGTTCAATTGTATCTCGATCAAAATACATTCACCAAGCATCTGAAACTAATACAATATGATTCCATTCACCCTTAATACTGCATGATTTGATTCATTTATTCATTTATATAATTCTTCTTCTTTTCCTTTCGGCTGTTCCCTTAAGGGGTCGCCACAGCGAATCTTCTGCCTCCATCTCACCCTATCCTCTGCATCTTCTTCTCTTACACCAACTCCAGTCAGCCCTCTACTTAGGAAATTAATATGTTCCAGCGCTGTTTTGTAACCTGGAGTTTTTGTAAGTAGAGGCGCATTTTACATGTAAGCCGCGTGATTCGTTCCAAGGCTCCCAAGACTACCCCATAAACCCTTTAAAAATGAAAAAGTACACCAATTTTGTATGAAATGTGTTAAAAGCAAAAAATTATTTAGCTTTTTTTTTTAATCTCTCGAACTACCCATTTAAAGTCTCTGGGTTGCTGGTCTGAAGAACCCCCACCCTCCTTCACGAGGTCCTTAAAGCTTTTTCCAAAATAATCGCCTCCGTCACAGTATCTTTGCTTTTAATGCCGCCTTTCTGCTTCAATATCATTCCGAAATAAATGCCTCCGTCACTGTATCTTCGCCTTTAAGGTCTCCTTCTGCTTCAATGTCGTCCAGATTGTAGAGTGGTTTTGGCCATACTCCTTTGTGATTTCGCTCAGCTGCATCCCACTTTTGTATTTTTTATTTTTTAATATTATCTCCTGCTTCACGTCGATTGATAACGGAGCCCGATTCTTCTTTTTGGTGTCGCTGGGAATCACTTTATTGGGGCCCATGATGGATAATGAAATATAACGCTACAATGATCACTCTTAAAAAAAACTCACGAGCCAACAGTCCTGTTCAACTCTCATTCACGTGTGTGACAAACAGGAAGTATGGGTACAGTTAAGCCGCCTCCTGGCCGTGGGTAAGGATGTTGGGAGACGGCCAATGAGAGAGCAACTCGCACATTGTTTGAATGGTGTGTTTGGCACTTTTCGTAAGAAATTGTTTCGTATACAGAGGACGAAAATTTAGGAAAATGTTTTTCGTAACCTGGATTTTTTTGTATTCACAGGTTTTTGTAAGTAGAAGGCCGACTGTACCTTCATGTCCTCCTTCACCACATCCATAAATCTCCTCTTTTGTCTTCTTCTAGGCCTTCTGCCTGGTAGCTCCAATCTCCGCATCCTACTACCAATATACTCACTATCCCTCCTCTGTACATGTCCAAACCATCTCAATCTAGCCTCTCTGACTTTGTTTCCAAAACGTCTTACATGTGCTGTCCCTCTGATGTACTCATTCCTGATCCTATCCATCCTCCTTACTCCCAAAGAGAACCTCAACATTTTCATCTCTGCTACCTCCAACTCTGCCTCCTGTCTTTTCCCCAGTGCCACTGTTTGTAAACCATACAACATTGCTGGCATCAACATCGTCTTGTACACTTTTCCTTTCATTCTTGCCGATACCTTCGTATCACACATCACATCGGACACTTTTCTCCAACCATTCCAACCTGCCTGTACACGCTTCTTCACCTCTTTTCCACACTCTCCACTGCTCTTGATTGTTGAGGCTATGTACTTAAAATCCTCCACCTTCCTTATCTCTGCTCCCTGTAACCTCACCGTCCCTCTTGGATCCTTGTCGTTCACACACATGTATTCTGTGATTCATTTATATAATTGTTAATTAAAATGTACAAATAAAAATTGATTCCTGTAAAGTTGTAAAAAGTGATGCATCCTGGTAAAAGCCTGAATTATTTTAAATCTGGGTACAGTAGGCCCTTGACTATTCGCGGTTTTGGACTCGCACCCCGCATATTCGCAGGTTGCTGAGTAACTGTCACGTGGTTCAAATTCAGCCAATGGCTGTTCTCCCTCCTGCTGATTGGTTGAGATGATGTATACGCCCCTTTTTTCCCCTCATTCGCACACACTTTGTGCATGTGCTTTTTTTTTTGTGTTTTTAATTACAGTTAAGCTCCTTCATACCACTCAAACGCTGCGCACCTTCTCAGGCTTCTGGTAAGGCGCCGACGCGCCAGAAAAAGGTAATGACGCTGCATGAAAAAGTAGCACTATTTGATATGATTCAGGAAGGAAATCGTTATGCTGCAGTAGGGCGCCATTATAAAGTGAATGAAAGTACAGTCCACTCCATAAAGAAAAATGAGAAGGCAATCACAGCTAGTGTAGCATCGAGTTTTTTGGAAGTGCTAAGAAGGTGAATGTTGCACAAAACAAGGTAATCATCAGAATGGAATCTGCCTTAGTATCTGGATACTTGTAGTTCTATAGTACTGTACAGTATTATGTTTTTCCAGTTATTTCAGTACAGTACTGTACCCAAGTTAATGTTTGTGCGTTTGAGATTTTATGTTCTGTAGCATGTTTAACAAATGATCCCAAAAGGATAAACTTGAATAATTACACTTCATGTCCTTTTATGTTTATAATGCAATCCCTCCCTCCAGTGAGCTTTTTTTTTTTTTTTTTTTTTTTTTAAACACAACTATGTGGAGTACTATAGAACTAGAAATGTTGTAACATTCAAACAAGTTTATTACACTTCAGTACTTCATGTTTCTTAATACAGTAGGCCCTTGACTATTTGCAGTTTTGCACCCACGGTTTGAGTATTCGCTGACTGCTGAGCAACCGGCACGTGATTCAAATTCAGCCAATGGCTGTCCACCTTTCTCCCGATTGGTAGAGCTGATGCCCCGCCCCCTTTTTCTCATTCTCGCACAAGTTTTCAATGAGCCTCTTTGTGTTTTAATTACCAGTTAAGCTCTGTGATACCACTCGAATGCTGTGCATCTTCTCTGGCTAAGCGTTAGAAAACGCTGGATGTCTCTTCTGAAGAAATAACACTTTCTCCTGAGAAACAACAGTTTTCTCTGAACTGTTGTATTAAAATCTTTTTCAATTATTATTCCAGTACAGTATCTAAGTTCATGTTTACGCGTGAGATTTTATGTTCTGTAGCATGTTTAACGAACAATACCAAAAGGATAAATTTCTTACAGTACTCTTCATGTCCTTTTACATTGAAGTTGGCGTGACGTCTCCAAGATGGCGACGTCGCGGCGTTCTGAGTCAGTGTTTTTGTTTGTTTTAATTTGTTTTGTTTGTTGTTTTGTTTGTTCATGTTTTGCACTATGCTCGTCTACGACCGGTCGACTCTACTACAGCTATAAGATCGAAGTATCTTCGGGCGTGTATAACCTAAGCATGCTCAACTGGGCTGATTAGCCAGTCTGCGGCTAGCAGAGGTAATATGCTATGGTAGGCAGCTCAATGTGAGCCGCACCCCTGCTGACACGAAGCCTAGGCGGGAAGGGGCCGAATGGCGCTTGGAATTGCAGGGGATGAAGGCTGTGTAGCCGGCTGGTGCCATCACCTCGAGCCATGTTTCACAGAAACACAGTCCTGTAGATCCCTCTGCGCTCAAATCTGCGCATGAAGCTCGTGCATCTTGTTTCGCAGGGACTGAACATTTTCAAGCAGTATGGCCGGAAGTGCTCACCAAATGCCGGAGACTGTGAACTCCTCCTGGGCTTATTGTTAAACGGAGTGCGGTTAGCTTTGAGCTCCCATGTGAGCATATTAGCGGTTAGCATTGAGTACCCGTGTGAGCATATTAGCGGTTAGCATTGAGTACCCGCGTGAGCATATTAGCTCACGATAGAAGTTATTACGTGCTTAGTTGCCCAAAGCTGAAGCTGCTCATAGCTGTAGTAGGATCCATCGATCATAGATGAGCATAGTGCAAACCATGAACAAACAAAACCAATTAAAACGAACAAAGAAACAATTTGACTCTGAGAACTCCGCGATGTTTCCCTCTAGGCAGCGCCATCTTGGTAAAAGGACAATTAACTTGGGTACTGTACTGGAATAATAATTGAAAAAGACTTTAAAATGAGTGCTTTACAACAGAATATGATATGGGGGCAGTGGTGGTCTAGTGGTATAGGGTGCTGATCCAAAAGGTTGGGGGTTCGAGTCCCACTCTCCAAGGTTGTCACCCCCCCACCCCCCACCCCCCCCACCCCCCGTGCAGCTAACTGGGTTATCAAAGGCGGGCCATCTCTCACTGTCTATGTTGAGAGGCATGTAAAAGAACCATTGCTGACTTTTGTTTTGTTTTTGACATTGTTGACCATTGCTGAAGAGGAGGCTGCAAAGTCGTCGGCGTGTTTCTGTCCTTGCTAAAAAGGGTTGTGACAGGAAGGGCATCCGACGTAAAAACCTGCCAAATCAAAACGTACGAATCAGATGATTCGCTGTGGCGACTCATGAGTAAAAGGGGAAAAAGCCGAAAGGAAGACCAACAGAAATGCTGTATAATGTTTATATTTTATCATTAATAAAAAGAGTAAAAATTGAAGTTTTTCTTAATCATTACTATATTTTACTACATTAATACTGTATTAATTAGTAAGACTGTCTATAGAATGTGTTTAAGAAGCATATTTTAGTGCATTTAATAGATACATAGAATTTTACTTCCAGCTGCTCATTCGCGCAAGTGACGTGATACATGGGGTTTTACTTCCGGGTACAGAACTCGCGCGAATGTCGAGGGCCTACTGTGTGTGTGTGTGTGTGTGTGTGTGTGTATATATATATATATATATATATATATATATATATACATACACACAAACGTACAGTAGTATATATATATTTTTTTAAACATTAAGCAGTACTGTATATAATCAATCAATATCACAGTAAAAATTAAAAAGATTTTCTTAATTATTACTACATTTTAATACTTTAATACTGTGTTAATGAGTAAGACTGTCTATAGAATGTGTTTAAGAAGCATATTTTAGCGCATGTAATAGATACATAGTATTTTACTTCCGGTTGATCATTCGCGCATGTAATCCGATACATGGGTTTTACTTCCGGGTACAGAACTCGCGGATTATTTTGATTCGCAGGAAAGGCTGGGATAGAAAACCCCTGTGAATAACAAGGGCCTACTGTAATTACTTTGAAGTTCTGCGGTTTACTTCAACAAAATGCACCTTTTGGTACCTTGACTTATGAATTTAATCTGTTCCAAGGGTGAGCTCGTAAGCCAAAAAGTTTGTTAAATGAAACGGTTATTCCCATACGAAATAACAGAAAACCTATTAATCCATTCCAACCTCCTCCCAAACTCCTATAACCTGACACAAACATGTACATTTGGCCTTATATATTAAAGATAAACATGTAAAAACAATAAATATTTCAAAATACATGTACATTAATAATAATTAATAATAAAACAAGAATAAACAATAAGTCAACTAACCCTTCCGATCATCGATGGCGGCGAAGATGTCACGTGTGCAGGCATAAGGTGGTGTGTAACAGAGGGGGAGGAGAATTTTGTACGAATGCCAGTGAGGAAAGGCTCGTGGCGAGCTCCCACTAGGCCATTGCTTCTCAAATAGTGGGGCTTGCCGTGTGATGCCAGGGTGGGCGCGTATGACCCTGGGGAACATGTTTTTTTTTTTTTTGTCATACTGTACTAGAATTAAGTGAAGTTGCATCTTGACTCCAGTAGTTGGCAGTGGCACTCTCATTGTCATGCTATGGTGTAGGGAAAAAGCACCGAGCGAATGATATGAAATGCAGTAAACACTAGAGTTGCGTGCTGGGGGTGTGTGTGTGTGTGTGTGTGTGTGAAAATGTTTTCCTTTCCTATAGGGGGCATCACAGAAAATAATTGAGAAGCACTACCCAAGGTGTTCTTGGGAGCCTGGAGAAATGCACGCGGAAGGATATGAGGCTAATGGGCTTGGAACAGCCGCTTGCCCAGCAGAGCTTGTAAATCAAAATTTTGCTGGTTGGATGGAGTGATTTTTGGTGGATCGAAGCTCGTATCATAGAAAATTCATTATAAAAGACACTCGTAAGTCAAGGTACCACTGTAGCAGTGAATTGTGACATCACATGTCCACCAGAGTGTTTTGCTTGGGAACAAAAACAATCATTTAATACAGCATTAATGGTGTCGTGTTACTTTCTTTGAGTGTAAAATGTCTCTGTGTCTCTTTATAAACTTCTCTCTTTAATCAGAGACACTGTTTCTTTAATCAGGGACGATGACCCATTTTGCACTGAAAAACATAATCGTTTGCATCCAGCACATCAGCATTATCTACGTTACTGCTGAATCCCGATTCTGATGGCGTGTGCTTTGAGCACAGTGTGTGTGGTCCTGGTGCTTGATGGATGTAAATGATGCATGTCACCATTAATTTAAATTCTTTTTAAACTGTTTTTATAATGTTGCCGAGAAAACAGGATTGACATGATGCAGATGTGAAAGGTTTTGTAGATTAGATTAGTAAGGATTTGGCTTTCTCATTCACTCAAGGCTATTTCCTTGGAACAAGCATTTGAGGGACATGCGAAATTGTCGTCCCCCCCGTGCAGCTAACGGCGTTATCAAATGCCGGCCGTGTCTCTCACGGTCTGTGGTGGGAGGTTCAAGTAAACGAACTGTTTCTGACTTTTGTAAAGAGGAGCTGCCTAGCCGTCAGTGTGTTTCTGCCCTGCGATGACCTGGTAAGCTATCCAGGGTGTACTGTGCCCTCACCCGGAGTCGGCAGAGATGGGCGCCAGCCTGCTTTCCATCCTAATTAGGATTACGTGGTTCAGAAAATGAATCAGTTGATACCTAGTGGTTTCAAATGGGAACTACAAGTGCTAGGGAAAGTCTGTTTGGACAGGTAGCGCAGTGCTCCGTGTTTGGTTTAAAGATGGTGAAGTGACGTGTCTCCTATGTCTGGTTTCTTGCAGAGTGGTGAAGTGCTGCAGGCTGAAGGGAACACTTCCAAATCCTGCCAAGTGTGCAACATGAGCTTTTCCTCGCCAGTCGTGGCTCAGTCTCACTACCAAGGCAAAGTGCACGCCAAGAATCTTAAATTAAAAAGCTTCGGCGGTACGGGTACCTCAATCATTAGCTTACCTTTGTCTTCCTGTAGAAAGTGTCAGATTTTATTTTATTTTCTGAAAGTTCAGGTGTGTGTGTGATAAGTGTGTTCTGCCACAGCCGTAGCTCCACCTGCTGTTCAGCCGAAGAAGCTGGATGGATATGGGCAGACCGGAGTAGTTCAAGGCTCTGCTGCCGATGACCCCAACCGCTTCTGCACCATCTGTCAGGCTTCCTTCAACAACCCAGTGATGGCTCAACAACACTACAGTGGCAAGAAACACAAAAAACATCTGACCAAGCAAAAGCTGATGGAGACCTTAGGTCCTTCTGTGACGCCAGGTGAAAGCACGCAAGCATCACAATGAAAAAGTAACAGTAAAGAAGCACTTGGACGTGTGCGGGTGCTATGGGTTTGAACGTGAACATGAAATGATTACAAACTTTTGCTAAGGGTGTGTTTACGACTGTGTTGTGTGTGTGTGTGTGTGGGGGGGGGTTGTGTTGCGTGTCTATAAAAACTTTGGGGGGGATCAGTAGAAGTGATTAATGAGGTTTTGCTCTTTAGCTTCTACAGTAAAGGGTTACCCTTGCACCTTGTGCAACATTGAGCTCAATTCAGTGGAACAGTACCAGGCCCATATCAGCGGCGCCAAACACAAGAACCAGTACGTATAGTATCACACTGAACTCATCTCTGTCTGTCTCTCTCTATTTCTCTGCCTGTCTATCTCGGTCTCACATCCATCTGCTTCCTAGCCTACTTCTACCGCTCATCCATCTGCCTGCTTGTAGTACACTGTGTCCATCCACCTGCATGCCTGGCCACACGTGTCCATCTGCCTGCTCATCCACCTGCCTAGTGATACCACACGTTCTTCTGCCTGCCCCCTAGTATACCGCTCGTCTGTCTGCCTGTAGTATAGAGTGTGTTCGTGTGCCTGCCCGCCCGCTTAGTTATACCGCCCATCCATCTTCCTATAATATACATTTGTCTGCACACCCGCCTAGTTATATCGCGCGTCCGTCTGCCTGTGGTATACCTTGCATCTGTCTGCCTGCCTGACTAGTTATACCACGTGTCTGTGTAGTATACCTCGCATTTGTGTGCCTACTTGACTGCCCGCCTAGTTATACCGCACGTCCGTCTGCCAATCGTATACCGTGTGTTTGTGTCTGCTCACCCACCCACCTTGCTATATTGCACACCTGTCTGTCTGCCCTCCTGCTTAGTTATACCGTGCATCCACAGACCATCTGTCTGCCTGTAGTATACCTTGCATCCGCCTGCCTGCCCGCCTAGTTATACTAGGGTACCTGCCTGCCTGCCCGCCTAGTTATACCATGTGTCTGCCTGCCTGCCCGCCTAGTTGTATTGCACATCATTCTGCCTGTAGTATACTCCATGCGTCCATCTGTCTGCCTTGTCACGTTACTCCTGAATCCTGCTAAACTAGTCACTTCATGCCAGTCGCCCCTCATTGACTTTCCTGTTTTATTTATTTGGCAGCGTTCGAGTTAAGGAAGGTGGGAACTCCACCATGAACCCCCTGGAAAAGAAACAGCCGGACTATGTGTATGGCTATAACCGGGAGGAGCCGATCCAGGAGGACTGGGGCAGTTTAGAGCAAGACTATGAGTCATGAGAGCTGTAAGAGATGTGAGCGCCCTCGACACGGTCACAATGAGCTGCTTCTGTTTGGGCGAAGGCGACCTGTCCATTACTCCAGATTCCACTCTAGCATTGTTATTCTGTATGGTGTGTTGTTCTCAGTTGGAGGTAGATGAGTGAACACCTCGAACCTCCAGGTTTTTTTTTTTTTTTTTTTTGAAGAAAAGGCCCACAAAGTATTTAAATAAGTATAAAATTCATCATAGTCATAATGTTAGATCAATAGTTCGGCCACTGTGTAGAACTGACGACTGAAATTAGTCCTTGGAGGGCTTTTTTTGTTTGTTTGTTTTTTTTTTCCCCCCGTTTTCCTCGCCTTTCCTCCCCTTAGTTATGCAGAGTAAGTGTATTTTATTTAAAAAAAAAAAAAACAAGTTTATATTCTCACTTTTTTTTTTTTTTTTTTTGTACTCTGGAGCTTTATATCTACTTGTTTTTGGCATATTTTTGTTGACCACAGAGACTCTGGCGTTTCCTGATCTATTTCATGTTTCTGCGGTTCATGATGTCATTGCTGTATTTGTCCACTGGAGGGGCAGTAGATCACTTTTAAAAAAATTTTAAGTTACAGTCTGGGATCTGCAGGTCAAATTTGAGCTCCAGGTTATGTTTAGTGAATAAATTTTAAACATTTATATGCTGTGTTGTGCAGGATGAAAGGATTCTGGTGGCATTCCTAATCAAACAAAGAAAATTTGCATGTCATGACGAAGGAAGAAGAGACCCCTCCCCCCAACAATCTGGCAAAAAAGAGCTGCTGCTGCTCCTCTGTATTGGTTATAAATCCGAGATAACAGTGCACACGGATTGTAGTTAAATTAAATGGTGTGCTTTTTTTCTGCTTCTGGTGTGGAATATTTGAGTTTGGAATCAACTGGATCTTGATATTGATTGGGTGTGCCTGTGTGATGTCATATCGGTGACAGTCTTGCTCTGAACAGCGAGTTTCAGAAGCGGCGTGTCCTGTTCGTTCGGGTTTGTCATGTTTCCGACATCCCAGGACGGCAAAAATAGTCAGGCATGTGTTTATGGCGGCGTTGTGTGACGCGGCTCTTTGCCGCGTTCCTTGTGCAGCATGGCAGCTGCAGCCAATCTAAAGTCTGCTTGTTTCCACTCTATGTTCCCATAGTGATTTCAATCGGAACATGACTCATCCAAGATATGTATAATTGCAGTGGGTGGAGCTTTATGAACAGCTACTTAGCTGTGTGCATGTGGATGTTTTTATTGGGGGTCAAGTGGCACCCCCCCACCTTCCCAACACACCTTTAATTTAAGGAGATGGCTTTAAAAAAAAATAAAATAGAGGGCTGGTTATCATTAGGTTAATTCTTGTTTTAAATCCGAGCTTATTGATGATCAGTATCGATATTTATCACAGCCTGTGATTTGATAAATGAAACTGGGGCTGGACGAAAGATGGTGTTTCTGCTTAATCATCACACTCCCAATATTCACTTATCTGATTTGTATCGCAATACAATGATTAATCGATAATATCGTCTGGCCCTGGATTCATATCACATGTGCTGTAATTGTTGGTAGGGCAGTACAGTGGAGCAGGGCTTATGGCGAAGAGGTCCTTGGTTTGTGTCCCAAGCTTGGCGAGAGCATTTCTGCTTGGGAGTCTACACGCTCTTCCTGTGCCTGTATGGGTTCCCTCTGGGTTCGAGTTTGCACCCACAGTCCAGGCATGCATTCTGGGCCCAATTAACTTCCAGATTGCCTTGAGGTTCGGATTGGGGGGTGGGGTTTGGAGGCTGTGCAAGCATTACCCTGCAGCGGCTGACGAGTTGCCTTCGCTTGGATGGGCTCCTGTCTCTTCATATCCTTAATAGTATCATCAGATGGTTCATAATTGACTTGTTTTGTAAATTCAAAGCGCGGAGTTTGTGTGGCGTCTCCTCATGCTGTGTATTGTCAGTAACAAGGCTTGGAATGTTCGTGTGGTTTATAGAAAGTCTTTTTTTTTTTTTTTTTTTTTTTTTTTTAAACCAGAACACCCCCAGTCAGGTTTATTGGTCAATCTGTTGAAGTCAAAGGTCAGGAATGGTTATATTCAATCACTTCCTTCCTGTTTGAAGTCTTGAGGAGAGTAATTTTAGAGTTTTGGGCAGCAGATGAGAAGAATCCCTGTCGAATAAAGTAAATGTGTCTCAAGTGATATCTGGACCAAACCAAACAGATGAGCAGCAGCTTTTCCCCAGGTGTGTGTGTGTGTGTGTGTGTGTGTGTTTTTCTCCCCAGGGACCCGCCCCCTTCCAAAAAAAAAACAAAAAAATATTCTGTATCCTTCCCTTTCCATATGTAATTTTCTGATCCTTAGACGTGATGACCTCATTCATGCTAACCCCTTCAGGATGATATCAGACTCACGACGTCGTTACGTGTCTGTGTTTTAAGTTTAGACTGTTTTTGTCTCTCACTTTTATTTGATGTTTATTTAAAGTGCTCTGTGTTTGTACGCTCCTGCATCGTGTCGTCCCAGTAAACTGATTTTGTCGGTCGTATCTGAAGGATGTTCTCATCATTTCCAGTTTAGTTTTATTCAAGTGAGGTTATTTATGGGGAGATTAAATCCAGCTTGACATTTCAACTTGATATGAAACTGCTTGGTTTTCTTTTTGGGTGGATGGGGGTTGCCAAGTACAGTTAAATTCCTCTGGTGAGAACTTTGATATTATAAAAACTATACAGGACAAGAATATTCTAAACTGTAGAGTACTGTTCAGCCTTTTATAAAATTCACAGCTGGATCTTCCACCATAGAAGAGAAACAAAATACAGGGAGGGGGGAGGGAGGGGAGGAGAGAGGGGGGGTGATCACAGTACAGCTGTGGTTAAAAGTGACTGACACAGGTTTTGAAATGCATGTGCTGAAATGTTTATCGTGCAAAATTCACACAATTTGTGGTTGGTTTGTGGTTGGTTTGCAGATGTTTGGGGAGGTGTGTGAATCTCCAGGCGGAAAGCAGTGTTTGTTTGTTTATTTTTGTTTTGATTTTATTCACAATGTGAATGAGGATCGAGTGCACAGAAAGTGGCAGATGCCATCAGGTCTCGAAACTTGTCTCGACATTTCCGTGTGTTGTCCAAACGAATCATTTGCAGCCAAAATGCCAGTTGACGACGTGCGATCGACTCGCGACATGCTCGGGCTGTTCTGGGGAGAGTTTGCGATCACTCCGCGTCAGAATCTCATTTTGTGACATTCGTGGACATTTCAAACGTGTTTCATGAACCAGCGACCAAAACGTGAGCGCATTTTGTGCATGAAAAGCGAAATCTGGATCGCTTCCGGTCAGTCGCTGTCCTGTCGCATCGGTCATATGATCTCCTCCGTGACGATGACTGCAAGGTAACGGACAGCACAGTATTAACCCTTTATATCCACACAACTGTCATTTACAAGGTCTTTCACGTCCCACATTCCTAATGATGTAAAAGGTTCATCTCGGCCATCAGCAGAGCTACAGGATGGTTGCGTTTGGGAGAAATATCGTACATCAACATCTGCTGACAGATGTTTTAATAGGTTGTATGAAATGATCTTTTTCATCTGGATCACATTCACAATAGTTTTTGTCATGAGTGTTTTTTCAATGACTTGTGAGCGGCGTGCAGTGAGCTACCTTTTCATTTAGTAAATTGTTTTCAGAAAAACAGTTTCTTTGTGTTTCTTTAGATGTGAATTTGTGCTTACTCAGAGCTGCCTCTTCTATTTATTTATTTATTTATTTATTTATTTATTTAATGATGGATGACCTGATGATTTTTTTTTGTCCTCTAGATGGCGACATTGGCTTTCCACTTAAATATCCATACTGTACATATGAACGCTCCTGCAGAGATGAAAATGGAGCAGAAATGCATGTTGAATAGTGAGAGCTTTTTATTATTGTTATTAATAATAATTTTAGTGAAATCTTAGCACTTCTAGCATTTTTGAGAACCAACAGGCCGAGGATATTTTGTCAAATCTTCACTTTTTCCAAGAGCAATTTGATGTTTGGGTGTATGTACTTTCCTCCTTTTCCTTTCAGCTTTTTCCCTTTTCTCAGGGGTCGCCACAGGGAATCATCTGATTCGCACATTTGATTTGGTTCATAGGTTTTTAGGTCGGATGCCCTTCCTGACACAACCCTTTAGCAAGGGCCAGAACCACGCTGATGGCTTTGCAGCTCCTCTTTATGAAAGTCGGCAATGGTTCTTTTCCATCAAGCTCTCACCATAGACAGTGAGAGTCCTGGCCGGCCTTTGATAACCCCGTTAGTGCACTGGGGGGTTTGGGTGTCTTGTACTGTAGGTGGAATATGGTGGTGATGAGTGTTACAGTAAGGGGAATAGGAAATGCATTATCATTGAATGTCCCCACCAAGATAGACAAGTGTTTTGAAGGTTTGTGTGTGGGTTATGTCCCTAATACAAACCTTAACCTGTTTAACATGTAACTTGTGTAGTCTTGAACCAATCCCCTCTCGTTTCTAGGTCTCAGTGGTACATTCAGTTTGAATAGGAAAGGTGAATGAATCGTGCTTGGTTTTGGCTCAGGTAGAGGTTCATTCATAAAAAGGCAGAGGGAGGGTTCTCTCTCTCTCTCTCCATTGATAAGATCTGTTTACTTGGGGGGAGGGTGGAGGGGGAAGGTAGGTGGGTGGGGGGGCTCCAGTTCAGTGTATGAGGCGCCACGATATATAAACAGCCAACACCCCCCACCACCACCCCACACCCCCCAGTATTCCTCAAACCAGCCTAACACACCATCATTACTTTTTCCATCTGTGTTCTGTTCCTGCTCACTTTACTGAGTTTGTGTCTCCACCGAGTCACGACTGAGTCATGAAGGGTTTACTTTTTCAAAAACAAAAGCTCACTTCGATCTTATATACTGGAAATAGTTGTGTACATATTCATGTACTGACAGAGCAGTTCAAATACAGTCATGCCCTTGGAACAGATTAAATTCATAAGTCAAGGTAAGCTCATAAGTCAAAAAGTTCGTTAGATAAAAACAATTATTTCCATAAAAAACAAACAGAAAACCAAATAATCCGTTCCAACCCCCTCACAAACTCGTATAACCTGACACAAGCACGTATATTTCACCTAATATATTAGGTAAACATGTAAAAACAAATATTTCATAATGCAGTAATATTAATAATAAATAATACTACAAGAATAAACGATGTCTGCTAACTCTTCTGATCATTCACTGTGGCAAAGTGGTCACGTGGGCAGGCATGAGGTGGTGTGTAACTGAGGAGGAGGTGGAGAATTTTGTGCATGTGCATGCTACGAAAGCCAGCGAGGAAAGGTTTGTGGTGAGCTCCCAGTGCTTCTCAAATAGTGCGGCGTCAGGGTGGGTGTGTATGACCTTGGGGAACGTTTTTTGCGCCATACTGTACTAGAATTAAGTGTAATTGCACATTTTCGATAGTACGTGGTCGAGGCGCTCACACTGCTCCCTATGGTGTGTGGGGGGGGGGGAGAAAAGCACAGGGCAAACAATAAGTGCAGTAAACACTAGTCATGTGCGAAATTTTTTTTTTTCATTCCTATTCCCTCATTTCCATCTTTTTTTTTTTTTTTAAGTAATTTTTTTTAGTAGTGTTTTGTGTGTGTGTGTGTACTAAACAATTATTCACTTCAGGCTCCAGGAATGTTTCTATATTTAACACCATTCCGCCTGCAATTTAGTCATATCCACTTCCCACCCATCAGGTATTACCTTCATGATCACATTACCACCAGGAAGGGGAGAAAGCATGCACACACTCCCTCTGTGATATGCAATGCTCGCTACTCACCGCTTTTCATTCAAATTGCAGTGCATATGTATTTGGCTGCAGTTTAACACGGCGCCATCCATCCGCTTGTACGAATGCGCTCACGATCGCCGTGAGTGACAAAGAAGTGAGTATATGCCATCACTCCCTCCCATGCAAGTTTGTTGGTCAGGTGGTTTCCGTGGACTCCTGGTTACGGACGGCTGTGTCATTAACTCAGTATTGAACTTGTGATCTCTGGGTTCATACACGCACATCTTATCGATGTGCCACTCGAGAGACGATTGAAATTTAAGAGGTGGAGTTGAACGCCATTCAATGTCTACCTTGCAATTAGTGCAGAAAAACCATTGCTGACTTTCGTAAAGAGGAGCTGCAAAGCTGTCAGCGTGTTTCTGTCCCTTGCTAAAAGGGTTGTGACAGGAAGGGCATCCGACATAAAAACCTCTGCCAAATCAAACGTGTGAATCAGATGATTCGCTGTGGCGACTCGAGTAAAAGGGGAAAAAGCCAAAAACAAAAGAGACTGGCGGCCTCTGGTGTCTGCGATGGGTGCACTTGCACTTTGCAGCTTATTCTCTTGCTTCAGGTAAGCAGTTTACAGAGCTTCGCGTTTAGCCATGGCCTAAATATTTATATTATGTGTACATGACTTAAAAAAAAAAAAAAAAAAAAAAAAACTTGGTTTGGTGCATTTAAAGTGAAATAAAAGGAAAGCCGTCAAACTCTGTCACACATGAACATACAGTGGTACCATGACTTGCGAAATTAATCCGTTCCGAGGGTGAGCTCATAAATGAAAATGTTGGTTGGATAAAACAAAAATTCCCATCGGAAATAATAGAAAACCAATTAATCCGTTCCAACGCCCCCAAACTCATAACCTGATACAAACAAGTATATTTGACCTAATACTACATTAAAGATAAACATGTAAAAACAAGCATTTCATAGTACATGTACATTAATAACAGTTTATTCTTGTTTTATTATTAATCAAGTCAGCTAACCCTTCCGATCATCGACTGCGGCAAAGATGTAATGTGGGCAGGCATGAGGTGGTGCGTAACAGAGGAGGAGGACAATTTTGTGCATGTTACGAATGCCAGTGAGGAAAGGCTCGTTGCTCCCAAAAGGCCAGTGGTTCTCAAATAGTGGGGCACGTGGTGTGATGCTGGGGGGGGGGAAACGTATGACCCCCCCCCCCCATACTGTACTAGAATTAAGTGTAATTTTGCATCCTCTACAGTAGGTGGCAGTGGCGCTCTCACTGTGTGTAGGGAAAAATCACGGAGCAAACAATATGAAGTGCAGTAAACTATAGTCACGCACGGGGTGCTGGGGGGTGTGAAATGTTTTTTTTTTTTTTTTTTTTTTTTTTTTCTTCCTTCTTCCTATAGGGGGCATCACAGAAAATAATTGAGAAGCACTGCATAAGGCGTTCTCGGAGCGTGGAGGAGTACACACGGAAAAATATGAGGCTAATCGGCCCTGAAAAGTCATTTCCCCAGCAGAGCTCGTAAATCAAAAATTTGCTTTCATCACCAGGTTGTTTTCATTTACATTTTTACAAAGTTGCAGTATTTCGTTTGCGCAAGAGCACAAAATCGCAGGAAATAGGACATGGCTCCGTCGGGTCATAAAGTTTCTGTCCCTTGCTAAAAGGGTTGTGACAGGAAGGGCATCCGACATAAAAACCTCTGCCAAATCAAATGTGCGAATCGGATGATTCGCTGTGGCGACTCTCGAGAACGGAGGAAAAAGGCAAAAAGAAAAGCGAGAAACTAACAAATCGGATAGTAATCAAACGCTATCTGTCACTGTACTGCCCATTTTAATTATTGTAATTAGATGTCATTTGAAATTAGTAATTAGTTGTTACAATATACTGACAGATACAAATTAGAATATATTTGTAACAACAATGGACCTTTTTTAACCTGTTAATCGAACAAAGCTAGTGATGCTCCACACGTCCTTATGGCCATCTTCATTTACAAGCAGCTCATATCTTTAGTGGGTGGAGCTTAACTTCTATCAGAGCGTTCCATTAATTACCAGGTATAGATTTTGTACAGCTTTGGTGAAAAGTGGTAACTTTTTTTTTTTTTTTTTTTTTTAAAATAATTAAACAGAAGTGTCATTCTAAATTAAACATGATAAATCTGTAGAATTCATAATTGTGTTCTGCTCAGAACTGAAGAATTTCACAGAATCGGTATATAAATAACTTTTCCACTGAAAACTTTCCTCATTGCTTTCGCCTGTGCGCCGTGTTTATGACCTGGCTGTGTAAATACAGATGTTGGGTATGATGTTTGAGGTGAATGAGTCTTCTCCAACCTTTAGTCCTGCAGTGTATTTTGATACGGATGAAGGTTCAGTGATTGATTTGGAATATTAAACTTGTACCTTTTCGTTATTAAATGTCGTGTCTGGGGCTCATTTTCGGGCTGTATCTGATTTCAGTGATTATTTTGTGAACCCTTATGATTAGGTCAAGTTTTGTGGAGAAACGAGTCCGTTCCATCCACCTCTTCTTTGTGTTTTTTATATTTTGGCTACGTTTAACTGACAGGCCCGGAAGGTGGAAGTAGTGGTGGTGATGGTGGAGGAAAGGGTGGGGGGTGGGGGTGTAAATTTGGTGTTTTCCTTCCTGTCCATACAGTGTATGTGGGAACTTGTAAAGGATGGAAATACTCCTTGTTCGATTATCCCCCCCAAAACTGAATTTGCTCATGGTGTTTAGATTAAGTTAAAATGGGGGCAGTGGTGGTCTAGTGGTATAGGGCGCTGGATCGCTGATCCAAAGGTTGGGGGTTCGAGTCCCACTCTCCACAAGGTTGTCACTGTCCCCCCCAGTGCAGCTAACTAAGTTATCAAAGGCGGGCCATGTCTGTCACTGTCTATGGTGTGAGGTCGATGGAAAAGAACCATTGCTGACTTTTGTAAAGAGGAGCTGCAAAGTCGTCAGCGTGTTTCTGTCCCTTGCCAAAAAGGGTTGTGACAGGAAGGGCATCCGACGTAAAAACCTCTGCCAAATCAAACGTGCGAATCAGATGGTTCACTGTGGCGACACCCGAGTAAAAGGGAAAAAGCCGAAAGGAAGACAAAGTTTAGATTAAGTTAAAATCTCATTGCGATTTAAATGTAAAATGAAAATGATCCTGACTGTGAAATAGAAGAGTCTTTAGTTGGAGAGGAGAGGTTCACAAATATTGGCGTTCATATTACCAAAATTGCCATTGCTTAAAAAAAAACACTCAGTGCCACCTACTGGTTAAAGTCTTCCTTTTATTCATTCATTTATTTACCAAATGCAGGTGCAAGGAGGTTAGAGTATATCTCAGCTAATTCTGGGTGAAGGCAGGCTACACTCTGAATAGCGCATCCGTCCATCACCGCTCCTGTATACACCATGAGACAATTTTCAAACAGCCAGTTGGCTTAATGTGTATGACCTTTTTGTACTGTGGGAGGAAACTGGAGTACCCAGAGAAAACATTCCACACACACGGCCTCACGGAGCCTGGGATTTGATCCAGGGACCCCCCCTGCTTTGAGGTGACTCTGCTACCCACGATACCGTCACACTGCCTTCATATAGAGGATTGTTGGACTTGGCGGAGGTTTTCGCTCTCTGACTGATATAGTAGCTATGAAATTATTTTAAAACAATGTCTTTCCCAGGGACTTCCTCACGCGTTTGTGTGGGTGGATGAACGGAATACGTGTTGGGAGTGAGGATTTTTTTATGCTGTATGAGAATTAAGACTTGGCTTCGGGGTTAAGGTTACGATAAGGGTTCAGTGTTTATTTGTCATGCTTAAGGTTGGGGTGAAGAACTGGGAATGTATTGTCATTTAATGTCCCCACAAAAATATCTACAAGTTTGTGTGTGCGTGGATTATGTTTCAATTAAAACATTACAAACTTTAAATTTACTCCAGAACTTTTATTTACCCCCCAGTGCAGCTAACTGGGTTATCAAAGGCCGGCCATGTCTGTCACTGTCTATGGTGCGAGGCATGTAAAAGAACCATTGCTGACTTTCGACAAGAGTAGCTGCAAAGCCGTCAGCGTGTTTCCGCCCTGCGATGGCCTGGCGAGCTGTCCAGGGTGTACTCTGCCCTCGCCCTGAGTTGGCTGGGATGGGCACCAGCCTCCCAGCGACCCTAATTAGGATGAAGCGGTTACAGAAAATGATGATGATGATGAACTTTTTTTATTTACCTTTCCATCCCACCCCATCCCCTACAGCAGCATCTTAATTTTCCGCTTGATCCGGATCTGGTCAAAGAGGCAGCAGCCAATGCAGTGAGGTCTGGACATTGGTCGACCCAGCAACTTCCTCCAGCTTTTCTGGGGGCTTGTCATTCCCAGACCACCTGGGAGACACGGTCAATCCAGTCTGTTCTGGGTCGATCCCGTGGTCACTTTCTGATTGGACATGCCCGATATACCATCCAGGGGAGGCGTTCAGGAGGCATTCTATTCAGATACCCGAACCACCTTAACTGGAGGAGCGGTGGTTCTCCTCCAAGGGAATCACCGGTGTATCTGATGGCCCATCATTTCAGTTCTGACCCAGAATCAGGAAACCGTTTGAAATGCCAGGTTTGACGTAGACGGTCACCTTTTCTGACTTGGGCAGTCATCTCCTGAGGACTCTGATTGGTTTGCAGTTGTAATTTATTTTCTACCTTGTGTTGTATAAGAATAACTTTTAGGGATTTCTGGGTAACCGGTTTTAGTCAGCAAACTGTCTGAAAAGATTTTTTAAGGCTCATTAGATGTGCAAAAGTGAACAAAATAAGCGCACAGCTGCTTGCGTATGTTTTTCTCTGTGGTTGAGCTCAGCATGATTCAGTCTCCAAAATGAGCAAACGTCCTCCTCCTGAGGTTTCTGCAATATCTTTGAAATGTTTATCCTTTAAAAACAAACACGCCACGACCTACACATTCGGTTTCAACTCAAACATCATATCTGAAAGCGTAACCTCCCTCGAGATTTATTCCACGTTGCTAAATGTTCGTTGTGGCGATGCAGTTTCATAACCACGAATCGGATGTTGAACTGACGCCGTCCAACAAACAGGCGGTGAAATTCCGAGCTGGAGATAAGGTGAGGTCAAACGTTTGTTTGCCTGGTGGCTGAGGTTCACTTTGCTCTGTAGATGAACTGAATAGAAACGGCCTGGAGCAGGAAACAACGTGTGAATGACTTTTAACGCCGATGTTTTTGTTGTACCGATGTCGAAAGTGAGATGTTATATCAGTGTTTGTTGTCTGATGGATAATGTAATGAGACACATGAGACTGTCCAAACATTCCTTGAAAATCTTAATGTCATATGTTGATACTAAAATCATGTAAAAGTAGTTATAATCAAATAGAGCAAAAGTTGCATTCAAAAAAAAAAAAACCTCATACAGTAGATCATACCTCAAAGTGCAAAAGAGAGATTGATGTTGGAAATCGTGAACAATGTGGTTGAGATCTTACCCAGGGGTCTTAGCACAGTGAGGGTCTCCCTGGGACTTGAACACACAACATCCTGATCATGAGCACAGCGCCCAAACAACTACATCACCAGGCCTTAATTCTAGTGCAGTGTGGCAAAAAAGTATGGTCCCCAGGGTCATAAACACCCCCCCCCCCGGGGGGGGGGGGGGGCAATCATTTGCAAAGCACTGGCCTTGTGGGAGCTCACCACGACCCTTTCCTTGCTAGCATTTGTAGCGTGCAAATGCACAAAATTCTCCTCCTTCTATTATGCACCACCTCATGCCATGCCTTCACCCTCAGAATGGATTAATTTCGTAAGTCAAGGTGCCACTGTATACTAAATATTTAAGCCAGTCATGATATATAGACAAGGAGGGGGGCAGTGGTGGTATAGGGTGCTGGATCACTGATCCCAAGGTTGGGGGTTCGAGTCCCACTCTCCACAAGGTTGTCACCGTCCCCCCCAGTGCAGCTAACTGGGTTATCAAAGGCGGACCATGTCTCTCAATGTCTATGGTGAGAGGTTGATGTAAAAGAACCATTGCTGACTTTCGTAAAGAGGAGCTGCAAAGTCGTCAGCGTGTTTCTGTCCCTTGCTACAAAGGGTTGTGACAGGAAGGGCATCCGACGTAAAAACCTCTGCCAAATCAAACGTGCGAATCAGATGATTCACTGTGGCGACTCCCGAGTAAAAGGGGAACAAGCCGAAAGGAAGACAGACATGATATATAGACAAGCTGGAGGATTTCATTGATGTGTGAATAGAATTAAGGGAGCAAAAGTGAAGCAAGAAGGCATCCCCAGAGCATTGCACAACCCCAACCAGCCTGAAAGGTTAATACGTGGATTCATGCTGCTGTTGAAAAAATCTGACCGAGCATCCGTTGACATTTTTACAATATTCAGCTGTCGAGTTTGGGTAATTTTTTTTAATTATTATAATATTTTGGTTGTTTGAGATACTGTACTAATTCCACGCGGGAAGTCATTGCCACTCCATTTAACCCATCCAAAGTGAACACGCACAATCGGAGCAGTCGACTGCCACACCGGCGAGCAGGTGAGGGTTGGGTATCTTGCTCAAGGGGACTTCAGATATGAAAGTAGAGGAAGGGAAGGTGCCCCTCACTCCCCCCCACACACAATCACAAATTTTTTCCTAGTGGTTCAGGAATAGAACCGGCAACCTTTTGATCTCCAAGCCGCTTTGCTAACCATTAAGCTACGGCTGCCACCAAATTGATGGGCCGCAGCATGAGAAGACCGTATCAGGATCAGGTATACCTCAGGGATACAGTGTACAGCCTCAGATTCCTGTTCTTGTCTAATAGGAACAGAACCTGAAGTGGGCTTCTTGTGTCGTGGCCCGTTCACTTTGTGGTTACAGCATTCTGAGATGCCTTTAAAAATAATTTAAAAAAAGACACCACGGTTGTACAGAGTGGTTATTACCTTCTTGTCTGTTCAAACCAGTCTTGCTGTTATCCTCTGACCTTTTCTTATCGGCATGATGTTTCCGATCGAAATAGCAGCCAGTCTGGGTGCCACAGTAAAAGTCATTGAAATCACTGGAATTTTTGTGGCACTGCTGTCACATGACCAGCTGACTGGATAAATGCACAACTGAACATGGCTGCCGGTTTTGCTATGAAAGTGGCTGGAGTCTAAATATCTTCATGTGACTCTTAAATAGGGATTAACGCTCTCGAAGCGCTGGGAGAAAAGCCTCACGCGCTCCACTTCCTGAGGTCCAGGCATGGCTGCAGGTGGCTGTGGGTTTCATGTTACTTTTCTCCCACCAGATCAAAAACGCTGTACAATCTGAAAATTCCTGCAGATTACCGCTAATTCTTCTGACATATGGACGCGTTTAATCCGTAGCAGTCGAGGTAGAAGCAAGTGCTTCAACCTGTGAACAAGCAGCTTGAACAGCCACCTGTCAGGACCTCGGTCACATGATCAGGCCAGACGAGGAGAGAGAACTTGGGAAGATCTGGAGCAATTTTGATGGAACGAGAATGAAAATAAGTGAATGAAACATGAACACATGAACATTACCGTGAATGCTAGCTGACTTATTCCATAAACAACAACATTTAGAATGGAAGTTAACATATTCTTAAATTTTCAGTATTTTAATATATATTTTTAAATTAGTTATGCATTAATTTATTGCTTTTACCTAATATGACCTTTTTTGGCTTTGTTGCCAGGTTGCATTGTAAGTGGTGTGTGGTAACAGGAAATGTGCTAAAACACCACACTAAGCTAACAAGCCCATCCATTAAGAATTTGATGTTCAGAAGAATGTTGAATAAAACTTAAAGAATTTTTATTATTTTATTCATTTCTTTCAAACCAGTGAGTCTTGCTGGAATAAAATAAATCAGCCCTCGAAGTCTTCCTAATTTTTTTTAATATTGACTGCTAAATAATTTCCTGTTTTAAATTATATACAGTTGTACCTTGACTTACGAGTGTCTTTTATAACGAATTTTCCATGATACGAGCTTCAATCCACCAAATATCTTCCCCATCCAACCAGAAAAAAATTTTGATTTATGAGCTCTGCTGGAGAAATGGCTTTTTCGGGCTGATTCGCCTTGTATTCTTCCGCGTATATTCCTCCGCGCTCCGAGAATGCCGTGTGCAGGGCTTCTCAATTATTTTCTGTAATGCCCCCTATAGGAAGGGAAAAAATTTGCATGCTCCCCCCAGTGCACAACTATAGTGTTTACTGCACTTCATATCATGTGCTCGGTGCTTTTTCCCTACACCATAGGCCACTGCCACTGTCACCTACTGTAGAGGATGCGCAATTACACTTAATTCTAGTACAATATGGCAAAAAGGCATGTTCCCCAGGGTCATACCCCCCTCCCCTCGGGAATCATTTGACAACCACTGGCCTTGTGGGAGCTCACAACAAGCCTTTCCTCGCTGGCATTCATAGTGTGCACACTCACAAAATTCTCCTCCTCCTCTGTTATGCACCACCTCATGCCTGTCCATGTGACATCTTCACCACAGTCAATGATCGGAAGGGTTAGTTGACATTGTTTATTCTTGTTTTATTATTATTTATTAATTATTATTACCCCCAGTGCAGCTAACTGGGTTATCAAAGGCCGGCCATGTCTGTCACTGTCTATGGTGAGAGGTTGATGTAAAAGAACCATTGCTGACTTTCGTAAAGAGGAGCTGCAAAGCCGTCAGCGTGTTTCTGTCCTGCGCTAAAGGATTGTGACGGGAAGGGCATCTGAAGTAAAAAAAAAAACCCATGCCAAATCAAATGTGCGAATCAGAGGATTCGCTGTGGCGACTCCTGAGAAAGGGAAAAGACCGAAAGGAAGATTTATTAATTATTATTAATGTTAATATACATGTATTATTATTATAATATTATTACATATTTATTGTTTTTACATGTTTATCTTTAATATATTAGGTGACATATACGTGTTTGTGTTAGGTTATGAGTTTGTGAGGGGGTTGGAATGAATTAATTGGTTTCCTATTATTTCGGATGGGAATTTATGTTTTATTTAACAAACATTTTGACTTATGAGCTCGCCATCGGAACGGATTAAATGCGCAAGTCAAGGTACCCCGCTAATAATAGTTCCCAGATTTTTCCCAGATTCTTTTGATTACAGAATTGTAGACATCTCTTAACAAAAGCTTTAAAAAAGATCATATGTATAATTTTTAAACACTGAGCTTTTATTATTATTAATAATAATTAGTCTCCTTCTGTTTCAAAGGGATCCATTTTTAAAGTTTTTGTGAGTGTGGAAACAGAAAGTGTCTTCCACACACTCTGACCACCAACATATGGACACCATTTCTAGCATATAATTGTCCAAGGAAGTGGAGATGGATTTGCTTCTGCAAATGCCCAGCCGGACCAGACAACAGGTGAACAGTTACGGTCTACTGGCAAATCTCACTGATATTCTAACCTATTGCACTTTCCCAGAGAACGGCTCCCCCGTGGACACACATTATTGCATTACAGAGCCTTTTCCTTGCTCTTTGATCCGTTGAATCTGTGGCAACGGCCTGTACACGGAAAGCTAATGAAAGCAGGCTGTCTAAAAGAAAGCTGTCCTGCAAGTATCCGGGACAATACCCTTCATTCAGGGTGCTTAGCGCAATCTGGTCGGTTCTTGTACTACAGCGTTGAGAGTGGTTCTCCAGATTCAGCACCTCTGCTTGGCAGAGAACAGCCTCACATTCAGGAGACCCAGAGAACACTCGTTTGATCTGAAGGTTGGGAGAGAGGTCTACGGTGTGTATCCAATCATGTAATGGCATCTGTCAGCATTTGTTCTCTGTGAAGAAATAGAGGAAGGGATATAGTCGAAGAATGATGAAAAAACGGTCACATCAAGGCCGTGGGTCCTGGAGATGGGTCTATAAATCAACAGCAGGGGAAATTGAACTGTGTTTTTCAAATTCTGGTGCAGTGCGTTTTTTTTTTTTTTTTTTTTGTTTTTACTGTTTGCTCACTTAAACCGAGTTAATTTAAATCAAAATTCAAAAAATTGAAAACACATCAGACTTATTAACGTGTCCTGCCACAAATAAAACGACAGGCGGTCCTCGACTTGCGTGGTTCTCGACTTACGATGATTCGACTTTATGATGCCACTAAATATATGTACATAAGAAAATAGAGAAGGATTCGAAGTTACGCTGCTCTGCTTGTAAGCTCCCACAACACGTTTTTGGCACGGAGTGCGTATGAATACACAGCTACGCGGTGCTACGCGGTCATCAGTATCGTCCATTTTGTCTCAAGGCGCATCATGGTGTAGGTTGTCTGTGTTTGCGCGTCATGGCCACAAAAAAAAGAAAAGAGCTATCACCCGAGAACCTGACTGAGTTGGAGAAGCAGATGATCGAAGAGTACGAATCCAGAGAAACCTCCGGAATCAAAACGTTTCACAACCAAGGGCTTAACTGAGGCGTTTTCACTTCTTGAACAGGCTATGGCATGATTCAAGGCAGAGAACCCCAATATGGAACAATTTTGAAAGGTTCAAGGGGGGGTGATGGATAGCGTACGGTACTACCGTGAGATCTGGGAGGAAAAGAGGAAAATTTCCTTTCAGAAGGACATCTTTAAATACTTCAACAAGGTGGAGAGGCCAGTAGAACCGGTACCTTCACTTGCTGACCCTACCACCTGATCGGATAATCCTGATTCCCCAGCAGCTCTCGCAGCCTCACCACCTCCTCCTCCTCCTCCAGCCACCTCTCAATAATCACTCCGCCCTTCCCAGTAAGCAAGACAAGGACATCAGTGACGGTGGGTACAGTGTCTTTGTTTTTATTTTTATTTATTTTACTATGTTTTATTACATTATATTTTCATTTTAATTGAAATGTCTATTGTAATTGTCTGTACTGTTTTCCCATGAATGTGAAGTACAAGGCATGTATTTGGATAGTTATTTAGAGATTTCGTAGGTATTTAGAGGTAAAAAACCGACTTGCGTGTCGTAGAAACTGAACTCGTTCGTAACTCGAGGCCTGTCTGTACTTATTAATCTTGTTTGCTCGGTCTGTACAGAGAAATCCCAGTCTGAGGTCTTTAGCATGGACTGAGGACAAAGCTGGGCGTTCACTGTGCAAACAGAACAAACGAGATTTTTATCCAGCTCATTACATCATTTTGAAATTGTGTTTTTTGGATGCTGCTGCTTTATTTATTCCATCCTGGGGGACACCATGTCTGAACTGTCCACCTTTGAATAAGGTGTCTTCATTTGTACCTCTGATCCATGATGAACAAGTGTTTTCCAGCGAGCAGCTCGTGAATACCTCAGGAGACTTCATAAGCTGTTTGTCCCTTTATGATATTTTCTGTGAACCGTCTCTCTGGGCGCTAAAGATTATCGTGCACAGTGCACCTAGCTAAATGCTAACTGACCAGTAAGGGGATGACCACACGACAGATGCGACTGAAAAGCGACTGACGCAAATCGATTCCTTTGTGAATTTTAAAAGTTCTGTCAAAATGATTTGTGACTCCACATGGAAGCGTATATTTGTGGCCTAAATATCTATTAGCTAAACACAAAAGATGTGTAACAATTTCCTACTGATTTGCGAGTTATTTGTGATTGGTTTTCAAATGTTTGGCGAAAAAAAAAAAAAAAAAGCGAGTGTCCCGTCATAAATCTGTCGCATTTTTATTTTCGCATTATTAGCGTGAACAAAATCTTCTTCTTTTCCTTTCGGCTGTTCCCTTCAGGGGTCGCCACAGCAAATGATCTGCCTCCATCTCTCCCTATCCTCTGCATCTTCTACTCTTACTCCAACGACCTTCATGTCCGCCTTCACCGCATCCATACGAATAAAATATGAATGATGACAAAAAACTGGCTGATAAAAGCAAGTCTCAAGCTTTCTGTGTAGAAGTCTTTAACTTATCGCTTTTCCTTGGGAATGTAAAACTAGGAATTCGCAAACAAACGACGTCTCTGTGACCTTCTTGTGGAATGCGTGACCGTTTTAGAGAGTTTAAAACTATTACGACAAATTTGAGAATAAAATGTTATTGCGGTGATTTGTGTGAGAAGTTTGCAAACATCGGTTTTAACATTCATTCATTCTCTGAACTGCTTAATCCTAATTAGGGTCACAGGGACGGCTGGCCAGGCCATCGCAGGGCAGAAACACGCTGATGGCTATGCAGCTCCTGTTGTCGAAAGTCAGCAGTGGTTCTTTTACATGAACCTCACACCAGAGACAGTGAGAGACATGGCCGGCCTTTGATAACCCGGTTAGTGCACCCCCCAGTGACGGTGACAACCCAATGAGACTGGGACTTGAACCCCCGACCTTAGGATCAGTGATCCAGCACCTTTACCACCAGGCCACCACCACCACCACCCTGTACTAACATACTGATGGATATTGTCTCTCAGACGCAGGTCTGAATCATCCAGTGACTCGGGGTTGCAGGGAAGCTGGAGCCTCACAACATAACATTCATAGCTAGGGACAATTTGGACCCACCACTTAGCATCATGTGTGGGGCTGGCGGCGTAGTGGTTAGGGTGCTGCGCTCATGATCAGGAGGTTGTGAGTTCGAATCCCACCGAGACCCTCACTGTGCTAAGACCACTGGACAAGGTCTCAACCAAAAGTGTGCCTCTGTTCACCCAGCAGTATAAATGGGTACCAGTAAAAATATACTGGGAAGGTAACCTGCGATGGACTAGCGTCCCATCCAGGGGGAGTTGAACTCCTGGTCGCTTCACGCTATGGAAACCGGGGATAAGCACCGGCCTGATGAGCCACGAGGCTAAGCCACTAGGCTCGGGTGTAAAAACCCAATAGACTTACCTCACTTCGCATCATGTGCATAACTTTGGACTGGTGGATGAAACCAGAGTACCCAGAGGAAATTCAGACAAGCACAGGTGACCAAAGAGAAGATTTATGGATGTGGTGAAGGAGGAGATGAAGGTAGTTGGTGTAAGAGAAGATGCAGAGGATAGGGTGAGATGGAGACAGAGGATTCACTGTGGCGACCCCTGAAGGGAACAGCCCAAAGGAAAAGAAGAAGAAGACAGGCAGCACATTCAAACGGTCCACACAGAAACACCATTGCTGAGCCCAGAACTTCAACCCAGGACCTTCTTTTGATGAGGTGGGTGTGATGATCACTATATCACTGTGCCGCCCCTTCGCCCGTAATGTTTAATGTGTCTTCTACCTGACCCAAACTTTTGCATTTCAACCTGAAAGGGTTTAAAGACGGCATATTGCTGGTTTGCTGCTATAAAAAAAAAAAAAATCACTGCCTTCAGCTTCTCACAAGGCCCATTGTGTTGGACACTTTTAAAGCCATTCGGGCCTGAACGGTCCGACAACCATCTGCTGAACCACCCAAATATCAGGCTCAAGCAGCTCCAGCTCCTACAGCACTGCTTTCAAAGATTATATCCTCTTCCCAGGGTGACAGGAAAGGGGAAAAGGAATCGGACGATGGGCAGGAAGGATGTCTGCATTCGCCCGAGCGACTGTTAACTGCTGTGACCAGAAGCCCTGTGACCCAGACCTGACCAAGAATAAAAGAGACGAGGAGAGCCGTGGAGAGCGTACGCGAAGCAAATGAGCTGTTTTCCACTAAAACGGTTAGCATGCTGACAAATTCAAACACGGGTCCCCCGGGACCGAGTGTTTGGCAGTGATTGTTTAACTCGGGGTCCAGAGAAGCATCCAATTACTTGTGGTTAAATAGAGACTTCGAAAACAGCGGAATTGTGACGGTGTCAAGCCGAGCTTTTGTGCATTCGAATGGAAATGGGTTCTGTTCAGACGTCTGTTTTTAATGGAGCGTGTTCCGAGGGAATTTGGCAGGGAGGCCGACTGATTACGAGCGATTCAGGAGGAAGTGCTGTCCGTATTACTAAAGTGACATGCAGAGGATGGGTCTATTAAATAACAGCCTGCTCCATATGCGGATGCGATCGGGAGGTTCGAATGAATACAAGGCTATTCCGTTACAGACCGTCGGGATGCGTCTTTGAAATAGGTAGTCGATCTGGGGTGGGGAGGGGGCACTGGCAAGACGTACCCCAAAGGGAGGTCAACGAGGCACGCTGGCACGGTATCGGTCAAGGCTGTCAATGACTTCTGTTGCGAGACGAAGAGCATATGGTGGGCGAGCTTTCCGGGTCGAACCTGCCTTTGTGTTCGAGAGCTGGACAAATTGAACTCTTCTATCTATTCCCTGCTACGTATGTCCTGATAATGTTCGACTGGGTTTCAGTCATGGCGACGACGGAATGAGGAACCGCAGTGGACATGTGGGAAATCACAAACGAGAAACAACAAAGCCATGGCACATCCTAGGACCCTGATTGTGACTAATACAACACTCCTTTCATTGTGCAGTGACTGTGCAAAGTTTTTTTTTTTTTTTTTCCTTTCTTTTTTTTTTTTTGTACCATAAGCCAGGAAATCCTGGATTGGTGTGTTGGCTTTGCTAACAGTCTATTGTCTAGCCATAGCTTCAGTGCCTCCATTGAAATGCTCTGTCCAGCTGTAAAATTGGGAGAGACGAGACGCCTACTGAAAACAAGATGCTGCCCCACTGGGTTGGGTCCAGCCCAGTCACTGATGGAGGCTATGTTGGGGAGGGGTGTGTGTATGTGTGTGTGTGTGATGGAGTCGAGACATGCTGTATTTGCCATGTTTGCTTCCTGCCACTTCCTTCACTGGATCCAAGCTTCCTGCCCTAAGCTATTGCGTTTCATGGTGCATTTCCTCGCTTTGGCTACAGACATTCTGCAGCGTTAAACACGGCCAGATTACCATAACAGTCTCTCCAGGAGCAGTGGAGACATTTCCTCAGGAAGTGATTGACCACATAGTCTTCACCTCTGACTAGCTGAGACAGAAAGGGACGAACAGCAAGCAGAAATATATATATATATATATATAAACATAAACACACACATATATATACATACAGTCTGTCTTCCTTTCGGCTTTTCCCCTTTTACTCGGGAGTCGCCACAGCAAATCATCTGATTCGCATGTTTGATTTGGCAGAGGGTTTTTTTTTTTCGTCGGATGTCCTTCCTGTCACAACCCTTTAGCAAGGGACAGAAACACGCTGACGACTTTGCAGCTCCTCTTTACAAAAGTCAGCAATGGTTCTTTTACATCAACCTCTCACCATAGACAGTGACAGACATGGCCCGCCTTTGATAACCCAGTTAGCCGTACTGGGGGGGACAATGACAACCTTGTAGAGAGTGGGACTCGAACCCCCAACCTTTGGATCAGCGATCCAGCGCCCTATACCACTAGACCACCACTGCCCCCTACACATGCTACGTACAGTGTTTATATATAATATACACACACACACACACACACACACACACACACATATATATATATATATATAAAATAAAAGGACAGGACAAAGACTTTCTATTGAAACTCCCTTTATCACTACAGATCTGTTTCGAGGGGTGGTGAAACCATCCTCTCTCTTCAGGTGATTATAGAATTCTCTCTCTCTCTCTCTATATATATATATATACATATATATATATATATATTCTATATATAGAATTATAGATTCTTCTATAATCACCTGAAGAGAGAGGATTATAGAATTTTATATATATATATATATATATATATATATATATATATATATATATATATATATATATATAGAATTATATATTCTTCTATAATCACCTGAAGAGAGAGGATGGTTTCACCCCTCAAAACAGATCTGTAGTGATAAAGGGAGTTTCAATAGAAAGTCTTTGTCCTGTACTTTTCATTTTTATTATTTGCTCCACCAAAAAGTATTGAGCACTCTCCTACGGAAGGATCTACTCAGAAAATACTCTCTCTCTCTCTCTCTCTCTCTCTCTCTCTCTCTCTCTCTATATATATATATATATATATATATATATATATATATATATATATATATATATATATATAAAATATATGTATGTGTAATATATAATTGTACGAGACACCTGGGAAAGATGATTTAAAAAAATGGAGATGTTTGGGTTTGGAAGATGTTTGTCCATTCAAGGACAAATGCTGAGAATCTGGTCTCCTCAGCCAGGTGCTTTGTTTTACTCCGACCCATTTTAAATCATTGAAAAAGAAAAGATTATTCCTGATACTTGAGCTAAACAATCTGTTGCTTGTTTTTGCGAGCACGCACGGTCATGTTCGTCCGTACCGGTCCAAGGTAAACGCTGGGGTTTTGTAATAAAAAGGTCATGAAAAGTGATGCCGATCTCCGAATCTATCGGTGTATCGCACATTTTTTTCTGCGGACAGCGATTCCAGAAAGTCATGGCTGACGACCAAGATGTTCCTTAAACATTTCTTGTGCACACACAGCGATGTTTGTCTTAATATCAAGTCCACAGGTTTTATGTTTGCTGCTTTAG
>CM045735.1:2904660-2957160 GCA_024760905.1 Plotosus lineatus | reverse complement strand
AAGAGGCCAAATAGTTGGTTCTGGTATGGTCGGCGCTAGTGTAACAAAAACTGCCCAAATGTTCGGTGTTTCAAGAGGGACCGTCTCAAAAGTAATGAGTGGCTTTGAAAGAGAGGGACAAACGTCCTCAGCAAAGCACAAGTCCGCCATCGTCTCTAAAAGAGTTGGAGGGGATTCGAACTGAAGAATGGCTTCAAATTCCTTTGGAAACAATTCACAAGTTCAATCAATCAATACATCTGCCAAGTTTTGATTGTTTAAATTATGTTCAAAGATGATGATGCCAAAATGTTAGGTGTTTCCATTATTTTGTCCACCTCCTGTATGTATGTGTGTGTATGTATGTGTGTGTGTGTGTGTGTGTGTGTGTGTGTGTGTGTGTATATATATATATATATATATATATATATATGTATGTGTGTGTGTGTGTGTGTGTGTGTATGTGTGTGTGTGTGTGTATATATATATATATATATATATATATATATATATATATATATATATATGTGTGTGTGTGTGTGTGTGTGTGTGTGTGTGTGTGTGTGGGTCTGTGTGTGTGTGTATATAAATATATATATATATATATATATATATATATATATATATATATATATATATATAATGTGTGTGGGTGTGTGTGTGTATGTGTGTGTGTGTGTATATATATATATATATATATATATATATATATATATATATATATATGTGTGTGTGGGTATGTGTGTGTATGTGTGTGTATGTGTGTGTATGTGTGTGTGTGCTGGCAGACATGTGTCTGGTGTACTAAATGCTGAGTAGATTTCCTGCAGTGAGTTGCAGGGCTCCGGATCTGAGCACAGCGTTCCCCACTAATCCCCCTTTCCTGTTTTGTGTAAATGCAGCACCGCAGAGGAAGAGCGGGATTTATTTGATAATTAGCCTGATAAAACCTTACAGCCAATTACCTGTGATGGTGAATGGAGGGGAGTTGATTTGCATGATATACTGTGTGTGTGTGTGTGTGTGTGTGTGTGTGTTTACATCTGGATGTTTGGCCTGTGCATCTGTGTGGATTTGTTTGTGACTCAATTGTCATTTTTTTTACCCTGTCGGAGCGTTTGTCAGTGAACCGCGCAGAGAAAAAATACACGGTTGCATGAGAGCGGCTCGCGGGTGCGGACTTCTCTTTGTTCAAAAACAGATGAATGCAACGGCGCGGAAGAAGCAAGGCAGATTCCTGATCACCATCATTCCTAGCACCCCCCCCTTACCCCCCCCCGAATTACACCCCTCGTGCATTTTTACTTCATGTCCACATGGGTTTTGAAACCAACATATGAAGAATGTTTATCACGAGCGTAATTAATTATCATTCATTTTCTGAACCGCTTAATCACAGTTGGAGTCGCGAGGAGGCTGGCAACCGTCCTAGCCGACTCTGGCGAGGACAGAGTGCACCCTGGTCAGCTCGCCAGGCCATCGCAGGGCAGAAGCACGCTGACCGCTGTGCAGCTCCTCTTGATGAAAGCTAGCAATGATTCTTTTACATGAACTGCCACCACAGACAGTGAGAGACACGGCCGGCCTTTGATAACCCAGTTAGTGCACTGGGGGGACAGCGGTCACAGCTGTTGACAGTGGGGCTTGAACCCCCGACCATGGGATCAGTGATCCAGTACCTTTACCACCAGCCTACCCCTAGCCCTAAATTATCACGATACTGTATAGATGTGCCCTGTAGATCCACACCTGGCCATGAGGAAGTCGTATCTGTTCAGGGGGAAATCTTGACTGCCTGGCATTTGTTGTTTGTTTTGTCTTGCCGTCTGCGCTAAATGCGCTTTAGGAGTGAACGCTGCCTGCATCGCTTTCCCTTTAAGATCAGACGTCTTTCTGATTATCTCTCGCTAACAGCTACGTCCCGCACACGCTATTCTGCGTGATCTTGACCCTCCCCTCCCCCCTTTTTCTTTTTAAATCTCCACGGCCCGTCGACAGAAGATTCGGTCTGCAGTCTGTCTCCTAGACGGTCAACCGCAAGCGGCCGTTTTCCATAAAGTTTGGGTTGGAACCTATCACCGTTCCCCATGCATGCACGAGCGCTTCATTTGTTCAGGGTTGCAAGCAAGATGGTATCATTCTGTGCTGTCAACGCTCGCCAACATTTATTCACCCGTCTTTTTGAAGGAAAAAAAAAAGACGAGGGAAAAACAAAACATTCCAGTTTGTTGCAACTGGAAGTACAATAAAGTGGAGGCGCCAGACCACGTCATGCTTTTGGGGGCACTGATAGTTGGGGCGGCTGGGAATTCAGACCAATCCTTGCAGGATCCAAGATTCTGGCCTCGTACCCTTCCTCCTCCCCTTCCCAGGCTATGGAACAGTAAATAATCTCCCAGAGAACCGTTGAGTTAAAGGTGCACACGGATGACAACGATATCCGCGCCGCCACAGTCCTCGGTGGCGTAGATTCATCTCTACGGTCCCGACCGCCTCGGTATTCAAATGATTTAAAAAAATTTTTTTTTCTCCCCTCACAGGATTGGCCAGATGATTCCTTGTCTTGATTCCCCGCTCTCAGGCTTCAGCACGTTCCATCATCGCTGACCCTGGGCCTAGCCGTAGGATATGCGATCCAGGGTGTAGCAGGCACCCTGCCTCGTCTACGGCAGACCTGGACTGGGAAATATTTATCTCCTGGCTCTCAAATCATCATGAACCGGGGACAGGGGAAACGTGAGCATTCCATTACCCTCTGCTTTTTCATTCACAGATCGTCTTTCCCCAGAGGAGCAACAAATCTATGGACAGCACAAGCATCTAATATATCTTACTTATTTATTTATTTATTACTCGGTAAATAAATGATGCTCTCTCTCTCTCTCTCTCTCTCGACTGTATTGTTGAATAAGTTTTTCCGATGCCGTATGACATTCGGGATTATCAGGGGTATCACGTCCTATGCCTGGTTTAGACGGTAAGCATGCGGTTTTTATATATATAAATATATATACGATTCGGAATCACTCTCAGCTCACCAGCTGTAAAAACCCGACATCCGAACATCAACGTCGACGCGTTCGCACACCTGTGAGTGAAAATAAAATATGGCCTTTTTTTTCACTCGGGGTGTTTACCCTTCACACTTCCTGGGTCCACATGCTGCAGGCATTATCTGCAAAGGAACGTCTATTGAGAAAGCTTCAAATACTTCCTGCGATCGGAAGATAGTGAGAAAGAGAAAACACACACACACACACACACAGATAAGGCATTGTGTTCTCGTCTGGTGTGAGGCTCGTCCAAAGGAGAAGAGGTTGAACATTAATGGCATGCTCCGCATGAGTCACAGCGAGGTGATGACGAGACCGATAGGCTGTGTTGAAGAGTCTGACGGTTTAACGGAGGGATACTGGCTGACCGTCGGTTCCGCGGCTGCGCGTTATTCTGTGATGCGCACCATCTCTGGGTCATGCAGCCAATCATTTTCTGTGTCGACATGATCGTGATTCAGGGTTTTGGTGTCACCTTTACTTGCACTACACAGGAAGTAAACATTCTGAACTAAATCTCCCAAATGTTCTCCCCGGCCAAGCCAGGAGCAACGTCCTCTTTCTTTATCCGCCGGCGAGTATCATGCGTAATCTGAGCCGCGGTGCATGTTATCGGCTGTGTACACAAGCGCTGCACATTACGTTTCTACTTCCAGCAGTGAAACGGGATCATGATTGATGCGACCATACCATCCGTGATCTTACTCCGAACGGAAACAACGGAAAACTGAGCAGATGATGTCATGTGACGTGATGTGGTAATCGGTGCTGGCCTGTCGGATCTCAGATAAACGCTCCGGATCCTTCGTATAACCTGGAACGCTGATATAGTACCCACCCAAACAGGATGTGTATAACACAAGCAGAGAAACACGGAGAACATCAGGAACCGCTGTGAGCCGAGATTCGATTCTTGGTGGGGGTGGGGAGAGGGGGAGGGGGGGGAGCTCTGCAAGTTATTACTAAACCTAAATGAAAACAATTTCAGTCACATGAACCGTAGATAGTTGAAATGATTTCCTCTGACCTCAGACTCGCTTACAAGTGCATATAAGATTGATTTTAGTCAGGTGTGCCGTAACAAGTCATCGCATCATTTCCCCTGCTAACTTCACACCCTATTAACCTTCCGCGAGCGACCGCGTGAGCGCCTCTCTTCGAGGAACTTCTCTCAAGTGCTTCATAAACAAACTGAAATATAATGGAGAGCAGAGATGGACTCGAGACACGTCCCAGACCGTGACCGGCCCATAGAGTTCAAACAAATTTGAATCCTATTCAAAATCAAATCAAGAAAAAGTTCAAAGGAGAGACGCACCAATCGCAAGTTCCCTGGATGACCCGCCGATTCCGAGTTTCTTTTAAACTCCCAGCGTAAACAAGCAAAGAACATTTGTTCTAAAATTCAAACTTTTCATTCATTCGTTCATTTTCTGAAACGCTTAACCCTGATTAGTGTCACGGTGAGGCTGGGGCCCATCTCAGCCGACTCTGCACAAGGGCGGGGCACACCTTGCATAGCTTGCCAGGCCTTTGCAGGGCCGACGCTCACCCAACCGTTCACATTCGTACACCCATTCACACCTACGGGTGAATTAGGAACAGTCAATTCACCTACTGTGCAATATTAATAATTATTATTATCGCTCACTTCATTTGTCAGGGCACTGAATCCTATTAGGGTGGCTGAGAGGCTGGAGCCTATCTCAGCCAACACTGAGCAAAGGTACACCTTGAACAGATCACCAGACCATTGCAGGACCAACACACGCACAAACATTTAGATTCATATTTACACCTAGGGGCAATTTGGAACAGCATGTCTTTGGACTGTGGACAGAGATGCCTGGGACTTGAACTCAGGTCCTTCTTGATGTGAAGCAGATATGCAAACCACGGTGCCACCGTACTATCCATAATTATTATATTCATAAGGTGTAGCAAGTGAAATATTGCCAATACAGGGATCCCTCACTTTCCGCTGTTATTGGGGATCGAGACCCCCGCCACGATCGCCGATTTCCGCGAAGTAGGATGGAACCCCCTGACTGATGTATACGTTATCTGTGTATATAATATGAATAAATACATATTCAACTTTATAAATGCTTATAATAACAATTAAACATTCAAAAATAATGCATAAGATGAAAATAAGATATAAATACACACATACAGATGTGCGCACACAGATGTGCACCTCACATAAAAAGGCAAAAAGTTTTGTTGGGGGGTTTTGGGTTGGTTTTTGTTTGTTTGGGGTTTTTTTTGCATAATTGGCCTTGTTTTGTGGTATTTTCCTTAACTTTTCCCCTATTTTTCCTTAATTTCCTTATTTTTTATTTTTCAATGAATACTTTGAAAAAACCCGCGATGCACTGAAGCCGCAGAAACTGAAGCACGAAGTAACGAGGAATCACTGTATTCTTAATAACGATGCTACCACTTTATTATTATTATTATTATTATTATTATTATTATTATTATTATTATTATAGTAATACTAGGCTATGTAACTCATCTGGGTTGTTTACCCGACGTTTACTTTGTTTTTATGTGTCTGAGCTTTACGTATTTTTCACTGAAAGTAAAACAGTGTGATATTGAAGACGTTAGCCTGTGACGTTATGTTATTACTACCTGTGCTGGAACCGTACAGACCAGCTCAGAGTCGTAAATATGTGAGCCGGTCACACTGGACATCGGCTGATTCAACCAAGGCAGAACACAATAAAATGGGTTCTGATCCAAGTCAAGGTCGAGTTGAAATGAATTTTGGAAAACAGCTGGTCACCGCCAACCGATATGGATGCCTGTGAGCTGGGTGAAGTTCAACCAGCGCTGGTGTTCTGAACGAGCTTCACTTAATGTGTGAGTTCATGAGGAAGGAAGTGTTGCTTGAGATAAAATAAATGAATAAAGGCACCTGACCTTGGACCCAGTGCAGCTAACTGGGTTATCAAAAGCCGGCCGTGTCTCTCACTGTCTATGGTGAGAGGTTCATGTAAAAGAGCCATTGCTGACTTTCGACAAGAGGAGCTGCAAAGCCATCAGTGTGATTTCTGCCCTGTGATGGCCTGGCAAGCTACCCAGGGTGTACTCTGCCCTTGCTCGGAGTGGGCTGGGATGGTCGCCAGCCTCCCCGCCACCCTAATTAGGATTAAGTGGTTACAGAAAATGATGATGATGAACCTGTCCTTGGGTGAGACCAGTTTGAATATCAAATGAGACCAATAGCCAAGCTCAAGTCCAATACCACCGAGTCCAAAACGACAGGAAAAGCATTTCAAGTCCAAGACCAGACTCAAGTAGTACAGCCATGCTGAACAGTCATAGCTTTTAATTTATTCCCTGTTTAGCTGTGGTTCGAGCTGCTGGTTACATAAAAATAACTCGGTGGTCATGCTTGATCCTAACTGCCTTCCAATAACCTCGCTAGCGGCTAGCATTATGACACGGAGATGCTAATCCTTACATGCTAATCACTCATTCGTGATTTAACTGTAAAGCTCCTAAAGTGATTTGTATTCATATGAGGATTAGCCGCTCAGATTTAAACAAGATTTGACGCTTGTATCATTAACAGTTAATGTTGGCAGACCATGGAGGTCCAATCACAGCCCTTTCTCACAGCATGATGTCAGCGGATCCACAAAAAACACTTACTGTAGGTATATTGTTGTTGGTCCACATTTGGCCAGTTGAAGTCAGTCAGCCATGTTTTTTTTTTTTTTTTACTCTTAATTATAAGTTTCATTATAGATTTTCTTTAGACAGCCTCAGATCTGCATCATCCCTGGTTCTGTCCTGAGTATGGAACTTCTGCACGTTCTTCCACGTGTTCGTGTTGGGTTTATCCAAGTTCTCTCATTACCTCGTCCAGGTTTTTATTATTATTATTATTATTATTATTATTATTATTATTATTCCAGTCGACTCACTGGGTGCCGGTTTGGTTTTATACTGAAACACTTCCCCCAGTGCACTAACCGGGTTATCCAAGTCCGGACGTGTCTCTCACTGTCTGTGGTGTGAGGTTCATGTAAAAGAATCATTGCTGACTTTCAACAAGAGGAGCTGCAAAGCCATCAGTAGTGTTTCCGCCCAGAGATGGCCTGGTGAGCCATCCAGGGTGTACCCTGCCCTTGCCCGGAGTTGGCTGAGATGGGCACCGGCCTTCCCGTGACCCTAATTAGGATAAAGTGGTTCAGAAAATGAATGAGTAAATATTCAGATTACAGACAATCAGATACTTAATTCCTAATAAAGGAGTCGTTCATTCCACGTTATGGAAGTTTGAAATGCTAATAAATCCGCTAAATATTAATGTAGCTCTCTGAAAAACGATAGCCACCTGGATGTACACCAGACAAAAATATGTGAAGAGATTTATGAGGCTTGTTGCAGTCTATCTTGACATATTGTGGGGCCGGTGGCGTAGCAGTTGGTTAGGGTGCTGTACTCATGATCAGGAGGTTGTGTGTTCGAATCCCAGTTAGATCCCCACTGTGCTAAGTCTCCTGGGCAAGGTCTCAACGACAAGTGTTCCTCTGTTCTCCCAGCAGTATAAATGGTACCAGTACAAATATACTGGGAAGGGAACCTGCGATGGATTAGCGTCCCATCCGGGAGGAGTTGAACACTGGGTAGCTTCATGCTACAGAAAACGGGGATAAGCACCCGCTAGGCTCGGCTGTAAAAGCCCAACGGACTTTACCTTTATCTTGCTCTGTTCCCTGGAAATGATGACGAACTGCAGTAATTAATAGCACTGAGTCAGGCACTAGCATGATGTAGCACATTATCAACATGAAAGAAAAACGGAAATGGATGCAATGAAGAAGTTTAAATTATCCTTTATTTAATATAAAACACAATAAACAAATAAATTAGATATTTCTAAAATAATTCTCTCAAGGGGAAAATATGCATAAGAACAAGAAATGTTGATTGCTATAATTTTTTATATGGAGTATATACGTGGAATGTCATGCAGGTCAGTATTATTTTCTTCTGCTCCTCCTAAAGATTTCTGTTTTCGTAGGGACAACGGGGACATTTTTAGCTCAAGCTGCCCTACGAGGCGACTGCGAGCTCCAATTAAAGCTCATATTAGATCATGACGATTTATACGTGTATAATTGAGGCAGGACTGGCTGGTCGACTCATTCTAATGCGCACACGGAGAGCCGAATATTCCCAGAGGGATTTCGGAGGAGCGTCGCCGGCCGGGCATTAAAAGAGACGAGTGAATTAAGTTGAGAAAGCTGCCTTATCAGCTCGCGGGTGAGGCCTCGCGTTCCCTGAAGAACACAGTGGAGTTCGCTCAGAAAGGGCACCATTAGCATTTGTATATTAAATAGATAGTGGAGGAGAAAGATGGGCAGCTGGAGCCATTACCATAATAAGGGACCAGCTCATTTGCACGCAAGCTCAGAACCCCCACCCCACCCCACCCCACCCCCCCAATCACCCTGTCCTATGGTCACACCCATTACAGCTGCATGGGCCTATTGTCTGACTTGGCCTGAGCTTGGACCCTGCAAACAAACTGCGCTAGGTAAAAGGTTCCAGCCAAACAATGGAGGATTCTTCCATTGTAAATCATTCAACCTCTGGGGGTTGGGGTGGGGGTTTGATGGGGGCATTCAGTCCTTTTCTCAGTGTACTGTATGGTCATGGTGGAATGGGACTCGGCGTTTGTTATGGAAGCAAAGCCCTTCAAAGAGGCCGCGTATAAACTTGAACATACCGTCGCTGTGCAGACATGTAACGCAGCACGCGGAAAGCCGGTGAAAGACGCAGACCGAGAGTCAGTTGATCACCACAGCAGTGAAACACTCTGCGCATCCATCTTTGTTTACATACGGTGGGACTGTTAATGCGCTGTGTCCGGTGTCTGGATTATTTCGATTTAGATAGGACACAAACAGACCAGCGCACTCCAGTCCGAACGGACTCCCTGGTCTGCTGCGCCTTTAACCGGCTTCTTTCCCGCGTGATGGATTCTGATACTAAAATCCTTTCGGAAGTCAAACCTTCTCCACCCGACACTCGAACTTCATATTTCAAATAATTTATAAAAGGTAATCGTCTTACTCAGTGATATGTACATATAATATTTTAAAGATATTCACAGGAAATCAGAATTCAGGCACGGCGCTGACACTGCAGCAATTTCACTGACGTGAGATCCTAAGATTTCAGACAAATCTTTAAATAGAAACAAAAATTGTAGAATAATCTTTATATAGAGAGAATTTTGTATTTAAAAATGTTATCCACTTTTATATCAAAATAAATGTACTCTTTGTCCTTTGTCTTTTTTTTTTCTGTTTCCATACTGCTCAGATATTTGGGACTTTATACAGATCAAGCAGCATTTATTCGTTACAAACGAATCCGAGACCGAAGTTCTTGACCAGGTCGTCCAGTTACTGTATTAGAAACCTGATTATTTGAGGCAGCCATTTTTTTTTCACCGGGTTCTCTAGTGCCAAGCATTACGATGGCGTTCTTAGCGGCAGAGCAATCGAAGGCCAAAGTCCACTCTTCACGTGACTGCTCGGTACCGCTGATGGTGCGAGTGAGTATGTAAAATGCAAACATGTCTATCCAGAAACTGAGGTCCCTCGGAGTCCTATAGGCGTCTTATCGTAGCATTGTCTTCATGTCTAGCCGGGTGCGCACATCGTGATAACCGAGCAGGCAGGGGTCCGTGGACATTGCATCGTGAGTAAACACTGAATCGTTGTCTGAAGAGCAGGAACTGGAAGTGTCCTCACAAGACGGGGAGTACTGTTCGAAAGGGGTCGACAGGTCCAGGTACTGCGGAAGTGAAGAACATTCGTTTAGGACATTAACCCAGCATTCATTCATTCAGTAATTTGGTTGATCTTAGGACCGGAGCCTGTCTCAGACAATTTTAGGTGAGGGCAGGCCAACACACTGTAATGGGTGTGTCAACAAATGTAAATATAAATATAATGAATGTATAAGCATTGTATGTTGTATGTTGTATTGTTATATTGTATGTATATTCAGTTGGTGTGCTGTAAATGGTGGCGCATGGTATTACTCAGCTGTTTTTGGGTCACTGTTGTTTTGCCTGTGGAGTCTAATTGGGTCTGGAACGTTCCAGCATACTAGGAAAACTTCGATATGGACCTAGTTGCGCATGCGCCCTGTGACGGGTCTGGTGATTAGAACTTTCAAGAAGGAGAACTTTCCCGAACTTTAGAGAATCCATATAAGGACCCGTTTCCGATCGGCTCGGGCGGATCATCTAAGGGGGAATCATCGAAGGAATCATCGAAGTGAATCATTCAACCCGAATCATTCAACGTGCTTCATCCAAGAGTTCGAAACTTCATCACCCAAATCCATCATCCACGTCGATCCACAGCCAACGCAAGGATTATCATCGTTTCTTTCGATACGCGGGATTCCAAGCTTTCAACCGCCAGCGAGGGCGCTGTCTCTAAATTTACCATACTGCAGCCGCTTGGTGACTATCTTTATTTTGTGAACCTTGTTCTATTTGTATTTTGGTTTAGGTCTAAATTGTAAGTTATTATTTGTCTGATTTTGTTCGTATTATTAAATGTGTATATATTGTATATCGTGGTTTGTCTTGTTTTGCTGGTTTCACGGGGCACTTTTCATATTCTAAATTACCATACGTAACAACACGCAATCATTCACGCTCACGCCCATAACTAGGGGCAACTGGGAACAGCCAATTAGTTTAATGTGTGTCTCCTTGGACTGTGGCGCACCCAGAAGATACCCACCCAAGGCTGAGAGAGCATGCAAGTACCACACAGAAACGCCCTTGTCAAGCCCAGGACTCGAACCCGGGACCTTCTTACTGTGAGCCAACCACGCTAACCGCTGTACCACTGTAGCAATAGTTATAATATTTTCAGGTGAATGCTCCTATGGATTATACCTCATCAGAAATAGACAGCAGCACCCGGTCCAGCTCTTCCACCAGCTGTTTGAAGGTTGGCCTCTGTGTCGGAACAGCGTGCCAGCACTCTCTCATCTTCATGTAGCTGGGGGAAAAAAAAACAACAAAAAAACATCTGAATGATTCATCATCTCATTTCCACATTATATGTCAAAGACTCGGCCTGCTCATGGAGCCTACAGTTCATGTGTGCAGTTGGAGGGTTTGTCCATCCGATGACCTTCTTTCAACAGCTTGAAAAGCTCCTCGACCGGGATTCCAGGGTACGGAGAACCTCCTAATGTGAATATCTCCCACATCAGGACTCCAAATGACCAACTAGGAAGAAAGAAAGAAACAAAAAAAAACCACCATCAGCACAAGGTTTTAAAGACGTGGCTTCCAGACGCCGCTGTAGAACTGTGTGTAAGGTATTCCCAGCATTCCTAACTGAGCGCTGGGAATTCCTGTTGACCTGATTGGTTGGTGTAGCCGCAAAGATGAGACTTACACATCGCTTTGGTGTGTGTAGACTCTGTCAAACAAGGCCTCTGGTGCCATCCATTTCACTGGCAGACGTCCCTGAAATCAAACACAAGCAGACATTGAGTATGGCGGCCACTTACAGAACAACAGAGCCAAAAGATTTCCTTTTGATCCACACACACACACACACACACACACACACACACACACATGACCCTTTCCCTACTCCTCCTGAAATATCCAATTATCTCCCATTAAACTTCCTGCCAATCACCAAACACACACCAAACATCTGTCTCTACAAGCGTTAGGATTGGACGAGATCTTCATTCATTCATTCATTTGATGAACTGCTTAATCCTACTGGGGTTGCAGGGATGCTGGAACCAATTTCAGCCGACTCTTGGCGAATTCAGACTACACCCTGAACAGCTCACCAGACTTTAGCAGAGCCAACACACAACACAAAACATCACTCACACCTAGGGGCAATCTGGAACAGTCAATTAACTTCGGTGCATGTCTTTGGACTGCCGAAGGAAACCGGAGTGCCCGGAGGGGAACCCACGCAAACACACGGAAAACTCGCAAGCTTCACAGAAACGCCCTCGCCGAGCCCCGGGATTCGAACCCAGGACTTTCTTGTTTGACTGCAGATGTGTGAAATGCTACACCAGGGTGCCAGCCGCTCCTCTTTACATTAATAGAGGGTCAGAACATTCACTCCATTTTATCTGCTTACATTCGTGGTTTTCTTATAGTAGTCGATCTGATGCACTCCTCTCGCCAAACCGAAATCTGCAATCTTCATGACGTTATCTTCTGTAACGAGAACGTTCCTCGCTGCGAGATCCCGGTGGATGCACTGTGAGGGAACAGGAAGAACACAGCTCAATGAAACCTGGAGAGGGGTGTGCGTGTGTGTGTGTGTGTGTGTGTGTGTGTGTGTGTGTGTGTGTGTGTGTGTGTGTGTGTGTGTGTGTGTGTGTGGGTGGGTGTGTGTGTGTTTGATGTACAGTATATTTCTGAATGGATGGATGTCCAAGTCAACACGCAAAGAACGATTTCAATCTACGCTCCAAAAACAAGCCTGACTTTAAATAGATGTGGGTTTTGTAGAAAAACACCACCGGACTGTTTGCTCCACTGAACGCATATTATTACGTGTATTCTGGTTTTCATTTTTAAATAGAAATGGCATTTGGGGACCGAAAAAAGGGGACGAAAAAGCCCCTGGTTTGCGGCCCTTAATGGAAGGGTTTCAGACAGCTGCATTCTTAGCAGGCCACAAAGACCTAGTAATATGATCTGGTGCACAGGCGGATCTGTGCGCCGGCATGCTAACAGATTTATGGCAGTGCTAAAAAGGACAAAGCCCACAGAGACAGGACAGACGCAGCGGTAAACACAGCACACCAGCACTCGAGTGAGGAATGCCTGGCATCGTGCGTCAGACAAAGAGAGGTGTTGATAAGACACAGGGGAAGGGGGTCAGAGGTCAGGGGGTAATATAGGTGCGCTTGAAACAGGCAAACAACTCACCCTTTTAGAAGCCAAGTACTCCATGCCTCGTGCCACTTGGTAGGCACAAGAGAGCAGGTCCTTGAACGTGAGCTGCTCCTCTGGAACCTTGGTCACATCAAAGGTGTAGTCCATTCCAGGAGGACGGCGGGCTCGTAGGTACTCGCGCAGGCTTCCTTTAGACGCATATTCGACCAGCACGTAGAGTGGACCTAAGTAACAAAGGCGTTTCGGATCAATCAGTCAACGAGAGTCGGCCATGTTGGATGTTGACGTGATAATCATCATCTAGCGAGAGCTTGTTCGACTGAACTGACCTTCCTGAGTGCAAACACCGAGAAGATTTATGATGTTCTTGTGCTTGTCCATGCCCTTCATGAGCTCCATTTCCGAGATAAGATCAGCCAAGTCTTTATCCGTCGCGTCATCTGGAAAACAGATCTTCTGGTTGGCTTGTACAGTATCATTATTCATTCGCTGATGCTGACTTTCATCAAGAGGAGCTGGACAGCCGTCAGCGTGTATCTGCCCTGTCATCTCCTGGTGAGCTATCCGGGGTGTACTATGCTCCCGCCCAGAGTCGGCTGAGATGGGTGACATGGGCATCAGGCTCCCCGTGACCCTAATTAGCATTAAGCGGTAAAGAAAACGAATGCAATGAATGATATTCATGCATTGATTCGCAGAACTGCTTAATCCAACTGAGGTCGCAGGAGGCTGGGGCCTATCTCAGCCGACTCACCAAACCATTCACTCATTCATTCATTTTCTAAACCGCTTAATCCTAATTACGGTTGCAGGGAGGCTGGCGACTCATCTCAGCCGACTCCCAGCGAGGGCGGGGTACACCCTGGACAGCTCACCAGGCCATCGCAGGGTTTCAACAAACTGTCACAGGACCAACACACACACAACTATTTACTATTTACACTCATATATATATATATATATATATATATATATATATATATATATATATATAGGGACAATTTAAAATGGCTATTTAGCCTAATGCCCTTTTAATTGGATTGAAGGAGGAAACCAGTGTACCCTGAGTAAACCCACACAAGCACAGGAAGAACATGTAAAGTCCACACAGAAATGCCGTTGGTTAACCCGAGACTCAAACCCAGGACCTTCTAACCATGAGGCAGACATGCCAACCACTCAACCTCCATGCAACCCCTGTATCATTATCCATATGCTAACATGTTATTAGCCATATTAGGAACATCTACCTTTCAGCATTTTGACTGCAACGGTGGTTACTTGATCTGGATTATCCTTGTTTATCCCATAAGCCTCAGCTCTCACCACCTGACCGAAGCACCCCTCGCCAAGAGGTTTCCCTAAAGTCAAACTAGATATAATACACCACGGTCATTATATCATCCAAGTCAAATGGAAGAACGATTAAAAAGGATCGTGTCACTTGGCACGTACTTCTCTCTTGGGAATTCCCAGTCAGGATCATAGGGAAGCTCAAACTCCTGGACTCCAGCTAACATCGGAGAGCAGCTGGAGGAAAGTCGAGCCACTCTCATTAGAGAGGCATTGGACTTTCCTGAGGAATTGGACTCAACAGAGTACTGGGTTTCAAAAAATACAAAGAATTAGTGTGCATGTGTAAACGGGGCAGTGTAAAAAAAAAAAAAATACAGTGGTACCTTGACTTACGAAATTAATTCGTTCTGAGGGTGAGCTCGTAAGTCAAAATGTTCATTATATAAAACAAAAATTCCCATCGGAAATAATAGAAAACCAATTAATCTGTTCCAAGCCCCTCCCAAACTCATATAACCTGACACAAACACGTATATTTGACCTAATATATTAAAGATAAACATGTAAAAACAATAAATAGTTCATAATAATAATACATGTACATTAACATTAATAATAAACAATAAGTCAACTAACCCTTATGATCATCGACTGTGGCAAAAATGTCATGTGGGCAGGCATGAGGTGGTGCGTAACAGAGGAGGAAGAGAATTTTGTGTGTGTACACACTACGAATGCCAGCGAGGAAAGGCTTGTCGTGAGCTCCCACAAGGCCATTGCTTCTGAAATAGTGGGGGGCACGTTGTGATGCCAGGGGTGTGGACGTGTATGACCCTGTTGAACATGCTTTGTTGCCATACTGTACTAGAATTAAGTGTAATTGTGCATCCTCTACGGTAGATGGCAGTGGCACTCTCACTCTGTTACCTATGGTGTAGGGAAAAGCACCGAGCAAACAAAATGAAGTGCAGTAAACCCTGTTTATAGTTGCGCGTGGGGCTTTTGGTGGAGTGTGAAATATTTTTTTTTCTTCCTATAGGGGGAATCACAGAAAATAATTGAGAAGCACTGCACAAGGCATTCTTGGAGCATGGAGGAATATACTCGGAAGAATACGAGGCTAATCACCCCGGAAAAGTCATTTCCCCAGCAGAGCTCGTAAATCAAAATGTTGCTCGTTGGATGGGGCAGATTTTTGGTGGATCAAACCTCGTATCATGGAAAATTCATTATAAAAGACACTCGTAAGGTACCACTGTGTCACTGCACATATATATATATATATATATATATATATATATATATATATATAGAGAGAGAGAGAGAGAGAGAGAGAGAGAGAGAGAGAGAGAGAGATAGACAGATAGATAGATAGATAGATAGATGTATCATGATTTAACACAAGTTCGTATCCTACCTGTCTGCGAAGAGGAAATTTGGAAAGTTTCTGGACAGGAAGGGCATCGAAATGCTCCCGGCTGGGATGTGTCTGCATTCGACACAAAATCACAATCACGATGGCCATCACCAGTGCAAGGAAGCCTGATGTGTAAATGATGATGTCGGTGTACTTAGTCTCCATAAGATCTATCTCTTTGGTCACTTCTTCTTCTGTGAGTACACAGATTTGAGATGTTAATGCCCACAAGAATGGTGATGCATGAAGATAAAGCTGTTGGTTAATGATGGTAGTTTGACCTACCAGAGAGGACCGTGAGCCATGCAGACTGGTGCGAGAAGCCAATAGAATTTCCAGCCAAACACGTGTACTCTCCAGCATCCTCCATTGTGATGTTCGTCAGATACAAGACCTCCACCTCCGACATGTTCAAGCTGCCAGTCTGTAAAGGCAAGCACAGCAATCGTTATCCTCTCATGCACATTTACTACTATTACTGCTACTACTGGACAGCTGAGGCCAGCCAAACAATTGCTATTACATGCGGTTCTGAAGCCAGGTTTTGGTCAATACCTTGACAACCTTGACGTAGGGGATGCCATCTGGTCCGTAACGGCTTCCGTTCATCTCGATGTGCTTCAACCATTGTATGTGCGGCTGAGCATCACTGTAGACCTTGCAGTGGAACTGAGCGTCTCCTCCGACTACTGCTGTAGTATTGGTTGGGAGACCAGCTTGTAAAATGGGTCTGTGAGGGGACCGTTCTGAAATCAAAATGTGAGAGAATTGCTCAGAAGACACAGAACAACCAAATAGAAATTCTCCAAATCCCTGTGGCCCAATGATGTTATTCATTTGCAAAACCACTTAATCCTATGAGTGTCACATGTAGGCTGTAGCCTATCTCAGATAACTCTGGTTGAAGGCATGGTAACCCCTGAACACCGGGGCCAACACACTCATATCTGGGGCCAATTTAAACCAGCTGGTTAGTCTAATATGCACGTCTTTGTATTGGAGGAGGAAGCCAGTGTCCCCGGAGGGAACCCACACGAACACGGCATGAACAAGCAAAGTCCACACAGAGATGTCCTCACTGAACCCAGGACTCAAACCCAGGACCTTGTAGCTATGAGGCAGACATGCTAACCACCAACCTACAATTAAACGGGAATTAAAAATGCTAGTCAGATAAGATCCAAATAAAAAACCCACAGATAGGTACTCCCTTTAAAGACTGGAGGCATCAACTAATTGGTTCCATTAGGGAATCCCGGAGCCAAGGCTGTATACTAGGATGCTTTGAAGTCAGTGGAAACACCCCCCACCCCCCACCCCACTTGCTCCTTTCTCTCTTTTCCCTTGACGGAGACAGCAGTTGACCTGATGCTGAACTGTCACAGGTCAGGTAGAAAACCTCGTCTGGATGTCCGGCCAACTACTCTTCCAGGAACCCAGAACACATGCGAAGCGTAACTCTCCCATTGTGCCGATAGTGGTTGCCTTTTTCCACTGCGGCCCTTACTGAATAGAGTAGAGGACACGCTTGCCCTGTGGCTCTATCCGTGGTGCGATTGGTGCCTGTCTCAGTGCGAGACCCCGCTGAGCTGCCAGAACTGCGGCTTCCTAATTTAATTCTTATTACCCTTGACAGGCACGAAGAGAAGGCCAGCTTCAGCCACTCTGCATGTAGCCAGACCACTGTCTACAATAATCAGCGAGCCGTCTTACCCAACACATCCAGGAGGTAGCTATGAGTGATGGAGCCGTATTTGTTCTCCACCACACAAGTGTAGTTCCCACGGTCCGAAGGCACCACACTCTCCATGACCAAGCTCCAGTGCTGATGCCGCAACTGTGCCACAAGAGTTACGCAAATATAAAAAAGTCATTGTTTCAGTTAAATGGTTCCATGTGTCAATGGACGTAATGTTCACGGATTGTGAAATGTACAGTTCTGCAGTCACCTTGATTCCACCAATTCTGTGCTCTCCTCTAAATTCTCTGCCGTTCTTCAGCCAGCGGATTGTAGGCAGTGGGCTTCCTGTTGCAGGACAGCGAAATTTAACCGTGTTTCCAGCTGGGACGGCATAAAGCTTTTTCTCCATCCTCTGAACATGAGTCCAGTATGGACCTAAAGAACAAGGTCGGCTCATGAAACCCACTTCTACCGGATTATTTCGAGAGATATTTTGGTGGTTAAATCTCGATAAATACAACGCACCTCTCGAGAAGTATACTTGGTCATTTTCCGTCTCGGGAACTGAATCTTCTTGACCGGCATCCTCATCGTCATCGTCATCACCGGATCCCAGCAAATCTGCACGGATAAACATAAACCATTCTTTCGTTTATTCACTGAATGAAACGCTTTATCCTACTACGGTCACAAGAGGACTGGAGCCTATCTCACCCAAGTCTGGGCGAAGGTTGGGTGCATCTTGAATATACTCAACCAAATACTCAACCATTCACAGTCCCACCTAGGGCAATTTAGAGCAGCCAATTAGCTTCATGTACAAGTCGCTGGACTGTGGGAGGAGTCAGGAGTACCCGGAGGAGATGCACCGAAGCATGTTGAGAACATCCTCGCTGAGCCCAGGACTCAAACCAAGGACCTTCTTGCCTGCCTTGAGGCAAATGTGCAAACCAACCACTGCACCACCGTACCACCCCCGGGAGTACACCTAAGTATTTATCAAGTATCTAAAATGTAGAATGTTGTTGTGTCATGTCGGAACCTGCCTGCTACTGTGATGGAGAAGTTACGCAGAGCTTCTCTGGATCCACGGATCATGCACACGTACACCCCTGAGTCGTCGTAAGTCGCGTCTGTGATCTCCATGACCCCTGATCTTATCTGGATCCGAGCGCTGTGTTGTACTCTCGTGTCTCCTTTGAACCAGTGGACCGCTCCGGGGCGGTTTGTGTCACAGCGGAGTTTCAGCACATCTCCCGGTTCTAACAGGAGGTGTTCTGTGATCTCCTCGCTTAATGTCTTGGATGAGTCTAAAATAATAATAATAACATCAAGAACAAAAATGAAAGGTGTTCCTGTCGTTGAACTTTCTCCAACCTGCAGTTCAATTCTTATGTTACAGTTTTGAATTGAATCCCTCAAGACACACTCAGATGGTTCCACACGGTCCGTTTGAAGACCACCGAGCTTCATAGGATTTATTAATGACTGTAAAGATCCAAAGACTGCTGTTGATGTATTTCTGATATATAATAATCACCTGTCACGTCCTCAGCTACGATCATCTGCTCCATAGATGTAGCAGGAAGGATTTCTAGAAATAAATCATACTGACTTCATTTCTCATCCTGTCAAGCGAATGCAATGTTTACACACAAATCGCTGAAGGTTTTTACCTGTGAGGACTTCCAGCCATGCCGAGTTACTAGTCCATCCGCCGGAGGTTTTCGCCATGCATATATACTCTCCTGCGTCTTCCAGCGTCATGTTTACTAAAGGAAGAACGTTGACTTTGGAGATGTTGTCTTGAAGAGGCTGCAGGGGAAATACATCTTTAATTACATCTACTCTTGATCAGTCAGAGCAAGGAAAAAACAAAACAAAACAAAAAAAACCCCACTGAGGCGCTCTTTAAATCACTTCCTTACAGTGAGAGGTTTAAGAAGTGGTGATCCATCAGGCCCGGGGCGATCTCTGTCCTTCTTGAACCACTGGAGACGTGTCGTGGCTGGCCGATGGACTTTACATACCAACTTCGCCTGGCCTCCGACTAGTACGGTGGTGTTCTCGGGAAAGCCTGGCTGAAGAGTCGGCCGGTGTTGGACTCTGGAGTCTGGGAGAAGGGAAAACACTGTAAGGAACTATGTTCAACGTGCCGATGTCTCGACGTACGTGGAGCGTGATGAGATGAATACAGAAAGATAGCAATTATTTTCTGACTGCTAACAATAACAGGCTCAGCGATAAACCCTGAAAGATCCCAAAAAAGAGAAACGTCTGATTTTGGGGAGTGGATTGGAGGGATAGGGTGGGTGCAGGGATAGTAGTAGTAGTAGTAGTAGTGGTAGCGGTGGTGGTGGTGGTGGTGGTGGTGGTGGTGGTAGTAATGGAGAGGTAGAGGGAATATAAATTACATCTGCAGGGACAAAAGTGAGAAGTGATGCATGGTCCTTGGTGGATGTTTGACTTCACAGCAGTGTCCCAGCTCAGCAGTGCCGGTGATAAGCATTTGTACAAAGAATCCCTAAAACCAGCAATGTCACCTCCAGGGTTGAGGCACAGCATTCTCCCACCAACACACTAATGAACTTCATTGAATGAAACCCGGGCCTGGCCTGAATCTGACCCCAAGAGAGGGTGGAAATGGTCAACGGGGGAATAAAAGCAAAGGAGGGGGAAAAGAATAGGCTGAATGGTTGATCCTAATGGAGAGAATGTTCTGGTTTTACACCAAAGCCTTGTTCTGGAGTTTAATCCTGAAAAAGAATCTAAATAAAAATATTCAAATATTTTATCCCTAAGTCATGAAACCAGCATTAATGTTAATTGATGATGGTCAAATTTTATTCTCCTGGGCTGAGATGAACATGTGCAGAAAAAGTAATTTTTACCTTATTTTATATATATATATGTGTGTGTGTGTGTGTGTGTGTGTGTGTGTGTGTGTGTGTGTGTGTGTTTTATGAAAAACCTTCTTCCTTGTCCTTTTCTCGAGCTTTCTGGGGTGTCTGTGTCCATTAAAGTATTATAGTTTCAAATGACTTTAATTCATCTTGGCAGGCGTTGTTGGGCTGCACCACAGGGTCTCTCAACCTTCACTGCTTGTCCTCTGCTGGACCCGGCGTTCATAAAAGGACGCTTTTAACAAACACTTTGCCCCTGTTCTTGGCAGGGTCTACACCTGCCCTCTTTATTCTCTCAGCACTACCCATGTGGTTCTCAGCAGACCAGCCTGACCGTGATAATCATTCCAACCCCTTGAACAAGTCTCTTTCTCATGGCGCTGCCTAAAATCTCCAGATATTTCTGAATGTATATTTCCCGAGCACGGCCACGGCTGGACCCCACAGGGAAGCCCAGGACAGTCGGCCTGCCGCTGCCGCTGCTGCAGAGCTTCAAGTGGAGATCACGAGCACTTGGTGAATATTACAGCAGCAGTCAGAGATAAGGAACTAGGTCTGTGACAGCCACACAAGCAGGACAGTTGTGTGTTTGGGGAAAAAAAAAAAAAAAAAAAAAGCTGACTGAGACCTCCCCACAGTCCCCTGGCACCGGCACCGGGCCAGACACATTTACACTTCCGAGCCTCTGGCTTTGGCAGGATCAGGTAACCCTGTTTACCGCTAAAAAAAAAAAAAAATGCCGGGTTCTTTTCCTCTCCAAATGATTTCATCCTAGTTCACTTCCTCTGGGCTTAAGCTCGTTCAGATCACACTTCTCTGTGCTTAAACCAAATCTTCCCTTAAACCCAAACACCAAACGTTTCCTCCAAGTTTCCCATTGAACCATCCTGCCATTAAAAAAAATACTCTGTTGAACTTGGACACATCCTGGACCTGAAACCTTCTGAGAATAAACCCACTTTATTTCATCCTGCCTTTATTTACCCTTGGAGCGGCCTTGCTGTGTCGTCAGGCTCCTGGAGAAAGCCAAGTGTGCCAGGCAGATGGTCAGGAAGACCTTCGAGATGCTCCACATGTTGAAGAAGATGTCTGGTGTGTGTTGTGATCAGCTCAGACACCGACTCCACGCATTGGCAACCTTCGGGTATGTCTGTGTCTGTCTGTCTGTCTGTGCTGCTGCTGCTGCTGAGAAAACTGAAACACACACACACACACACACACACACACACACAGGACTCAGATGAAATGTGCGAGGCCTGTTTCAACCTGCTGGTGTAGCTCCGAGCACTGCGCCCTGAACAGCTCTCCTGCACCTGGAAGGCACTTTTCTATATCATTAGCCAGCAGTCCAGTCACTCACACTGGACACATTGTCCTCCTGATCACTGCTGGACATTATGCACTGTTTCCCACCAGCACCAATAATTACAAGCACAAATACGAGACAGGGTTTTTTTTTTTTTTTTTTTTTTTTGTAAATTGTGCGTAATTGCGCGTTTGTACAAACATTGGGTACATTTTTGGCATTTCCAGGATCCCGTATGAAGCAAATGGAACAACCTGTAGGTTTTTGTAAATTCTCATTCATAATCTATAAGCATTATTTAGATGCTTCAGTGTCATTCAAACTTGTCGGTTTGTTATGTAAACAGAGTTCAAACTCGACTGTGTGTGAAGGTTTCCAGTCTGTGGATCAGTTCTGCGTTCCAACCACTTCCTCTGTTCTGAATGAAACCTCCAGCCGTTCAGAATGTCACCGGACTGGCAGCAGTTCTCTATAATTATGCTTTTCTTAATTACCGGCCGCATAAAAAAAAAAAAAAAAAAAAAGTGATCCAATCTGGCAACCCTGACCGAGAGCAGCCCTGGAGTGGCCCTGCGCTCCCCTGTCGCCGCTTCAGATTTTCACACCAGCCTGAGAGTCAGTTTAAGATAAATAAAGCTGTTTACACGTGTGAAACCATTTCGTCCCCTGAATGAAACCGAGCTGTGGATTCGGCCCACACACACTCAAAGTGCGAAATGAGTTAGTAAGAAAAAGAACGATTCAAATAAACAAATAAACAAATAAACAGTGGACGAGTGACATGTTGCTCCGAGCTCCTGTCGGGATCAGCCCTGTCCTTGTATTTTTTCCTGTCTTACATCAATCCTTCAGGATTTCACAACACATCTCCATTTTACGCAAAACGATCCGGATCCTCGTGTTGTTTACGCACAGCAGAGAAAAACATCATAACATAGAATCAGAGGTCCAGCACAACAACAACAACAACAACAACAACAACAACAACAACAACAACACCGCCGCAATCAGAACCAGAAAAGAAATTGATTTGGGCTTCCCGAGGTCACCCAGAGTTCCTGCAGGGTGTCGGGTCTCACACTCACCTCTTTCCCTTTGTGTCTCTCCTGATTGCCCCCCTGTGCCCTTTGGCCGCTCCTTGGGAAATACAGTTGTTTAGGACACCGGTCGTGTCTCGATCCTTTGGACTGTTTTTATGTCCTCTTCACAGATCTGCATTTGAGTGATGAAGTTGTTTTTCAGTAGAAATCCTCGCATACTACACCCTGAACCAAAAGTGATTTTCCTTTCAGAAATCCGTTAGAAATCACAGCCTGCGCTCCTGCAGGAAACACGTGTTGCTCAATTACAATAAAACACAAAGTCCAGCTGTCCTCGCTTCTCCTGCCCGGGTTCTGGGGTTGGGTTGGGTTTTTTTTTTTTTTTTTGGTCTCTTTGTGTCCAATCCTAGAAGAAAGCGCACGACTTGGCTTCAAACTTCACTACGAGTTCATTCATACAGTAAATAAAAGGAAAACACACACACACACACACACACACACACACACTGCGCGCGTCCTGGTCCGTTCTGGTCTTACAATGGCACTGCGACGGTAGGTGGACTCATCGCCGGCTCTGTGCTGCTGTTTGAACGCGCTGAGACTGAGCCGCGCGCGCGCGCCGAACGCACCACCGGGGGAGAGAAAAAAAAAAAAAAAAAAAAACCCGAACAGTGCGGGGTTCAGTCGCGGGCTGGAGGTGCACACCAGCCTGGCTGCTCTGACATGAGAGATGCGGAGAGGACAGGGAAGGAAAGGACAGGAGAGGACATGAGAGCGCCGTTTTTCTCGCAGTCCGGGGAACAGCGTCCTTCTGAGACCAAAGATCCTACAATGGATTAAAAACGAGGGACGAGAGGGGGGAGGAGGAGGAGGACAAGAAGGAGGGAGAGTCTACAAAACACACACACACACACACACACACACACACACACACACACACACACACACACTCCTCCACCCCATTCACCCTGCTCGGGATGGGCTCATCTTTAAGAGTCTCAGTGCAGCCAGGACACTGCAGGACACTTTCACCATGAGCCGGTTGTTCGTAGTGTGTGTAACTGGAAAAGATTCTAGTTCAGTTAATGAGTCAAATATCACACACACACACACACACACACACACACACACACACACACACACACACACACACACATTCAATCTCAGTTCTACTGTAAGTACTTGAACAATTTTGTAAATCTTCAAATTCACTTTAAATGAGAAGAAGACGTTTATTCCAGTTGGACTGCAGTTGCATCATCAGCACTTGTGACGTGTTAAATGCTCAGGATGCATTCCCCGAATGACATCACTGCCGTGTTGTACCCCGGCTCCCTGATTGATTTATGAGTGGGCTTTGAAACGACCCTGGTTTTTCTTGACACTCTGACACTGTCAGCTGTGGGACCGGCTGCAGGGCGGCGGTGGCCTGCTGGTAAAGGTGCTGCTGGATCACTGATCCTAAGGTTGGGGGTTCAAGCCCCACTCTCCACGGGATGTCACTGCTGTCCCCCCAGTGCACTAACAGGGTTGTCAAAGGCCTGCCGTGTCTCTCACTGTCTGTGGTGTGAGGTTCATAGCCGTCAGCATGTTTCCGGCCTGTGATGGCCTGGCGAGCTGTCCAGGGTGTGCTTTGCCGTCGCCCAGAGTCGGCCGGGATGGGCGCCTGCCTCCACGTGACCCTAATGAGGATTAAGCGGTTACAGAAAATGAACGATGAACGAAGACTGTCTGTAAACACAACTGTTCAAAATGGGAATGTTTCTGTAAACTCTTCAGAATATTCAGAAATCTTAAGTATTCAGTTACAGGTTCGAAGGAAAAGGTGGTTCAAGGTTCACAAGGGATCCCCACAAGTGCCTGAGATCAAGAAGGTCCTGGGTTCAAGCCCTGGGCTCAGGATTTTCTGTGGACAGAGTCGTCGTCGTCGTCGTCGTGTGTGTGTGTGTGTGTGTGTGTGTGTGTGTGTGTGTGTGTGTCCCGTGCTGTGGGTTTCTTCCTGGTGCCTTCTTCCCAGGTTCCTCTTATGGTCCAAAAACACCGACACAGGGCGAGTTGGCTGTTCCAAATTGCCTGTTGGTTTGAGTGTTCATGGTTGTATGTGTGTCGGCCCAGCGATGGACTGCTGAACTGCTCAGGGTGTACCTGGTCATGGTCCAGAGTTGGCTGAGATATTCACCGACCCAAGAAGTATTAAGAAGTTTGGACAGACAGTCTGTGGCCTGGAATCTGTGAAGGACATCAAGAGGGTCTGTGTTATTAGATTATCGGACACTGCAGTCTAAAGTCACGCTCACATGCATTCGTTCTTCTTCAAATACATTTTTTCACACATTCTGGCAAGTGAGTGCAGCGAATTCACCAGCATGCATATTTTTTTGTCAGTGAGAATAAACAGCAGCGCGTTGAAGAAACCATGTGAACACTCGTGAAGAACATCAGAACTTCCCGAGGCCACGATAAAAGCCATGAGCCATGAGACAGAGCTGTGAGGTGGAAACACTACCAGTTATCATCGGCCAGATTATCAATGACAGCGACCCCTCGCTACTGCGCGCTTCAGTTCCTGCGGCTTCAGTGCATCCTGGGATTTTCTAAAATATTCATTGAAAAATAAAAAAAGGAAATGAAGGAAAAATAGGGGGAAAGTTAAGGGAAATGCAGCAAATCAACACCAATTATGCAAAAAAAAAACCCCAAACAAACAAAAACAACCCAAAACCCCCCAACAAAACTATTTACATTTTTATGTGAGGTGCACATGTGTGTGCGCATGCGTCTGTATGTTTGTGTATTTATATTTTATTTACATCTTGTAGGTTATTTTTGAATATGTAATTGTTATTATAAGCATTTATAGTGTTGAATATGTATTTATTGATATTATATACACTACACATTTTCGCACGTATACGTCAGTCGGGGGGGGGGGGGTTGATCCTACTTCGCGGATATCGGCGGTTGCGGAGGTCTCGGTCTCCATTAACCTCGGAAAGTGAGGGATCCCTGTACTGTATTTATTTTTTTGTTATTACAGCTTATTGTGACATACATGTAAATCATATGGGTCAACCCCCGTACCTTAAAACAGGTAGGTTTGAAAATTGTGTCAGATATTTATCTTTAATAAATGAATATGCCCCTCCCTCCCAGCGCGGATCCAAAGCTGTATAAACAGCCAGTATTTTACATTGTGATGATACTTTCAATTTACAGGATTTTTTAAACACTCTTATCCAGAGTGACTTACATTTATCCCCCTTTCCCCCCCCCCCAAATGACGATTAAGGGCCTTGCTCAAGGGCCCAACAGTGGCAATTTGGTGAACCCCTAATCTTCAGATCAGTTACTCAGAGCTTTAACCATTTTACAACCACTCAGTTTTATATTTTTAAAATTAAAATTAATGTGCTGCCGTGGTGTCGTGGTCAGCAGCAAGAAGGTCCTTGGTTCAATTCCTAGCTTAGCTGTTTGTGTGTGGAGTTGGAATGTTCTCCTCGTGCTTGTGTGGATTTATCTCCGGATACTCAGGTTTCCTCCCACAGTCCAAAAATATGCACAGTGGTGTAATTGGCGGTTCCAAATCACCCCAAGGTGTGAGTGTGAGTATGAATGGGTGTGTGAGTGCCGGCCCTGTGATGACCTGGTGAGCTCTCCAGGGTGTACCCCGCCCTCACTCAGAGTCAGCTGAGATGGGCACCAGCCTCCCAGCGACCCTAATTAGGATTAAGCGGTTCAGAAAATGAACGAATGTATAAAAGTGCTGGGAAGGAAGGGGGTCTTTGGTTCTCTCCTTCGGTCTGGTCTCTCTGTGTCTGGTTTCCTTCTGCCTCCATGTCAAGTGCTGGATTGTTTCCGATCGACAGGTACTACACGTGAAGGAATGTGTGGATGTACGTGTACCTGGGGTTCCGGCTGCACCATTCCATGGGGTTTTCCAGAATCTGGTGTTCCATGGATAGACTCTGGATTCGCTGATAGAATTATTATTATTCAGATGTTAAGAGTTCGTCAACCCCTGGGATAGTAGTAATAATAATAATAATAATAATAATAATAATAATAATAATAATAATAATAATAATAATAATAATAATAATTGTTATTATATGGTATATGTACTTTGAGCCTGGGTTCGGCGGCCCCGCAGTACTGTAGGTGGTTGATTTCTCGCTGAGCTTTACTGCTTCCTGCTCCCATGTGCAGGTGTTCTGACAAATGAAGGCCTGGGGCCAGAAAAGAGTGAGCTTAAGAGTCCCCAAGAGACAGATACGAGAGCGGGGGAGGGTGGTGTTGCGCTTGAAATAAACAGTTTCTCTCATTTCTCACTCAGCCATGGGGTGTGTTTACTTCCCGCTGTCCACTTCCACCATTTCCATCCGGAACTGCACATGGATCATTTTTCAATCCAACTGTCAGTCACCAGGCTGAGGATATGACCAGCTAATAACACATGTGCATGCAGGTTAGTCGAAGAAAGAGAAAGATGCAGGTTGTGCCTGTAGAATAAATTCGTATAAATATTAAGTGGCATGTTTTTTTTTGTTGTTGTTGTTGTTGTTTTTTAAATCCAGTGGCTGAAAATTCCCATGTTCCATGATGCATCTCAAGGACATTTGGCGTGTACAGGAAGTGGACCGTGCATAGTATGGCAGATAGCATTACCGACTCAGAGCTCCAGGGTCCGGTTTGATCGTAACGTTTTCATATTCTGTCTCCATAGGTTTCCTCCGAGTTCTCCTTCTGCTCCTACGACAACAAAGTAGATATTAGAGGTTTGTGGAGCGGGGCAGCACGGTGCTACAGCAACAAGATCCTGGGTTCGAGTCGCAGACTTGACGAGGGTGTTTCTGTGCGGGGTTTGCATGCTCTCCCCGTGCTGTCATGGGTTTCCTCCAGGTACGTTGGTTTCCTCCTACAGTTCAAAGACATGCAGATTAAACTACGTGGAAAAACGCGATTGCCCTTAGCAATGAATTGTAGTGTGAATACTGGTGTGCATTATACTGGGCAGCTGTACAGGGTGTCTGTCCCATGCCGTCACAGAAAGTCGGCTAAGGTAGGGTCCAGCCCCGCGATCCTTGTAGGTTTTAAGCAGTGTGTTGAAGGAATGAATATCTGTTGTGCACCCAACACCAAAATTACAAGGAAAATTTTATTTCCAAAGCCCACTAAGTGGTTTTATAGACACCCGCTGAATGTGGCACTCGATCCCCCACAGCTTCTGTACCCATCCCTCCCCCTCTACATTTCTCCATCTTTATAGATCCTTCTATACCAATACAATCTTTTCCACCCCTCTCTCCCTGGTCCTCTTAGGCGTCCTAGAAAACCGTTGACATTCCGCTTGACAATAGTAGATTTTCTCCCTGCAGTTGCCCTCGGCTTCAGTCTCCGGGGCCTAGCATTAAAGCACACTGGCGCAACAATCGGCCCTCCCAAATCCCTCTGCCTGGCCTTTGTTGCAGCCTACTGAATGCGAATGCCCCATTAAAGCCTATTATCTGAAGCTTCTCTGTTGCCCTCCTAACCGCCCCCCTCTGAAAAGAACTCTCTCTCTCCAAGGCTTTTGCTTGGCCCAGCTAATCAGGTCCCAACATTAGCGTACACATATTATTTTCCTGTTAAACGTAAAGTATACACAGAAGGATGTAGAATAAACGGGAACGACAGAAGAGGGAGTTTATTCGCCTTTCACCGAGTCCTCGGAGAAGAATAACTTAACATCGCCCAGGTTATTTCGGCGGCGCGCGCCTGATTTAGTGAGCCGACGGGGTTGTTTTATACGTTACATCTTCGGCTCAATTTTCTTCCTGCTGCTTTCCGAGAGGACAGTTTTATTATCATCCAGGTCAGATTTTTACAGCAGCCTTCGCTAAAGTCAAAGTACACAAATAAATGAGGAGAAAATGGAAGTTGTAAAAGTAGATAAGGTCCTGAGTCATCCGGACATACTTACAGCCAACACGCTGGGATAAACAACAGATCCTCTGGCTATTCAGAATCTGATATATTCAGCTACGTGAGGGATTTAAAAGTCAAGAGAACAATATTATTGCTGTCTGGTATTACATTTCTGCACCATTATTATCCCTGACACCCCTACCGCTAAAACCAGCCGCTTAGTCGGTCTCACAGATATTCATTCGTTCATTCATTTCATCCAAAAAACGTTAAATCCAACCAGGCTCGCAGGGAGGCTGGAGCCAAAGGCGGGGTACACCTTGAACAGCAAGCCGGTCCACCCACCCCATGCAACACACACATAACTATTCACATTCATACTCCCACCTCGGAAAAATCTGGTACATGCCAATTAGCCTACTGTGCACATCATTGGACTGTAGGAGAAAACTGGAGAACCTGGATGAAACCCACACAAGCGCAGGAGTGGGTGGGGTGGGGCGGGAGAGAGACGAACTACATGCGGAAACGCCCCAAGATTGAACCCAGGACCTTCTTGCTGTGAGGTGGACGTGTTGATCATTACACCACCACGCTGGCATGCACGGGCTGGTTAGCGTCACATGACACGGAGGAAGCATGTGCTTGCTCTCAGCATCCCTGGCTGATTGGTGATCATGTGATAGGAAGCATTACTCGATGGATGGGAATTGACTAAATTGAACTAAACTGGGAGAAAATGCTGGAGCAATACATCACAAGAGAAAGGACAGACATGCGTTTATTTAAAAATTTCAGCTAATTGTGTTTTTCTATTAAATACAGTGGTACCTTGATTTACAAATTTAATCCGTTCCGAGGGTGAGCTCAGAAGCCATAAAGTTCCTTACACGAAACAGTTGTTCCCATAAACAACAGAAACCCAATCAATCCGTTCCAAACCCCTCCCAAACTCATATAACCTGATACAAACACGTATATTTCACCTAATATATTAACGATAAACATGTAAAAACAATAAATATTTCATAATAATAATACATCTACATTAACATAAATAATAATAATTAATAATACATAATAATAAAACAAGAATAAACCATAAGTCAAATAAAGCTTCCAATAAGTAACCCTTCCGCTCATCGATTGCAGTAAAATTTGTCACGTGGGCAGGCATGAGGTGGTGCGTAACCGAGGAGGAGAATTTTATGCATGTGCATGCAACGAATGCCAGCGAGGAAAGGCTCGTGGTAAGCTCCCACAAGGCCAGTGCTTCTCAAATAGTGGGGCATGTGGTGTGATGCTGGGGGGGGGCGTATGACCCTGGGGAACATACTTTTTTGCCATACTGTACTAGAATTAAGTGTAATTGCGCATCCTCTACGGTAGGTGGCAGTGGCACTCTCACTCTATTCCCTATGGTGTAGGGAAAAAGCAACGAACAAATGATATGACGTGTAGTAAACACTACTGCTGGGGGGGGGGGGGGATGCTTTTTTTTCTTCCTAGAGGCAGCGTCACAGAAAATAATTGAGAAGCACTGCACAAGGCATTCTTGGAGCACGGAGGAATACATGAGGAAGAATACGAGGGTAATCGGCCAGCAAAAGCCATTTCCCCTGCAGAGCTCGTACATCAAAATTTTGCTGGTTCGATGGGGCAGATTTTTGGTGGATCGAAGCTCGTATCATGGAAAAGTCGTTATAAAAGACACTCGTAATTTGAGGTACAACTGTAATATACTCGTATTTATCCCTCAATGGAAATTTCTCCCTCTGCATTTAACCGATTCAAAGTGAACGCACACTTAAGTATTGAGCACATGCACACTCGGAGCAGTGGGCTAACATAGACATCGGGGCGCCCAGAGAACAGTTGGGAGTTAGGTGCTTTACTCAAGGGCACTTGAGTCATTAAGGTTATATAAAGTTTGAGATGTGGGTTGGGTAGATAGTTTGCTAACATTTTCTTATGATAGTTCTACTCTGTGCAGCTCGTGCTTACTGGAAGCCCACCTGGGGCGCCGAACCCGGTTCGACCGAGTTAAAGCTGCTACAACCACCAGCTGGCCTGGACTTTTATGTTGTTGACTTTTCACTTTCTTTGACTCTAAAACTTGACAAGATTGTACCTTGTACGAGGTTACGTCAGTTTAAGTTTTGTCCTGCTCGGCGCACTAATCCAAAGTTAATGTTTCCAAGGGGTTGGGTTTATTTCCCAGCGTGTGTATGTTACACTCGGCTCTAGCAGCTTGAGCTGGTGAAATGTCCCAGTTACCAAATTAGCTTTCGTACAGCTTTCTTCTGTTGGATTTATTATTTTTCAAAAGCTTTATTTGTACTATTATTCCATTCATTCATTTTCTAAGCCATGTAATCAGAATTAGAGTCGTGGGCAGGCTGGGGGCAGTGGTGGTCTAGTGGATAGGGCGCAAGATCACTGATCCTAAGGTTGGGGGTTCGAGTCCCCACAGGGTTGTCACTGTCCCCCCTAGTGCAGCTAACTGGGTTATCAAAGGCGGGCCATGTCTGTCACTGTCTATGGTGAGAGGTTGATATAAAAGAACCATTGCTGACTTTCGTAAAGAGGAGCTGCAAAGTCGTCAGTGTGTTTCTGTCCCTTGCTAAAAAAGGGTTGTGACAGGAAGGACATCCGACGTAAAAACCTCTGCCAAATCAAATGTGCGAATCAGATGATTCGCTGTGGCGACTCCCGAGAAAATGGAAAAAGCCGAAAGAAAGAAAGAGTCATTGGGGAGCCTGGTGCCCATTTCAGCCGAGTCCAAGTGAAGGCAGGGTATACTCTGAATAGGCCGACACATGGTCACCAGACACACACACACACACACACACACACACACAAAACCATTCTCTCTCACTCTCTCACCTTGGTACAGACAATCAGCCTACTGTAAATGTTTTTGGACTGTGGGAGGAAACCTTAGTACCCGGAGGAAACCCACACAGGCACAGAGAGAACATGCCACACAACTCCACACAGAAATACCTCGAACCCAGGAATCCTTCTTGCTGTGAGGCGAGCGTGCTAACCGCTGCAATACCATGCCTACCTTGAACTATTATAAAGTTCCTCTTTACCAAATTAGGTGTGGCATCATGGGGCGGAGCTTCCATCATATTTTAGCCTGGTGTGCATTTTTTTTAATCATTTTTTGGGAAAAATAAAAATAAAACATCCCTCCCATTACCACCACTGCAAGTTCACTTGTGCTGGTCCCACAGTGAGTGGCTTTGGAGAACTTTCAGAAGAACTTTTTTATAGTTCTTAGTACAGTTAAATGAGATAGGAACTAAGATTGATTTTGGTTCTTATGGGTTCTATCCCAGTTGAGTAGGTACCGTGAGTGATGTAAGTGTACTGTGATTGGTCCAGGCCAACCCTTGGTGAGGTTTTGTTCTCGAGGGCAAAGTTCATGTCAAAATGTTCCTAGAACTGCCTGGTTTGAAAGTATCTAATGGTATGATCATGTAGAGGAACTCCATCAGAAACCAGGAAAAAAAAAACCCCGTGTTGTCTTTCTACCAACCTGTGGGATCTAATAGGGCAGAAGTTGGCAGACTGATTGTGACAAGCTTAACTGAGGTGGTCTGCGATGAGTGGGACGTGTTTGCAATGCCAGAAATCATCATATCTGGAGTATATTACTGGGAAAAATGTCTATAGGTGGCTGCACAGTGATATTGTGCTGAGGTAAGTTTGCTCCACAGTAAGAAGGTCCTGGGTTTGAATCCTAGACTTGGCAAGAGCGTTTCTGTGGGCGTTTGTAGGTTCTCACCATGGGGCTTCCTCCAGGTAATCCGCTATCTTTCTCCAGTCCAAAGACATGCACATGAAGCTAATTAGCCATTCCAAATGGCTCCTGGGTGGCCTCCTGGTGCCCTTAGCAGGATTAAGTGCTTCAATGTAAATGAATGAATGAGACAGCATTAAATTATGTATGGGGCTCCTGAGAGGCGCATTGACAAGATGCGTGACTATTAAATCATGGATAGCAACTTCGAATCCGGTTTAATACCAAAGCCATCCATAGTCAGGAGGGAGTCAATGGAAGCTGACTGGTTGAGCTCTCATGGGATGGAGGGATGGCATACGCTCACTTCCCTGTCACTCACAGTGATCGCCAAGCGAGTCATAGCGTGAGCTCATGCATACGAGGGGGCGGATAGTGCTTTCCCTCCGAGTGTGTCAGACCTGCCCCGAAATAAACATGTGCCACAGTTTGAAAAGAGGCGGGTGGCTAGGATCGCGTGTCACAGTGGGGTGTCTGCGTGCTTTCGCCCCCATCTGGTCGGTGGTGATCGTGTTATAGGCAAGGCGGTACTTGATGGGTGGGAACTGGATATGACTAAATTAGTAAGAAAAATTGGGGGGTGGGATTATTTTACTTCTTAAAGCATCCCTGTTTCTTAGTGGAACCAGAATTAAAGCTGTGCGTGATTCGCCACGGTGATCAAAATCAAAATGGATGTGAAATGTTTTGACGTGCTTGATTTGCCCTTTTGTGGTTTGCACTCATGTCCAAAAAGAAAGATTTTCTGTGCACTGGCACAAAATCAATATCAACATTCCCCATGTCCTGTCCCACTCCTCCTCCTCCTCCTCCTCCTCCTTCTCCACTTTCATCTGATTACATTAAGTGATATGTCGGACTGGACTGGATTGGATTGGATTGGATTGGATTGTATTGGACTGGATTGGATTGGATTGGATTGGACTGGATTGGATTGGAGAGCCCTCTGTCACTTCTGGCTCTCCTTTGAAAGTATTCGAGTGTATTGATTCTTGCATGCATATGCTAATGCCCTAGTTTGACCAATGCCTGTGATATGGAGGACAGTGGCGTGAATCATTAGCCAGGGTAACCTGGCACTGAGTGTCCCGTGTTCAGAGCGTGTGAATGTGAGGCGGAGCCGGTCGCTCATTAACCGAAACACTCTGTCCAGGCCTATTGTCTGTTGTTTGTGTTAATTATTACCTGGCCTATAAGTGACAATAGAAATGATGGAAAGATCTACTTTGTAATGCAAGTTGCTTTCCAAAAGTCAAAATACAGGCCAAAGAAGGATCCCACACCCCGCTGTTTTTTTTTTTTTTTTTTTTTTTTTTTTTTACAGAGATGGATATCGTGGCAGCCACCGTTTTCCCCTGCACTTGTCTCCGTTTTCTTTTGTCCGCCTTCTTCCTCTTCTCAAAAAAGGAGCACTCTGCATGAACCCTGCGCTTTTGATTAATCCGACCGACTTTGTGCGCGATCTCTTAAACCAGGACCATATGTGTGAATCGGTGAATGTGGGATTTTTAGGAAGCGTAAAATAAGCCAAACATCTGTAGAATTCACGACTCTCGGGTGTCGCTAATCGAAATATTACATCTCGGGTCTCGTATTCGTTTTATAACTTCTGAAATGCGATCATATTAAAGACAAAACCAATAACTCGGAATCAATCAGAGAAAGAATGCGGCGTGAGGAATTTAAGAGAGGCATCCTACCCCTGGCTTAATCTGCCAGCTTTTCACTGTGTGTGTGTGTGTGTGTGTGTGTGTGTGTCAGGGGGATGGGGAGGATAGTTAATGATTATTTGAACTCTGAGCTCACTGTGAGTGTGAGGATTTAGTGAGTATTTAGATTAATACGCCATCTCATTAAGGCAGCTTGCTATTGTTCCAGCACTTCAGTTTGTCTTGATTAGCCTCGCTGTAGCCGTATATGCAGAGACGCTGGGAGAGAACAAGGCGGAAGAGAACTGGGATGGATGCGTATTTTATTTCCTACTGGATGTACAATACAGTAGTTGTGCGTATAACCGTTAAACCTCTGTACAGTTAAAGTGGCTGCCCTCGTGTCGAACCGGCTACGAACCAACAACAGCGAATAAAAACAAGATCTTCAAATGCTACGAGGTTTTATTTTAATGTTGTTGTAGACCTCCGTCAGTCTCGAAGGACTATGGAGCTGCGCTCTGCCTGATATCCCGGCTGGTGATACTCTCCAATGTGCAAAGCCTGGGTAGGAAGTATGGAGGACAGGCTGTTACCCAAGCAGCAAGTCCCTCCGCTCGGCGCCACCGGAAGGATCCGATGGAAGGGCAGAAGCTGATACGGCCGGGTTCCAGTGTCGCTGAAGGAGTTGCCAGTACTTTGCTGTGAACAAACTGCTTCATGGAACACCGACTCCTGATCAGAAACATGCTGACGGCTTTGCAGCTCCTCTTGATGAAAGTCAGCAATGGTTCTTTTACCTGAACCTCACATCATAGACAGTGAGAGACACGGTTGGCCTTTCATAACCCAGTTAGCTGCACTGGGGGGGGGGACAGTGACAACTTGTTGAGAGTGGGGCTTGAACCTCCAACTCTAGGATCAGTGATCCAGCCGACATGACCACTAGGCCACCGCTGCCCTGAATTTTAATTTATATCCCATTTTTGGACAAGGAGGACTCCATTAGATTTGATGGAGATGATCTTGATCAAATTCCAGATCTTGGAATTGTTAAAAGGATTCTTTAACATTTCATGTTGTGGAATTGATGATTTTTAAAACCATTTTGGTTCAGATGATGTGTAGAACCGTCACGCAGTGGTTAGCACATCCACCTCACAGCAGGAAGGTCCAGGGTTGGATTTTGTTTCTGCATTTGCTGCTTGTCTGGTTTTCCTCCAGGTATTGTTGGTCCCTCCTACAGTCCAAAGACATGAAAATTACATGAATTAGCTGTTCTAAATTGCCCCTAGGTGTGAATGTGGATGATTGTGTGTAATACCTTATGATGCAGCTGTTTAGGGCATACTCCCCATCTGCCCACATTCGGCAAAGATAGGCTCCAGCTTCCTTGTGTCCCAAGTGAGAAAAATCTGTTCTGAAAATGAGTTAATTGATTGTTCCTTCATCATTCATTCATTTTCTAAGCAGCTTCATCCTAATTAGGGTCACGGGGAGGCTGGCGCCTATCTCGGCTGACTCTTGGTGAGGGAGAGGTACACCCTGAACAACTCTCCAACACACGCATAACCGTTCACACTCAAACTCGTGGAGAATTGGACAGCTGATTAGTCTGCTGTGCACGTTCTTGGACTACAGGAGGAAACCAGAGTACCCAGAGGAAACCTCTGCAAACACGGGGATAATGTGCAAACTGCACACAGTAACACCCGAGTCCGGCAATTGAACCCGGGACCTTCTTGCTGAGGTGGCTGTGCCATCGTGCTGCCAGAATAAGTCATTCGTACGGGGGATTGTTGTTTTGGTGGGGGTTTGTACTCTCCTGCTGCTCCTGGTAAAGTACTAATAACGTTCTCAGACAGAAAAGTAAATCCATTCTACGGACATGACGTTAAATTAATATTTTTCTTTAAAACCAGTTGTTGATCTTAGCATCTGCCAATAAAAGAGAGATATTAAATTCTCTAGACGTTATCTGTGTGGACTAGAACATTGTTTTCCAGACGACGTAGACCTTCGGAACACCAAGCATCCAGGCAATAATGTCAAAGCCACTGTTTATGTTCATAAAGGTGGTGGTCATGGGATTCGGAAATGAAGAAAGGATGAGAAAAAAACAAAGAGTATTAGCTGTAACCAGATCTACACTTTGACAGAATTTGCCTTTTTGAGGCTTTCTGTGGTAGAGGGGCAAAACTCTGTTCCATTGAGGAGCACTTCTTAAAAAAATTCAAGATGTTTCTTCATCAAGACTCAGAGATAACATCACTGCTGAGCTTCTGGATGGCTTCCGTCCGTGAATCGTGAGCCAGATCAAATGAACACCTTTCCATTTTAATCCTCTTTCAAATATGTCTAATATTAACTCTTGTAGTTAGTTCGTGTTGGTGATTTTGGTGGTGATGGTGATGGTGATGAGGGGGCGTCAAATCAAATCAACCACTTCTCACATGCCTGTGATCTTCTCCCTGGTTCATTAAGAAGATGCCTTATGAAGATATTAAGCCTGTATTTGACAATATCATTCCAGCCTTTGTTTGTCTTGAGGCCTGGCACTGGAGAGTTCAAAGGGGCATTGGGCCTGGTTTAAATTAAAGGGTCTTCTGGGTTCTTCTTCAAGTTCTCCCTGCTGTGAAGTAGTATCTCTAGAGGTTATTCAGGGAGATCAGCTCAAAGTCTGATCCCCTCCCCAAGCTTATTAGATCAGACCGTGCCAGAAAGAGGGAGTCGGAGGCTGCATTGTTTGGCCTGATTAAGAGCTTCTCATACTTTCTGAAGGCTAAAGCGGAGAGTTGAGCCTGGCTTTCAGCTCCCGGCTCTCAATCCTCCCTCCTCCTTTCTCATGTGAGACATTATTGTGGGACACAGTGCAAGGTTCCCCCTTAAACAATGGGATGCGGTGAGGTTTAGCTTTACTGTGAAGGTGACTGAGCTCATCAGAAACCAATACTGATCTTAATGTCAATCAATCGGTGGTGCAATCAATCAAGCAAAGCAATCAATCAAGCGCTTGCACTTAATTATGATTCTTTATTTAAAGATTAAGAGACAGACTAAGTTCTGACTGCTTATCATTTTTACACCTTATCCAGCCTTCACTTACACTGTCAATCAAACTGGCTCAATTTGGCATCCATTTCCAACCTGTTCATGCTACACATGGGGCCGGTGGTGTCGTGGTTAGGGTGCTGCGCTCATGATCGGGAGGTTGTGAGTTCGAATCCCACTGACACCCTTACTGTGCTAAGACCCCTGGGCAAGGTCTCAACCACAAGTGTGCCTCTGTTCACCCGGGAGTATAAATGGGTACCAGTAAAATATACTGGGAAGGTAACCTGCGATTGACTAGCGTCCCATCCAGGAGGAGCTGAACTCCTGGTGGCTTCACGCTACGGAAACTGGGAATAAGCACCGCCCTGATGAGCCACTATGGCTCTGGTGTAAAAAATCCAGCTACCTACCTCATGCTACGCAGAGTTGGCATTATAGCCGTCCGGCAGAATATAGTGTAGAAGTTGAACACCATCTGACCTACTTCAGAAAAAAAAATTCAATATGCTGAAAAAAATCCTCGTAATAAGTCTTCAGTGAATTTTAAATGGTATAAATTGCATCTAAAAGCACATTGAGGTCATGTGTCATGGCTCCTACGTGAGTCCAATGTCTTCAAGTATTTAACCATGACTCGCATTCCGGTGACACAAAAGGGGATGGGACGCCATGGAGGAGAAGAAACCAGGGCTGTGTGTCTTATCGTATCATGGAGGCGGCTGAGCATAACGTTCGACAAAAGATTAATTTCTTTATTCATTCTTTCATAGGCTGGAGCCACTGGGCGAAGGCAGAATAAAACATCCCTGTCCACTTCATACAACGACTTACACGCCCACCTAGGGCTATTAGGAACAAGAGATTAGTCTAATGTGCAAGTCTTTGGACTGTCGGAATAAACTGGAGTTCCAGGATGAAACCCAGGCAAACATGAGGAGAACATGCAAACCCCATAGAGAAAGCCTGGGACTCGAACCCAGCACCTTTTTTGCTGTGAGATGGATGTGCTAGCCATTACCGGTTGGTTTGGCTTACCTATTTCATCTTCTTCTTCTTCTTCTTCTTCTTCTTCTATTACTAAACAGTATTTATGACCTAAACAAGCTTTCAGATTTAACCAATGAACAAAAAGCCCATAAAGAACGAGATGGATAAAGTTTTTGGAAAATTGTTCCTCATTTGGTCCAAAAACCCCCAAACAAAGTCAACACTAAAGGTTTCATCCATGTTTCTTGAATAGCCTCTGTTCATTTGCTGTCCCTGGTGATTTACTGGAGTTTGGGGTGTCCACATCTGTGCCTTATTAGCACAACAATGGGAGCACAGCACCTCCTGCATTAATGAGCGCTCCTCAGCACAATGCAGCCCTGCGAATTATCACCAGCTTCTGGAGAAACCCATTCACTCCACTGGCAGCTCCTGTCCCCCGTTTCCGAACCGAATAACAGCAGATTACATTCAAACTAAATAAATAAATAAATAAAAACATCACCCTTCAAATCCTGCACTATGATTTGCTCATCTCCTGTCATTTCTCTCACCGTTACCTCGTCCTAACACCGGAGTAATGGCGAGAGAAATGACAGGAGACGAGCAAATTAGTGTTAGGACGAAGCGGGAACCTTGATGCCTGGAGCCATTGTATTTGGTATAGACTCAGCTGCACAGAGGCCAAGCAAACACACCTGACATTTGAGGTATTTGAGCTGAACAAATAAAAATACTCAGATTTTCCCTCCAATGACTGACTTCACTCGGCTGAGAGAGGATTTTCAGACCTAAACATGCTAAACTGCTTCTACACAGGAAGCGATGACAGACAAGTGACCATATAAGATCAATGAATGGCAGTGAAATAAGAGATGGAAGGCAAGGTTTTCTCCAGTGATGCGAAGTGGGCGGGAATGAAGTTTCACTGAGCTGATATTTCGCACGACGTGATTCGAGCGATAACCAGTCAGATCTGAAAGACACTGTTGATTGACAGATGCCGCCAAATACTGAGTTGCCCAAACTGAAGCCATTGTTGTAGGGGAACAACAAACACAAATTTAATGACTCCACCCACACCAAGGCTCATTATCACCCAAGCTCATAACTGGAAATGAAATATTTGGGTCCATGTTATTGAAATGAACGGCGTTTCCAGTGAGTAAATATTTATCTCCATTTAATTTTTTTTTCAGTTCATGATATTAAAGAATCTTTGTTTTCTACTTGCCTCTCAATAATAATAATAATAATAATAATAATAATAATAATAATAATACGCTATTTATTGTGCTAATGCCATCGGCCAAACCGCTCAATCCTATTAGGCTTGGAGGAAGACTGATGTCTATATCAGTCGATGCTGGGAAAAGGTGTGGTACATCTTGAACAGCTTGCCAGACCATCACCAGGCAACACACCCACACACACACACACACACACACACACAAGGGCAATTTGGAACAACCAGAAACCAATGAAAGCATGAGGATACCATGCAACCGTACACAGAAACGCCCGAGCTAAGGACTTGAACCCACCTCCTTCTTACTGTGAGCCAGAGGTGCTGACCACTACACCACTGTGCCACCCTAAGCTAAAATAATATAAACCAAAATTATTGGCACCCCTGGTTAAAATGCGTTAAAAGCCTTAAAATAATTTACATTTTATTGCAGAGGCTGCTCTCACACTGAGAATTGCAGAAAAATGTGACCATCAATTCCAGTGAATTTTAAGGGGGAAAAAAATTCCTGACTAAGAAATAATTATTTTTCATAAAATCACCTGTTCCATAATTATTGGCACCCCAACAATTCCTGGGAAATACGTAAATGTAATTGTGTCTTTCTGTCATGTTGAGGATGGGCGTAGTTTACAAAGTTGATCGGCGTATCTAGGAATATTTAATTACTAATTCATCACTTCCTGTTTCCCTGGGGAATAAATATAACGAGACACAGACGCCATTTCTCTTATCCACTCGTCAACATGGGAAACACAAAGGAACAAACCCTTCAAGTAAGGCAGATGTTCGTCGACCTTCACAAGTCCGGCAACGGCTACTAGAAAATCGCCCCTCGCCTGCACCTGTCCATATCTACTATCAGAGGAATCATTAAAAAGTTTAAAACCATCAGAACCGTGGTAAACAAACCTGGATGAGCATGCGAGGTTATTTTTCCACCACACACAGTGAAGAGCATAAGAGAAATAAAAAGTTATCCAAAGCCGAAGCTCACTGTTAAAGAATCGCAACAAATGGGATCATCTTGGGGTCACAAAGTCTCCAAAACAACCATCAGGCGCCATCTACATGCCAACGAGCTGTTTGGAAGGCTTGCAGGGAAAAAAATATTTTTCTCTCTCACACTCATAAACACAAACGTCTGGAGTTCACTAAACGGCTCTGGGAATACAACTGTGACCGTGGGCTTCGGTCAAATGAGACCAAGATAGAGGTTTTTGGCAACAAACACTCTAAGTGGGTCTGGTGGAACACAAAAGATGAGTATGCAGAAAAGCACCTCATGCCCACTGTGAAGTATAAGGGAGGATCGGGGATGCTGTGGGCCTGTTTCTCTTCAAGAGGTTCTGGGAACCATGTTAGGGTGCACGACATCATGAATGCTTTGAAATACCAGGACGATTTAAATCACAATTTAGTGGCACTCCCTGAAAGTTGAAGATGGGCCGTCACTGGGTCTTTCAGCAAGATAATGAAACCCTAAACATGTGGCCAAATCTACAAAAAAAAAAAGGTTCACCACACACAGAATCAAGCTCCTCCCATGGTCTTCTCAGTCTCCAAACCTCAACCCCATTGAAAACCTGTGGAGTGAGCTGAAGAGGAGAGAGCAGAAGAGAGGACCCAGCTCGCTGGATGATTTAGAGATGGTGGTTTTTTCCGCATCTTGTGAAACATTATAGGAGAAGATTCGGTGCTGTTTTTTGGTTAAAGGTATTTGTATAAAGTATTAGCATCTAATGGCGCTAATAATTGTGATGCACATGATATGATGTAAAACGATTCTTTCTTACTGTGCATTTTTTCCCCACTGAATAAATGCACTTGATTTAAAGACTGGATTTTCTTCTTTTTTTCATTGCGGTCTGATATTATTTTGAAAAAAAAAAATGAGAAACTACATTTACAGTATTTGGCAGACATTCTTTTCCAGAGCGACTTACAAATACTTTTTTTTTTATAAAACCTGAGCAATTGAGGGTTACCGACGTTGCTCAAGGGTCCAACAGTGGTGACAGTGGGGGTTGAACCGCTGACCTTCAGATTAGCAACGCATTAATCACGAAGCCACCACTTCAATCTAAACAACACATCTTAACCAGGAGAGACGATAATGATGGAGGGCAGTGTGTATGCCCTGCGATGGCCTGGCAAGCTGTCCATGGTGTACCCTGGCCTCGGCCAGATTCAGCTGAGATGAGCGCTCGTCTCCCTGCAACCTTGATTAGGATTAAACGGTTGAGAAAATGAATGAACGAATGAATGAGAAATTGTAATGTAAACTTTATTATTGAAGTATCTGCATGCTGCTCACCATCCTCAAGGTTTTACCCAGAAACGTATGGAAGTCCCCCAGTGCACTAACTGGGTTATCAAAGGCTGGCCGTGTCTCTCACTGTCTGTGATGTGAGGTTCATGTAAAGGAACCATTGCTGACTTTTGATAAGAGGAGCTGCATAGCCGTCAGCGTGTTTCTGCCCTGCGATGGCCTGGCGAGCCGTCCAGGGTGTACTCTGCCCTCGCCCGGAGTCGGCCGGGATGGGTGCCAGCCTCCCCGTAACCCTAATTAGGATGAAGCGGATGCAGATAATGAATGAATGGACATATGGAAGTGGGAAACATGTGAGAGTGTTACCAAGGCAACCACAACTGGCCACAAGCAAGATTTACTTGTGTCACTTATCGCTTCTTCTGTGGACGCCGCCTTAGTTTTAAATGTGTAAAACTTGATTCTGTGGTGTGGACTGTGGGGTCACAGTGGCTATTACTGACACTCACGGTAAGAACATTTGGGGTTCAAATCTCATCCATTAATAGCATTTGGTGGTCGCTCTTGACAGTCGAGGGTTAGGGGCCTTGCTCAAGATCCCCACAGTGCCAACTTGGCACTTCTAGAGCTTGAACCCTCAACCGTCTGATCGGTAACTCATGACCATAACGACAGAGCCGACATAGTAGCTCTACCTGAGCCTGTCTGCTCCTGTGGGTTTCATCAGGGTTCTCTGGTTTTCTTCAACTGCCCAAACACAAGTGAGGTTAACTTGCTACTCTGTATGTGTGTGAATGTCTGGGTCTCAACCTTGTAATCGACCGGTATTTAGGGTGTAACCCCGCCCCTTACCCAGAGTTAGCTAGGATTGGCTCCAGCTTCCCTAATCACCCTGACTGATGCATGAAAATACTCATAACCTTCACGTGCTGTGTGAGGTACGGAGCTAATAAGTTGCAGCGTCCTGAATCGCGACGGTGCTGAATGTTCGCCGGCTGTTTGACACCTGGCCCTAAAGTTCAGAACAAGGTGCTGATGTTCTACAGCAGCAAAACAATGCTCCGATCAATCACGACTCCGGGACGCGAACAGAACGGTTCATTAGTGCACTTGGACGTCGGTGTTTATTGCCCTTTCCTAAATGAACCAGGCCTCTCACTGCTCAGAATCTCATTCTTCTCCTCCAGCAATAAAATGAAGACTAGTGAGGGCTTGAAGGTTTGCTGATCTGCAGAGTGCATGCTGTGTGGTCTGGATCTGGTTGGAGAGAGAGAGAGAGAGAGAGAGAGCGAGAGAGAGAGAGAGAGAGAGAGAGAGAGAGAGCGAGAGAGAGAGAGAGAGAGAGAGAGCGAGAGAGAGAGAGAGAGAGAGAGAGAGAGAGAGAGAGAGAGAGAGAGAGAGAGAGCGAGAGAGAGAGAGAGAGAGAGAGAGCGAGAGATCAGACTTTACAGGTTTCAGTAATTACTAGGCGTTAAACTGGACAATTAGACTCTGACTATATTGCCGCCGGTTTTATGGCGCTACATTAGCGGCCTGTAACTTGTACTTTATGATCCGGTGTGCGTCGTCCCGACTGCGTCCCTCTGCCCTGTGCTCTGTCTGTCGATAGCTGAGCTTTGCAGCATGTCTTGAACGTGAGGAGAGGAAAGGAAGTTGAAAGTCGATGTACATTGAGGATCTTAACGCAGGTCATGAAACATATCAGTGTTTATGTGGGCGTGACCCAACGTCACTGAGCGGTTCTGTTAGGTGAGAACAAAGGTTCGAGTGATAAGCTACAGGCAGAACGACGCTGGACTCGGTCAGGTTTATGCAGCCGTGTGCAGGTACGAGACTGACAGGGTCATGGCTATGACAACGAGCCTGTGAAAAGACAGACGGTTCCAGAGGATGTATCAAGTTTGGGAGAAAAAAACAAACCAAACTGTTTTTTTTTTTTTTTTTTTTTTACTGACGTGTAATAAATGTAAAGAAGTTAAAAATCAAATAAATAAAAGTTCATTCAGAAGTAAATCCAGGATGTTGTGGGTTTTCTTTTTTACTTGTCTCTTAAATTTTGCATCAGATTTAGGTGGGGTAGCGGTTAAGACGTCCAGCAGCAAGGTCCTGGTTTGGAGTCCGGGGCCGGGCGAGGGCGTTTTCGTGTGTAGTTTACAGACACTCTCTGTGCTTGTCTGGGTTTCCTCCTGGTACTCCGGTTTCCTTCTACAGTCCAAAGACACATTAAGGTGCCTGGCTGTTCTAAATGAGCTCGAGGTGTGCGGTGGAGGTGTTAGTGGTTGTGTAAGTGTTGGCCCTGCAGTAGTCAGCTGTGTACTCGGCCTTCGCTCATCCTCAGCAGATATATGAATCGATTAAATTGAGCTTCACTGATAATCCTGCAGAATTTGAATTCCTTGAGCCTCAGGAATCTAATCTAATCCTATCGAACCAGGATTTAAATTTACTAGACCTCTACCTGAATGTGGCCTTTGACTCCCTATGAGAGAGGTGGAGGGGGGGGGGGGGGGGGAGCAAGAGAGAGAGAGAGAGAGAGAGAGAGAGAGAGAGAGAGAGAGAGAGAGAGAGATACAGAGAGAGGGAGAGAGAGAGAGAGGAGATGGATACAGAGAGAGGGAGGAGAGAGAGAGGGAGAAAGGGGAGAGAGAGAGATAGAGAGAGAGGGAGGGAGGGAGAGAGAGAGTGTGAGAGAGAGAGAGAGAGAGGGCGGGCGGGTGAGAGAGAGAGGGGGAGAATGAGAGACAGAGACAGAAGGAGAGAGAGGGGAGAGAGATGGGAGAAAGAGAGAGGGGGAGGAAAGAGGAATAGAGAGAATGAGAGAGAGAGAGAGAGAGGAATAGAGAGAGAGGAATAGAGAGAGAGAGAGTCAGAGAAAGAGAGAGAGCGAGAGAGAGAAGAATAGAGAGACAGAGAGAGAGAGAGAGAGAGAAAGAGAGAGAAAAGAATAAAGAGAGAGAGAGAAAGAGGAATAGAGAGAGGAATAGAGAGAGAGGAATATATAAATATATATATATATATATATATATATATATATATATATATATATATATATATATATATATAGAGAGAGAGAGAGAGAGAGAGAGAGAGAGAGAGAGAGAGAGAGAGAGAGAGAGAGCGAGAGAGTTTGGAGAACAGTACATGGTATAAAGGAAACATGAAGCAGATGATCAGGCCTGTCCAGGTGAGCACTTCCTGGAATAGGTCAGAGGTCACAGGTTAACAGGGAATAGATCCCCATTCCTGCCCCTCTAAATGAAGGTCTCTTGCAGCCGGCGGCATGCGTGCACCTCAACCCTGTGACTGACAGGAGGTGAGAAGGCGTGTGATGCGCTGAGGACAGATGCGAAGGTGCCGCAGTCGCAAGCCGACCCTCGGGCCTCTGGAAGGTGTTCGCAGCCAGATGCGGATCCTCTTCCCTCACGCTGAAAAGGTTTTGTTCCCCCGAGGGGGCAGTGAAGTGTTTATTGTGAGAGAAAAAAAGAAAGAAGGAAAGCACACTTCTGTGCAAAACAAATCTGGGTCAAATTTGTATCGGGGCCGCTGGTGGATCAGGGTAGAGGGGGACAGTAGGAATTATAACACACTGAATAAGTGAAAACATCAAACACTCTGGTTGGAACCTGCCGGTGTGTGTGAGAGGCATCAACATTCCTGCAACTGCATGGCGTGATGTTCTCACTTCTTTTATTTCTTCAAACGGACCACTGTTAAGGTCCAGGGCAGCACGGTGGTGTAGCAATGAGCACATCTGCCTCACGGTAAGAAGGTCCTGGGTTCTAGTCCCACACCGTAGCATTTATTTGAGCCATGGCCATTGATATTCGGCTTAAATCACCTCTGAGGTTCTCCTGGGCCTCAATACAGAGGAACCAACTGCATGTAGCTGTAGTGAAGGGCAGATAATGAGCCACCTGCTGGTCTGCGTTCAGATCCCACAACTGTGGCCCTCAGCAGACCTGGATACTCTGAATGACAGGGGTAAATCATGCGCCATGACCTGAGATTCATCCAGACTAAATCCTACTGGGGTCGCAGGGAGGCTGGAGCCTATCTCTGCAACCTCGACAGCTCACCAGTCTATTACAGGCAACCACACACCCAAATACAGTGGTACGTTGACTTACAAATGTCTTCGAGAACGAATTTTCCATGATACGAGCTTCGATCCACCAAAAATCCGCCTCATCCAACCGGCAAAATTTTGATTTACGAGCTCTCCTCGAAATCACATTTCTGGGCCGATTAGCATCGTATTTTTCCGCGTGCATTCCTCCGCGCTCCAGGAGCGCCTTGTGCAGTACTTCTCAATTATATTCTGTGACGCCACCTATATGAAGAAAAAAAAAAAAAACCTTTCGCACCTCCCAGCACCCCCGCGTGCGACTATAAATAGTGTTTACTGCATTTCATATCGTTTGCTTGGTGCTTTTTCCCTACACCATAAGAAACACAGTGAGAGCGCCACTGCCACCTACTGTAGAGGATGTGCAATTACACTTAATTCTAGTACAGTATGGCAAGAAAGCATGTTCCCCAGGGTCATACGTGCCCCCTCTGGCATCACACCGGGCCCCCAGGGGGGTGCGCCACACTATTTCAGAAGCACTGGCCTTGTGGGAGCTCACCACAAGAATTTCCTCACTAGCATTCGTAACATGCACATGCACAAAATTCTCCTCCTCCTCCTTCTCTGTTACGTACCATCTCCTGCCTGCTCATGTGACCTCTTTGCCGCAGTCAATGATCGGAAGAGTTAGTTGACTTTTTGATTATTCTTGTTTTATTATTATTAATTATTAATTATTTTTAATGTTAATGTACATATATTATGATTATGAAATATTTATTGTTTTTCATGTTTATCTTTGATATATTAGGTCAAATATACGTGTTTATGTCAGATTATATGAGTTTGGGTGGGGGTTGGAACGGATTAATTGAGTTTATGTTATTTCTCATGGGAATAATTGTTTCATCTAACGAACCTTTTGGTTTACGAGCTCGCCCTTGGGGAAGGATTAAATTCGTAAGTCAGGGTACCGCTGTATTCACATTCACACTCACACCTAGGGGGCAGTTCAGAACAGCTCATTGGCCGAATGTTCATGTCTTTGGACTGCAGGAGGAAATCCGAGTACCCAGAGGAAACCAACACGAGCACAAAAAAAGCCATGGAAACTCCGCACAGAGCTGAGCCGTGACTGAGCCCAGGACTCAAACCCAGGATGTGAAGCGGATACGCTAACCGCTACATCCTGATGTCATCCGTATTTTAAAGGGTATACAATCTGGTACAAGAAAAACGAAGGAGTTGGTAAATCATAAGCCCCGGTACAGACCACTCATCTTCTGCACCACTGGACAGAACACACTGACTATTTTCTTCTTCCTCAACAGTCGCAGTTTTGCTTGCGGCTAAGAAAACATTTTTTTTGTTTGTTTGTTTTGCTTGTTTTAATTTGTATGAGCGTCTCTCCCTCTCATTATGGTGAAACTGGCAGATCCGAACAAAGCAGCGCTATCTGAGGTGAACTTTGGGTTTTTTTTGACAGTTACCATCACTAGATGCTGGATGTATGAGATGCTTTTTCCTTACATTATGAAAACTGTGTTATGGTTCGTAGTAAAGATTTATCCGAAATTACTGATGATGCAGCAAAAAAAAAAAAAAATTAAAAGTTCACATTGATTTTTTTTTTTATGATGTAAAGCTTTTCTTAAGCACAGTGGTGGCCCGGTGGTCAGGTTTATGGATCACTGATCCCAAGGTTGTGGGTTCAAGCTCCATTGTCAACAGTTGTCACTGCTGTCCCCTCAGTGCTCTAAGTGCCGGCTGTGTCTCTCACTGTCTGTGGTGGAGGTTCATGTATAAGAACCATTGATTACTTTCGACAGGAGTATCTGCATAGCTGCCGTTTGAGTGTGTCTGCCCTGCGATGGCCTGGCGATCCGTCCAGGGTGTACTCTGCTCTTGTCCAGAGTTGGCTGAGCTGGCCGCCAGCCTCCCTGTTACCCTAATTAGGATTAAGCGGTTCAGAAAATGAAAGAAGTTTTTCTTAGAAATAATGAGCACCACTCTCATCCCTCATTTATTAGTCTTACTATGGTCACGGGGAGACCTGAGCTTATCACCACCAGAAAATCGCTCTCGGTAATTTTGTAGTTATTAACATTAACGATATTATTAGCTTTTTCCTCCTTTTTATGTGTGTGTGTGTGTGTGTGTTTTTTTAAGTGCAGTGATTTTTTTTTGTTGTGTTTGTTTTTGTTAGTGAGTCTCACACGCAGTCAGGACCGATACTCTATCGGGGTCTTGACTCCTGATCTACCTTCAGATACAGCAGCTGATTGCTCTGTAGTGGGCTGCGATCTCCGTTAGCGTCTGCTTCTGGCTGCCACGTGTCTACGCTCCCAGTCCAGCCCGTACTTCTGGGAGCCACATGTCCTCCTTTGTATCATTTCACACACGCGTGGCTCAGTAAGTGCTTCCAGGCGTTTTCGCGATGCACTGTGACGCAGATTTTGGTCAAACCGTGCATTCTCCTCCTGCCCAGGCCAACACAGGCTACAGCGCTAAAAACCAATTCCTGTGCCACTAATTACATTAATTATCAGTAATCACGCCTATTACTTATCTGTCAAATAGCTCTGAAAAGCGGCTCACAGGATGGACTGGGTCGTGTTTTGTTTGCAAGGTTTCAGAACAGGTCACGTCTTTCCAGATGCAAAAGTTTCCCGGAAACGTGGGTCTCAGCGATGGCGGCAGCTGCCTTGTTTTACACGTCCAATCCGCAGCGTCTTGTTGACTGGTATGGATTACGTGTCGATGCATTTCTAGGATGTCGGCACACAAACAAATGAGGCGGGGAATAAGAGTCTCCGGTCGAATCATATTCTCCTTTAAATGCAGACTAATTCTGTTACTTTAATTCATTTCTTTCTATTTATTTTTCCAGGCGTCATGGCAGCATAGTGCTGAGCACTTCCGCCTCCCAGAAGGAGGTCCTGGGTTTGAGTCCCGGGCTTGGTAGGGGACTTCCTGTGTAAAGTTTGCATGTGTTCGCCATGCTTATGAGGGTTTCCTCCAGGTGCTCCGGTTTCCTCCTACAGTTCAAATACATGCACGTTTGGCTAATTCGCTGTTCCAGCTCGCTCCCCAGCGTGAGTGTGAATGGTTGTGTGTTGGCCCTGTGAGGGTTTGTCCAGAGTTGGGTGAGATAGTCTCAAGACACATCCACAATTTAACGTCCATGCGTCTTCTTCTGAACATTTTTGGGTGATGGTCCTCAAAACAGTGAGACTCAAGATTCGAAGTCGGTTATTAGTTCTATCGCATTCCTTCTGGTGGAGAAAGGTTTGAATTCTTAAAAAAAGAAAAATCGTTACAATCACAAACTGTAATTTTGTATTCTGTTCCATATTTTCATGGAATTTTCCAAGAATGAATCAGAAGTGGCAGTAGCATAAAAGGCTGCCAAATAGCTAACAGCGTTTCTGGCTGACTTACCCCCAGCTACGATGCAGTTTCCTCCAGACACGCAGCGCTGAGAACTCACTCACCGTTAGCATTACTAGCAATACGCGATGTTCTCTTAACAAGCCAATAAAGTGATGTTTGGTGGTCTGATTCTTAAAAAATTATCAATACATCTTTACCAAGGGCAGTGGTGGCCTGGTGGTAAGGTGCGGGATCGCTGATCCTAACGTTGGCGGTTCAAGCCCCACCAACTGGGTTGTTGAAGTCCGTTCATGTCTCTCGGTGTCTACGGTGGAGGTTCATGTAAAAAAACCATCGCTGATTTTCGTCAAGAGGATTTGCATAGCCGTCAGCATGTTTCTGCCCTGCGATGGCCTGGCGAGCTGTCCATGGTGTACTCTGCTCTCACCCGAAGTCAGGTGGGAGGAGCACCAGCCTCCCCAGGACCCTAATTAGGATGAAGTGTCTCAGAAAACCCCCAGTGCAGATAACTGGGTTATCAAAGGCCGGCCGTGTCTCTCACTGTCTATGGTGAGAGGTTGATGTGAAAGAAACATTGCTGACTCTGGTACAGAGGAGTTGCAAAGCCATCAGTGTGTTTCCGTCCTGCGATGGCCTGGCGAGCTGTCCAGAGTGTATTCTGCCCTCGCCCGGAGTCGGCTGGGATGGGTGCCAGCCTCCCCACGACCCTAATTAGGATTAAGCGGTTACAGTAAATGAATGAATGAACATCCCTACCATCGAAGTCTTCAATTCCTTGTTTTGTGACATGTTTTCATGGAATTTGTTTGGAACGGATCCGAAATGGCGTCAGTGCAATAGCATGCTAACTATCTAGCAGCCCGTCCAGCTGACGTACATCGGCGACTACACATTTTCCTTCGGACCCCCTCAGTATACAGCACCGTAGTGACGATTCACGGTCCGCTAGCACAGTAGCATTGACTGTTCACTTTATTTCGAATGTATAATAAAACGGTGACTAACTTCATCCTACCGATAAATATACCGCTATCTTGACTTAATATTTCCCCCTATCATGCTCCACCTCATTCAAAAACTTCTTACGATCTTGTAGTTCTTCCACATACTCCGAACTCTGCGAGCTGAACGGACAACACGGACATCACGAGGATGATCGAACGTGTGCAGGAGTACGACGGATGAAGTGGGGCTCTGCCGGTGAACTGAAGGAGTAAATGGGGTGGTGGTGGTGGTGGTGGTGGTGGTGGTGGTGGTAGTGGTGGTGGTTTTGATGGGGAGGGTGGTGGTGGAAGAGAGCCCGGCTCCGACCGGTAGTGATAGAGCGCCAGGTGGCGGCTCTTTCAGCTCAAACTGACCTTGAAGGCAGCTGATTAAATTCTCACTTCCTCTCCGTGGGTCGCTTTTACACAGGGAGGGCAGCAGGGAGGTTATCCTGCTCGCACCTCATTCTGCTCGGACGTACTCTTGGCAGTCACTGTGCTTTTTGTTCCGTGTCCAATCACACAACGTCACGGAGACACACATTTACACTGATGAAAAGGAAGAAGCCATTAGTATGTGCAGTGGACATGTTGGAGCTGTAAACGTGTCATAAAGCGGATTGTTTATAATAAGAACGTAATTAAATTCATCAGAAAGGTTTTAACAGACAGATAACAGACTTAACATGCAGATAAAACCACACCCATCTTCCATTACTTCCATCCGCTCCGGTTCTTCCGACTCGCGACACAGAAATCCACATTACTCTAACCCGCTAGGTGTCAGAGTGAGTGTGAATGGTTGCATGTGTTGGCCTCACAATGGACCGGTGAGCTATTCAGGGTGTACCCCGCCCTCGCCCAGAGTCGAACCGGGCCTTCGGAGCCCGGTTGGAGTAAGCGTTTCAGCAAATGAAGTTTTCATCTGTATTAATTAGCTCTGAGTCCACGGGCCTTAAAGCCATCATTTTATTACAAACCCTAAAAATAGCGGTGCCTGTACACTACCCCGCGTCTGAACTGCCTACTGGGTGTTACGCGAAGGAGGTCTGGACCCCTCTGTACCAGTAGCACAGACTCCCAGGCACCATAGAGTCCTTTGAAATTTATTGGCTTCATGTAAAAAACCGCAAGCTCCACATCTAACTGCCTGACTGTGACTGAGGCCCCTCCGTCTAAATCCTTGGCAGTGAAACCGATGTCTCGTAACGTAATGGACGCCGAGCATCAACAAGCTCAAGAAAAACCAGACCTAGTCACCTACTCTTTACTACAGTAATCACTCCATAGGAAGAGTGTAAAACAGGTCTGTAGTGGCCCCCGGGCCCCTGGGTGGAAGACTGAAGGGGGCTGAAAGACAGACGGACAGGCTGCACTTGGAGGAAATGGCCCCCCGCTAAGTGCTCCCTGACAGCCCAGAGAGCCGTGCAATAAAACCACGTTCAGGCCAAACGCACTCCTGGACGTTTTTGTTGCCTGCTCAGGATTGGACGTACGATAAGCTGAAAGTGTTTTAGTGTGTTCACACAGGAGACAAACTCAGGCTTTGAAACTCCGAGCTGGAGCTTAAGGTTGATTTAGTGATGTTGGGAAATCTGTGACAGCTGGAAATGGGCCATGTTTGGCATCGGTTTACTTGACTATTGGGTGATTAACTCCATGAAGCTCTGCTGTAAACAACATAAACGACCCCGACTTAATGTCTGCAAACCGATACGCTATCGCCACTCAGCACTTTAACCCTTTACAGTAGCTGCTTTCTTTATGACTCGGTCTCACACGGCCAGAATGACGTCATGCTAGACGACCTACCATGGATTTCGTCCAGTGGTGGGGGGCACGCCCACTCGAAAGCAGGAACAGGTACTTGTGTGCGATTCCCACGCTCAATGAGGTGTGGAGTTTGCATGTTCAATTAATTTAGACGTTTGCAAATTGTGAACCAATCTGAGGCGCACGTGACCTACCGGATGTTTCTATAGATTTCTGTGGTTGTGACAACAGTGACCACTGGGAGGTATGTGGTTGCCACTAAATGATTCATTGTACCTGCAGTATCATCGTATAATCGCCTTATCTGGAATGCCTTACTTTATTAATACGTGATCCGGTCGGCTTTAGGCGGAGTTACTCAAGCTGGCCTCCAGCAATGCCTGACGTGTGCTCCAGAGACACTGAAAAAACAAACGTGAAGTCGGAAGGGAAATGAAAGAATTATAAACACCATTCGTGCCCCCAACCCCATCCAACCCCCTCTCCCGACCACCGCACCCCTGTTTCTTTCACACTAATTGTACACAATGAGTGATGAAGGAGATCAGATTGTTCTTAGCATGTGTTTGCCAGCGGCAGTGTTGTGGCAACACCCTCAATTTTTTTTAAATGTGTGTATTCGTCTTGTTAAAAGGCGGCAGTAAAGACACCCGGGATACACGCGGACCAGCTAATGAAAGTCTTTATTGGCTTCTTTTTGATCTTGTCTTTATTTGTGCAGTTCCATGGAACAGA
>CM045735.1:2864660-2897160 GCA_024760905.1 Plotosus lineatus | reverse complement strand
TCTCTCTCTCTCTCTCTCCCCTGCCCTCTCTTTCTCTGTCTGTCTCTCTCATGTTCTCGCTTTCTGTTTCTCTCTCTTATTTTATCTTTCTCTCTCTTTCTCTCCCTCCACCCCCCTCTCCCTCCCTATCTCTCATTCTTTCTCTCTTTCTGAAGAGGTGTTGTGCTCCGTGTGCTTTGCTGCTGTCTGTGGCCCTTGTGGGAACATTATACCCCTGACAGTCATTTCCCAGTAAAATTAAAAGCGTAACAATCGTGAAAACTTCGTCTGGAATGTTTTTCCCGATTGATATCCCACCTCTGACCTTCAAGAAAAATGGAAGAGCTGGTTTACTTGCGGTCGTCCCACAGACCCGAGAGGTCGGTGCAGTTCCTCTGTTGAAACACGGTCGATCTCTTCCTCCGGAGATCTCAGGACAAGCCAACCACTAATGAAAACCTTCCGTTCCCATTTAACAGCTCGCGGATAAAGGGAGGAACTCTAGAAGGATAAGGACCTCGCCAAGCGCCCCATTTCAGCCTTGGACCGTTTGCGGGCCTAGTAGCTACGGAGGTAATTTTCCGTCGACGTGGTGCCAAGTGACAATTGCTTAATAAATAATATCCTGCGCCATGAATGTGTCCCGGGGTCTGTTTCACTGCTCCGGAGAATTTGAAAGAACTGCATCATGATGTTGCGGCAATGCATTATGGGAAAACTTACTGTGTAAAAAAAAAAAAAAAAAAAAAAAAAAAAAAAAAAAAAAAACAGGATCCATCTGAACTCTGGAGAAGATTATTTTCAACTCTGTGCTACATCATTTTCACGCAATAATTCAGGAAAGTGTCTCAGAAACTTGGTTCATCATCATCATCATCATCATCATCATCATCATCATCATCATCATCATCATTGTCATTGTCGTTGTTGTTGTCGTTGTTGTTGTCGTTGTTGTTGTATTATTAATAATTTATTTTCTAAGTTGCTTAATCCGAATTAGGGCCACAAGGAGACTGGCGTCCATCGCAGCCCAGCAGTCCATTTCAGGGCAACACACATGCATGACCATTCACAGTCCCACCTAAGGGTGATTTGGAGCAGCCGGTTAGTCTCCTGTGCATGTTCTTGGACTGTTGGAGGAAACCAGAGTACATGGAGGAAACCCACACAAGCATGTGGAGAAGATAGAAGCTCCACACAGAAGCTCGGAAATCAAACCCAAACCCTTCGTGCTGTGAAGCAAAAACATGCACAGTCGGCTGACCCGCGCTTCCAAATTGCCCATAAGTGTGAATACGAATGATTGTGTGTGAGTGTTGGCCCCACGAAGGTCTGGCAAGATGTTCAGAGTGTACCCCGCTCTCGCTCGCTGTCGGCTGAGATGGGCTTCAGCTAACCACTAACCCTAACTATGATTAAACAACTTAGAGAATGAATGAATGAATTAAATATTATTATTATTATTATTATTATTATTATTATTGAAAAGAACCACAGACACACGGAGAGGGAGCGCTGGCGAAGGGAGGCTCAGGGGTGGCCTGTGACAAGGCCCGGGTGATAATGAGGAAGCTGTTTGCTTTTACAGCACAGGCCCAAAGCGCCGGGGTTTAGGGACAGCCGAGCCGCTGCCGACAGGTCGGCGGGGGAGTGATTAAGTTTTTAGGGAGCCGGTGGGCAGATCTCGGGGTTAGAGGCTAAAGACTGGGGATTTATTAGAGCTGTAAATTACAGTGCGGCGGCTTCCCCTCGCTCCCTCCCTCTTTCGTTTCTCCTCATTTCCTTCTCTGCGAGGCTTCCACAAAGGCAGCCCTCATACTCAGACCCTCGGACAAGCATACGCACCCCTCCGCCTCCCTACGCACACCTCCGCCTCATCCCAACATACTAAAAGAAGCTTTTATACCGGCCAGCGTCAGGTCTGTGTAGTTATAAACGGCTCAGGAGTGGCCGTGTAGGAGAAGTAATAAGAAAATAATTATTTACTACACCGACCTCCTTGTGTGTCATTAACACTTTGGATGTGGCAGCCAGGACTCATGGAGAGGAAACACATTGCGCCTCTAACGCCTACCGCGAACGTATGCTAGCCATAGAACAGGGGGGGTGTTGTTTCGTGCAGTGTGAGAACACGCACTAACATGGCATGAGATGGAACTCGACCATCATTTCTCATGATTTTCCCAGACATCCATCTGTCGGGAGACACGTCACAAAATGGCTCGTCACACCAGTCACCGCGCGCTGACATTTATTTACTGCAATAAATCTTCGGAAATCGACTGGGTTCTTCCTCGGAGCAGTGAATACACACACTGTACTGTACTGTAGGTGTGTGTGTGTGTGTGTGTGTGTGTGTGTGTGTGTGTATGTGTTGCTTGGAAGAAAGGACACACTGTGATGGCCTCTGCAACCGTCTCCAAACTGTGAGGACACTTTTGTAGCACAGTTTTGACAAAGTCGCGGCTTTAATTGCTATGGAATTTGGCGCAGGCGGTAAAACCGTCGCTTTGAGAACAGGACCGTCTTTCCACAGCTATTTTTATGATTAACAAAACAACCAGGGTGAGTAGTTTGCCGTTGGTGTGGAATGATGAAAGAATGTCGGTTCTGCGGATAGTACATGCGAGGAGTCCGAGTGAAACATCAGCGACTAGCGGCGTTGTCAAAGGGACGACACCAGCCGTCGCGGAATCATTAGCATACATGTACATCAGTGTAGTAACATCAGGGCCAAGTATTACATCATTTTATTCTATTATAGCATCATATAACGTTCGCTTCATTTAACTCGACTATTTATTCTGGGCGGGACGGGAGCAATGGTGCTCAGCGTATCCGCCTCTCAGCAAGACGGTCCTGGGTTCGAGTCCTGGGTTCGGCGACGGCGTTTGTGTATGTTCTGGCCGTGTTGCATGGGTTTCCTACGGGTACTCCGGGCTGTTCCAAATTGCGTGTGTGGCTGTAAGTGTGAATAGCTGTCTGTGTTGGCCTGTGATGTTCTGGTGAGCTGTTTATGGTGCACCATGCCTTCACCCAGTGTTGGCTGAGATAGGCTTCAGCCTTCCCACGACTGTAGAAGCATGGTTAAGCGGTTTCAGCAAATGTGTGACATTAAGTTCGTGATTGATCCTTTATTAGGGTCACAGGGCCGACGCTGGGTGAAGGCGGGATACACCCTGTACAGCTCAGCAGTCCATCAAGGGGCCAACAAATCACAACCACTCACACCTAAGGGTGATTGGACACAACCAGTACATTTACATTTACAGCATTTGTCAGACAGAATTTTCAAGGTCGACTTACATTTTATTTACCCGATACACAAGTTAAGGGTAAAGGGCCTTGCTCAAGGGCCCAACAGTGGTAGATTGGCGGTACTGGGGTTTGAACCCAGTTCAACCTTCTGATTAGGAACCCTTAACCATTGAGCTACCACTGCCCTCTAATGGACTTGTTTTTGGACTGTAGGAGGAATCTGGAGGAAACCTAGGCAAGCGCAGGGAGAACATGTAAACACCAGGTTGCCCTGGGGCGGATGTGCTAACTGCTACGCTAGCGTGCCGCCGGCTGTTCCATCGAGAAGTCCTTATTTATACATGAGTACATGAGCGGTATATTAACCCAACTGAGCCGCACGCCGGTTTATTTTCTGGACTTTTCTGCCTGTGTCTGATCCCCAGACCTATAAAACGGGTGGTGCACTGACAGGCGAAACCCAAAATCCAGATTAAATACAGCCTTCCGGGCTATTCTCGACAGTTTCCTTCGGAGGGATTGAGCTTAATAAGAACGACTTAATGCAGCAATAATAGGAACCGTAGAACCGTAAATACTAGAACCAGATGTTAAATTACATACGCTAAAAATAAAATGAATGGATTTTAATAGGATGGGGTTTTGGAGCGCTGTATAATGACAGGAAGTGAAATTTTATAACTGCAAACTGCGCGTTTGGACCGAGGAACTCAGACCATGCTGTCGGAAGTGTCTGCAAAACCCAAAAAAACACTCACTCTGGAATATCACCTTACGGAACCGCATGGCGAATCCAGGATGTGCACGGAGATAAAAAAAAAAAAAAAAAAAACCTCTGCAGAAATTCCTTCATTCATCAATTCATTTTCTGAACCAATGAATCCTAATTAGGGTCATGGGGAGGCTGGCGCCCATCTCAGCCAGCTCTGGGCAAGGGCTAGGTACACCCTGAACGGTTTGCCAGGCCATCACAGGGCCAACACTCACACAACCAACTCACACCCACACCTAGGGGTGTTCTGGAACAGCCAATTAACCCAGTGTGCATGTTTTTTTTGGACTGTGGGAGGACACCTGAGTACCCAGAGGAAACCCACGCAAGCACGGCGAGAACATGCAAAGTCCTCGCAGAAACTGGGAATCAAACCCAGGACCTTCTTGCTGTGAGGCGGCCGTGCTGAAACCCGTTGAGGAGAAACAGTTCTTCTCTAATTCGAACCGATCTGGACGTGTGTGTGTTATTGTGTGACACGTGACGCTCGGGTCTGTCGGGTCACGGACGTGTGACGCTCATCTGTAGGGGTTTTGAGGGCTGTGGGCTCATCAGTGAGACGCCTGTATTCAGTCCGCACAAACAGCGCGTCTATACGTCTATACGGGTGAAGTTTATCCCTTTACAGAGAGTACACTGTGTTTTACACACAAAGACACACACACACACACACACACACACACACACACACACGCGCGCGCGCGCACGCACGCGTGTGCAGTGAAAACCGTGAGCCCTTGAGCTCTTAATTCTGCCTGGGCAGCCTAATGAACAGTGAGCGTGTGTAAACGTTTATACTGAGAATGATTTATAGTGAAATACGAAGTGTGAAATAAGTTGTGACAGAACTGAGAATGGAACGAGTGCACAGTGTTCCGTCATCACAAACACTCACGGTACTGCTCCTACGTAGCACTATCACCGCCAGCGCTAACCGCTAAACAATGCTAGACTTATCCGTGACTGGAAGGCCATGTTGGTTAGCATGTCTGCCTCACAGCAAGAAGGACCTGGGTTCGAGTCCCAGGCTCGGTCTCAGGTTTCTATTATACTGTATGCTTGTTCTCCCGATGCTCGTGCGGGCTTCCTCCAGGTCCTCCAGTTTTATCCCATAGTCTTGAACACATGCACATTAGGCTAACTACCTTAACTGGCTGAGATAGGCTCCGGTCTGCCTGTGACATAAGCAGGATTTGGCAGTTTATAAAATGACAGAATGGATGAATTAGATCTTATTTATGAGAAATTTTAGATCATTCACTCGTTCTTTTGCAAGAACTGATAAATCCAATCGGGGTCTCAGGGAGGTTGAAGCCCATCTCAGCCAACACTAAGCATAGACAGTGTACACAGACTTTTGCAGAACTGACACACACAAACAAACACACACACACACACACACACACACACACACACACACACACACACACACATGTACATCCACACCTAGGGGCAATTTGGGACAGCAAATCAACCTAAGTGCATATCTTGGGACTGCTGAAGGAAACCGGACAATCCTGAGGAAACCTAAGCAAGCGTGCCAAGAACATGCAAACTCCACACAGCTACATACAAGCTTGGGACTTGAACCTCGGACCTTCTTGCTGGGAGGCAGACGTGCCAATCAGTCGCCGCTGTGCCTCCCAACAGAAGGTCAGTGTGTCTATATTTAACGTGTTTATATTCTGTGATCTAATTCCACCTGAAACTGAGAGTATAGGAGGCCACGGTGCTCAGAGAGAAAAATAAACCAGCCGTCTTCTGCAGGGCCATTGAAAGAAATTTAAGGATGTGAACCTGGTGGCTGATGTCCTGGTGTGTCACGGTATGTGTTACCATAAACGTGCGTGATGCTCGCACTCTGCCGCACTATCAGCGCCTCCTCGTCGCTTCTTCAGCTTTATCAGCTCTGCTGTGGAGAACGGGATGCAACATGAGACGACCTGGCTCCTCATCCCCGGCAGGGGCTTCAGGGATTCGTATCATGGGAGATAAAGGCTTCCAGGAAAGTGGGAGGAAGAGAAGGAGGAGGAGGGGGAGGAAGGATAAGGACAATGAGACGTTACGCGGTCACGGTGGCGTAGTGTGTTTAGCATGTTCTCCCTGCGCTTGTGTGGATTTCCACAGGCGAGTCCGGTTTTCTCCCACGATCCCAGGATATGCACATGAGGCTATCTTAGCCAAAAGTGAATATCTTTTTGCTTAGTGTTGGGTGACACAGACGCCAGCTGAAGACCCCCCCCCCCCACCTCCCCCCCCCCCCCCCACCCAGCACAGCCCTAGTAGGATTAGCCTCTTTGCTAAATGAGTAATTGATGAGTTATTCTAACAGTATAATTCCAAGATCAGAAAAGGGGAGACCATTTTTTAATCCCTGGAGATACATAGCTTACTATTGTACCCTCATGGGGCTAATTTGGACCTCAAGATAACTGTGTGTTTGTTTTTAGGGTCAAAAAGGTTTAAAAAGATGACGTAATGGGTGGGGGACATGGTGGGGTAGTGGTTAACACATTCATCTCACAGCTGGAAGGTCCTGCGTCCGAGTCCTGAGCTCGGCGAGGGGTTTCTGTGTGGAGTTTGCATGTTCTCCTGGTGCTCGCATGGGTTCCCTCTGGGTGCGCCAGCTTTTATCCACAGTCCAAAGACATACACATTTAGCTAAGTGACTATTCCAGATCGCCCCTAGCTGTGAGTGTGCATGGTTGCGGGTGTGTGTGTGTGTGTGTGTGTGTGTGTGTGTGTGTGTGTGTGTGTGTGTGTGTGTGTGTGTGTGTTGCACTCAGACTGTGTTGACTGGTGGCCAGTTCAGGCTGTAACTCCCCTCTCCAGGTCAGCTGAAATACCAAAGTCGGGGTACACCCTGAAGAGGTCACCAGGCCATCAGAAGGCAACAAACATACAAACGTAAAAGAAACACCATCACCAAGCTTCGAGACTGAAACCCAGAACCTTCTTGCTTTTCTGCCTGTCTGCCTGGAGGCAGTTTTTACTTTTATAAGCTCTTGTGATCCGTCCATTTGGTTTCGTTTTCGAGGGAATTCTGTCCTGTCCTCTTTCATTAGCAAGATGCAACTCTTTACATTTAACATGCACACCGCCTCGTGTATCGTCCGTGGCAAGGACGCTCCGCAGGATTCCACAAGAAGGAAGGGTCGAGGAGAATTCTTGGCTCTTAACCTTTCTCGAATGACTGGAGGGAGACTGATTATAAGGATGGAGTTCTAAGATGACCTAAGTGCCTGGGATTGGCCAGGGAAACAGCAGGGAGTGAGCGGAGGTCGGCGAGAATCAGGCCAGATGAGCCGGGAAAGAGGGGCTTATCACTCTGGCCTTCTCTAGCCAGATAAGCCATGGTATGTCTTCTCACCTACCTCCCTGGAGCTGACCCTCAGGGGGAAGATAAGGCCATGCTTTGATCCACAACGGGGAGGGGGGGGAAGGGGGGGTGTAGTGGAGAAAGGAAGATAGCGGAATCAGAAAGAAGGAAAATCTTTCAGCTTTTGTTTCTAAACTTGTAAAAAGAAAGTGATCCGAGTGCTTTGAGTCAATCGTTTTTGTTGCGGTTCATGGAAACCAGGACCCCGAGAAAATTAAAAACGCTCCACGAGAATAAGGGTGTTGGGAACTGATCTGCAAGTCGTGGTTTGTTTTGATTTGGCAACACCCGAGCTAATCCAGCTAATGGAAGCTAAATAACAAACAAATGTCTGCCACTCTTACAAAAATAAAATCAGAAGAGGAGTTAAAGATTAGGGAAAGCTGTGTGGAAGGAGGAAGAGGAAGAGGAGGAGGAGGAGGAGGAGGAGGTGGAGTTGGGACAGCAACCCCGGCAGCCTGTCTGTCTCCATCTCGCCCACTTAATTAGAAACATAACTGTAGATATGTGCTGCTGCTGCTGCTGCTGCTGCTGCTGCTGAGCGGAGACGGCGTGAGCAGTGATGCAAGCCACACTGTATGTTGTACAGAGGCAGGTCCGAGCCCAGAGTTGAAAAGCAGCCTGTATACTCTCCAAAAACAAGTTATCGTGACCTCCTGTGTACCCGGTAGTGATAGGCCACTCTATTTATCCAACAATGCCATTTCTATGGCAAAGGAGAACATAAGCCAGGCTTTTAGGACTATTATCCCACAGAGCAGTGGGATGTTAGATAAACAGGTACAGGGAAGGACTGAGGGCGTGGTTGGGTGGTTGGGTGGGGTGGGGGTCAAGAACCAATTTCATTTAATGTGTTTTTCTCAAAGAGCACTTTCTTTTCTTTGGTAGTCCTTGTGCATGCCAACCTGACACTCCTACCTGAAAAAAACGATGGAAATCTTTCCCATTTTTCATAATAGTGAATTCTCGAAATTCTTTTAATATTACTGTATACTCAATAGCGAATTCTCTTCCTGGCTCAAGGGACCATTCAGACGTGCTTTCAATCCTGACTACACACACTATAGACTACAGTATCTGTGAAAAGTAGATAAGTGTTGAATCAATTGTAAGTTAACCCTTTAAGCCCCGTTTAAAATTTACAGCCGTACATTGAGTTACGAGTGTCTGTTATAACAAATTTTCCACGAGTTTCAATCCACCAAAAATCCACCCTATCCAAAAAGCAAAATTTTGATTTATGAGCTCTGCTGGGGAAATGGCTTTTCCGGGCAGATTAGCTTCATATTCTTCCATGCGTATTCCTCTGTGCTCTGAGAACGCCTTGTGCAGTGTTTCTCAATTACTTTCTATGATGCCACCTATAGGAAGAAAAAAAACTCCATTTTACTCCCCCCCCATCCCCGACATCTCAAGCGTGACTACAAATAGTGTTTACTGCATTTCATATCGTTTGCTCGGTGCTTTTCCCTACAGAGCGACAATGAGAGTGCCACTTCCACCTACTGTACTGGATGCGCAATTACACTTAATTCTAGTACAGTATGGCAAAAAACCCTGTTCCCCAGGGTCATACGCCCCCCCCCAGCAACATTATCTGCATCATATGCATGAACACTTGCCTTCTTTCATAGCAGCACTGTGGAGTTTCTGCCACAGTGGACATTGCCAGAGTAAATCAGTAACCCAGACAACACGACAGCCAGATGACACCAAACAAACATGTCAGACGGTGGGGTTTGAGTCAGGTGATTAACATGAAAACCCTTTACTCCAGCTGCATGTTCCACCATGTCAAACTCCTCTTTTCTCTCTCTCTCTCTCTCTCTCTCTTTCTCTCTCTCTCTCTGTCTCTCTCTCTCTCTCACACACACACACACACACACACACACACACACACTGTCTCTCTCTCTCTCTCTCTCTCTCCCTCTTGCTTCCCCGCTCTCTTTCTCTCTCTCCCTCTTTCTGACCCGTATTGTTTTCCTTTGGGACTGAAGCACTCTTGTAAAATTTTATGATGTCTATGGTGCAAAGACAAGCAGTCACATTTAAACAGAGCAGACAGACATGCTAAAACTGCCAGGAGTATATTATTGGTGACGCCAAGGCTTCCTCTGGAGCAACAGGAGATTTTATGATGTGCCAATTAATGAATTGTTAGCATTTAGCAAATAACTGGAAAGAATTTTTCCCATTCTGGTATATATATATATGTATGTGTGGGTGCATGTAGACAGTATATATTCAAAGATAGATAGATAGATAGATAGATAGATAGATAGATAGATAGATAGATAGATAGATAGATAGATAGATAGATAGATAGATAGAGGTTGCTAACAGCTAGCATCATTGCACACGTGAGTCGTTCTATGTCTTTGTCTCCGTCTCTGAAGCACTCCAGACAAAAGTCATGCACTTTGCTTGAGTCACCAAGATAAGCTTAAGAGGAAGGACGTGTGTTAATACAAGTCTGTTGTTGTCGTTTTACCCCTCCATCCTTCCAAAAATAATCACTGACCAGTTTCCAACTTTACACCAATCCACAAGTTCCGCTTGTACCCTCTCATCGCCTCGACCACCCCCTTCACCCTTCACCCCCCCCAGCAGGAAAAATAAACTTGACCCCTCTTGGAGCAGAAGGTTCCCGAGGAGAGTTGATGGCCCACTCTGCCTGGTCTGAACCTCCAGCCTTTATCCACTCTTAGGGGTGACTCCCAGTTGGCCGTGCCTGTTTACGCAGGTGTAGAGTTCACATATCTGCCGACAGGCAAAGGATTGGTGGGATGGGGGGGGGCACTGTGTGAGGGGAGGAGTGGAGTCTGGATGGGGACAGTCGCTATCTCATATCCACCCTGCATCACTTAAACCTTTCAGATGCCCTGAAGTTACCTGTCCATTACCTTTCAAAAGTCATATATCAAGGAGATAATAGTTTAGGGTTCAGTGATTGTTGTCTGGCATGTGTTGTGTTATTACTGCAGAATCAATGCACTGTTGTTTAACATGTCAATACAAATCTGTGTGTGTCGTACACACAGTCGTCTCAGAGTCAGTCTATATATATATATATATATATATAAAAACAAAAATAAAAAGACAGGACAAAGACTTTCTATTGAAACTCCATTTTATTTTTATTTGCTCTACCAAAAAGTATTGAGCACTCTCCTACGGAAGGATCTACTCAGAAAATCCTCTATATATATATATATATATATATATATATATATATATGTCTGTCTTCCTTTTGGCTTTTTCCCTTTTTTTTTTTACTCAGGAGTCGCCACAGTGAATCATCTGATTCGCACGTTTGATTTGTCAGAGGTTTTTACGTCGGATGCCCTTCCTGTCACAACCCTTTTAGCAAGGGACAGAAACACGCTGACGGCTTTGCAGCTACTCTTTACGAAAGTCAGCAATGGTTCTTTTACATGAACCTCTCACCATAGACAGTGACAGACATGGCCCGCCTTTGATAACCCAGTTAGCCGCACTGGGGGGACAGTGACAACCTTGTGGAGAGTGGGACTCGAACCCCCAACCTTAGGATCAGCGATCCAGCGCCCTATACCACTAGACCACCACTGCCCCACAACCCCACAACGGTAAATTGACTTACGAAATTAATCTATTCCGAGGGCAAGGTCGTAAGTCAAAAAGTTTGTTATATAAAACAAAAATTCCCATCGGAAATAATAGAAACCAATGAATCCGTTCCAACCCCCTCCCAAACTCATATAACCTGATACAAACATATATTTCACCTAATATATTAAAGATAAACATGTAAAAACAATAAATATTTATTATTATTATTATTATCATTATTGTTATTATTATTATTATTGTTATTATTGTTATTATTATTATTAATAATAATACATGTACATTAACATTAATCATAATAAATAATAATAAAACAAAAATAAACAATAAGCCAACTTCTGCTCATCGACTGCGGCGAAGATGTCACGTGGGACAGGCAGGAGGTGGTGCGTAACGGAGAAGGAGGAGAAGGAGGTGGGGAATTTTGTGCGTGTACATGCTCAAACAAGGCCGGTGATTGTTAACTAGTGGGACGTGGTGTGATGCCGGGGTGGCGCATATGACCATGGGGAGCATGCTTTTTTGTTATACTGTACTAGAATTAAGTGTAATTGTGCATCCTCTACAGCAGGTGGCAGCGGTGCTCTCACTGTGTTTCCTATGGTGTATGGAAAAAGCACAGAACAAATTATATGAAGAGCAGTAAACACTATTTATAGTCACGCGCGGGGCACCAGGGAAGCATGTGAAATATTTTTTATTTTTTCTTCCTATAGTTCTCAGAGCGAGGAGGAATACACATGGAAGAATATGAGGGTAATTGGCCCAGAAATGCCGTTTCCCCAGCAGAGCTCGTAAATCTAAATTTGGCTCAGTGGATGGGGCAGATTTTTGGTGGATCGAAGCTCGTATCATGGAAAACTCTTTATTAAAGACAGGTTTATTAAAGACACTCGTAAGTCAAGGCATCACTGTGTAGAATAAAACAAAACAAAAATATAAACAAAACGATGTAAATACAAGTCCAAATTGAATACAATTCTGCTAACATGACTCACAGTGGCAGCAGGGTGGCGCAGTGGTTAGAACATCCGCCTCACTGCAACAAGAAGGTCTTGGGTTTGATTCTCAGCTCGGAATGTTTCTGTGTGGAGTTTGCATGTTCTTCCCCTGCTTACGTGGGTTTCCTCCCACAATCCAGAAACATGCACAGAAGGCTAATTTTTTGTTCCAAATCACCCCTAGGTGTGAATGTTTGTGTGAGCGTTGGCCCTGTAGCGCCCTGGTGAGTTGTCTGAAGTGTCCCCTGCCCTCACGCAGAGTTGGCTGAGATGGACACCAGCCTCACCGTGACCCTAATTATGATTAAGTGGCTTAGCAAACGAATGACTGATGTGCGGGGTAAAAGGGCTGAACTGAAGCAATATGAAGCTCTTTGGAAATTTATTTTGGAATTTTATTATTTTTACTTTTAATTTGAAAATGGTTCCCACATGTAAAAATTAATTGATACGACTTGAAACCAGGTTAGATGAAATGTTGATGGAAATAAACGAACCAGTGGATGGTAATTTCATGAAGATGCTCAGGCTCTGTTCCCACAGCAGTAATTATTTTTCTTTCGTGCTGAACAATGACTTCTTTTCTCAGTCCGTGCAGTTTGTCAGCTAAATAAGCAAACAATCCTAAATCCAAAAATTACACCCGATCCCTCTTAGCAAACACGGCGTCCTTCCCAAACCCACAGTGTTCCTGTTTGGGAGACTTAAACACGCTTCGTGTTATTGTTACGTAATGTTAACATTGTAATGAAAGTAGGGCGAAGCAGAGATTTAGAAAGTGTGCGAAAGCGAGATAGCGGTCGAAGGGAGAGCGGCGTTGTGGAGGGGTGAGAGGTCAGAGTTCGGAGACCTCATCAATCCCACATGTGTAAATGAATCTGAGCGTGAGTATTCACTGGTCTGGGAACGCTCGGCCTTTCTACACAGCAGTAAAACCCTCCGGACTGTGACCGAGGAGAAGGAACGCCACTTCATTAACCCATCGTATCGACACCACACGGACCCCGGACAAGGCGCGGAATTTAGGAATTTCTATACCATGGTGATACAAATGGGTCCATCAACGTTCATCGAAAATATAATTTTACTCAAGGGTTTAAAAAGCGCTTCAGCGTTGGGCGTGTACGGCGCTGGAGCTCAGACGTGTCTGCATTCGTTCGTTCATTTACTTTTATACACCGTCGTTTGAGTGCACTTGCGCTTCATGGAAAATTGTTCATTTTCTGTAACAGTGTAATCCTAATTAGGGTCGCAGGGGGGCTGGCGCCCATCCCAGCTGATTTCTGGCGAGGGCAGAGTACACCCTGGACGGCTCGCCGGGCCACCGCAGGGTGGAAACACGCTGATGGCTATGCAGCTCCTCTGGTCGAGAGTCAGCAACGGTCCTTTTACATGAACCTCCCGCCACGGACGGTGAGAGACACGGCCGGACCTCGATAACCCAGTTAGTGCACTGGGGGGACAGTGTCAGCCTGTAGAGAGAGGGGCTTGGACCCCCAACCTTGGGATCAGTGACCCAGCACCTTACCACCAGGCCGCCGCCACCACCACCGCCTCTTCACAGAAAATGCTCTTGTTTCATGTTCTGAACCGTTTAATCTTAATTCGGGTCGCAGGGAGGGTGGTGCCCATCTCAGTCAGCTCTGAGCCGAGGGCGGAGTACACCCTGAACGACTCGCTGGGCCATTGCGGAGCAGAAACACGCTGACGGCTATGCAGCTCCTCTTGTCGAAAGTCAGCAATGGTTCTTTTACATGACCCTGTCCCCATGGACAGTGAGGGACACGGCTGGCCTCTGATCACCCAATTAGCGCTGCTCTCGGTTAGTCAGTGGTTTTTCCTCTAGAGAAGAAATAAATTGAATTTCAAATCCTATGAAGACCGTGATTTTCAATGATGGCTGGTTGTTTACTGAAAGTAAATGGAAACATTTTTCCGGGTTCCGCTTCGAGGCAGCGCCCAAATATTTACATTAACGTTATCTTCAGGGCGGCACGATGGCGCAGTGGTTAGCATGTCCGCCTCGCAGGAAGAAGGTCCTGGGTTCGATTCTCTGACTTGAGAGTTTCTGTGTGGAGTTTGCAGGTTCTCTTTGTGTTTGTGTTGGTTTCCTCTGGTTCCTCTGGTTCCTCTGGTTTCCTCCTACAGTCCAAAAGCATGCACAGTCGGCTCACCAGCGGTTCCAAACCACCCCCAGGTGTGAGCGTCACTTTGAATGGTTGTGTGTGTGTGTTGGCCTTGTGATGCTCTGGCAAGCTGTTCAGGGTGTACCCCACCCTCACTCCTTGTCGGCTGAGATGGGTTCGGGTCTCCCCGTGACCCTGATTGGGATGAAACCGTAATAAGCAGTGTTGAAAGTGAACGAGTGAATGAATGATCTTTATACGATGGAAACTGATTTACAGAAATAATGAAGAGAATAATGAAGAGAATAATGAAGAGAATAATGAAGAGAATTATAGAGTGTGCCGGACACGCCCGGGTCAGTGCAGTTCAGCTCAGTGCAGTTCTGAGATTACAGAGAGATCCTCACCATCAGGTTTCACACTGTCCTCCCTGTGGACGGTACCCTGACTCGGTGCGTGGTGTGTAGGTTTAGGATGAGCGTGTTGGGTTGGTAGGTGGGATGAGGAGGAGAGGGCGGAACATATTCTCCGACCCACAGTTCCGGTAAGAGGAATGAGAAAGAAAAACAGCCCTGTGTCTTGTTGCCGGACTGGAACGCAGCGCAAAACACATGGTCCCAATTTCACGGCTGTGGATGGAGAAGTGCGGGCGGATGTGGGGGCAGGAACAAACATGCAATCTGCAGACATTAATACCTCAGTAATAGTCACATTCACTTAAAACCAGGAAATATTTCTCTCTCTCACACACACACACACACACACACACTTTCTCTGTCTCTCGCTTTCACACACACAACCTCTCTGTCTCTCTCTCATTCACATATTCACACACTCTCTCTTATACACACTTTCTCTGTCTCTCTCTCTCTCTCTCTCACACACACACACACACACACACACACACACACACTTTCTCTCTCTCTCTGTTTCTCTCTCATTCACACATTCACACACTCTCTCTTATACACACACTTTCTCTCTCTCTCTCTCTCTCTCTCTCTCACACACACACACACACACTTTCTCTGTCTCTCTCTCTCTCTCTCTCTCTCTCTCTCTCTCTCACACACACACACACACACACTTTCTCTGTCTCTCTCTCTCTCTCTCTCACACACACACACACACAAAACCTCTCTCCTTCTCTCTCTCTCACTCATACATTCATGCACTCTCTTACTCACTCACACACACACACACACGCGCACACACACACACACACACACATACACACATCTCTTTCTCTCTCTCTCTCTCTCTCTCTCTCTCTCTCTCTCTCTCTATATATATATATATATATATATATATATATATATATATATATATATATCTTTCTCTCACTCACACACACACACACACACACACACACTCTCTCTCTCTCTCTCTCTCTCTCTCTCTCTCTCTCTCTAACACACACACACACACACACACTTTTTCTCCTCTCTCTCTCTCTCTTTCTCTCTCTCTTACACACATACTCACTCTCTCTCCCTCTTCCTCTCTCTCTCTCTCTCTCTCTCTCTCTCTCACACACACACACACACACACACACACACACACACACTCTCTCTCTCTCTCTCTCTCTCTCTCTCTCTATTTCTCTCTCTCTCTTACACACATACTCACTCTCTCTCTCCCTCTTCCTCTCTCTCTCTCTCTCTCTCTCTCTCTCTCTCTCTCTCTCTCTCTCTCTCTCTCACACACACACACACACTCTCTCTCTCTCTCCCTCTCTCTCTCTGCCTGTCTCTCATTCTCTACAAAACATAAACACTCTTGATTCACTCACATGTGATCTGTTTTCCCCACTTCCAGCTCTCTCACTATCACTCATTTTAACACACATACTTCCTTCCTCTCCCCCTTCTCTCTCTCTCTCTCTCTCTCTCGCTCTCTCTCTCTCTCTCTCTCTCTCTCTCTCTCTTGGTTACAGTAAGCTGCTTCCCTCATGCCTCACCAGGTCCTATAGGGCAGGAAGCAGCTGTGGGACTCTTCAACCTCCAGACACTCCAGATGCTCTCCGCAGTTTGATGGACCAGTTGAGTTTCAGTCCCGGAGTTTGGTGGACGAGGGTGTAATTAGAACAGTGATATTTCTCCTTTCTCTATTTCCGCACGCTAATTACATATTCGTGGTGTTCATGATGAGTGAATAATGTACATAAAACTGCCTTTCTATAATTATAGATATTAAATCACATTTAACTTTTAAACATTGAGAAGACAGCAAAAAAATCTCAGGAACAGCCGAGTCGCCTGGGTAGCCGCATCACACGGATAGGACTGAGCACTTCAGTAAATCAGTCAGAGAATGGTGATGATGATGATGATGATGATGATGATGATGATGATGATGATGATGATGAAAACATCAGTAATATCACATTAATTACTGTTAAATTATGACACAAGCCTCAAGCATTAGTTCATGAATATTTATTTACATAACGTATATAAAACGTAGATAAATCTGTGTGTGGGTTGAATCATACATGACCAGCGGTACCATGGGCCGATGATCCCATTGTTAAAATGTGTAGGAAAATGTAAGTGCTCCGAAGTGTTGATTTATGCGATGTTATGATTTGCTGAGTCTCCTGTAGCAGGGTGCTGACCCGTGTTCAGTGGAGCGATTGGGTGAGAGCCAGCGTTCACATACAGGGCTCAGTAAGGAGTGCCAGCATGGGGGTAATTAAAACAAACTACCCTGCTTTCTCAGGTCCGGCCCCAAACAAACGTCAGCTTGCTCGTCTGTTCTCTTCTATACATCCGGGGAGTGAGAGGACGAGGGGGGGAGGGAGGGAGGGGGAGGTAGGGAAGAGTGCTGTTGTCAACAGGCCACAGAAACCAGAAGAGTCGTTTGGACCTGGAGACAGAAAAATAAAAGGACTTCAGGGATCACTAGGATGTGAGAAAACCTCTGAGCTGTGAGAGGCAGCGTCGCCTCCCGTCGCACTCGTCGGCCATCTTTGTTTGGTTAAGCTCTCGGAGCTTGGTCACTTTCTCACCTTGTCAGTGTTTGTTCATCCTTCTATTCCTGCATTAATCGTCCTGCGCTGTCGTGCACAGGAAAGTTCCCAGCTGTTGTGTCAGCAGAGTGGAGCGGAAAACACACCACTCAAGCACACAAACACCAAACGATAAACCAGCCACGGCTCGGTTGGCGGGTCCAGTACGTATAGCAGAGGTGAAGCATGTGAGGAGTTCGATGGGAAGAAGAAGAGCTGCCAGAGTCAGTTCCGCTCGAATGCACTGAAGATAATTAGCAGATCGGTCCGTGTGAAGATAGAGAGCCGAGCTCGGCTGAACAATGCGTGTTCAACGCGTTAATGACAGTACAGGAAGGGCGACGGGCACAGGAGGAGTCACCTGCCCTGTTCCTGGAGATCAACCACCGCTGCAGCTTTAAGAGAAAAACTATTTAATAAAATAGACGACACTTGGCCGATTTACCACAAGACTGTCCTGGGTTTGGGTCTCGGACTCAGCGAGGGCGTTTCTGTGCGGATTTCTATGTTCTATCTGTGCTGGTGTAGTTTTCCTCTGGGTACTCCGGTTTCCTCCGACAGTCCAAAGACTGTATGCACATTTGGCAAATTATCGGTTACAAACTCTCCCAAGGTACGAACGTGTGTGTGTGTGTGTGTGTGTGTGTGTGTGTGTGTGTATAGATGTGTGAATGTTGGCCCTGCGATGGACTGGCAAGCTGTCCAGGAAGTACCCAGAGTACAGTGCACCAGAGTCACCTGAGATAGGCTTCAGCTCCTCATGACCATATTAGAATGAAGCGGATTAAAGGTTAAATAAATAGCCGTCCGTCACTGGGAGTCCGTAGGAGGTAATTGGCTGAGTTCTCATGAGAGGGAGGGGCAGCATATACTCACTTCCCTGTCACTGACCGCGATATCCAGCCAATCCCGGGCCAATCCTAAAATTAGGGAGAACAATGAGTAAAAATCCAAAATAAATAAATAAAACTTTTCAATAGGTTCTGGATAAGTTAGTAATAATTTATGTATAAGATAAAAACTGGAATAATATCGATAGCTCAGTGTATGTTAGCATAAGTTCTGCGAATCGGTAAACGTGACAGGGGCTTGAAGGAAAAATCAAAAATTGCACGCCGGAATCCTTTACCATATATGGAAGGGGGTTTGACATTCGGGAGGGTGGTGTTACATGCAACATGTGCAATTCACAGTTTCTGCAGAAGCGAGTGAAGTCCGTGTACGTCCAGTACTTCGCTCTGGTATGTGCGTTTTGTGGTCGACTAAGGCGTGGTCCGATGTATTCGAAGCTCATGTAGTGTTAAGGCAACTGATTTCCTTTTATGATTTATTCAGAAATTATTTCAGACCGTATGGCGGTGTCTGTCCTAAATATTCTCAGATGAATAAAGTCTCTGATTCTTACTTTAATATAAAGAATCAGGCTGGACGTTCTTGTAAAAAGTGCTTCATTCTGATGGAGAGGATCTGTTTCCGCACATATAGATGGATGAACCGTGGAATTATGGCCCTTACAAGGATGGTAGTGTCCTTGGATAACGGATCTGTCCTTTAAAGGGGTTTGCCGCGGGTTGCTGCCAAATTCCATGTGTGAATCCTGATCTCCCTCAACCACATCGCTGCCTCCAGTTTAAACAAACATGCCGCTTGCTGAGGTCCGGGTTCTGCTCAAAAAATATAGATCTGCCATTTTTAAAAGTAGGAACAAGGTCTTTCAGTCATGCCTGAGGCCACCGTCGCTCCACTCTGATTATACTTGGATTCATAAGGACGGTATTTGAATACGATGTCGGGGCGAAAAACAAAAAGGAAGATTCGTAGCAAAGAATGCAAACCACAGAAATCCAACAAGGCAGTTAAACTTCAGGCCAGAAAAAAGAAAGAAGGACATAAAAAGTTTACTGGAGGTTTTCTCTCCTGCTCATATATTCCTGACATTTCCTCACACTTGGGTTATGGTGCCAGAATAAAAACTGGTGTGGCCGATTCTGTTTACTGTGAGAATCTAAAATAGTTTTATGAGTAATCTGGAAAAAAAATATGCGTTTTCTTGTTTTCTTCTTTAAAAAAAACATTCAAATTTTTCTAACTGATGAATCAGGAATGTGAAATCCGCAGGACGTTAAAGCAGCAGTCACACCTCACTGGAGACGGGACACAGACTATATTATATTATATATATTGATACCTCCGACGACGTACACTGCTGTCTGTGTCAGACGTGGTGAAGATGCATTACATATACCGCGGTTATACAGCGGTCCCTTGACAAATGAAACTACTCCATTCCGAGGGCGAGCTCGTAAGCCACAATGTTGGTTATATAAAACAAAAATTCCCATCAGAAATAATCAAAAAGAGATTAATCCATTCCAATCCCCTCCCAAATTCATATCACCTGACACAAACACATATATTTGACCCAATATATTAAAGATAAACATGTTTAAGTAGGTGCGTAACAGAGAAGGGGGAGGAGAAGATATTTGAGCGTGTGCACGCTACGAATGCCAGCAAGGAAAGACTCGTGGTGAGCTCTGACAAGGCCATTGCTTCCCAAATAATGGGGCGTATCCCCTGATGTTGGGGGGGGGGGTCATGACCCTGGAGAACATGCTTTTTTGCCATACTGTACTAGAAAAAAGTGTAATTGTGCATCCTCTACACTAGGTGGCTGTGACACTCTTACTGTGTTCCCTATGGTGTAAAGAAAAAGCACCAAGCAAATGAAATGAAGTGCAGCAAACACTATTCATAGTCACACACAGGGCCCCGGGGGGAAGGGGGTGAAATGTTTTTTTCTTCCTATAGGAGGCATCAGAGAAAATAATTGAGAACAACTGTGCAATGCATTCTCGGAGGCGGCGGAATACACGCAGAAGAATATGAGGCTAGTCAGCCCAGAAAATCCATTTCCCCAGCAGAGCTCATAAATCAAAATTTTGCCTGTTGGATGGGGCAGATTTTTGTTGCATCAAAGCTCGTATCATGGAAAATTCATTATAAGGGACCCTCGTAAGTCAAGGTACCTCTGTACTTGAACTTATGCTGAAGTCGTCGGTTTTGTCCTGGGGCCATTATACATCCATTATTCATCAGTTTAGGGTGGATGAGGCTCTGGTTAGGGCAGTGTGACTCCGTGGTTAGGGATCTGGGTTATAGATCAAAGGGTTTGCAATTCAAGCTGCCACTGTTTGGCCCTTGAGTTTGCCCCTTCGCCCTCAATTACTCAAATGCTGTAAAAGTCATGTAAATGGTTAGACGTCATACCTTTGGCACCTGGATGCTCTGCCTTAGCTCTTAGGGTAGACCGATATAACCAATCTTCATCCATCGCCTAATATCTCATGTGTTTGCTCTGGGAAGCCACACCCCCCGATACATCGCTTCAGCAAGCAGGCGAAACCATGCAAAGGGGGAGGGGTCGATACTTTGCACCACTAGGTAGATGAGCTACATTTCGATCAATGGCCACTCGGTTAGTCAGTTTCCGCGGACTGGACGGACGTGAACCCAGCTACATTTCAATAGCCAACTAGATGATTCTGCAACACTGTGTGCAAAGCCGAGGGCGTGTCCAGGTGTTCCATCCACTGCATTTCCAGTAGTGATACCTTTCGTATTACCCAAACTCTCACACAGGTTTTTCTTTCTTACATTCGGTTTCTTTTTTCCTCACACCAGACCACGAGTGACATGTCAGCAATCCGCCGAACTTGCACTCTATGTCCAGATCAAGTCCGGTTCACCGGTAGTGTCCAGCCGCAAGTCAAGTCCAACGCACACGCAAATCGACAAGTACGGGATGAGGAGCGCTTGAGTTCCAAACAAAACACACCCCCAGCGCACAACAACCATACAACCAGTGGATACCTTTGCCCAGTAGAGTCTTCGTCTTTATGAGCGCCATATACAGCAAATCAGTGACGGATAAATGAAATTATTTTTAGACATCTGTGCAGGGGACAGTGGTGGTCTAGTGGTATAAGGCGCCGGATCGCTGATCCAAAGGTTGGGGGTTCGAGTCCCACTCTCCACAAGGTTGTCACTGTCCCCCCCCCCAGTGCAGCTAACTGGGTTACTGGGTAAAGGCCAGCCATGTCTCTCACTGTCTATGGTGTGAGGCATGTAAAAGAACCATTGCTGACTTTCGACAAGAGTAGGCTGCAAAGCCGTCAGCGTGTTTCTGCCCTGCGATGGCCTGGCGAGCTGTCCAGGGTGTACTCTCCCCTCGCCCTGAGTTGGCTGGGATAGGCACCAGCCTCCCCGCGACCCTAATTAGGATGAAGCGGTTACAGAAAATGAACTGAACATCTGTGCAGGATGAAATCATCGTTATATTTCAGGTACGGGATTGATCGAATCCCACCCAAGAAGGAATAAGACATGCAAATGGTGATGAACAAAGATTTAAATTTTGTTCGCTGTCGGACATCCGGATAGATGTAATCACAATCATACGGGTCTCACCCAAAATCTGAGGTGAAGAGGAAACCGATGTAAAAGTCTGGTGTTGTAATTATAAAATCTCATTTACATTTTACTTTTCTCCCTCCGCGGAGGGAAAAAGAGACTCGTTTAATAAAGTGTAGCTAAAACAGTCGGTTTGGTTCCCGCTGCTCGAATATCTTGTAAAAAGAAAACCCAATAAAGTCAAACATTACAGGCAACCCCATGCTCATAACCTCAGGGTGTGTTTGTCTGAAAATGTACCGAAATGTTGGAGTCATGTTGCACAGTAAAGTGGTTTAAACGCCCGACAGTAGCTGAGCAGAATACTGAATTTGGAGGCGGCAGAAAGGAAACCACGTAACTCTCTGGATTTTTTACATTTATTCAGTTGTATCCAATTTCCATCCGTTAACTGTTCCCTCCCCATATCACACGACAACCACCAATCAGCAACGAGCATAAAATAAGCATGAACATGCCCCCTCCGTAACATGCGAGTCTGACACCCACTTCTTTACGAACTGATGTGCACTGGGAGGCGGCCGAACACACTCAAAGGGAAGATGCTATCTGTCCATCACTATTTTTTAATTTATTTATTTATTTTTACGAATAAGCTGAAGCACGGAGAGGATGTGAAACGTCTACACATAGATGCCCTCACCAAGCATGAGACTTGAACCCAGGACCTTCTTTCTGTGAAGCGGAACATGCCAAACACACCAAATAAAGATCGTTGAATCTATAGCAGGGCATCAGGATTCTACTAATTCACTGGGACTCAGCTTACAGAAGCCCTGTGGAGGGTTTTGGATGAGAAATCGTACACTGGCGTGCCACTGGCGTCTGAAATGAGAATTAAAATGCTGAAAATGGGGACAGTATCGGACCTTAAAGGGTATCCGTGATGAATTTGTATTATTAGCTCTTTAAAGCGATCACTTGTGACATTGTCGGTTCCATCAGGTAACGCTAGTCCTTGCCTTTTGTAAGGCCTGTACAGGTGCAGCCACACTATTATTACTACTAGACATGCGCAGCGACAGGTTGCCTTCCTCATTGGCTATTCAAACCCCAGTAGGGACGCTAATTCGTTGTTCGTCGCAGACACCAGTCTATGACAGCACGTTATGGACCAATGCAGAGCTGCGTGTCACCAGGAGAATGGAGGAGTGCAAAGCGTACAACTGCACAAACAATAAGCGCCGAAATCACGGAAAACAGAACATAACATCGGTGCCGGTTGTACTCTGAAAACGTTTCCTTTCAGACGCTATTCACTCGTCTACGAAGACCACTTCAACCGGACTTGCTATTGGTGGGACCGCCAGGCAGAACTACTCAGCACGAAGCCTGAGCTTTTACATCTAAAACTGGATGCCGTTCCAACAGAATTCCTTTATATAAAGTAAAAGTATGATGACGGATGGGAGCTAAAAGAAGCCAGTAAAAATTAAGAGCCTTCAGTACGAGGGGAGTTTCGCCACCGAAAATGTCACTCGCTGCTTGTTTTACCCAGGATGAACCGGCCCAACAGGTTGACGGCTCTTCCGGATGGAAAAATAGTTGTTCCTCGTTGGTTCAGCTCCTGCTAGTAATCCACGGGATAAAATTAGTCAGTATAGAGTTTAATACCAAAGGGCAGTGGTGGTCTAGTGGTATAGGGTGCTGGATCGCTGATCCAGAGGTTGGGGGTTCGAGTCCCACTCTCCACAAGGTTGTCACTGTCCCCCCCAGTGCAGCTAACTGGGTTATCAAAGGCGGGCCATGTCTGTCACTGTCTATGGTGAGAGGTTGATGTGAAAGAACCATTGCTGACTTTCGTAAAGAGGAGCTGCAAAGTCGTCAGCGTGTTTCTGTCCCTTGCTAAAAAGGGTTGTGACAGGAAGGGCATCCGACCTAAAAACCTCTGCCAAAATCAAAAACATGCGAATCAGATGATTCGCTGTGGCGACTCCCGAGTAAAAGGGAAAAAGCCGAAAGGAAGACAGACAGAGCTTAATACGATCATTTATCTTAAAATAAGCTCAGAGCGGCTTAAACACATCACATCACACATGAATTATACTGTAAGCATGAACAATACCGTCACTCTACGATGGAAAAGTTCTGGAATGATCTCATCCCAAAAAGCTGGAATTTAAATGAGGTTGTGTAGATTTATTATCTCTGCTGTAGAGTCACCTAATCAGTGTGATGTCTCACATAAACGCATTCGAGGAGAAAAAAGACAAACAAAATTCTATTGTAAAGCCGGAGAACCTTTTTCCCCTCCATTGTTTGCCGAGACTGATAGAGGATTGGTAGCGGAATTACTGTCGGGTTACACACGCCTTTTGTGTCTGTAATTGCAGTGGATAGACTTGTACATGTGTATATAATTTTTGAAAGCCTGGTTTTCCAGTGGAAGGGGAATCGCTGTGCGATGTAGAAAAGCATGGAAGAGCTGAAGGTGAACGGAGAACAGAAACAACATGAAAATGAGATTGTGGTTTGGGGGGTGTTTTTTTTGTTTGTTTTTTTCCAGTTGCTTATTTGTTGATATTATAACGACAGATTGGTGGCTTTACTCTTCTAACCACTTGCAATAAAAATGCGTGCTACGTTTGTATTGGAAAATATCAGCATATCAGCTTATCGAGCTTGTAGTCGATGAGAGATATTTGCATGAAGCCATTGAGGTGTATGAAGCCTCTTATCGCCTCAGTGCTTTTATTCTTTCCTCCTCCTGTCTGTTTGCTTCCACTCTGGACCTGCCATACTCACAACATCTATACTGTCCTCTCCCTCTCTCTCTCTCTCTCTCTCTCTGTCTCTCTCACACACACACACACACACACACACACACACACACATACACACACACAAAAACACGCACACACATATACACAAACATATACACACAGACACACACACAGATGTATACAAACACACAGAGACATGCACACAAAAACACACAAACACACACAAACATATACACACAAACACACAGAGACACGCACACACAAACACACAAACAAACACACAAACACAAACATGCATACACAAACAAACACACAAATATGCACACACAAACACACACAGATGCACACAAACACCACACACACACACACACACACACACACACACACACACACACACACACACACAAATCAAACACGCACAAACACACAGACACACAAACAGACACACACAAATATGTACACACAAACACACACACACACACACACACGCACATACACACTCACACACACACACACAAACACACAAACATATACACACAAACACACAGACAGACACACACACAGATGTATACAAACACACAGAGATACGCACATACAAACACACACAAACACACACACAGACATACACACAAACACACACACAAACACACACACATGTACACAGAAACACACACAGACACTCACACACGCAAACACACACACATACACACAAACATATAAACACAAACACACAGACACACATACAGATGTATACAAACAAACACACAGAGACACGCACACACAAACACACACACAAACAAACATACACACACAAACACACATGCACACAGACACACAAACATGCATACACAAACACACACATACACAAACATGAACACACACACACACACACACAAACATGCATACACAAACACACACATACTCACACAAACACACACACACACACACACATACACACAAACACACGCACACGCACAAACACATAGACACACAAACACACACAAACACATACGCACACAGACACACACACACACACACACACACACACACACACACACACACACACACACATACACACACACACACACGCACACACACAAACACACACAAACACATAGAAAACACACACACACAAACACACACACACACACACACACACACACACACACACAGACACACACACGCACAAACACACACACATATGGACACCACAGTCTGGTCACATGCTAGTGACACATAAGTATGACCTTAAAAAAAGAAATCCCAGCCGAGCTACTATGTCACCCAAATAACCCCAGCAGGAAAAAAACAAAACAAATACAGTACTAGTATTTTGTGGGTTTTTTTGGGAATTGATGTTCTTCTCTGTACTCCTTCAAGCAGGCTAAACCTATCTGAGTGTGTGTTACTGAATCAAAGCATTAGATCCATGATCTAAACCAGGGGGGGATTCAACATCTCCAGCTTGATGACAGCCCTCGTCTCACAAAGCCGATCGAGATTGACATCTCAATGCAGGGGCCAATGCCGGTTCTATATAGGCACCATTTCACGGCTTTGTCCTCGGCCCCAAATCACCACCGCCGCCGCCTCCATTACTTCCCCCCCAAACCCATCCAGCCAGAACCCAACCGTGCCTCTTTATCATCAGACACTCACATCAGGTTGGCAAGAGTGGGGTGCTGGGAGGTCCCCTCATTATACCCTGCCGGCGTTGAACTGGCGTCAAAACCAGCTTGTTCCATATACTTAGCTTTTTGCATACGAATGGCGAGGCTATTGTCCGGCACTAAAAGCACATTAAATCTGTCTGGAGGTGCAATCATATTTTTTCTCCTGTCTTTCCTCTCCTTAATAAACGATTTAATTGGGGGGGGGGGGCTCTGATTTACAGGCGGAAGATATCCCCAGTGCTTAATTTTGTTGTTTTGTACTCTTTCCCAGTACCGTGCCAAGCGTCTGACATGTAACCATAGGATGTTTATAGTATTGCCAAGAGCACAGCGCAGCCGTCCCTGGGCCACTTTATCCTCGAGCCAGATGAGATTTCTGGCTTTTGTCTCTGGCAGTAGCTAAATAGATTCTTCCAACTGGGAACAGCCTGTTTCCAGGGACACGCGTTCATCATCTAGCCCTCAGGTCAGCACTTTGCCCAGGTCCAGACGGCAGACGTCACACAAGGATCTTTCGGCGATCAGACGGGGCCGAGTCAGCTCGGAGCTCAGATCTGATCATGCGGATGCCATGAAGAATTTTCTTCGGAAAGTTGACTTTATCTTCTCAAAGATCGCACGCCACTGAACGAACAACAAGCAGCGTTTCCTTCGCTGATGTAAACTCACAATTTGGATTGTTAGTGCTGTTTGCGGCAGAGACTTTAATTTGTGATTCGACAGAAAATTTGATTTCAGAAGGGAACGTTTCAAATGGAGAATAAAATCTGGAACGATTTTTGTCTCTGAATTCTTTGATATTTTTTCAGCAGTAATCATTTTCCACAGCTTCATACACTAAAGGTCTCCAACCCGTTTCATACAAGACACACAAAATGATCTCATAGTTTAAATCAGCTCTTTTTAATTCCACCACATGCAAACGAGATCTGAAACGAATCTGAGAAGATATTTCTTTTCTAAAGATGAACATTCTCCTAAAAAATGGGTTGAGGTGAATTTTTGTGGCGTATCCCGTGGTGGCTATTGTCCATCTGTCCATCTCTCATTTTCACACATCTACCGATCAAACTCCCTCGCTTTAGCCCACATGCCGGGCACCTTTGGGGCATGGACCCCGAGGGGGACTTCATCTCCTGGCTCGGACAGCTGTCATCTACACAGTGTGGGCTTATTTGTTCCTGATCTCCACCGAGTTCTTCACACAATGTCCAGACCGGGCCTCTGGTTTGAGGCCAGTAGGCTCCCAGCAGCCCAGCTGCACTTCAAGCCTCTCATCTCGCCTTGGTTATTCCTTTAATTAGACACTTAGAGAAATAGCTCCTGGAAAGACACCACCACATTTCCAAAAAAGCTTGGCCACATTCACCAAGCCGCAACCTCCACCTACCCCTCCCCCCCGCACACACACATCACCGCCACCGCCCCTTTCATTTGCCCTTTCTCCTTTTCTCCACACCCTTGTTGAGGGAGGTGGCAAGCTGTTCTGCGAGCCCCTTGCTCATATACATAATCCGACCCCTTCTCCCCCACCTCCACCATCCTCTCTTCCTGCCATCTCAATGGCGCTTCACTCCTTCAGCCCAGAGCGGCTCAAAAGGAGCCCGCACCTCCCGCTACAACAGGCCCGTGGGCGCAGTGAGAAAATGAAGACCTCTGCACCCCTACAAATCCCCAGGAATTTCTCATTAAGAACAGGTCCCGGGCCCCTGAAGACCCCCAAAGTCCCCCCACACACACACACACACATACACACTCAAACACAAACACACACACACACACACACACACACACACACACACACACACACACACACACACACATACACACACATTCCCCTCCCTACCAAAATGTCTGAAGAAGTTGACCCTCTTGCATGGAAGAATGAACTACTCAAATCCCTGTGTGTGTTATTCACCTTAGTCCCATTCTCCGTACACAAGAGGCTTCCCCTCACTCACCAATGGTCCTCTCAAAGTCCTCGAGACTTCCTCTTTATTTATTTATTTATTTTTTAAATTTTAATTCACATTTTTAATATGCGTGCAAGCAGGCAATAGAAACACCTTTGCTTTAGTTAGAGCAGAATCAGAGCAAGCGTTGGTTTTTGTTTTGTTCCTAACACAGGAACCGTCTCTTCATCCTGGTTTTGATTCTCCTGCACAATAGACTGTATATTTTATACAGAATAAATATTTCAGTAATTAAAAACAAGAAAGTGAATGGACTTTTTATTGCGTTTACGAAGTGGTTTTTTAAAGCAACATGGCGTTTAATAACCACAAGCCTCCTAGGACTGGTTTTGCCTAAATTATATATAGATCTCATACTGATGCAAATAAAATGATCTTTATCCCTGTGCAACTGTATATAAGTGATCAGAGTACAGCGGTACCTTGATTTATGATATATTTAATCCGTTCCGAGGGCGAGCTTGTAAGACAAAAAGTTTGTTTGATGAAACAATTATTCCCATAAAAAATAACAGAAAACAAATGAATCAGTTCCAACCCCTTCCAAACTCACATAACCTCCCACAAACACGTGTATTTGACCTATTAAAGATAAACATGTAAAAACAATAAATATTTCATAATACATGTACATTAACATTAATAATAATTAATAATAAATAATAATAAATAATAATAAAACAAGAATAAACAATAAGTCAACTAACCCTTCCGATCATCGACTGTGGCGAAGATGTCATGTGGGCGCGAAGATGTCTTGTGAGCAGGCATGAGGTGGTGCATGAATTTTGTGAATGTAATAATATAATAAAGAATTTTGTGCATGTGCACGCTATGAGTGTCAGCAAGGAAAGGCTCGTGGTGAGCTCCCACAAGGCCAGTGCTTCTCAAATAGTTAGGCACTGTGATGCTGTGGGGTGCGTGTGACCCTGGCATGCTTTTTTTGCCATACTGTACTAGAATTAAGTGTAATTGAGCATCCTCTACAGTAGATGGCAGTGGTGCTCTCACTCTGTTCCTTATGGTATAGGGAAAAGCACCGAGCAAACGATATGATGTGCAGTAAACACTATTTATAGTTGTGCACAGGGCACTGGGAGGGGTGTGAAATGTTTTTTTTTCCTATAGCGGGCATCACAGAAAATAATTGAGAAGCACTGCACAAGGTGTTCTCAGAGCACGGAGGAATACACGCGGAAGAATCCGAGGCTAATCAGCCTGGAAAATCCATTTCCCCAGCACAGCTCAAAAATCAAAATTTTGCCTGTTGGATGGGGCGGAGTTTTGGTGGGATCGAAGCTCGTATGATGGAAAATTCATTATAAAAGACACTCGTAAGTCAAGGTACTGCTATATTAACGACTTCGAATATGCGACATGCAAATATACCAAAGTATTAACTCCATCTAGTGGAGAAATGCCGTTGCTTTCTGTATGTCCAAATAATTCAAGTCCTCATGAGCAAATCCCTACCACTACTTTAGTCAGTAATTACAGGGGCAGCGGAACCAGGAGGGGCTGGAACCCCCCCCCCACACACACACACACACACACACTTTTTCTCAACCCAAAGAACTGTTTTAAGTACAATATGTCTACGACATCGCGAAAATGTTTGAAATGCCTAGTTTGTACAAGCCTAGCATAACCTACATATACGTCATGTACTGTAAATGCTAATGCACAGAGCATATAGTAATGTAGCAGCTACCGTCTACAGAATGTACCAGAACACGGCTTCCAAACATCGACGCAAGAATATAAGCGTCAGGCCTTGGTTCTTGGGTGTGTATAGAAGTATGAAAAGCGAAGATCGGAACATCGCACACGCCTCATTTTAAAAACCCAAGAAAAGGGATTAGTGTTTCAAGTAATCTAAAAGCTCAACGTTTCTAAATAAAGAAATCTGAATCCCCCCTTCATTTTCAAATCACTCCATAGGCCCGGAATTAAACCTTTAAATTAGCCGTTATATTAACCTTTCTTTCTTTCTTTCTTCTATGGAAAACTATAAAATGTTATATTTGGAGAGCAGGAGGAAAAGCTAACAGAGTCTGAATCGAGGCCTGTGTTGTTTGGATTGTTCCAGTTGTTTGGTTACGTGTGACATGAAGAATAGAATTTCCTCTACCACACACAGTAAAATTATATGCAGATATCTTTCACTCTGTGATTAAAGCTTCGAGTTGTGCAGTCTAAACTTAGACGTTAGCAACGTATCCAGGCAGAATTCCACGGAAAACTGAGAAATGAGGATATGTCGTATCAAATGCGCTTATTATGTCCTTCGCCTCCTTTTAACTCGCTGCTTCAGTTTAGTCTGTCCTGAAGGATGCATGACATGATGGGCGAGAACCCAGCGCTTCAGGATCACGCACGGTTTCATACGGTTACGTATTTCATGGGGTTCTTATTTTACATGCTGTGATTATCTGACTCAACAACAACAACAACAACAACAAAAACATTAGGTCATCTTTAGTCGTCTGAAATTTGGCAGTGGTGGTCGAGTGGTAAAGGGTGCAGCATCACTGATCCTAAGGTCGTAGGTTCGAGTCCCACTCTCCACAAGGTTGTCACTGTCCTTGCAGTGCCGCTCACTGGGTTATCAAAGACGGGCCATGTCTCTCACTGTCTATGCTGAGAGGTTGATGCAAACCCAGAACCTTCTTCAAGCTTTATGTCACTGTTAGATACTCTTCTTATTATTATTATTATTATTATTATTATTATTATTATAGTCAGTCTGTGTGTGTTTGTGTGTGAAAGAGAGAGAGAAAGACAGAGAGAGAGAGAGAGAGAGAGACAGAGCAGACAGACAGGGAGAGAGAGAGAGAGAGAGAGGGATGGAGAGAGAGACAGAGCAGACAGAGAGAGAGAGAGAGAGACAGAGCAGACAGATAGGGAGAGAGAGAGAGAGAGGGATGGAGAGAGAGACAGAGCAGACAGAGAGAGAGAGAGAGAGAGAGACAGGGAGAGAGAGAGCGACAGAGAGAGAGAGAGAGAAAGAGACAGGGAGAGAGAGAGCAACAGAGAGAGAGAGAGAGAGGGATGGAGAGAGAGAGACAGAGCAGACAGAGAGAGAGCGAGAGAGAGAGACAGGGGGAGAGAGACAGCGACAGAGAGAGAGAGAGAGCAGACAGACAGGGAGAGAGCAAGAGAGAGAGCAAACAGACAGGGAGAGAGAGAGAGAGAGAGAGGGATGGAGAGAGAGAGAGGCAGAGCAGACAGAGAGAGAGAGAGAGCAGACAGAGAGGGATGTGGAGAGAGAGACAGAGCAGACAGAGAGAGAGAGAGAGACAGGAGAGAGAGAGCGACAGAGAGAGAGAGCAGACAGACAGGGAGAAAGAGAGATAGAGAGAGGGATGGAGAGAGAGAGACAGAGCAGACAGAGAGAGAGAGAGAGAGAGAGAGAAAGAGACAGGGAGAGAGAGAGCAGACAGAGAGAGAGAGAGAGAGAGGGATGGAGAGATAGACAGCAGACAGAGAGAGAGAGAGAGGGATGGAGAGAGAGAGACAGAGCAGACAGAGAGAGAGAGAGAGAGAAAGAGACAGGGAGAGAGAGAGCAGACAGAGAGAGAGAGAGAGAGAGAGGGATGGAGAGATAGACAGAGCAGACAGAGAGAGAGAGAGAGAGAGAGGGATGGAGAGATAGACAGAGCAGACAGACAGAGAGAGAGAGAGAGAGATGACATATTGTCTAAGATTACGTACTTTAAAATCCACAATAAATAATATTTTTAAATATCCATTCATTAATTTTCTGAACCACTAAATTTTAATTAGGGTCGCAGGGAGAGAGACCCATCTCAGCCGAGCCTAGGCAAGGGGAGAATACACCTTGGACAGCTCGCCAGGCCATCGCAGGGCAGAAACACGCTGACGGCTGTGCAGCTCCTCTTGATGAAAGTCAGCAATGGTTGTTTTACATGAAGCTCCAGCATAGACAGTGAGAGACACGACCTTGATAACACAGTTAGGGCCACTGGGGGGATAGCAGTGACAACTTGCTGAAGGGGGGCTTGAACCCCCAACATTGTGATCAGTGATCCGGCAGCTTTACCACTAGGCCACCACTGCCATTATATAAGATATATAAATTATTTATATTTCCATGTTTTGTGCCATGAGCTCTTGTGATTCATGAACAGTGAACCGAATCGAATCAAATGGAATCGAACTGAATCAAATTCAGTTGAAATAAGAGAGAGCAGAGTGTGTGAGGGGGACAGAGCCAGAGAAACCGAGACAGCTGACAGCTGGGAGAGTTTGGGGTCAGGGACTGGGGGAAGAGAGTGGAATCTCTAACACACACACACACACACACACACACACTACCACCACAACAACAACGAAATAAAGATTATAATAAAACTTCATTTATTAAAGATGAGTCTCAATCTTCAGACCCTGGTTCGATCAGATTTCCGGTCAGGAACATTTCTGAGTTTTCACGCCGTGTCTCTGAGAAGAAAAATGAATGATAACACAGTGGAGGGAGACACAGCTTTGGAGAATGAAGAT
>CM045735.1:2857160-2859660 GCA_024760905.1 Plotosus lineatus | reverse complement strand
CTGTGCACAAGACATTCATTCATTTTCTAAGCCTCTTTAATCCAAATTAGGGTCACCGGGAGGCTGTCTATCTCAGCTGACGCTGGGCAAGTGCAGGGTACATTCTGAACAGCTCACCAGGCCATCGCAGGGCCAAAACACATACAGTCACACTCAGTCTCACACCTAAAGTCAATTTGGAGCAGCCAATCAAATTACCGTGCATAATTTAGACTGTTTGAGGAAACCATAGTATCAGGAGGAAACCCACACAAACAAGGCGAGAACATGCAAACTCTACACAGAAACATCCTGAGCATGGGAATCGAACCCATTACCTCCTTGCTGTGTGGTGATCCTGCTAACCAATGCGCCACCATGTCGTGACACAAAATGTTAATTTTGTTTCCTGTAATATTCAGTACTGTTCACTGTCCCTTATTCTTCTTCTTCTTTTTCTTTCTGCTGTTCCCTTCAGGGGTCGCCACAGCGAATCATCTGCCTCCATCTCACCCTGTCCTCTGCATCTTCTTCTGTTACTCCAACGACCTTCATGTCCTCCTTCACCACATCCAGAAATCTCTTCTTTGGTCTTCCTCTCGGCCTTCTGCCTGGTAGTTCCAACCTCAGCATCCTACTACCAATATACTCACTATCCCTCCTCTGCACATGTCCAAACCATCTCAATCTAGCCTCTCTGACTTTGTCTACAAAACATCTTACATGTGTCTATCTTTAATATATTTGGTGAAATATACGTGTTTGGGTGCAGGTTATATGAGTTGGGGGGGGGGGGGGTTTGGAACGGATTAATTGGTTTTCTATTATTTCCTACAGGAGTTTTTGTTTTATCTAATGAACATTTTGACTTACGAGCTCGCCCTCACAACGGATTAATTTCGTAAGTCGAGGAACCACTGTATTTATTTAATCCATGTACATAAAATAATTGACACTGTACTGTGACTAATCTGTTGCTTACCAACAGATTGTTTCCTGTTTTGCTTGAAGTCTCGAAATGCTGCGCTCCTATTTCTGTAGAGGAAACGGAGAGGGCACAGAACATGTCAACAGCAGGAACGAAAAGAAACAAAAAAGAGCACTGTCCACATCAAACGGCGTCTTAACACCAGAAAATATGTCAACACATATCAACACAAGAACAAATATCAACACTGAGAGGGGAATTAAAAGGAAATGAAAAAAGTAAATAAATAAAACACCAAATAGCATGGCAACACTGATGGCACATGGGGGGGGGGATTTTTAAAAAATTAACAAAATGTATTAACACTGGTGGAGGGGGGGACAAAAATGGCACAATAACACTGGTCCAAACCATCTCAGCTTCCTGTCCCTTATTACATATATATTTTAAAATATGGAAACATTACTTTTATTACATTCAAATTTCCATTTGCTCTACTGCATTTCTTTGTATATGTTTCAGGGTTCTATTTATTTATTTATTAATTTTAGGATAACACCCAGCTCTTTTCTGGTTATTTATGGTATGTAGGCTTTTACAAACATTTACACAGTGACATGCTACAATATTTCCATGTATACAAGGTATTTTACCCAAAATACTGAGCCAGGCATCAGGGCTGGATTATAGACGAGATTTGGGGGCGTGTTCTATCAGAACAGGAGTGTAACTCTTAAAGCTGCGGTTACACTTTTCCCTCGGAGGGGGCGCTGCAGCAGCAGCAGCAGCAGCAGGCCTCCCCCTTGTCAGACCTAAATATCAACGGTCCACTCCACAGGATGTGGCAGTCTGGGTGGCTGGGTGGCGTACTTTCCTCCTGCTCTGTACAGTGCGCCATTCTGAGCTTTCACAATCACTCCTCAAGCTTCAGGGCGGAAATAAAGCACACACACAAAAAAAAAAAAAAAAAAAAAAAGCGTGCTCCTCGGCTTCAGTGCGCGGGAATTAAACCGGAACTAGTCCTAAAATAAATCTGATCACAGGATGATTAGTGTTTTGGACCGAGACCCGTGAGGAACCGAAGCTATAATTAACCTGGTGCATGGATGGACAGGAGTGTTTATAGATTGTAGAAAGGTTCAAGGTCATTTTAATGATCACGTGCTCTTATTTCCAGTGTGATCGGGGGGGGGGGGGGTTGTTGGGGGGGGTATAGTGCACTGAGATGATGGCGTGTTTGCGGGTTCCTCCACTGCATCCCCCCCCTTCACCTCCTTAAAGAAAAAGCACGGAGTGTTTAACACACTGGGAATGAAACGCAGTTCTGGACCTGAAACGGAAACATTACACGAGCGCGACAATTTCATTACGTCATCGTTTATTATCAGGGGCTCTATCACTCTCTCTCTCTCTTTCTATCACTCTCTCTCTCTATCACTCTATCTATATCACTCTCTCTATCTCTCTCTATCACTCTCTCTATCTATCTCGCTCTCTCTCCATCACTCTCTCTATATCACTCTATCTCTCTATTGCTCTCTATATCTCTATCACTCTCTCTATCTCTTTCTATCACTCTCTCTATCACTCTCT
>CM045735.1:2694660-2852160 GCA_024760905.1 Plotosus lineatus | reverse complement strand
ATATCATCCAGCGGCCGTTGAAACACTTGTCAGCTCTTATCACACCTCTGCACCCTATAGCCATTCGCTGACCGTCAAATCCAGCGACCGTTGAAACATCTGTCAGCTCTTATCACACTTCAGCACCCTACAGCTAATCGCTGAAAGTCATATCCAGCGGCCGTTGAAACATCTGTCAGCTCTTATCACACCTCAGCACCCTATACCCAATCGCTGTCCATCATATCCAGCGGCCGTTCAAACACCTGTCAGCTCTTATCACACATCAGCACCTTATAGCCAATCGCTGACCGTCACATCCAGCGGCTGTTCAAACATCTGTCAGCTCTTATCACATCTCAGCACCCTGCAGCCAATCACTGACCGTCATAACCAGCAGCCGTTCAAACATCTGTCAGCTCTTATCACATCTCAGCACCCTGCAGCCAATCATTGACCGTCATAACCAGCAGCCATTCAAACATCTGTCAGCTCTTATCACACCTCAGCACTCTGTAGCCAATCGCTGACCATCATATCCAGCAGCCGTTCAAACACCTGTCAGCTCTTATCACACCTCAGTACCCTATAGCCAATCACTGACCGTCATATCATCCAGCGGCCGTTCAAACATCTGTCAGCTCTTTCCATACTTCGGCACCCTGCCGCCAATCACTGACCGTCATATCATCCAGCGGCCATTCAAACATCTGTCAGCTCTTATCACACCTCAGCACCCGATAGCCAATCACTGACCGTCATATCATCCAGCAGCCGTTCAAACACCTGTCAGCTCTTATCACACCTCAGTACCCTATAGCCAATCACTGACCGTCATATCATCCAGCGGCCGTTCAAACATCTGTCAGCTCTTATCACATCTCAGCACCCTGCAGCCAATCACTGACCGTCATAACCAGCAGCCGTGCAAACATCTGTCAGCTCTTATCACACCTCAGCACCCTGTAGCCAATCATTGACCGTCATAACCAGCAGCCGTTCAAACACCTGTCAGCTCTTATCACACCTCAGCACCCCACAGCCAATCGCTGACCATCATATCATCCAGCAGCCGTTCAAACACCTGTCAGCTCTTATCACACCTCAGTACCCTATAGCCAATCACTGACTGTCATATCATCCAGCGGCCGTTCAAACATCTGTCAGCTCTTTTCATACTTCGGCACCCTGCAGCCAATCACTGACCGTCAAATCATCCAGCGGCCATTCAAACACCTGTCAGCTCTTATCACACATCAGCACCTTATAGCCAATCGCTGACCGTCACATCCAGCGGCTGTTCAAACATCTGTCAGCTCTTATCACATCTCAGCACCCTGCAGCCAATCACTGACCGTCATAACCAGCAGCCGTTCAAACATCTGTCAGCTCTTATCACACCTCAGCACCCTGTAGCCAATCGCTGACCATCATATCCAGCAGCCATTCAAACACCTGTCAGCTCTTATCACACCTCAGTACCCTATAGCCAATCACTGACCGTCATATCATCCAGCGGCCGTTCAAACATCTGTCAACTCTTTCCATACTTCGGCACCCTGCAGCCAATCACTGACCGTCATATCATCCAGCGGCCATTCAAACATCTGTCAGCTCTTATCTCACCTCAGCACCCTATAGCCAATCACTGACCATCATATCATCCAGCAGCCGTTCAAACACCTGTCAGCTCTTATCACACCTCAGTACCCTATAGCCAATCACTGACCGTCATATCATCCAGCGGCCGTTCAAACATCTGTCAGCTCTTTTCATACTTCGGCACCCTGCAGCCAATCACTGACCGTCAAATCATCCAGCGGCCATTCAAACATCTGTCAGCTCTTTTCATACTTCGGCACCCTGCAGCCAATCACTGACCGTCATATCATCCAGCGGCCATTCAAACATCTGTCAGCTCTTATCACACCTCAGCACCCTGCTGCCAATCGCTGACTGTCATATCATCCAGCGGCTGTTCAAACATCTGTCAGCTCTTTTCATACTTCGGCACCCTGCAGCCAATCACTGACCGTCATATCATCCAGCGGCCGTTGAAACACTTGTCAGCTCTTATCACACCTCTGCACCCTATAGCCATTCGCTAACCGTCAAATCCAGCGACCGTTGAAACATCTGTCAGCTCTTATCACACTTCAGCACCCTACAGCTAATCGCTGAAAGTCATATCCAGCGGCCGTTGAAACATCTGTCAGCTCTTATCACACCTCAGCACCCTATACCCAATCGCTGTCCATCATATCCAGCGGCCGTTCAAACACCTGTCAGCTCTTATCACACATCAGCACCTTATAGCCAATCGCTGACCGTCACATCCAGCGGCTGTTCAAACATCTGTCAGCTCTTATCACACCTCAGCACCCTGTAGCCAATCGCTGACCATCATATCCAGCAGCCATTCAAACACCTGTCAGCTCTTATCACACCTCAGCACCCCACAGCCAATCGCTGACCATCATATCATCCAGCAGCCGTTCAAACATCTGTCAGCTCTTTCCATACTTCGGCACCCTGCAGCCAATCACTGTCCGTCATATCATCCAGCGGCCATTCAAACATCTGTCAGCTCTTATCACACCTCAGCACCCTATAGCCAATCACTGACCATCATATCATCCAGCGGCCGTTCAAACATCTGTCAGCTCTTTTCATACTTCAGCACCCTGCAGCCAATAACTGACCGTCATATCATCCAGCGGCCGTTCAAACACCTGTCAGCTCTTATCACACCTCAGCACCCTGTAGCCAATCGCTGACCATCATATCCAGCAGCCATTCAAACACCTGTCAGCTCTTATCACACCTCAGCACCCCACAGCCAATCGCTGACCATCATATCATCCAGCAGCCGTTCAAACACCTGTCAGCTCTTATCACACCTCAGTACCCTATAGCCAATCACTGACCGTCATATCATCCAGCGGCCGTTCAAACATCTCTCAGCTCTTTTCATACTTCGGCACCCTGCAGCCAATCACTGACCGTCATATCATCCAGCGGCCATTCAAACATCTGTCAGCTCTTATCACACCTCAGCACCCTATAGCCAATCACTGACCGTCATATCATCCAGCGGCCGTTCAAACATCTGTCAGCTCTTTTCATACTTCAGCACCCTGCAGCCAATCACTGACCGTCATATCATCCAGCGGCCGTTCAAACATCTGTCAGCTCTTATCACACCTCAGTATCCTATCGCCAATCACTGACTGTCATATCATCCAGCGGCCGTTCAAAAACCTGTCAGCTCTTATCACACTTCAGCACCCTACAGCCAAGCACTGACCATTTTTCATTGTGTGCTTGACTTGTGCTGTTGTTACAGGATTTCACTCAATTGACTGAAACCAGCTAGTTTTTTAGTGAAAATAAAGCAAATTATGTCTCAAATCAATGTCTGCAGCCAAGGTTGTGGCACAAGTGTTCGAATCAGGGGGCCAATGTTCAAAGGCTTAAGTTTATTACAACAGAGCTTTCAAGTGGCGCAACAGAAAACCGTTTGCCTCTTTATGCGATGAAGGTTTGAAATTGAGGTGATGCTGAAGTCATCCAAGACCAGCGACCCAGGAGAGGTAAACAGCTGTAAGGTTTCATTTATTAATGTGAGTTGTGTCTCAGCTGGTTGTCCTGCTTGGTTATCAGCTCTCACATGTAAATATGAAGAACTACAAGGCTCTGTTGACTACATCTCTTCTCATTATTGAAATTGCACAAAAACCTCCACCTTATAATTTAGTGTGCATGTAACCTGCACCACAGAGATGGGCTGGGCTGCGTTTGGTGCCATTCGGTAAATTTGTTGTAACTTAAAAAAAAAAAATGCACAGAATTCACCACTCTCACTGTTTTTCTCCAACCACAGCTGAGAATTTATTGAAATCAAATCAGACGTTTTATTTCTTGGACAATTACAGTACCTGTGCATACGTACTTCAAGTTGTAAGCGCTGCTCATTAAGGTTGATTCATGTCATATGAAGAAGTAGTGATCCAAAAATAAATAAATAAATAAAGCTCTCATTCAAGCCATGTACCGGATGTTTCTCAGCCAGTTTTGTGCCAGCGGAATTTATTTAATACCTATAAATAAAGCAAGAGTCTATTTCATTGAGACAGAAACCTTTAAGCGAAAGTCATGTTCAGTCTTATCGTAAAATTCCAATACAGTGGTACCTCGACCTATGAAATGAATCCGTTCCAAGGGCGAGCTCATAAGTTAAAATGTTGGTTAGATAAAACAAAAATTCCCATTGGAAATAATAGAAAACCAATCAATCCATTCCAACCCCCTCCCAAACTCATATAACCAGCATCAAACCCGTATATTTGACCTAATATATTAAAGATAAACATGTAAAAAAAATAAACATTTCACAATAATAATAATACATGTACATTAACATTAATAATAATTAATAATAAAGCAAGTATAGACAATAAGTCAACTAACCCTTCCGATCATCGACTGCGGCGAATATGTCATGCGTTCGCGAAGATATGTGGGCAGGCAGGAGGTGGTGTGTAACAGGGGAGAAGGAGGAGGAGGAGAATTTTGTGCATGTGCACACTACGAATTCCAGCGAGGAAAGACTCCTGGTGAACTCCCACAAGGCCAGTACTTTTCAAATAGTGGGCGTGGCCCATCTGGGGGGCGTGGTGTGATGCTGGGGGGGCATATGACTCTGAGGCACATGCTTTTTTGTCATACTACACTAGAATTAAGTGTAATTGTGCATCACCTATGGTAGGTGGCAGTGGCACTCTTACTGTGTTCCCTATGGTGTAGAGACAAAGCTCCGAGCAAACAATATGAAGTGTAGTAATCATTATTTATAGTCGCGCGCGGGGTGCTGGGGGGGCGTGAAATGTTTTTTTTTTTCTTCCTATGGAGGACGTCATAAAAAATAATTGAGAAATAATTGAGGCGTTCTCGGAGCATGGGGGAATACATCCGGAAAAATACAAGAATAATCAGCCCGGAAAAGCCATTTTGCCAGCAGAGTTCATAAATCACAATTTTGCTGGTTGGATGGGGCAGATTTTTGGTGGGATTGAAGCTCGTATCATGGAAAAGTTGTTATAAAAGACACTCGTAAATCAAGCTATCACTGTATTAGATTTCAATCAATACAAATACTCAACTACTCAGGGACAGCGCTCTTTCTCTGACTATGAAACAGAAGTGGCGTCTGACCATAGCACGTAGTTTACCCTAAGTGGCGTCTACACGGTTGATCCGAGCGATAAGGGAGTTGCTACCGCTTGTGGAATGCTCTGGTTGTCTAGGTAACCCTTTCGCATGTTTCCCACTTCCAAATATTTCAGTCACTCTTAATTGGTATCTTTTAATTGGAAGGTTTAATTCGTAATCGATTAGCTTGCATTGCAAGAAAGTTCAAGTCAGTTAAACTTTGTACCCGCCCACTTTTTGTCATTTGAGAAAACATTGCCTCTCATGGCTCACTTTGTTAGTGTTCATTGACCTTTTATGGTCGCTTGCTACTCATCACTTCCTGTGTGGACACCCTTGTAGAGTCCGAGAGTTTAATCATGACAATCTAATTAAACGTTTGTACCTAACTGTATTTTTTTTTTTTTTTTTTCATAAAACTTGGTTTTGAGAGTTGTGCATGGATCAGTGTTTGTTTCTTTTTGACGTATTCATTTTAAACAAAATAATTTTATATTATCAGATAAATAAGTCAAAGTTCAAGCTTCCTCCGCCAGTAAAGTATCTAGAAGGTGAAGTGATATGGGTCAAGTTCAACCGAAGACCATGGTGGCCGTGTCGCGTCACCATTAATCCCACACTGGGAACACATCACAGAATTAAAGGTATGTTCTTTTGCTCCAAAGAAAAGAAAGTTCAGCTCTCATTCTGGTTCTGAGTGTCCTAGATCGTAGATGCCATGAAGTAATTTTGTATCGTGGCACTGAAGATTGCACGAGACGTTAATTTACAGTTTTGTATCACAAATCAGAATTTAGGAAAAAAAATGTTCATTGTGGAGTCAGACGACGCGGTTTGAGGAACTTGTGGCATTTTAGTTAGTATGTGATAAACCTTTGTCGATCCATCCATCTTCTATTCATTAGCTGTATCTCTCATCCATCAAGGGTCCCAGCTGACTTCACACAAGAGATGGGGTAACACCATGAACAGGTCTCCAGTCTATCACTGCACTAACACAGACACAAGAAACCGTTCACACTCACATTCACATCGATGGACAATCTATAGTCAGTTGACCTATTGCACATGTCTTTAGCTGGTTGGAGGAAACCGGGTTTCCCAGATGAAAACCCACAGGCACCTGGGGAAAAGACATGCACACAGATCTCCACTGGGGGCAGTGGGGGAATGCCAGCCAATCAGAATGCCGAGCACTATGTGATGCACTACTTTGTGCAAAAAAACCCTCCAAAATTGGTGTCAACCATGTGTTTACAACCAGCTCGAAAGTTTAAATATGAGCTGAACTTGTCACATGACACTCTGGCATCATCTAAGACAGCGATTCAACACTATAAACATTTATGAATCAATAAAGAAGAAAAAAAGCATCTTATCCCCCCTTTAAACAGTTAAAACATGCCAAAACAGGAATATTTACATGATGGATTTACCTGCAATAGATCGAAGATCTGTTCAGGGTGTAACCTATCAGCCTCTCATCTGAAGTCAGCTTGACTTGGCTCCAGAGTCCTCTTTGAGCCTGATGGATAAATGAAATCAATGATGGATATGTGGATAGATGATGGCTGACTTTTGTATGTCTTTTTTTGTTTCCATGCTGCGGTTTGTCAGATCCGAGTGATAATCCTTGTCGTCAGTATTACATCAAGACGTTTGGAGAACCTCAGGAACTGGCCTGGGTCTCTGAGAAGGCCGTGCATATATTTTTTGGTGAATATCAGTTTCACAATCTCCCTGGTCCAAAGAGAGGGGTAAGACCAAGCTGAAAACATTTCTTATCTCATTGTATTCGTCTTTGAACTGATATTTCTCCTGTTGCACCGTAAACCTTTTGTAATTGTCTGACAGGTTCCCAAGCGGTTTCTAAGCTCTTGGAGCTGCAGCGTGGCTGAAGCTGAGGCCCATTTCCTGGACAAGCCAAAGATACCAATTATAAGTTCAGAATTTTCGGAAAAGAGTTCAGTTGTTGAAAATACAAAAGATCAACAAGAGACTGTTTCTAACTCACGTTTTCTGCTGGGAATTCCTGGAAACGGTCTCCAAGCCAACGGGAAGATTCCACATGAAGATGAAAATGTTTTGCTGAAATCTAAATACAAGAAGAAGCAAAGAAAATCCATGTCAGTGTTTTATACAAAGTACAACGAGTTTGTCTGTGAAAAGACTGCGATAGAAGAGGTGATGGATAATCCGTATTCCGACATCGACTCCGTACCTCAAATACGTCGATGTCCCAAAGGCGATCGCCGACCCGGGCCAAACTCGACCGATGATCAAGCTGTTAGCCAAGTCAAAAGCCAGAATGATAAGGAAGCAAAGAAAAATATGGAACTTCAGGGTGGCCTGTGGTTCAGTAAAACTGGGAAAGGACAGAGCAGTGGTGGGTTCAGTCGTGCAGGAATTAAATCTGTGAATTGCTCCTTTGGGAAAGTATCCTGTAAGATCAAGATACCGGAGTCGACAAGTGTGAAGTCCCGAGACAACCATGCCTCAGGTTCTGAGCATCAGTTGGAAGAAACCAAGAAAACTCTTGACAAGAGGGTTTCGAGTCTTCCTGCTAGCAGTCGGTTGATGACTCGGGCGCTGAAAGCCATGGAAGACGCGCAGTTCCAACAACCACGGAGCCAAGATCTCAAGGAAACCAAATCTGACGTGTATGATAAAACACACGTGGCTACTGAAAGGCCGAAGGAAAAATCAAACCAACAAAAAGTTTCATCGGGGCTTGATTCAAAGGCAAAGTTAAAATCGAATGCTATCTCTAAGCAGTATTTAAATGCGTCTGATTTGAAAGACAGCAAAGTTGCTGTGAAATCTGAGGATGACTCATGTGTGATTTCTTCTGAACTGGTCAGTTTTCATTCATCAGACATAAAACAAGAGAATGAGGCGCCTGAAGTGTCAACGTCTTCGACGGCGACTCCATTTCAGGTGAACATACAAAGAGATGAAGACATGAAGGAAATAACCTTCAAGTCACTGGAAGATGAAAATGACCAAACGTCTGCGACGTTTCATCCGGATTCCAATTATAAATATAGCACATTCCTGATGTTGTTGAAGGATATACATGATAGTCGAGAAAAAGATGGCCGACCCCTCGTCATGGAACCATTACCTACAAAAAAACTGATTAGAGACGAGCCGGCTGTGATTCCGACAAAAGGTCTTAAAACTACTTTTGGTTGTGTTAAAGACGATAACAAGGCTCGCACACTCCAAAGGCTTAAGAAGTGTGGACAGAGCAAAGCTTCTGGTGTAAAGGTCAAACAAAATAAAACAAATGTAACGTTTGGTCTGAATATTGACGCAACCAATGGGTGCATTGGTCAGCGAAGTAGTAACATTTCTACTCTTCCAAAACCTGCTAAGAAACCAAGCAAAAAACGTCAGCCTATCCTTCAGAAAAGCTTGAATAACCTGTCCGTGCCTTCTGAGTCCTCAGCAGACGGCGCACAGACCGCAAGTTCCAAACTCCTCAGCGAGGAATCTGAGAATAGCTTTTTTGGAAGCGTGCCTAAGAAACGCTGGCAAAAGTTTGAACAAAGCAATGACAAAGTGCCACGAGAAGAGATCAGTGGTAACCAAGGACCAGAACAATCGCAAACATTACCTTCAGAACTGAACAGCGTCGGTGCTGAAAAGACAAGTACCACCTGCTCTGCATCAGTGACGCCAATCTCTGAGAACACGGTGAACAGAACTCCAAACACCTGTGAGGTTTCTATCTTCCCCGCAGGTACGATGAGTGCGAGTAGAAACCGAATTTGGTTCTGAGAGTTGTGTTGTGTTTTATCATGACTCTAGATCTGTCTTTGCCAGAGAGCAAACGCATCAGAAAGCCCAGCAAAAGACTCATCGAGTGGACGGAGGAATACGATCACATATTTGCCACTAAGAAGAAAGCCAGAAGGCAGCCGGACACCTCCCAGAGGGTAAAGTTTCCACGTGCTCGCTTGTACTTCGGCTTGCTTTCCAGGCCGAGATCCTTTCATACATAGAAAAATCTCTTTGTTTTACCCAGGTGATTAAAAGTACTTCTGGTAATAGTGCTGAGAATTCTTCAGGTGTACATCACCACCAACACCACCAACACCAGGGAGCCATACAACCAGCCCCAAACTACTTACCTGAAATTCAGACTCCTCCCCCTGAAGAGAGATCCAAGACTCCACCTCCCATGATTGAAAATTCTCCATGTGAGGAAAGTCAGGTTATGGCTGTGGACACTCTGACTCCGCCTCCTGAAGCAGAAACACCCTCCCCATATGGAGAAAATTGTTTTAAGGAACAGCATCTGGTTCAGAATTGTTCTACTACTGGTAAGTAAAGCAGTACAGTTGTACCTTGATTTACGAATTTAATCCGTTCCGAAGTCAAGTTCCGTAAGCCAAAATATTCGTTTGATAAAACAAAAATTCTCCTAGGAGATAATAGAAAATCAATTACAGACGCTCCCCGACTTACGTTCATTCGTTTTACGTATTTTTCAATTTTAGGTTTTCTTTTTTTTTTTTATTAAAAATTTTGAGTTTAGCATGCTCTCTGTAGTACGAGACGTACCTACGTAGTACGCTGACGTAATGACGTAATGACACTGCGTCCATTGTTTACAAATGACAGACTGAACGTGCCCCTCCTTCTTCCCAGTTCACTACGTGTTACCCTTGTGTTAAGACGTCGTCTCTGTGATCTTTGTGTTTACACTGTTTTGCGGACTTTTGTAACCCTAAGCAAATATGGTTGGTCAGAAGCGTAAGCCTACTAGTGATCGTGGTAATCAGAAAAAGCGGCAAGCCATCTCGTTAGAAACGAAGATGGCAATTATTAAGAAAATTGATTGATGCTGGTGAAAAACACGTGAATGTTGCATGCTTCTTCCAAATGGCTCCCTCGACCTTCGGAACCATTTACAAGCATAAAGATCGAATCACAGAGAATGTTAAAGGTTATATTTGATACTGTATTTGATGAGTGAATTTGATTAAAATTTTTCTATTTGAAATTATTTTGCTTGAATTAATTTATTTGAAATTAATGTTCATATTATTACAAAAACACAACAACATTAAACACTGGAGAGAACACAGGGAAGCAGGGATGTGATGTGAGACAATCTTGTGGTGCAGAGGTGAGCGTGCGGTTTGTGTTTATTAGGAGTAGCTGAGAGGATTGAATTCAGGTGTGAACTGCATTCAGCCCGAGCAGCTCAGCCATGCCCCTCAGACGGAGTGGGCAGAAAACAGAGTTAGAGAATTACAAAGAAGCAGGGACGTGATGCAAGTTAATCCTCTGACGCAAAGGTGACCGTGCTTGTGTTTATTGGGAGTAGATGAGAAAATCGAATTCAGGTGTGAGCCACCCGTGCAGCTCAGCCACACCCCTCAGCCGGAGCCGAGATAAAACAGAGTCAGAGGCACAGTCGCCAAAATCAAAGTCCCCCAAAAACACAGACCAGAACAAAAAGAACATAAAAGAACATGAAGTGTAATAAATTGGATAAACAAAAAAAAGGATAAACATGCTACTGCACAGTACATAAAATCACACACACAAACATTCTAAACATTAACTTAGGTACTGTACTGCAATAATAATTGAAAAAGACCTTAATGCTATAGTGCTTTACAACAGTTCAGATGATTATTCCATTTCAGGCACTTCAGAGGAAACTGACGTTTCTTCAGGAGAAAGTCTTATTTCTTCAGAAGAGAAATCCAATGTCATCACCTTTTTCTGGCGCTTAGCTGGTGTTTGAGTGGCATCATAGAACTTAACTGGTAATTAAAACATACTTAAAAAAAGGCTCATTGACAACTTGTGCGTGAATGAGGAAAAAGGGGTGTATACATCATCTCATCCAATCAGCAGGAAGGAGAACAGCCATTGGCTGAATTTGAATCATGTGACTGTTACTCGGCAATCCGTGAATATGCAGGGGCAGAAATGCAAAAACGCGAATAGTCAAGGGCCTACTGTAAACAGTATTTATAGTCACACGCGGGGCGCTGGGTGTGTGTGAAATGTTTTTTTCTTCCTATAGGGGGGCATCACAGAAAATAATTGAGATGCACTGGACAAGGTGTTCTCTGAGCACGGAAGAATACGAGGCTAATCGGCCAGGAAAAGCCATTTCCCCAGCAGAGCTCGTTAATCAAAATTTTGCTCGTTTGATGGAGCAGATTTTTGGTGGAATCGAAGCTCATATCATGGAAAATTTATTATAAAAGACAGTTGTTAGTCAAGGTACCACTGTATTCTCGAAAAAAATGAAGGTGTAAGGTACCGCCACTACACTCACTAAGTAGGCCATGTGCTTCTCTTAAGATCTGTACCAAATTAGTGAATTCGTGCCAAATTAGTGACCAGATAAGTGAAAAAATACTTTATGACATGGCTGCGGTTTGATCTTTCAAGGTTAAAGATAATTGTCTCATTTGAGGGTTCATATATGGCTCATTGTTAGTGTTACCCAGTGTTCACGTTTGCGTGCGTCCTTGCGTCCCTGACGCATGAAAATCCGTAGGGACGCATGGTGTCAAACCAATGTGCGTCCGCCGGACTCATTAATATTTTTCATCAATTTATGTAACATTGTCCCAAAACAGAAATATTTGCCAAAATATCTTGCGAAATCGGTCGATGCTTTGACAATACCGCCATATTTGTTTACCTTTCCGAGTGCGAGTTTTGCCTTCTGCGCTTTCGAGATATCGAATCGGGATCCTCTCGCGAGATTTCGTCTGCTCACGTGATTTCGTCTGCTCACCAGTGTTCATTCATTTCCGCTAGTTCTCGAGTGTTTAACGTGCAACATGCCTCCGAAAAAAGTATTCAAAGTCGACGAAAATCAGCGTAGATTAAGCAATTTTTTCTCAATGAACAAAGATTCAAACAGGGAAAAAGAGAATGTCTTTGATGAAGAGGAAAATTGCGAAGACAAGCCACGAAAAAAGCGATCGTTTCAGCAACACTGGCTCAAACTTTGCGTGGTTGCGATATGTAGAGAACGACAACGACGAGGATTTTATGTACTGTAGTGTATGCACGGAACACAACAAAGTTAATGGCATGAACAAAGTGACTAAAAATCGCAATTTTCAGAACACAACCTTATCGAGACATGCGGATCTCAGTGCTCACAAATTAGCAATGGATATACCGAAGTTACAGCAGGATCGGAAAAATTACGTAAGTAAGTGTGAAGGAAAGCAAGATCGCGCAATTCTGACACTATTAAAAATTGTTCAATGGATGACAAACGAGGATATACCCATGCGAAAATTCAAATCTGTTATTGATCTCATGCATGATCTTGATGTGGCTGATCTACAATTGTTGAAAAAGCACTTCAGCTACGATTCTTACTTCACTGCATCTGAACTCTTGGATAGTTTGGCTGTTGTAGTTGATAACGAAATAGAGGAGAAAATTAGTAAATCACCAGCAGTGACAATTATGATTGATGAGAGTACGGACATAACTCAATGTGAACATGCAGGACAAACTGATGAAGATTCAGCTTGCAGGAAAGCTGGATCTGCACAAAGCTCTTCATGTGTGGAAAAATACTAAACACAGGAGGATATATGACAACATATAAATACTTGATGAATTATTCAGTCACTGTCAGCATTTTCTAGCATTTTTAATGAATGAGTGAAAGTTAAAACAGTATTATTTTTTCTGTGATGACTTCAAAGTATTTAAATTTTGTTTTAATGTTTTTTTTATATCATAGTCAGTGATAACTTCTAAGTTTTTAATTTTTGTTTTTATCTGTGAACCTAATAAACTTTTCATAAAATGATTGAATGAACTTTGTGTTGGCAATGATCTATTTGAAGTTCTATACATTTTCGGGCGAATCTTTTCCGTTATTTGACAGGACTCATTACTATTGCATTTGGACTCATACTTTCCCAACCTGCGAGTCCCTGGGACTCATAACTTTCTTGAGCAAAAATGAACACTGAGTTACCTAGTAACATGTCTGTGTGCACACATTTCAAACTTGCAAGCATTAAAAATCCTGTGACATTGATTTTCACCTTTGAAAAGGTGTTCTTTTTTGTTCGTTTTGTTTCTGACATAGGAACCCGTTTTCTGCAGTGCATGGTATCATGCACTGCATTACGAAAATGAAATATGTACGTGACCATTTTGTCGTTCATGGGTTTTGAAAGACTGCCGACCGGTCGCAAGACCGACCGTCGGGTTGCGTCTATTGTTGAGGCTTGTATTAGTGTTCCAAAGTATAAGCACTCTATCTCCAAAATGTTGTGACCTTATTCTAACCTTGACCTTTGACCTAGATGCTTGAAAAATTAAATCATCTCTGTTATTTATGTTCATTAGTGTTTCCTCTAAGTTTAGGTAAATTCGATGCATGGGTGTGGCCACAATTTTGTTCATAGTCAAATTGACAGACTTCATAGATTTGCGCACTCAGCAGAAACAAATAAAAAACAGTTGAGCAGTTTGAAAGTTAATTTGTGTAACCAAGGCTGCCCTCTGGTGGAAATATTTGGTAGTACACTCAGTACCTCCGTAAGTGTGTCTGCAGCTATGTTAATGCAGTTCATGGTTTCCTTTGAACACATTATAAAGGTGTCACTACTGTATATGTGGTGTTCTTTAGGCGATGGCGTCTGTTTAAACACAAAGAGGCAAAGGAAACCCACCAAGAAGATTCTAGAGAGTTCCATTGAAGCAGAGCCGATTCTGGCGCCAAAAAAGAAGGTCAGTGATACAATTTTTTTATTATTATTTAGTTTTCAATATTCAGTCGTCTACTGTGTAGGGCTGAAGCATACTTCAAGGGACTTGGCTTGACCTGATTTGGACGTGGCTGAGCGCTCAGCCTCTAGTGGATGGTCGTGTTACTGCATGCTCATGATGTTTCGCACATCCGCAGACTGCATGGATGTGCTACAGACTGTGTCCTCAGGAAGTATGCGTCAGCTTTTATTAGAATTATTAATGAGTTTAATTCTCTGATAGGTGAAATCTCAGAGGATCAGTTCGTCAGGACATGCTGCTCATTCAGGTTAGTCAGAATTTAAATTCAGGTTTATTACATGATGATAAAATGTTGTAAAGTATTTCTGGATGTGTGCATAGGCTGGAAAAATGCCGTGAAGGTTTCCATTCACTTCCCAGGTATATAAAATATAATTGATCGCAATGCCTTGCTGAAACCATTAACTTGCTCCTGTATGCGAGCGCCAGTGAACCCAGGTCCAGGCCCCATGATGTTAGTAAACATTGGCACGTTGAGGCGAATCGTTTCATTGGTCACACAGCCTTGCTATTAGCTCTCACGTGTAAATGTAAGGCTACAGGCTCCATTGTCTACACCCGTTCTTATTACTGAGAAACAAAAAACGTTACATGGAGTCTTTTTGAATTTTGTGTGCATGTAGCCTTTACAATGGAGATGTTCTGGAAAGCATTTGGTCACCTTGTGTAAATTAATTAAAATAAATATGCGAAAAATTGTTAAAACATCCAGCACATTGGCATAGTGGTTAGCACCTCACAGTACGAAGGTCCTAGGTTCAAGTCCCAGGGTTGGCGAAGGTGTGTCTGTATGGAGTTTACATGTTCTCCTTGTGCTTGTGTTGGTTCTCTTGAGTACTTCGCTTTCATCCAACATTCCAAAGACATGCACATTAGGCTCATTTGCTGTTCCACGTTGCCCCTAGGTGTGAGTGTGTGTAAATGGTTTTGTGTGTGTGTGTGTGTGTGTGTGTGTGTGTGTGTGTGTGTGTGTGTGTGTGTGTGCATCCTGACCCTGCAAAAGACTGATGGGATGCTCAGGGTGTACCCCACTTTCACCCTTGAATCATCTGAGATATGCTCCAGCATCCTCACAACCTTGATAAGATTAAACGCTTCAGGGGAGGGAATGAGTGAACGTGTTTTATTCTTCGGGTAAATTTTTGTGTATGTGCCAGGATCTATACGTGTGAGAGCCGCCGCGAGTCAGTTTACAATTCACACAGTTGGTAGTTGTTCTTGCAAACGGATGCAGGACCAATTTTAGAAGTAGAACAGGTTAAGAAGAGGTACTAAGCCCATAAGGTGGAGAGACTTCACCAGGAAACCTTCATTAGCTCCCACCCTCAAAGTGGCTCGGGAGATCTAGGAATGAGTTTCGTCCGTCTGGCCATCACAGTTTAGTTTTGAACGTTTGCTAACTGTGCGCTGATGCTGGGGCTTTCAAACTTGCTATGCTTGGTCTATATTATAAAATGGCCTTTTCAGTGGAAGTGTCTGGTCCACTGTGGTCCATTTTATTCATACAAAATGAAGCGATAACGGAAGATAAAAGTGAATGAGCAGCTTTAACCATTGATTTTTTGAAAACTTTGATTCTTATTTTGCCCCAAACATAGGTTCCGGGCAATCAAGAAGTAAGAGCAAGCAACCTTGTGTGTTTCCTCCCAAAGAGAATGTCCCAGTTGTTCAGAGTCCAGAGAGTGAAGCCGATATCACTCCTACGATCCCTGACACGTTTAACACCGAGACAACCAAGGACGCCAAGTACACTCTGGAATGTGAGGTCAGTCCGGGTCTTTGTGTGGAATGACATCACGGCTGTGTTTTACTCAGAGCACCGCGGCGTGCAGAAGCAGATTCCTGGATCCCATTATGAGAGTAAATGGTATTCACGAAACGGTGCTTGATGGTACCAGATGTTAAACGTATTTCCTGTTTTTTTTTTTCAGGTATTTGACCCCAGAAATCATTACTCAGAGATGAAAAATGAATCCCTTGATAAGAGGCCTTCAGTGGAGAAAGAAAGTAATGGATTAGCGAAAGAAAGTGTTTGTAAGGTCAGTACGTTTAAGATTGATTTGAATAGTGATGATGCTGGTGGTAGCACAGAGGTGGCTGTATGGGAACCAGGAGTATACTATACTATTATGGCTCATGCTTGACTTGTGATTCCCTTTCCTACCTGCTAAAGCCTATACTGGGCAGCTGAGAGTTGAGTCCAGTAGCTCTGTACATGGAACAGTCCAACCCAGGCCTACCTTCTGTATATGGCCCTTCAACATAGAGCTGCATGGAGTCAAGTCTGAATTGGGCCACTACTTGTTATGTCATCAATACCCAGCAATGATACGTATTTAATACACCAGTAACAGAGCACTTCCTTTCCAGATAATCATTAAAAGACAAAAGGACATTTACATCATATAGGGCAGGGGTCGGCATGCAGGCAGGCAGGATGTGCAGGCAGGTTGGAATGGTTGGAGAAAAGTGTCCGGAAAAGTCTAAAAGACGGTGTTGAGGCCAGCGATGTTGTATGGTTTAGAAACAGTGGCCCTGGGGAAAAGACAGGAGGCAGAGCTGGAGGTAGCAGAGATGAAAATGTTGAGGTTCTCTCTGGGAGTAACGAGGATGGATAGGATCAGGAATGAGCACATCAGAGGGACAGCACATGTTAGATGTTTTGGAGACAAAGTCAGGGAGGCTAGATTGAGATGGTTTGGACATGTACAGAGGAGGGATAGTGAGTATATTGGTAGTAGGATGCTGAGGTTGGAACTACCAGGCAGAAGGCCTAGAGGAAGACCAAAAAGACGATTTATGGATGTGGTGAAGGAGGACATGAAAGTAGTTGGTGTGAGAGAAGAAGATGCAGAGGACAGGGTGAAATGGAGACAGATGATTCGCTGTGGTGACCCCTGAAGGTAACAGCCGACAGGAAAAGAAGAAGAAGGGCAGGGGTCGGCAACCCGCGGCTCCGGAGCCGTATGCGGCTCTTTCACCTCTCGGTTGCGGCTCCATGGCTTTTAAAAATAATAAATGTTTACTTTACAGTGGCTGAAGGGTGCAAACGCGCTTCATATACAGAAACCACCGCATAACCAAAAACAACTCCAAAATGAAAATGCTGCTTATTTACTCACATTGGAAGCACTCCGGGCTCCCAGGGGTAGAGAGTTAAACCAGCTTTCACCTGAATGATGAGAGAATCTGCTTAAGACAGAGTCCTGCAACGGTCGGGTATCCACAGGTACACAGTGTGTAACGTTGAAGAAAAATGCTCTTTTAGGTTTGAAAATTACATAGATGACAATTAACAGTCATGGGTGCAGGCGGATATTTATTTGTTGTGGGCGGGGTGATTTTGTGTGTGTGTTCTTGTGGATGTGGCTATCGTTATATTAATCAGCTACGTTGAGAATCTCAGTGTTTTTGATCTGCTGTGTTGGTAGAGGGAGCCACGGTCTTCCAAAGCCTTGTGCTCATGGCAAGCAGTGTTCTTGCCTTCCAGCTGCAGCACAGTGAGCGAGAGAGATTTTTCCACTGCCGGGGTTTGTAATCCAGGAACAGAAATCACAAGTAAGAGTAAGAGGAAATCACTGAAGTAAGAGACGGTGGATGAGATTTGGTCGATGGGCAGCAATCGCCAAATTAAATAACTCTCCTCCCAGTGACAAAATAAAAGACTGGGTCTGGTTCAGTCTTCACTCTGAGAATGGGTCGGTCAGTTCAGTATGAAGCATTAATATTATTTAAAAGAATGTTCTTCTTAAAAGTAGTCTTCCTATACTTTTCTGTCGTTTTTGACAATTAAAACTATGACAAAACAACATTAATATAATTAATAAAGAAAAAGAAGATCGCACGAAGGGAGTGAAGCTGAGGTAGGCTACCCAACCCGTTAACACATCTGGCTGCACCCTAGCTAATTTTTTTCTTTATAAAAATACAAGAAGGACTCAAATACAGACGCTCCCGACTTACGTTCATCCGTTTTACGTTTTTTTTTTTCTTCGATTTTACGGGGTTTTCCCCCCCATAAAAAGTCAAATATTGAGTTTAGACATACCTACGTAGTACGCTGACGTAATGGTAATGACGCAATGACGCTGCGTCCATTGTTTACAAAAGACAGACTGAGTGCCCCTCCTTCCCAGTTCAGTTGCAGTATATATATGTCTGTCTGTCTGTCTTCCTTTCGGCTTTTTTCGTTTTACTCAGGAGTCGCCACAGAAAATCATCTGATTCGCATGTTTGATTTGGCAGAGGTTTTTACGTTGGATGCCCTTCCTGTCGCAACCCTTTTTAGCAAGGGACAACAGTATATATATATATATATATATATATATATATATATATATATATATATATATATATATATATATATATATATATATATATCAATTATATAGTGTGTTACCCTTGTGTTAAGATGTCGTCTCTGTGATCTGTGTTTACACGGTTTTGTGGACTTTTGTAATCCTAAGAAAATATGGTTGGTCAGAAGCATAAGCCTACTAGTATGCGTGCAAGTCTCATACACAGAGATGAATTAACTATCTGCTCAGATCGGCGCGATCTACCATGCATGCTCAGTTTAAGCAAAGAGAGTTGTAAAATGAATGAAAACCCGAATCCAGGAAAGAGCTCTCCGCTCTGCTGGCTCCACATCAGTGCAGGCTGTGTTCTAAACGAGTTCAATGGCACCCTTGCCCACTTGAAATACTGGAAGTCCATATAACCCACAGCAAGTACACTACTTTCGCAAGTACACTACTTTCGGTATTGAGTGCTTCACATATTGTAAGCTTGATTGGCTGTTTTAAGCTTCATGTAAAGTGATTCGGTATAAATAAGTGACTTATTTGAAATTAATGTTGCTATTATTTGATATATTTGATATTATTTTACAATGTTATGTTTATAATAATTGATTTAGGGGTGTTTTATGAGATACAGTAATGCTATTTATGGATGTATAGTACAGTATGAACGTCATACGTCATACATCACTGTAACAACTTACGTTCACTTTCAACTTACGGTCGACCGTCCAGAACCAATTAAAAACGTAAGTCGGGGAGCATCTGTACATTCATTCATTTTCTGAACCGCTTAATTCTAATTATGGTCCCGGGGAGGCTGGAATTGTAATTTATTTGTCTCTGCAGTCATTTAATTCAATGCAACACATTGTTTTTTATTAACATGAAGGGAAAAGGGGGAAAACATTATATCCAATGTTATTTGAGTTTAAATGTCATAAAAGGATTTGTAGCTCCCAGTGTTTTGTTTACTGTGGAAAACGGGTCCAAATCATTGTTCGAATGGCAAAGGTTGCCGACCCCTGATATCATTCATTTTCATTTCATTGAAGCCTGTCACCCCTACTGGGACATAGGCCGCCAATAAGATCCCTCCATCTGTCTCTGTCCTGGGCCAGTCTTTCCAGCTGACCCTATGAGTGGCCCATCTTCTTGGCGTCCGCGTCCAGGTCACGTCACTAAGTGTTTCTCGGTCTCCCTCTCTTCCTTTTTCTTTGGGGGTTCCACCTCAGGGCTTGTCTTGTTGTGTTGGTGGCTGGTTTGCACAGAGTGTGGCCTAACCACCTCCAGCAACGTTTGATCTTGGCTTCTACTGGCTTTTGCCTTGTTTGTTCCCACAGTTCCCTGTTGCTGATCCTGTCAGGCCATTTTATCCGGAGGATCCATCTCAGGCAGCCATTGATGAAGGTCTGGATCTTTTTGTGGTAGTGGCGGTGGTTTTCCATGTTTCAGCTCCATATAGTAAGACAGACTTCACGTTGGTGTTGAAGAGCCTTATCTTGTTGTTGGCTGATAGGTCTCTTGAAGCCCAGATGTTCTTGAGCTGTAAAAAGGCTATCCTGGCCTTGTTTATTTTGGCCTTTACATCTGTGTCTGTCCCTCCCTTGGATGGGGTTGGTGTTTCTGGTTGTGAGGATGGAGGTCGACTGAATGGCCTCCAGATGGCTTTCTCCACTCAGCGTCATAGGTCCACCAGCTGGAAGTCCATCCTCTCCCAGGAGCGTTGTTAGATTTGAATTTGTTGGTGTTTTTGTAGCTTCTTTTTTTTTTTTTACAGGGATGGGGTGCTGGCCCTTCACCGAACCCTTCTTTCTCATCCGGGCTTGGGATAGGCAATGGCAGAGTTCAACCCCTGATATAGGGGAATAATATAAGGATTTTTATGCTGCCTGAAGGCTGAGCTTCCGATAGATCTATTTATTGATGAACATCTGAAACCTGTATTATAAATCTCCCCTGAATGTGATCTGAAGTGAAAGAATGAAAGGTTAACTCTAAGTTTTCTTTTCATTGCCTCTCTCTCTCTCACTCATCTACGCCTTCATTCCTATAACCTGTCACGATGGTTTACTTATCCGTATAACCAGTTCATGTTCCGTGATCACATTCATGGTAGGTGTTGTTATGTCCAGTGAAAGTTTGTCTCCCTACCTGAGTAAGATCGTGTATTTTTTTATTTGGTACAAGTCTGATGGTACAAGCGGTGTGAGTCTCTCTTTTAAAGATCCCATTTTATTATAAATAATCAAATGAATGAATGTGTTTTATTTATGGTTTGGGTGAAGTGATAGCCACTAGATAGGTTTTCTTTTTTGGGTGTGAACAAGGGACAACCACACAAGTCTTTTTCCATCCCTAGGACTCTGCTCAAGAGCCAAGTGGTTTGGGCTAAAGGGAGGGGGATTGGGATTAGGCCTTTAAATTCAGGACCCACCAAGCTAGCAGTCAGCCATCTGCCAGTGGTAGTCTGTTGAATGAGGTGTTTCGCTGTGTCTAGCACATTGGCACTGATTGCACCACTGAAAGCTAAGGTAAGGTGCTTATCCCCAGTTTCCATAGCGTGAAGCTATCAGGAGTTCAACTCCTCTTGGATGGGATGCTCGTCCATCACAGGTTACCTTCCCAGTATATTTTTACTGGTACCCATTTATACTGCTGGGTGAACAGAGGCACACTTGTGGTTAAGACCTTGCCCAGGGGTTATAGCACAGTGGGGGTCTATATGGGATTTGAACACACAACCTCCTGATCATGAGCCCAGCACCCTAACCACTACACTACCCACCCCACCACTGAAAGCTATGTTTGGCTTAATTTGAGGTAATCAAAATGTGAGGTCATCAAAATAAGTCCCTTTAATTGGTTGTACAGGTTAACGAATGAGAAGAGAGATGGACGCAGCAAAGAAAGCCACCATCTCCTTATTTTTCTCCTTTTTTGTCTCTGCTTCCTGATTTCTTCTCCCAGTGGCCTGACAACAATTGTACCAACAGTTAATCAGCTGCTTCCTCTGTTTTAAAGTATGTAAAAAAAAACCTTCTGTGATGGTTGAGGTGTGTGAAAACAGTGAGCAAACACTGATTTGTTTCCAGTTTTAATCTCTACTCACTCTGGTGTCCCTCTTTAATGATGTATACAGACAATCGCCACCTGCTGGTGTGGAGAGTGATCGCCTCTCGCCTAAGTGCAGAATGCAGGTGCTATTTGGCTTGTACTTGGGTGCCAGCTTGGCGTGTTTCAGGCTTGGGATGTCTCAGTCGGTGTACACATATCAGTAAATAGGGTTGCCAGAGTTCAGCAAACTTTATACTGTAGTTCTAAAATATCTCACTCTGCATTAACGCCTGCCTCGATATCCCCTCTTACTTACGTATTGTAATACTCCAGACATTCATTTCAGGTTCCAGAGCTTATTCTAGTCATAATCAAGGCTCCCTTTGTCCTGGGTGTGTTTTTGTAGGTTTGTGTGAAACAGGGAGATCTGCTTCTGTGTGAAGGACAGTGCTGCAGCACGTTCCACCCACAATGCATCGGTTTGACCCAACCTCCGATCGGGAAGTTTCTGTGTCAGCAATGCGCTTCTGGTGAGCGTAGATATGAGCACACGGACGTGATTTCTCTTTTGTTGTCTGTTGTATGTGATGACTGACCTGAGAGCTGTGTTTGTGAATCCCAGGAATCCACGAGTGTTTCATGTGTAAGAAGCTGGGAGACGATGTGAGGCGTTGCATGGTCCCTGCCTGTGGAAAGTTCTACCATGGAGAGTGCGTTGCCAGCCACGCCGTCACGGTGCCTTTAAACCGAGGCTTCCGCTGCTCCCTCCACGCCTGTCTCGCCTGCTTCATCACCAACCCGAACAACCCGACGGTTTTTAAAGGTCAAAATCTTTCAGTTGTGTGGATGAATAATATGTCTGTGATTTGTATCGAGAACTAACTAAGGTAATCAAAGGGTGGTACCGCGGCGTACTGATTAATAGGTCCGTCTCACAGCAAAAGCATTCTGGGTTCTAGTCCTTGGCATTTCTGTGTGAGTTCTATCTGTTCTTCCTACAGTCCAAAGACATGCACAGTAGGCCAGTTGGCTGTTCCAGATCGCCCTGAGGTGTGTGTGTGTGTGTGTGCGAGTGCGTGTGTGTGTGCGAGTGTGTGTGTGTGTGTTGGACTGATGATCTCCTGGTGAGCTGTTCAGGTTGTACCATGCCCTTGCCCCGAGTCGGCTGAGATGGGCGCCGGCGTCCCCGTGACCCTAATTAGGATTCAGTGGTTCATAAAGTGAATTGATGAATAAAAATAAATAAGTTAAAAAAAGACTAAGTTATTTGAAAAAAATTCAATTGTAATTAGTAATAATTATACAGTGGAGCCTCGGTACTCGACCATAATTTTTCCAGACGGCTGGTCGAATTCCGATTTCGTCGAATTCCGAATCCGCTTTTCCCATTACAAATAATGTAACTTCATATTAATCTTCTTGTGAATGACTTTTCTGTGCCCCTGCGCCCTCTACAGGCCGACTGATGCACTGTGTAAGATGCCCCGTTGCGTACCACGCAAGTGATTACTGCATCCCTGCTGGCAGCGTTGTCTTGTCCACTAACAGCATCCTCTGTCCCAACCACTTCGTACCGCGAAAGGGCTGCCGCAACCACGAGCATGTCAACGTCAGCTGGTGCTTTGTCTGCTCGGAAGGTCAGTGGGTGTGGCTTTGGTCACGTTAATGAAGGCGTCTGCTTTTTGCTGTTTGATTGAGGTTTTCTGTCCGGGTTCTTTTTGATGGCAGGAGGAAGCCTGCTGTGCTGCGAATCGTGTCCCGCTGCTTTTCATCGCGAGTGCCTGAATATCGACATGCCTGAGGGGAGCTGGTTCTGCAACGACTGTCGAGCCGGGAAGAAGCCACACTACAGAGAAGTGGTGTGGGTAAAAGTGGGTCGATATAGGTCAGCACCAGCACCGACAAAAATGCCATGCTCTTCACAGATGTAGCGTGTTTGGGGATTTTTAAAGAAAAAGAAGAGAAGCGAGCTGATTACTGAGAATTCTCGTGTGTGTGTGTGTGTGTGTGTGTGTGTGTGTGTGTGTGTTCTGTGCTGTTAGATGGTGGCCTGCAGAAGTGAGCAACCCGAAAGACATTCCAGAGAATATCCTGCGAATGAGACACGACGTTGGAGAGTTTCCAGTGCTTTTCTTTGGTTCCAACGACTACCTGTGGACCTACCAGGCTCGGGTCTTCCCATACATGGAAGGAGATGCCAACAACAAAGATAAAATGGGAAAGGGTGTTGACGCCACTTTCAGGAAAGGTATGATTACCTCCACCAGGCAGGTTACAGTTTTATTACCAACGGTGTTTTGTTTTAAATGGATCTTGATAATTTTTTTAGAAGGGACGTCCTTAATGAGGGCAGTGGTGGCCTGGTGGTAAAGGTGCTGGATCACTGATCCAAAGGTTGGGGGTTCAAGCCTCCTCTCCACAGGTTGTCACTGTCCCCCCAGTTCACTACCTGGGTTATCAAAGGACGGCCGTGTCTCTCACTGTCTATGGTGTGAGATTCATGTAAAAGAACCATTGCTGACTTTTGACAAGAAATGTCAATGCGTTGGCCTGGCTAGCTGTCCGGGGTGGACTCTGCCCTTGCCTGGACTTGCCTGGAGTTGCCTGGGATGGGCGCCAGCCTCCCCGCAACCCTAATTAGGATTAAGCGGTTACGGAAAATGATGATGAACGTTCTTAATGACCCCCGACTCCCTCTTTGTTTTTTTAAATCTGGGCGGCACGGTGGTGTAGTGGTTAGCATATTCGCTAATTAAAGCAAGAAGGTGCCCTTCTGCTTATTATCTGAGGTCGATTCAGCACATGAGAGATGCAACAGGGTTACAACAGGAGTCAGTTTCTGTTTCCTGGGGTACTCCACACTTACCTATCCAGTGAAGCTCATTATTGGACTCATTATTTTTTAGAGTCGATGCTTTGTCATGATCACCCTGGAACAGATGCTGCCATTGAAGATTTTTCTTTTTGAAGAAAAGTCTTTGAATTGAGTTTGTTTTTGTTTTCACAGCTTTGGATGAAGCTGCCCAAAGATTCCGAGAACTGCAGGCAGAGAAGGAACTCCGGCAGCTCCAGGAGGACAGAAGGAATGACAAGAAGCCTCCGCCTTACAAGCACATCAAGGTATCAAACCACAGAGAAGTGCTTTCTTCCCCCGTATCCATTATATAAAGCACCCCTGATTCCGTCTGACCCGATCGCACAGGTGAACCGACCCATCGGCAAAGTACAGATCATCACGGCCGACTTGTCCGAGATCCCACGGTGCAACTGCAAGGCGACGGATGAGAACCCCTGTGGTATGGACTCAGAGTGTATCAACCGCATGCTGCTGTACGAATGCCACCCTCAGGTATGTCCAGCAGGAGAGAGGTGCCAGAACCAGGGCTTCACCAAGCGTCAGTACTCGCAGGTGGAAATCTTCCGGACCTTATCCCGGGGTTGGGGTCTGCGCTGCTGCCATGACATCAAGAAGGTGAGTGATCCAGTTCTTTCCAATTAAAAACACAAGTGTAATCTGTAACACTCTGTTGTCTGATATAATGGGTAGTGGTGGGTCAGGTGGTTAAAACGAAGATTTACTGATCCAAAGGTCAGGGGTTCAAGTCCCACTACTATCAAACTGTCACTGTTGGGCCCTTGAGCAAGGCTCTTAACCCTCAAGTGCTCAGGTGTGTGTGTGTGTGTGTGTGTGTGTGTGTGTGTGTGTGTGTGTATACAGTATATATAAGTAAAAATAAAAGGACAGGTCAAGGACTTTCTATTGAAACTTCATTTTCACTACAGATCTGTTTCGAGGGTTGGTGAAACCATCCTCTCTCTTCAGGTGGTTACAGAAGAATCTAACCTTATATATATATATATATAAAATGTAGGTCACTTTGGATAAGGGCATTTGCCAAATGCTGTAAATGTAACGTAATGTAATGATCTCAGGGCGCGTTTGTAAGCGAGTATGTTGGCGAAGTGATTGACGAGGAGGAATGTCGAGCCCGGATCAAGCAGGCGCAGGAAAATGACATTGGGAATTTCTACCTGTTGACACTCGACAAGGTGATGAGGTTACGCCTCTGATGGATTCAAGTGTTTAAACGAACGGATTGGACATTCTCTCCCATTTATTAAATATTATGCTTCTAGGACCGTATTATCGACGCCGGACCCAAAGGGAACCAGGCTAGGTTCATGAACCACAGCTGCCAGCCAAACTGCGAGACCCAGAAATGGACCGTAAATGGAGACACTCGGGTTGGACTTTTTGCGCTGGTGGATGTTACTGCTGGTAAGGAGTGTGGGCATCTTCAACAGTTATATAATTGACAATAATTCACAGAAGGTGAGGTGGATATTGGTGAATATTCCATGAGATGGAATGAATATCCACCGAGTCGGAGGTGAATAATTGTTTGAGTATACAGGACACAGGAAGGGAATTAAACTAAAAAAAAACAGTTTAGCTACTCATTCAGAATTAACTACATTTTAAGTGGAAATGTAAGTAAACTAGGATGGGGTAAAGCTGTTTGAGGGTATAGTTCACAGGAACATCAGAAAAAAAATAAAACTAGATTTGTTTTTAAAATTCTGTGACAGCTGTCACATGCACTTCCTTAAAGCTTTTTTTTTTTTTTAACTCAGTTTTATATAAACCACATTTTTATACATTGAAAAACATAAAGTCCTTATTGTGTAGCCGTGTTCATATTTTTGGGACGGCATGACCATCACAAAAACCTTTTACTGCTATTTTTGATTTGCATTATTTTATGCTTGTTATTACCGTATTTTCTGGACTACAAGTCAGACTTTTTTCTACTTTAGCTGAAGGTGTGAATTATACAGTGGTACCTCACCTTTCGAAAGTTTTACCAAACGAAAAATGCAGGTTACGAAAAGCATTTTCCTAAAATTTTTGTCTCAGGATATGAAACAAGTTCACGTTACGAAAGCGCCATCTTAAAAATTCAAACATGCCAAAGGCTCGAATGATATCACATAGGAATATGGCCAAACCCGTCTACCATCGGTACGATATTGAAGCAGGAGGTCTTTAAAAGGTATGCTTTTATCATTTTTAAAGCGTTTAGGGGGTACAGTAGTATTCGGAGCCTTGAAACGAATCACGCGTTTTACGTGTAAAATGCGGTTCAACTTACGAAAAATGCAGGTTATGAAAAAAGCTCTGGAACGAATTAGTTTTGTAAGGTGAGGTACCACTGTACTCCATAGTGACTTGTATGTGAAATTATTACATATAATTCCGTTCATCATAATAGAATGGTACCTCACCTTACGAAATTAATCCGTTCCAGAGCCTTTTTCTTAACTTGGATTTGTTTGTAAGTTGAATCCCAAGGGATGTTGGGAGCTAGCCAATGGGAGGGAGCTGTGTCATCCCTCCTAGCCAATGGGAAGCCAGTGGAGCAGGATGTTGGAAGATAGCCAATGAGAGCATCTTGTGCATTGTTTGAATGGCGCTGTTGGCGCGTTTCGTAAGGAGAACTTGTTTCGTATACAGAGACAAAAAATTTTGGAAAATGTTTATCGTAACCTGGATTTTTCATTTCCTGGGACTATCGTAAGGTGAGGTACCACTTTAATAACAAACATAATTTTACATGTTGGTTATTTTTACACTCACAACCGCAAGAGGGCACTCTAGGCTTGGGTACCATTACCTGCTCATCCTGTACCACTGAATAAATGGCCCCAAAAAGAAAATCCTATTCTACAGATTGCAAGCTGCAAGTAGTGAAATAGGTAAAGTCCATTGGACTTTTTACACCCAAGCCATAGTGGCTTATCAGGCCAGTGCTTATTCCTGGTTTCCATAGCGTGAAGCGAGTAGGAGTACAACTCCTCCTGGATGGGACGCTAGTCCATCGCAGGTTACCTTCCCAGTATATTTTTACTGGTACCCATTTATACTGCTGGGTGAAGAGAGGCACAGTTGTGGTTAAGACTATGTCCAGGGGTCTTAGCACAGTGGGGGTCTAACTGGGATTTGAATACACAACCTCCCGATCATGAGCGCAGCACTCTAACAACCACACCACGGGCCCCACTAGCACGCTGTGTGGTCAGAGAAATTATTGGGTAACATGTGAAAGTGGTGAAATATGCAGCAGAAAATAGTAATTGAGCAGCAGAAAGAAAGTTTGGAGTGAAAGAGAAACTTGTGAGGGACTGGAGAAAAGCGGAAATTATTATTACTGCAATGAAGAAAACAAAAAAAGCTAATCGCCAGCTAAAATTATTTGTATTGTATTAGATTTATTTAGTGCTCCATCCACACTGAATAGCATGCTCAAAGCGCTCCCTGGTGCCCCCTGTGTTCTGGGCACCACCGTGCAGTGCCAGTTATTGCGTTGTTCTATCCTTTTGATGCTGAGTGCCAAGCAGGGAGCAACAACTCCCAAATTTTAACGTCTTATGGTATGACACGGCCGGATTCGAACTCCGACCTTCCTGAGGATAAAGTGGACGCTCTACCAACTGAGCTAAATCCCCGGTAAAAGCTAGATGGCCACAGCCAAAGGAACGAGTTCACACACGGGTGCTTGGGCAATGTGCCTCAGGGAGGGGCTTGTCAACAGTGCGGTCGCATCTCCACGTCCAGGTAGTTGTCAAGGAGATGAATATAAATGAGTTTGTGTGAGGACCTTCTTGGTGTTACCGCTTCATGCAATGCAACCCCCTCTCTGTTTTAGCGTGGACCACAACGTCACAAAAACTGCCAGCAGATTTCCAAGCCAAGGTAGACCGTTTCCGTGAGTTTGCAACTTATAGTCCAGTGCGATTTATATACGTTTTGTCTTCTTTATTATGCGTTTTTTTGGCCAATACGACTTGTACTCCAGAGCGACGTCTAGTCTGGAAAATACGGTAGGTAGATAATTAATAATTATGCACTAAAAGTGAAGTGTCACGACTATTCAATTCCGTGACTCCCACCATGCAGAGGTGAATAATTGTTTTAGCATATACTACATGGGAAAAATCTGGGGGGGATATATATATATATATATATATATATATATATATATATATATATATATATATATATAATTTTTTTTTTTTTTTTTTTTTTTTTTTTTTTTTACATATTATTATTACTATAACAGAAGCAGGTCGTGTGAGCTCTACACGCTTCAGCCCCAACTAGTGCTGTCTAGATACTCCTTCAGAGTTCAGTACACGCTGAACAGAAATGTACGTAAACCGCAAGACATGGGGGAGTTTTGGTATACACTACACACAAACACAAGAAAAAAAAACTACAACAAGATGTTTATGGTTTATTTTTCCATTTTAAAAAGTGATAATGATGTCGCTGTCCATGTGACCTGTCACCAATCGCAGCTGACTGAACAGCTCACCAGACCATCGCAGGGCCAACACAAAGACACGACCACACATACTCATAGCAAGGAGCTATTTGAAACAGCCAGTTAACCTAATGTGCATGTCTTCGGACTGTGGGAGGAAACCGGAGTACCCGGAAGCACGTGGAGAACAAACTCTGAACAGAAACATCCTCACCTTGAACCCTTGACCTTCTTGCTCTGTGGCAGACTTGCTAACCCCTACGTTCCCATTTCATCTGTTCCTGTGTAGTATCTACTGAACTACACAAACACTATACACACAAGTCATTTTATCTCTGATGGTTTGGTTTATATTCACTAATCTGGATGTATTTTCTCCAAAGGCACAGAGCTGACGTTCAACTATAACCTCGAGTGTCTGGGCAACGGGAAGACTGTGTGTAAATGTGGTGCACCGAACTGCAGTGGCTTTCTAGGTGTACGACCAAAGGTAAAGCAGTACCTACAGTCCCATGGGCTCCACCTTCTATATTTAGCTTAAACCTCATGCACAGCATCACCGGTTTTAAAAGGAGGAGGAGTCTGGTGCATAATCGTCTGTATTTTTGCGAGTCTATCAATTCACCCGTGAACAAAATCCGACCACACCCATATACAGACACTCACTAAACTTGGTGGGGACAGAACCCTACTTGAGTGCTGGACATGATTTGATTTTGGAATGTCTAGGTCAAAGGTCAAGGTCAGAGCAAGGTCACAAAATATTGGCAATGACCGACCTGCTGTTACTATGGAAATGTGAATAGGAAACCACAGATGGACTTGTAAATTAAACAATTTCCTTCGATCTTGAGTGACCTTGAAAGGTCAAACCTTAGTCCAAACCTTCAGACAAGAGTTTTGTTCACGTCTGTGTCATATTAAAACATGTCGTAAGATGAGCACATAGGTAATGAAATCCAGGCCCACTGTGAGACCTATTTTCTACATTATCCATGCTGTGTGGAGGCAGTATCCTAACACTGTACCTGTCTCAATATTGTTGTTTTTATTCAAATTTTTTTTTTTTTGGTTATATCAGAACAACCCTACGTCAGATGACAAGGGCCGTAAGATGAAGAGGAAAGCTCACGTGAAGCGCAAATCACAGCAAGAGCTGACCAAGGAGCGAGAAGATGAGTGTTTCAGCTGCGGGGACGGTGGACAGATGGTTTCATGTAAGAGACCTGGGTGTCCAAAGGTTTATCACGCAGACTGTCTCAGCCTGACCAAGAGACCTGCAGGTCAGTAAGCACTGCATACTGAGAGGCTTGTAGGTGTCTGGGGAAAGAGCGTATGGAATCCTTCTTCCTTTGGGTTTTTAAAGGGAAGGAATAATGTAAAAACAGACCCACAGGGGTACAGACTATCCCACTGAAAGTACCGTTTCATAATAATAATAATAATAATAATAATAATAATAATAATAATATAAATTTAGAACAAACATAGCAAACTTGAACGCCCAGCTTCAGTATGCCGCAATTAAATGCCTGTAAACCTAATACTGTATACAGTAAGCCCCCCCCGCCCATTCACAGTTCACTGTTTGCGGCCTCGCATACAGTCAACTTACGACTGCTTTTGGTTTCGACAGACCAGTCGTAAAGCGATCTGGTCGTATGTCGACGTTCCATCCAAATACACTCATGCCTCGTTTTAACAGACTAATAGAGGGGAACACTGGTCCGAAGTTTCTGATGCCATATATTTCAATGTTTACGTTATGAACAACTTTTACTTAAAGCACACTGTAATCTGCAAAAATGTAAATACTGTACTTATACTCTGTAAATGTACACCATAAGATCAGGGGTCGGGAACCTATGGCTCGCGAGCCAGATGTGGCTGTTTTGATGACTGTATCTGGCTCTCAGATAAATCAGGTGGCCTTTCTTAACAGAATAACAAATACACAATTTCACTGTCATTTAAATAAAAATACAAAAAAGCCATCAAGTAAAACAAAAACAGATGAATAAATCTCGTGCATTTAAATCTATTCATCTATTTTCAATTCCACGTCACTGTGGCGCACAGCGGAGAGCCAATCCTTTCTGTACTCCAGTGTGTGGGCGGGTCCGATACCTTCAAACTCTAATTTTATTGGATTATAACAACAGCCACAGACTGCGCGTGTTGTTTTTGAGTAAAGAGATAAATTTCCCGTGTTTTAATCAGCTCATTTCCACGAAGCCAAGCACAGATGGCAAGCAAACACAAATGGACAGACATGGAAAAATTTCAACCCGCAGAGCAGCTGATTGCCAAAACTTGGGACGCGCTTCCTGTCACATAAACACTGCAGCATGTGAGTCCAATAAAATTAGTTTCATGGTATCGGACCCGCCCGCACACAGAAAGGATTGACTCTCCGCTTCGCGCCACAGTGACGTGGCATTGAAAGTAGATGAATAGATTTGCTCTGAGCTCTGAGCAGTTAGAAAGTGAAGCTGCATCATCTCCTGCTTGGTCTTTTAAGATGCTGGCGCTGCCGGCAGCCCAAACAACTGTCATACGCAACACTCGCACTGCACTGCCATGAATCATGCTTCACTACGGTTGCGGTCGTAAAGTTGATCAGACGTAACTCGCATAGGTCGTAAATCGATGACTGTCTGTACGTGCGGATTTTGCTCTCAAAGTCTTTTTTCATAATGTTTTTAAATTAGCGCAGTGCTTCTCAGTTATTTTCTGTGACGCCCCCTCTAGGAAGAAAAAAAACATTTCACACTCCCCCAGTGCCCCACGCGTGACTATATTATTATTTATCTATAAAATTGTTATGAATACACCTCTGCATAACTTTGTATCTTTATTAACATTAAAATAGAAAAGCATTGAATAATTAAAAAAAAAACACTTAATTCTTGTACAGTGTGGCAAAAAAGCATTTTCCCCCAGGGTCATACGCACTGCCCCTGGCATCACACCATTCCCCCTCAATCTGGCACACCCCACAATTTACAACACTGAACTAGCGGCAACCCCAGCAAATTATACATATACATCTCCACGGCATTACCGGCACATGATTCAAATTTAGCCAATGGCTGAGAGCTTTTTTTGTTTTCCCTCCTGCTGATTGGTTGCAGATGATGTGTACACCTCTTTTTTTCTCCTTCGCACACATGTTATCAAGGTGATTGCCTGAATTGTGAATTCACGTTTTTTTAGTGCATTTTTAATGATTATTTAATATCTTGTTGAATGATTGGGGCAGTGGTGGTCTAGTGGTATAGGGCGCGGGATCGCTGATCCAAAGGTTGGGGGTTCGAGTCCCACTCTCCACAAGGTTGTCACTGTCCCCCCCAGTGCAGCTAACTGGGATATCAAAGGCGGGCCATGTCTGTCACTGTCTATGGTGAGAGGTTGATGTAAAAGAACCATTGCTGACTTTCGTAAAGAGGAGCTGCAAAGTCGTCAGCGTGTTTCTGTCCCTTGCTAAAAGGGTTGTGTCAGGAAGGGCATCTGACGTAAAAACCTCTGCCAAATCAAAAAAAACGTGCTAATCAGATGATTCACTGTGGTGACTCCCGAGTAAAAGGAAAAAAGCCGAAAGGAAGACAGAAAATTTAAACCCTATGATGTCACTCAAACGCCCGCATCTTCTCTAGCTTCCGGTAAGGAGCCTCAGCGCTTTATTTATTCATAAATATTATCACAGTACAAAATTAAAATGTTTTGACTTAATCCTTACTATGTTTTACTGCATTATTACTGTATTAATGAGTAAGACTGGTGAGAGAATGGGTTTAACAAGCAGATTTTAGTGCATGGAATATCATACATAGGGTTTTAAAACCGCATCAATAATTCCTGGATTTCTGGGATTTGCGGGTTGGGGCGGAACATAACCCCCGCAAATAACGGGGACTTTCTGTAGAATAAAGTAGGTCGAGGTTACTCACACAAAAACTCATCCTAGCACTCATAGTAGTGAACCAGCATATCACGTCTCAAAGCCTCAGCTTCAGGGTGCAACAAATAAATGTCTGGAAACTGAAGTGTGACAGACAGATGGACTGATGGAACCCATTTGTGTTGCATCTGAGCCACTTTGTGGTTGGGAGCTTAAAACATTTACCTGCTGCTCGAGATGGAGGTGCTTTGTTGTCAGTGCTGTAAGTGCAGCAGTAACCAACCATTTCATCCGTTTCCATGTCCTTTGACCTGTATGTATGTGTGTAGCCATAGCATCTGCTTAGCAGAAGCTAACATGCTAAATCTATTTCAATCTGAGTTCATTTCTGCTCCTTGTGCTAAAACTTTATGCACAGGTTGGTCTTATTGTACTTAAATAAGTGGGTGACATGGTGGTGTAGTGGTCAGCATGTCTGCTCCACAGCAAGAAAGTTCTGGGTTCAAGTCCCGGCCTTGACAGGGATGTTTCTGTGTGGAGTTTGCATGTTCTACCTGTGATTGCACGACCTTCCTCCTGGTACTCCAGTCTGTTCATTCCATCGAAAAAAACATGTAAATTTAGGCTAATCAGCTGCTCCAAATTGCCTAGAGGTGTTTGTGATGGCCTGGCAAGCTGTTCAATGTACTCTGCTTTTGCCTGGCATTGGCCGAGATAGGCTACAACCTCCCAATAACTGGAGAATTTGTCTTTATTTTGCACCGCCAATTTGATGCTTCTGTGCCACCAGCGATGGCACCAGGTTTTTTGCGTTGTCTGTTGTTGTGAATGCTCAGAGTGACTCTCTACAAGTTTTGTATAATTGTAAAAAATGATCACTCTGACTCTGGAATGAACTGATTACCGCATTTTCCGGACAATACGTGACACTTTTTTTTCATACTTTGGCTGAAGGTGCGACTGAGGTGAAATTATTACATATACAGGCCCTTGACTATTCGCGGTTTTGCACTCGTGGCTCTGCATATTCGCGAATTGCCGAACAACTGTCATGTGATTCAAATTCAGCCAATGGCTGTCCTCCTTCCTGCTGATTGGTTGAGATGATGTAACACCCCCTTTTCCTCATTCGCTCACACTTTGTGCCTGTGCTTTTTAAGTGTGTTTTTTTAATTACTGTTAAGCTCCATCATGCCACCCAAACGCTGCACACTTTCTCAGGCTTCTGGTAAGGCACCGAAGCGCCAGGAAAAGGTAATGACGCTGCATGAAAAAGTAGAACCGCTTGATATGATTCAGGAATGAAAACGTTTTGCTGCAGAAGTGCTAAGACGGTGAATGTTGTATGAAACAAGGTCATCATCAGAATGGAACCTGCCTTAGTATTCGAGATATTTCTAGTTCAGGGGGCGGCAACCTTTGCCATTCAAAGAGTCAGTTGGACCTGTTTTCCACATTAAAGAAAACACTGGGAGCCACAAATCCTTTTTTGACATGTAAAATCAAATAACTGCATATAATGTTTTCCCCTTTTTCCTTCATGTTCATATAAAACAATGTGTCACATTGATCTAAACGACTGGAGAGACAATTAAATAATTACAATTCTGCTTGCAGCAAAAACATTTAGATTAAAAAAAAAAATCTCCAGCCTCCCCGCAACCCTAATTAGGGTTAAGCGGTTCAGAAAATGAATGAATTTGTTCAAGTCCTTCTTGTATTTTTATAAAGACTATCTATCCCACAAAGCGTGGGACGGGCTGCAGCCAGATGTGTTAACGGGTTGGGTAGTCTACCTTAACATTTCGCACTTTGTGGGATTTTCTTTTTCTTTATTCGTTATATTAATGTTGTTTTGTCATAGTTTTAATTTACAAAAACATAAGCAACACAGAAAAGTATATGAAGATTTATTTTAAGAAGGAGCCAGATCAACATTCTTTTAAATAATATTAATGTTTAATGCTGCACTGACTGCCCCATTCTCAGAGAGGAGACTGAAACCACGCCCAGTCTTTTATTTTGTCACTGGGAGGAGAGTAATTTAATTCGGTGTTTGCTGTGTATAAACAAATCTCATCCACCGTTTTTCTTCTTACTTCAGCTGTGATTTCCGTTCCCGGATTACAAACCCTGGCTGCAGAAAAAAAATCTCTCTCTCTCTGTGTTGCTGATGGTGAGAACACTCCTTACCATGAACACAAGAATTTGGAAATCCACCAACACAGCAGATCAAAAACACTGAGACTCTCAATGTAGCTGACAGGCATGTCCACAAGAACACGCACACAAAATCACCCCGCCCACACCAAATAAATATCCGCCCACACCCGGTAACTGTTAATTTTCATCTATGTAATTTTCAACCCTAAAGAGCATTTTTGGAAGGGTACCCACTGGGTACCGGTGGGCACCCAACCTTTGCAGAACTCTGCCTGAGGCAGATTCTCCCATCATTCAGGTCAAAACTGGAAAACTGGTTTAATTCTCTGACCCTGGAAGCCAGAGGGGTGAAAGAGCCGCAAGCGGCTCCGGAGCCACGAATTTCCGGCTGCTGATATAATGCAATGCAAGGTAATGCAATACCGCCCCCTAGTGGGCCTTTTTTTAAAAAACTTTAGTGGTGTATGTTTAATTGAAGATACAGTTCGTGTCCTTTTATATATATATATATATATATATATATATATATATATATATATATATATATATATATATATGTATATATATAAATAAATATTTATATTTATGTGTGTGTGTGTGTGTGTGTGTGTGTGTGTAGGCTGTATAATGTTTATATTTTTTTTATCAATACTGTAGATATCACTGTACAAAATGAAAAAGTTTTTCTTAATCATTACTACATTTTACTACATTAATACTGTATTAATGAATAAGACTGTCTATAGAATATGTTTAAGAAGCATATTAGCGCATGTAATAGATACACAGTATTTTATTTCCAGTTGATCATTCGCGCATGTAATATAATACATGGGGTTTTACTTCCGGGTACAGAACTCGCGGATTATCTTCATTCGCGGGAGGGGCCGGAACCGAACCCCCGCGAATAACGAGGGCCTACTGTAATTCTGTTCGTCATAATAAATAAATTTCACGTTTGTTATTGGTACACTCACAACCGCAAGAGGGCACTCTCGGCTTGGGTACCAGTATCTGCTTACCCTGTACCACTGAAGAAATGTCTCCAAAAAGAAAATCCTATTCTGCAGATTACAAGCTGCAAGTAGTGAAATATGCAGCAGAAAATGGTAATCGAGCAGCAGAAAGAAAGTTTGGAGTGAACGAGAAACTTGTGAGGGACTGCAGAAAAGCCGAGATTATTATTACTGCAATGAAGAAAACAAAAAAAAGCTAATTGCGGGATAAAAGCTAGATGGCCATAGCTAGAGGAACGAGCTCACACATGGGTGCTTGAGCAACGTGCATCAGGGAGGGGCTTGTCAACAGTGCAGTTGCGTCTCCACGTCCAGCTAGATGTCAAGGAGACGAATATAAATGACTTTGTGTGAGGACTTTCTTGGTGTTATCGCTTCATGCAACCGCCTCTCTGTCAGTGCAAGGACCACAACGTCACAAACGATTTTTATCTATAAATTTTGCGATTTATAGTCCAGTGCGCTTATATGCATTTTTTTTTTGCCAATGTGACTTGTACTCTGGAGCGACGTATAGTCCAGAAAATACAGTAGATTGTATAGGTCAAAGGTCATGGTCCTTGATGGTCTGGGAAGCTGTTTATGGTGTACTTCTCCTTTGCCCGGAGGATGGGATGGGCTCCAGTCGCCTTGTGACTAATGAAAGTAAACGATTAAAGGTCAAAGGTCAAGGTCACTGTGGCCTCAAGTGGACCCCCAGACACTTCACTGGATCTGCAATGCAAGGTTTAAAACAAAACATGGTCCTAAAACCTTTAAAAAAAATCTTCCAGTTACCCAACTCTGTAGGTTCACTGTATCCTGCAGAGATGTTTAGCTGATGGTTTTTCTCGTCTCTTTATTTTCCCCGCAGGAATTTTCCTTCTGTGGTTACTCGCAGGTTTCAGCAGAATTATGTACTTTTGAATGCTACAGATTCAGCAGATCATCTGGTCGAGAAGTGTAAGTGTGTCGTGTTGCTGTTTTGTTTGTGTAGGGCGTTGGGAGTGTCCATGGCACCAGTGTGACCTGTGCGGTCAGGAGGCCGCCTCCTTCTGTGAGATGTGCCCCAGTTCGTACTGTGTGGAACACCGCGATGGCATGCTCTTCATCTCCAAGCTGGACGGTCGTCTGTCCTGCAGCGAACATGACCCGTGTGGACCTGAACCCCTAGAACCGGGCGAGATCCGCGAGTACGTCCCAGAACATGCTAACGCGTACCCAGTCAAAGCCTTCCCACTTTATCAAAACCCAGCATGTCTGTCCGATCCAGTTCCGCAATCCTCCAGCGCTTTCCTGGTGTCCTCCAGTCCTCCAGCCAGTCCTTCACTTACAATCACGTTTAACAGCATGTACTCGCCCATCTCCTCCTGCGGGGACGAAGAGAACTCGGTGGACCAGGAGAACGACGTGGAAGAGGATGGGAGGATGATAACGGACGACGGTGAAGAATACACGCCGGTGAAAACACAGGGGATGGAAGACACCCTGACTGTATGAACTAAAAACGACCAGCGCAGACGGAGGTGTACAGGACTTCACACTCATGAAAGAATGGTAGAAATCAGCCAGGGCGGGGACAGAGTGCCCAGAATTCATCGCCACTTCCTGGGAAAAGCAGAATCAACCCTGCAAGGAATTTACTGAATAAGTTTTTTTTTTATTCTGACGTTCTTACTTCTTTGTTCTTTGCACCATTTTTGGAATTTACACACTTCAACGTGCGAAGCATCAAAACCCGACACTAAAAAAAACGACTTCCTCGACTTTGTTCGGAGGAACGCTGGGGGTCAGAAACTAACTGATGTCTGAGACGAAGGTCGTGTCAGTAACTCCACCTCCGTTCCAGTGAACTGAAAAACACATTCACTTTGGTTTCTCGGCACAAAGTTTTTGCACTCATCACTTTTATATTTTTTCTGTACGAGCCCTGACTTGCTACCACACGGCAAAACGCCACCATAGAGCCGTCCCATCCTAGACTGAAGCCGTTGTCTGCACTAACCACTTTATAAACCACTTTTAAAAGAAACCACAAAGAAATATGAAGAAGGCACTTAGTATAATGTATTTATTGCAATGAAACAGAAATAGTTTATCATGTAGAAAATTCTGGAAGGCGAGCGCCGGCTTTGCACATCAAGACGTGGGAAAGATTCTTGGATGACTGACCAACGCTGCATATGTTCATCAAAACAACCTTTAACAGTGTAATATCACCTCTAGTACTGATAGCTGTGGTCGGAAGGCTATATGCACGGCTCCCAGGGCACCCAGGACAGGGGTGGCGTGGTGGTAAGACTCTTACTTACAGTCATGGGTTCAAGCTGTGGTACCAACACCATGCCACTGTTGCACCCTTGACTCTCAATCAAATGGTTTCCACCAAATTCAATGAAAATGTAAAAGGAATGTGCTGAGTGGTGCATTGACGAGGGTGCGCGGTTTTATCCTGGAGATCATGAGTGCAAATCCAGGTTGATGCATGCCGACATCTGCAGCCAGGTGCCCATGGGAGCTGATTGGCCTGGCTCTCGTGGCAGGGGTGGATTGTATATTTTTACCTGCCTGTCACTTAAAGCTGGCCAATCAAAAAAGTTTGGAAAATTATAAATTTGTGTATAAAGGGTAACTTAAATTTAAAAAAAAAAAGAAAGAAAGAAAGAAAGAAAAACAGCTTTTTTGCAGGATGGTTAGAGTTTCAGTGGAATTTCTGCTGCACTGTTGCATTAAGTTACCTGGAGAATGCAAACCTCTCCTAAGCAGAGAAACAATTACAGAAAGTACACAGCACCCCCTGCTGGGACTGCTGTAAATCACACTTTCAAAAAATAATTTACTACACAAATGTTTAAAAAAATTCCTGATTCCAGAATTTGATCTGCTTCCTCACAATTTTATGAACAGCAATTTTAAAGCCAAATTCAAGATGATGGATTATACTGTATCTTTGGTGGCCACTTTATTAGGAACACCACGCTCGTACTTCGGCTTCACTCTCACGACAGCCTCAATCTTTCGCTTTGTGGATTCCACATTTTACCAACATCACTTTTGCTATACTTTTTTTGCTCCCTGTTGACAACATGTTGGAATCGTTGTGCTGCTCATCTCCTGTTATGTTATATCCCACAGGCGTCCCGTTTGCACATACACTTAAGTCCCTTGAACTCGTAGTTCATGGACCCAGTCTGAGACGACTTCTGCGATACGATACGCCATTAAGTCTTGAAAGTCTCGCCATCAATTATGTGGCCATAATCCTCATTCACACCTGAAATTAACCTGCATACGGGGTGATCAGGTGCACCGTAGGACTGCTAGGCAGTAGGCAAAACCTCGCAGGCCGTAGTGGTGCCCTTCGACTGTCGAATTGGGTGTAAATTTAAAAAAGAAACCTAAAAGTTTATTAGCCATTGATTAGTTGTACTTTGCACAGAGGAGGAGGCTTGAGTGGGTGGTCCTTCAGCATGGTCTGACGACACATTTGCGAACACACTGCTAAACATGGCCCAGCGCACGTTTGAATGTGGTCCGAGTGATCGGACCGTGATGTGTCGTGACCCTGTATTTTGAGCTGACTGCCTGAACCTGATCACCCCGGTGCTGTTAATGCCAAGTGTGAATGAGGCCTGAGTTATTATTTTGGTATTAAAAGAAAGTCCAGCTGATAAAAGTCGAACTAGTACCGAGTTAACCCTTTCATGCCCAGCAGGACCATATGGTCCTCTTTCAAAATGCTTACAACAGTACGAGACTCGTACTCAGTACTGATGCCGTTCAGAACATGTACTGTACTTGTGGTGTCACCTGATGCAACAGTTTGGTCCCATGGTCCTCAGTCAGCTGTGAGATGACCTTGAGTGCGCATGATTGTGGTGTTCACGAATTTGTGTTATTATGTTGCTACTATTATTAGTGTTATTATAACTTTGTTGAAAGAAATGTGTTCGAGGTGTTTCCTTAGGCCTTTTTGATTTGAAAATGTAGTGATAATTTTTTTTTGAACTGCAAAAAAAAAACTTGGTTGTTAAAGGGTTAAAACTCCAACCGGTCACAGTAAAAACAATGATACACTGTAAACCTATGGGGCAAACAAACATGTCAAAGTAAACAACTTGTTTTGGTCACCAACAGCCTCATAATGAAATTATATTTATCTAACAGTACGGAAAGCATCCGTACAGACCTTTACACCACCATATAGAAACATCTAGTCGCTGAAGGGGCGCTGTGCTGTGTCAGAGACTGGAACAGGAAACAGGAAGAACACTGTAGAAACAGTCTGTTAGCCACTGGATCTGTGCGTAGCTGAAAAACTGGGTTATTTTAATGTGTATGATTGCCCCACAGGGTTACAGTCCGTACCAGTTTGAGGTATCTACAGCAATGTTGGATCGATTACGCTGTGTAAGAATTCCCCACATCATCACTCCACCCCCACCAGCCTGAAACAAAAAAGCGCACAAATTTCGATTCGTCAGAAAAGGCGACTTTTTTTTTTTTTTTTACCAATCCAGCCATCCAGTGTAGGATAAGCCGCATTTAACGTCTGGTACCAGCACCACTAAATCAACACTAACCTAGACTCTCCTGTATCTGGATGGTTCCGTGTATTGTAATGCTGCTCATAAATGATTGGTGCATGAGTGAATGAATGAGCAGGGATACAGGTGTTCCTAATAAAGGGGCCAGTGAGTGTCACACAGGAGCGACATCAGCAAGGCTTTGAGTGAGGATTGGATGAGATGCACAAGATTCATCTCATACACAAAAACACTAAACGTGACTTGACTGATTTCAGCACGACGGCTTCAATTTTCGCCTCCTGCAGGTTGAAACGTGTCCAAATGTGACCAAAATCCTACTTTCCTGTTTCCCCACCATGACCGTTGGTGCTGGTTGATGTACAGCATAACATGAGTCTCTAAAAGTTTCAGAAAACGTCTGCGCAGGTTGATCCATTGTTTATATCTGTACAGCAAAGTTCTATATCAAAAGTGAGGCTAGCAGATCCTCATCCTGAAACTCGCTACATTCAAACATCTGTTTTATGTTACATTGTACTAGTCCTTCTCAAAAAATTAGCATATTGTGAGAAAGTTCATTATTTTCTGTAATGTACTGATAAACATTAGACTTTCATATATTTTAGATTCATTACACACAACTGAAGTAGTTCAAGCCTTTTATTGTTTTAATGTTGATAATTTTGGCAAAAAAAAAAGTAAAGAAAAACCCAAATCCCCATATCAAAAAATTAGCATATTTCATCCGACCAATAAAAAGTGTTTTTTTAATACAAAAAAAGTCAACCTTCAAATAATTATGTTCAGTTCTGCACTCAATACTTGGTGGGGAATCCTTTTGCAGAAATGACTGCTTCAATGCGGGCGTGGCATGGAGCCGATCAGCCTGTGGCACTGCTGAGGTGTTACGGAGGCCCAGGATGCTTCGATAGCGGCCTTAAGCTCATCCACAGTGTTGGGTCTGGTGTCTCTCAACTTTCTCTTCACAATATCCCACAGATTCTCTATGGGCTTCAGGTCAGGAGAGTTGGCAGGCCAATTGAGCCCAGTAATACCATGGTCAGTAAACCATTTAGCAGTGGTTTTGGCACTGTGAGCAGGTGCCAGGTCGTGCTGAAAAATGAAATCATCTCCATAAAGCTTTTCAGCAGATGGAGGCATGAAGTGCTCCAAAATCTCCTGATAGCGAGCTGCATTGACCCCGCCCTTGATAAAACACAGTGGACCGACACCAGCAGCTGACATGGCACCCCAGACCATCACTGACTGTGGGGACTTGACACTGGACTTCAGGCATTTTGGCATTTCCTTCTCCCCAGTCTTCCTCCAGACTCTGGCACCGCGATTTCCCAATGACATGCAAAATTTGCTTTCATCCGAAAAAAGTACTTTGGACCACTGAGCAACAGTCCAGTGCTGCTTCTCTGTAGCCCAGGTCAGCCGCTTCTGTCGCCGTTTCTGGTTCAAAAATGGCTTGACCTGGGGAATGCGGCACCTGTAGGCCAGTCCACTGCTTCCACAGGTCCCCCAAGGTCTGGAATCGGCCCTTCTCCACAATCTTCCTCAGGGTCCGGTCACCTCTTCTGGTTGTGCAGCGTTTTCTGCCACACTTTTTCCTTCCCACAGACGTCCCACTGAGGTGGCTTGATCGAGCACTCTGGGAACAGCCTATTCGCTCAGAGATTTCTTTCTGTGTCTTACCCTCTTGCTTGAGGGTGTCAATGATGTCCTTCTGGACAGCAGTCAGGTCGGCAGTCTTACCCATGATTGTGGTTTTGAGTAATGAACCAGGCTGGGAGTTTTTAAAAGCCTCAGGAATCTTTTGCAGGTGTTTAGAGTTAATTGGTTGATTCAGATGATTAGGTTAATAGCTCGTTTTCATGATATGCTAATTTTTTGAGATAGGAATTTTGGGTTTTCATGAGCTGTATGCCAAAATCATCAGAATTAAAACAATAAAAGACCTGAAATATTTCAGTTGGTGTACAATGAATCTAAAATATATGAAATCAGTACATTACAGAAAATAATTAACTTTATCACCATATGCTAATTTTTTGAGAAGGACTAGTACACGTGGTATACAAACCACAGCAAAATTTTTTGTTGTTCTACAACCATTCACATTTTTTTTTAACTCTGGTATCAAACCAAAGCAGAGTCTGACCGACACTCTCTTTGCTTGTTTCGCTCTTGTTGTTAGCAGGTGATATGGATTCTCGCAAATCTGCGGGAAAAAAATTTGCGTAGAAATGCTAACGAGATGCTGTCAGTGTAGCTTATCGTCGTTAACATGGCGATCGAGTGCAGAGCTTCGGCACGCAACGTGATTAACTTGTCCGCTGTCCTCACGTGAAAATGTCGGCTTGCTATTTTTTGTTTGTTTGTTTTTTTATACTCCGCCTTCCTTCTGCTGTTCTGCTTGCACTTGCTGTACTGGATGAAAGGAAAAAAAAACACGTGTACAGAGCTGCGACGTGGAGAACGTTTAATTGTCCTGTAGCGCTTTGTACATAATCAACGATAAATACATAGAGTTCAATCTCAAAATGTTTTGGTGTCTGTGTGTGACTCAATCTGCATATCACACTCACACACACACTCACTCACACACACACACACACACTCACACACTCACACTCACTCACACACACACACACTCACACACACACTCACACACACTCACACACACACACACACACACACTCACACTCACTCACACACACACACACACTCACACACACACACTCACACACTCACACTCACACTCTCACACACACTCACACACACACTCACACACACACACTCACACACACACACTCACACACACACACTCACACACACACACTCACACACACACACACACACACACACACTCACGTCTCAGGCACATTTTCTTTTTGGGCTTCATTCCCCAAGGTAACTCTATTCCTAAGGGTAACGTCATCCTCCTGTGGATCAGATCAAGCCCCTCCTCCACGTGTGTTTACATTACAGTCACAGAGCAAAACACTTCCTGTTTGGTGTCAGATTTACAATAGTTTCAGTTGCAACTCTGGATCATTACTTTAGTACACTCACACACTGGGGGAGCGGGGTGACAGATGAATGCTAGGTCCATCAGGGGCGGGGGGGGGGCGGGGGGGGGGCTGCTATATCTACAGCTTCACTCAAATCACTCACAACACAAATTAAGATACTACATTCATGCGTCGTTGAAAAATTCCCATTCGTTCTTATTGATAACCACATGCATGTCAGACTCACGTAAACGTGAACGCAGTGTAAACACCATGAACATCACGTTTGACGCAAATCCGCTTTGGATAAAAGAGAAAAAAATATTTACAAAACTCAGATGTTTAATATGCAAAGGCTCAAAAATCATCATAAACCTGAACTTGAGGCTCAGTGACAATAAAGTCAGCGACATAAATGCGCAGGAAAGGTTTACAGATAGATTTTCATTCCGCCACTTATTTCCCGAACAGCTTCATCCCATCAGGGTCACGGGGAGGCGGAAGCCTATCTCGGCCAACTATGTTCGAAGATGGGGTACACCGTGAACAGCTCGCTAATCCATCACAGGATCAACCTTGCATGATTTTGGACTGTTGGAGGAAACCAGACTACCTGGATGAAACCCACACAAGCAAGCAAACTCCACACAGAAACGCCCTCACTGAGCCCGGGACTCGAACCCAGGGCCTCCTTGCTGTGAAGCGGATGTGGTAACCACTATGCCCCGTGCTCCAGAAACAACTCCATCTATGAGCTTAAAAGGGGTGAGCTGCGCCGTCCCACAATCCAATTCACTGTTTTTGTTCTGAGATATTTAAATTATTCTACAAAATTGAATCGCAGGCGTACGGCACCGAGTCGGGACGAGATTAAAGTGAAATAACTGCTTATATTCGCATCCTCCTGATTGTTAGAAATATCACCCTTTTCTATTTGAGGCAAATCTAAAGTTCGAGATGATTTCCACTTTACAGCCCACGCGACTAAAACCCAAACGCACTGGAAAAACTGACAGCGAGAGTTTCATTGATGAAATATTTATGATATTCAAACAGTCACTGAATCCTAGGTTGGAGTCTATTTCAGCCAACTCTGGACGATTTACACTCACACTACCTGCCAATTTAGTGGGGCCACTGACGTAGTGGTTAGGGTGCTGTGCTCATGATCAGGAGGTTGTGTGTTCAAATCCCACTTAGACCCCCAGTGTGCTAAGACCCCTGGGCAAGGTTTCAACCACAAGTGTGCCTCTGTTCACCCAGCAGTATAAACGGGCACCAGTAAAATATACTGGGAAGGTAACCTGCGATGGACTAGCGTCCCATCCAGGAGGAGTTGAACTCCTGGTAGGTTCATGGTAGGGAAAGCGGAGATAAGCACCAGCCTGATGAGCCAGGCTCAGGTGTAAAAATCCCAACAGACTTTATCTTTACTTTGGCTGCCAATTTGAGTACTGTGCATGTTTTTTTTCATTTTGGATGAAACCAGAGTCCCTGGAGGAAGCCCACACATGCACAGGGAAAACATGCAAACAACACAGAAATGCTTATGCCTAGGAATCGAACCCAGGACCTTCTTGCTGTGAGGTGGACGTGGTAACCACTAGACGCCGTCGTGCCACCCTGAATATCATTCTAGAAGGAAAAAAAGGATTTTATTACCGTTTAATTCTTTTATTCCTTTTTTTAAATTTCGATTTCTTTCAGGTACACGCCTGGTGGTTCGGTAAATCGTGCCACCATTTTGTTTTTCTGTGCTCATGGTATATGAGACAACCTAACAATGGAGGAGCCAATCAAAATGCACGACTGGTCATATCCAACTGGTGTGGACAGAATAAATAGTGTACTGTACGCTACATGGGAATAGCAGAAGCTGATTGGTTCGCTGTCTCAATATGACAGACACACATTCAGCCACATTCTCATTCATGGTTTGCTTTACACAGGGATCTCTCAATGAGGTTTGGAAAAAATAGAGGAAATGGGTTCAGAAATAGTGGAAATGAAATATTTCAACTGGGGGTCAAAGGGGCCACAGGGCCCCTGAAGCTGAAAAAAATAGCAGAATTCCACTAAATAGCAGACATCTGGGATCCCTGTTTACATTTTCTATAGTTCCCACATACTATATACTAAAACAATTATTCACCCAAGGCTCAGTGGATATCACAGAATCGTCCCTTTAAAGAATTTAAAATACTCCGGAGAAGAGATATGGAGGTGAATATTCAGTCATATCCACTGGGCCTGAGGTGAATAATTGTTTTGGTAGATGCTACATCAAACACAAAGATGAGCAAAAGAAAAGATTCCACAGGAAGCCCTGAATTTTTCTTCCGCCATTCTGACGCAAGTATTATCCCGAGTTTGAGAGGAGGATAATGTACGTCATCTTGAGACAGGGAACCAATCAGATTGCACCCCCCCCCCCCCATGTAGTACATAATAACTATGCACGGTCTATATATACACAAATTTGATCTTTCTAAAAAAAATTATATATAACATTGAGAAATGGCGACTCGCTACTTAAAGCTGAGGCTTCTGGGTAGGGCAAGTTGACTCCGTTAATACTGTGTACAAAAAAAACATGAGTGTCAAGTTTAAGTTACGTATCAAGAAAAAAAAAGGCACGTCTACAAACTAACAATCCAATCTTAGATTAATACGTTAAATAGAGTGGACAGATGCAATGGTGGGCATGAGTGTGTGTGTGTGGGGGCAGTGAGGGGATCACAAATGTAAACACGGAAGGCGATCAGGAAGCGGATTAAATCATCACTACTTCCACACGCGGCAGTGCCTCCTGTCATTTTGTCCACTGTTAAAGAAAACGAGTCTGTCCTCGTCGTTTATCGCAGTGTCTCATGAGAATCCGTAACTCCACCCACACGCCATCAAATAACACAGCTGGAAACAATGATGCAGTCTCATACTATCTTTTGCATTATTATTACATAAAAAGGCAGGAGACATCAAGGTGACGCGACGTGACGTTGTCCCCAAGTCGGTCAGTGTTGACAGCAGCTGTAAAAATAAGAGTTCTTCTTCTGGGCCAGATTCACGCCTTCTTCCTCTGGAAACAAGATCAGCGCAATGGGTTTGGGGGAAAATAATTTAATTGTTTATGATTTATAATTAATTAAATTAAAGTGTGAGAATGGTGGAGATTATTATTTATTTGAGGTTTTTCTTACCTGGCAGAAGCTCAAAAGCCGAGTTACTGAAATCCTCCGCTACTTTCAGGAAGAGTTCATCTGTTACAGAGAAAAAAAGAAAAGAAAAAAAAATTCCTTTTTTTAATTCATGGTTCTTCCAACATGAAAAGCTACAGTCACTTTTTACGAAAGCTGACTGTATAACAGTCACAGAAACGAGGCAATCTGATTGGCTCTCTATGCCAGGACAGTAGAGATTAGTCATTATCCACAAACGCAAACTCGAGATGACATCTAAATTATTAAATTATGTAAAAGTAAAACATAAATGTTTCATGTTTTTATTTTCTCATGTGTAGTTTATACTAAAATAAATATATATACAGTGCTATCTTGACTTACGAGTGTCTTTTATAATGAATTTTCCATGATACGAGCTTCGATCCGCCAAAAATCTGCCCCATCCAACCAGCAACATTTTGATTAACGAGCTCTGCTGGGGAAATGGCTTTTCCGGGCTGATTAGCCTCGTATTCTTCCGCGTGTATTCCTCCGCGCTCCGAGAACACCTTGTGTAGTGCTTCTCAATTCTTTTCAGTGACACCCCCTAGTTCAGGGGTCGGCAACCTTTGCCATTCAAAGAGCCATTTGCACCTGTTTTCCACATTAAACAAAACACTGGGAGCTACAAATACTTTTTTGACATTTAAAATCAAATAACACTGCATATAATGTTTTTCCCCTTTTTCCTTCATGTTAATATAAAACAACAATGTGTTGCATTGATTTAAATAACTGCAGAGACAATTACAATTATGCTTGCAACAAAAACACTTAGATTAAAAATCACCAGCCTCCCCGCGACCCTAATTGGGATTAAGCGGTTCAGAAAATGAATTAATGTGTTTGAGTCGTGCTTGTATTTTTCTAAAGAAAAAGAATATCTATCCCACGAAGCGTGGGGCGGGGTGCAGCCAGATGTGTTAACGGGTTGGGTAGTCTATCTCACCATCACACCGTTCGTGGGATTTTCTTTTTCTTTATTCATTATATTAATGTTGTTTTGTCATAGTTTTAATTTCAAAAAACGATAGCAACACAGAAAAGTGTATGAAGACTTATTTTAAGAAGGAGCCTGCTCAACATTCTTTTAAATAATATTAATGCTTAATGCTGCACTGACCGACCCATTCTCAGAGTGGAGACTGAACCACACCCAGACTTTTATTTTGTCACTGTGAGGAGTTATTTAATTCGGTGATTGCTGTGTATAAACAAATCTTATCCACCGTCTCTTACTTCGGCTGTGATTTCCGTTCCTGGATTACAAACCCCGGCAGCGGAAAAAAATCTCTCGCTCACCGCGCTGCTGATGGTGAGAACACTCCTTGCCATGAGCTTTTTCAGGGCTCTTTTATGTTTATTTGATTTGATGGATACACACACAACATCACCCCGCCCACACCAAATAAATATCCGTCCACACAGGTGACTGTTAATTTTCATCCACGTTTTTCAACCCGAAAATTTTTTTTGGAAAGGTACCCACTGGGTACCTGTAGGTGCTTGACCGTTGCAGGACTCTGCCTTAGGCAGATTCTCCCATCATCCAGGTGAAAGCTGATTTAACTCTCGAACCCCTGGAAGCCCAAAATGCTTCCAATGTGAGTAAATAAGCACCTTGTGGTGCAACCGTCCGCCACCATAAAGTACAACATTATTTTGAAAAGCCACGGCGCCACACCAGAGAGGTGAAAGAGCTGCATGCGGCTCCGGAGCCACGGGTTGCTGACCCCTGTTGCCGACCCCTTCTCTTTGGTCTTTCTCTAGGCCTTCTGCCTGGTAGTTCCAACCTCAAGGACCCTACTACCAATATATTCACTTCCCCCCCCCCCCCCCCCCCCCCGCCGTACATGTCCAAACCATCTCAATCTACCCTCTCTGACTCTGTCTCCAAAACATCTTGCACATGTTTATCTTTAATATATTTGGTGAAATAAACATGTTTGGGTGCAGGTTATATGAGTTTGGGGGGGGGGGGGGGTTGGAACGGATTAATTGGTTTTCTACTACAGGAGTTTTTGTTTTATCTAATGAATATTTTGACTTACAAGCTCGCCCTCAGAATGGATTAATTTCGTAAGTCGAGGCACCACTGTATTTATTTAATATTTAATCCATGTACATAAAATAATTGACACTGTACTGTGACTAATCTGTTGCTTACCAACATTGTTTCCTGTTTTGCTTGAAGTCTCGAAATGCTGCGCTCCTATTTCTGTAGAGGAAACGGAGAGGGCACAGAACATGTCAACAGCAGGAAAGAAAAGAAACAAAAAAGAGCACTGTCCACATCAAACGGCGTCTTAACACCAGAAAATATGTCAACACATATCAACACAAGAACAAATATCAACACTGAGAGGGGAATTAAAAGGAAATGAAAAAAGTAAATAAATAAAACACTAAATAGCATGGCAACACTGAAGGACATGGAAAAAAAAGGATTTTAAAAAATTAACAGGGGGGGAGGCCAAATGGCACAATAACACTGGTGGTGTGTGGCATCAACACCATAAGAGGTGTCACCACCAAATGTCAAAATACACAGGCAAAAAAAACCCATCAACATCGTAAAATATGTCAACATTTTAGAGCCAGTCAACACAAGAAACGCCAAAACACAACCACAAAAATATATCGCCACAGAAAAACACGTGAACACCGAATAAACTGCTGGAGTCGGAACACATCTGGATCCTGATGCTGTACAAACACGAACGTTTACCTTCCACAAAGTCCTGAACGTCGTGGTAGTCGACCTGCCGTGCGGTCCGGTCGCCTTCAATGAGGTCGTTCTTGGTGCCGCACAAGTAAATCTTACAGTGCTGTAAACAAACAAGCAAACAAATAAACAAGGCGGCTGCCGACTTTTAAGATTGCAATAGCTTTAACTCTAGCGGTGCCAAAGCCGAAAAAAATCGGCTTTGCGTTACATTCTCAGATTTATGACGCACACTAATTCATCGCAATTCACCATTTGTAAATACTGCACTCACACACAAAGGTGACTGTGAAGCCTTTTTTTGATTGGAAATTATCTTGTTATAATGTTATTTGGTCTAAAAATGAACCAATGATAAATCTCACATAAATTAGCATTCTGAAAGCACGTGAGACTGTCAGATCATGGTGGCGCAAAATCAGTTTCAGACAGCTCGGATTCTGAAGATGACATCACACCCAATATTGTGTGAAACGGCCTAAGATAACTTGATACAGCTGTCTATATATATATATATATATATATATATATATATATATATATATATATATATATATAAAGGGATCCCTCGTTACTTCATGCGGCTTCGGTGCATGTTGGTTTTTTAAATTATTTTATTTTAAAAATCATTATATTTTAAAATTAATATATATTCAACGACTTAAAAAAAAAAAAGGAAATTAAAAAGTGAAGGACAATGAAACAAAAACAAGGCCAATTATGCAAAAAAACCTAAACCAACACAAAACAAAGAACAACACAGGCCCTCCCATCAAAACTACTGTGTGTGTGCGCCTGTATGTGTGTGCATTTATATTTTATTTACATCTTATGCATTATTTTTGAATGTATAATTGTTATTCTAAGCATTTATAGCATTGAATATGTACTTATTGCTATTATATACACATATACATGTACGTACAGACGCTTCCCAACTTACGTTCATTCGTTTTACGGGGTCCCCCCCCCAAAAAAAGTCAAATTTTGACTTTAGCGTGCTTTCTGTAGTACGAGACGTACCTACGTAGTACACTGACGTAATAACACTGCATCCATTGTTTACAAACGACAGACTGAACATGCCCCTCCTTCTTCCCAGTTCACCGCTTGTTACCCTTGTATTAATAAGTCGCCTCTGTGATCTTTGTGTTTACACTCTTTTGCAAACTTATAAGCAAATATGTTAACCCTAAGCAAATATGGTTGGTCAGAAGCGTAAGCCTACTAGCATGGGTGCAAGTTTTCCGCCATATGCCGGAATTTCTGGTTTTCCCAAGACTAAATTAACTATCTGCTCAGATCGGCGTACTCAGTTAAGCAAAGCGAGTTGTAAAATGAATGAAAACCTGAATCCAGAAAAGAAAGAACTCTCCGCTCTGCTGGTGATTCACATCAGTACAGGCTGGATACTAGAAAAGTATTCAACGGCGCCCTTGCCCACTTGAAAGACCGGAAGTCCGGATAACCCGCACTTTGTCTCAAGCACAAGCAAGTGAACTACTTTTCGGTGGCACACCTCACATATTGTAAGCGTTGATTGGCTGTTTGAAGCTTCATGTAAAGTGACTCAGCTCAGCTTCATGTAAAATGACCATCCGTCGACCATCGGAACCATTTACAAGCAGAAAGATTGCATCATAGAGAATGTTAAAGGTTATATTTGATACTGTATTTGATATTTGATGAGTGAATTTGAATAAAATGTACCTATTTGAAATAATTTTGCTTCAATTTAATTTATTTGAAATCAATATTGATATTATTTGATATTATTTTACAATGTTATGTTTATAATAATTGATTTAGGGGTATTTTATGAGATACGGTAATGGTATTTATGGATGTACAGTACAGTATGAACAACATACGTCACTGGAACATACAGTAACAACTTACATTTTAGTTTGGTTCCGGACGGCCGAACGCAAGTTGAAAAGAAAGTAAGTTGGGGAGCGTGTGTATACATCGGGTGGTCCCTAATCAAACTGTTAATAGACAATTGATATTGTTATATATGCTGGTGGAGTTGACATTTTAGCCATAAAATATGCAATATACAGTCGGCCCCCAACTTATGAAGACCCCTGTGTACGAAATCCCCAGGTTACGAAGATCATTTTCCTCAGTTTCAGTCCCCGAGATACGAAACAACCCCCTCTTACGAAAAGAAATTCAAACACGCCAATCAAAATTTCACATGATGCGGGAGTTGCTCTCTCATTGGCTGTTTCTCAACATCCTGCCCCGCTGACCTCCGAGATAGAGACAGAAGGAAGCTTCACTCTTTAGTTTTTAGTTTAGTTTTTCAAGTTGTTTTAATTCAGTAAATGTTTAATAAATGTGGGCGCATTTCAGCTTATCTGGAATTCCAATCCCTCAAGGAATCAAATTAAAGTTGAGTTTGTCAAGCAGGGAATGCGCTTTGAATTCCACGTCTTGTGGGCATGGCCCGCAGCGGGCGCGCGCGCGCTCGAGCGAGAGAGAGAGAGAAAGAGAGAGACACAGGTGTGTGTGTGTGTGTGTGTTAATAAAAAATGTTTAATAATGGTTTAATTAATAAATGTTAATAAAATGGTTTAATATGTTAATAAAATGTTTAAATTGTTTAATAAATAATTTTCTTTTGCTTTTAACACATATTTCGTACAAAATTGGTGTACAGTCGGCCCCCAACTTATGAAGACCCCTGTGTTCGAAATCCCCGGATTACGAAGATAATTTTCCTGAGTTTCCGTCCCCGAGATACGAAACAACCCCGTCTTACGAAAAGAAATTCAAAATTCAAACACGCCAATCAAAATTTCACACGACGCGCAAGTTGCTCTCTCATTGGCTGTCTCTCAACATCCTGCCCCACTGGCCTCCCAGATAGAGACAGAAGGAAGCTTCACTCTTTAGTTTAATTTTTTAAGTTGTTTTAATTCAGTAAATGTTTAATAAATGTGGGTGCATTTGAGCTCATCTGGAATTCCGATCCCTCAAGGAATCAAATTAAAGTTGAGTTTGTCAAACAGGGAATGCGCTTTGAATTCACGTCTTGTGGGCATGGCCCGCAGCACGCGCGCGAGAGAGAGAGAGAGAGAGAGAGAGAGAAGGAATAACGCTTTAGTTTTTTAAGTTGTTTTAATTCAGTAAATGGTCAAGCAGGGAATGCACTTTGAATTCACGTCTTGTGGGCGTGGCCCGCAGCGTGCGTACACATGAGAGAGAGAAAGAACGATGCTCTTTAGTTTGTAGTTTTTTTAAGTTGTTTAAATTCAGTAAATGTTTAAATGTGGGTGCATTTGAGCTTATCTGGAATTCCGATCCCTCAAGGAATCAAATTAAAGTTGAGTTTGTCAATCAGGGAATGCGCTTTGAATTCACGTCTTGTGGGCATGGCCCGCAGCACGCGCGCGAGAGAGAGAGAGAGAGAGAGAGAGAGAGAGAAGGAATAACGCTTTAGTTTTTTAAGTTGTTTTAATTCAGTAAATGGTCAAGCAGGGAATGCACTTTGAATTCACGTCTTGTGGGCGTGGCCCGCAGCGTGCGTACACATGAGAGAGAGAAAGAACGATGCTCTTTAGTTTGTAGTTTTTTTAAGTTGTTTAAATTCAGTAAATGTTTAAATGTGGGTGCATTTGAGCTTATCTGGAATTCCGATCCCTCAAGGAATCAAATTAAAGTTGAGTTTGTCAATCAGGGAATGCGCTTTGAATTCCACGTCTTGTGGGCATGGCCCGCAGCGCGCACGCGACAGAGAGAGAGAGAGAGAGAGGTGTGAGTGTGTGTTAATAAAAAATGTTTAATAATGGTTTAATTAATAAATATGTTAATAAAATGGTTTAATATGTTAATAAAACGTTTAAATGGATTAATAAATAATTTTCTTTTACTTTTAACACATATTTCATACAAAACTGGTGTACTTTTATCATTTCTAAAGGGTTTATGGGGTTTATCCAGTCCAAAGACTGGAGACTTGGAATTAGGTGATTAACATGTAAGATGCGACCCCTACTTATGAAATCCCCGCAATACAAAAAGGGCTCTGGAACGGATTAATTTCATAAATTGGGGGCCGACTGTACTTTTATCATTTTTAAAGGGTTTATGGGGTTTATCCAGTCCAAAGACTGGAGCCTTGGAACGAATTAGGCATTTAACATGTAAAATGTGACCCCTACTTACGAGATCCCCACAATACGAAACTGGCTCTGGAACGAATTAATTTTGGAAGTTGGGGGCCAACTGTATAAGATATGAAGGAATGTTTGTGTTGATTTCATCATCTTGACATTTGGAACAACTTGGCTCTATTTTTTCATTTATGAAAACAGGAATTATAATCTCCTCCTAAGGAAAAGTTAATCAAGAGAAAATGTGGCGGTTATCTTGACATTGAGGTCATATGACCCAAATTTAACATTGGGGGACCTCAAAAAAATTATATATTTTTTTTGGAAAGGCCTCTATATCATCTTCATATAACATAAGGTTATATGTTCTTCTTCTTCTTCTTCTACTTTCGGCTGCTCCCTTCAGGGGTCGCCACAGCAAATCATCCGCCTCCACCTCACCCTGTCCTCCGCATCTTCTTTTCTGACTCCAACGACCTTCATGTCTTCCTTCACCACATCCATAAATCTCTTCTTTGGTCTTCCTCGAGGCCCTCTGCCTGGTAGTTCAAACCTCAGCATCCTACTGCCAATATACTCACTATCCCTCCTCTGTACATGTCCAAACCATCTCAATCTAGCCTCTCTAACTTTGTCTCCAAAACATCTTACGTGGGCTGTCCCTCTGATATACTCGTTTCTGATCCTATCCATCCTCATTACTCCCAAAGAGAACCTCAACATTTTCATCTCTGCTACCTCCAACTCTGCCTCCTGTCTTTTCCCCAGGGCCACTGTTTCTAAACCATACAACATCGCTGGCCTCACCACCGTCTTGTACACTTTTCCTTTCATTTTTGCTGATACCCTCCTATCACACATCACACCGGACACTTTTCTCCAACCATTCCAACCTGCCTGCACACGCTTCTTCACCTCTTTTCCACTCTCCGTTGCTCTGGATTGTTGAGCCTAAGTCCTTAAAATCCTCCACCTTTCTTATCTCTGCTCCCTGTAACCTCACCATTCCTCCTGGGTCCTTGTCATTCATGCACATGTATTCTGTCTTACTGAGGCGAACCTTCATTCCGTTCCTTTCCAGGGCATACCTCCATCTCTCTAGATTTTCCTGCACTTGTTCTCTGCTCTCACTACAGATCACAATGTCATCTGCAAACATCATAGTCCATCGGGAATCTTGTCTAACCTCGTCTGTCAGCCTGTCCATCACCATAGCAAACAAGAAGGGGCTGAGAGCTGACCCTTGATGCAGTCCCACCTCCACCTTGAACTCTTCTGTCACACCGACAGCACACCTCACCACTGTCTTACATCTCTCATACATGTCCTGCACCACTCTAACATACTTATCTACCACTCCAGACTTCCTCACGCAATGCCACAGTTCCTCTCTCGGCACCCTGTCATATGCTTTCTCCAGATCCACAAAGGCACAATGCAGCTCCTTCTGACCTTCTCTGTACTTCTCTATCAACATCCTCAGTGCAAACACTACTTATTTAGTAGTTCTAGATTAAATACCAAATAGGGAGATAATTTCACACTAAGATTCATGGCATTTTGAGCTTTAACATTGGGCACTTCTAGGGTTAAAAAAATGATGGCTGATATAAGCAGACCATTGTGTGATACGAACCTCTTCGAACGTCTGTAGTTCTTTTAGGGGGCAGTGGTGGTCTAGTGGTATAGGGCGCTGGATCGCTGATCCAAAAGGTTGGGGGTTCAAGTCCCACCCCACCCCACCCCCAGTGCAGCTAACTGGGTTATCAAAGGCGGGCCATGTCTCTCACTGTCTATGGTGAGAGGTTCATGTAAAAGAACCATTGCTGACTTTCGTAAAGAGTAGCTGCAAAGTCGTCAGCGTGTTTCTGTCCCTTGCTAAAAAGGGTTGTGACAGGAAGGGCATCCGACATAAAAATCTCTGCCAAATCAAATGTGCGAATCAGATAAATCGCTGTGGCAACTCCCGAGTAAAAGGGGAAAAGCCGAAAGGAAAACAGACAGACATAAGCAGACCGTTGTGTGATACGAACCTCTTCGAACGTCTGTAGTTCTTTTACCCAGAATCTGGCTCTCTGGAAGCTGCTGTCATCCGTCAAGTCTGAACAGAAACAATAAACCTATAACTCATCAGCGTGAAAAGCATAGAACATGATGCCACTATTTATGTCTGCGGGAGGGATAGGAACCGTACCGTAACACACGATGGCCGCTCGCGCTCCTCTGTAGTAAATCCGACTCATGGCCTCGTAGCGCTCAGATCCGGCTGTGTCCTATGGAGATAGAAAGCTGTTGTAATGTGCGAGTCTGATGATCTTGGTATTAAATAACAATTAACAAGACACCCGGACTCACCCATATTCCCAGAGTGATCACTTTGTCTCCGAGGTTAATGGACTTGGCGACGAATGCGGCCCCGATGGTCTGTTAAAGGAACACAGAGAGAATTTAATCCTTACATTGTTGATGTTACACTTTATTTGAATACTCAATTCTGATTGGTCCATTTTAGTACTTAGCAGTGTCCCCCCCCAACCAGTGATAATGGCCGTCTTGCTGTATAACGTTTTTTCCACTCAGTCAGTTTATGAAGTCTGCTTGTTCTCCAGCATATTATCAGATGACGCCTAGAGGCCACACCCCCTTGCCTCAGGATCACATACTCCTGTGATACACTGTGTTAATACACTTGTGTACCGATGAACACAAGTTTATTTTAAAAAAAAACAAAAAAAACAGCGTATTTCACCGACAAAAAACACAGGTGGGACAGTAACATAGTCCGCCACACAGCAAGAAGGTCCTGTGTTCGAGTTCCAGACTCGGGGAGGGTGTTCTGTAAGGAGTTAAATTCTACCTGTGCTTTTGTTTCCTCCGACAGTCCAAAATCATGCACAGCAAGATAATCTGCTGTTTCAAATCACCCCTCAGTGTGGCAAGCTGTTCAGGGTGCACTCCGCCTTTACCCAGAGCTGGTTGATAAGCTCCACCCTCCCCGCAAACCTGATTAGGATTAAGCAGGTGTGTGAATGAGTGTCTGAAGCAAAAAAAAAAAAAAAAAAAAGATTACAAATAATGTTTATAACAATTACTTTTTTTTCCTCCTGCACTGCTCAGCGTTTCGCTTACAGTTGTTCAAACACTTTCAGCACAGCAGAAACCTTCCAGTTTTATTTCAGATCACTCAGCATTCACCAGATGCAGAAAGAAAGATGCATTTCACAGATTAAATTAAAGCTGTGTGAGTGAGTGAGTGTATTTGTGTGTATGTACGTATGTGTGAGTGTATTTGTGTGAATTTGTGATGTGTGTATGAGTGTGTGTGTATGCGTGTGTATTTTTGTGAGTGAGTGTGTGTGTATTTGTGTGAGCCTTCATTTAAAGCCTGATAAACATGTTTAGTGGGAGAAGGAGGAGAAATTATACTGAAACAGATCAGATGAGTAAATGTGATTCACCCTCCTCTTTCTTCACTCAAACTCTCCTCCTTCGGCCGGACGTTAACCACATGACATTTCCTCACCGATTCACTTCACATTTTCTACATTTTGACTGGAAATGCGAGGATTTTGATCCTTTACTGTCTGTAGTTCACACTCGGTTCTGTAATTAAATCGCTGCACCGTTTCATTACACCCATCATTCCTGCAAGTGTGAGTCTTCCGTGTGAACTTGGCACGCAAGAAAACCACAGCTTCTGTTTTCGGTAAGTCTCCGACATGTGACCTTTACAGGCCGAGGCCTCGGTCTTCCACAAAAATAAACTACTTCCCAGGCTGCTCAAAGACTTCCTGTAGAACATTTCACAAAAGAAAACTTTCCATCTTTTATCAATATGGGGAAATGTAGAACTTCTGTTTAGTAGTAAGTAGTAGTAATCTCCCTGTTCCTGTCCCTGTCTGTCTCTCTGTCTCTCTCTCACACACACACAAGAAACAACAAGAGGTCTATTCACTGTTTACTGAATTTACCTATGAAAAGGCTCCATATTTCCCTTCCATTAATAAATAACCCCAAGTGAAATTAACTATTAAATATGTACACGAGACAGGACCGTTCTGAGCCTGTTCCTGTCCTGAATTCACAAAGCGCGGTACCTTTCTTTAGTTAGTAGCTCATGTGACGTCCTTCTGTCTCTAGTTAAGGTTTTCTGAATGGTATTTGTGCTTTAAAGAGGGGGCGGGATGTAACGGAGGACAACATTCTCCCCCCCCCCTTGATGCAGCTCGGAACACATCATCCGGATCACAGTCTCAGTGCTGTGGGCAAGCTGAGGCATGTCAAGCATCTCCACAGCTGGTTTTCCTGAACTGACCATTGAGCTAAGCTTTCTGAGTCAAAATGGAAATATAGACTTGCACCAGTCCCATTAAAAAAAAAAAAAAAAAAAAAAAAAAAAAACCACACACGCAGAATAGACAGTGAATTATCACGCGGTGCATCGACTAGAGGAAGCTACTGCTTGCTCCTGATCCGTGCAGTGACATTCCATCAATCTAAAGGTTATTGAGAGGCATGTAAAAAAAACATCGCTAACTTTCGTAAAAGAGGAGCTGCAAAGTCGTCAGCGTGTTTCTGTCCCTTGCTAAACGGTCATGTCAGGAAGGGCATCCGACGTAAAAACCTATGCCAAATCAAATGTGCGAATCACACGATTCGCTGTGGCGACCCCTGATAAAGGGAAAAAGCCAAAAGGAAATTTCTCTCATTTGAATCTCATCATCTTTTCCTTTCAACTTTTACCTTATTCAGGTGTCGCCACAGCGAATCACCTGAACCTCACAGATGTATGGCATTTTTTTTTCTTTGTCTCAGACCAATTCAGGAGGGAGGGGTTAAAATTCCAAAGAGAAAGTGAAACTCAACTCTGAGAATATTTGCATGACCTTTACCTCTCACTCAGACTCTTTAGGGTCAAAGTTCCTTCTCATGCTCCTACATACTCTTTCGCGCTTTCATTCATTTGCCCAAGCCGACTAGAGTTGGAGGAAGGTGGCCAACTCTAGAGGAAAGCTGAGTACACAATGAGCAGCTTGCCAATCCAACACACAGCCACACACACACACACAAACACACACACACACACACACACACACATACATAGGGGGAATCTGGAACAGCTGATTTCCCTAATATGAACATCTTTGGACTGTAAACGGAAACCCATGACTTCATGCAGCATGCATGGAATTTCTGGTGTGTGAGTCAGAGTAGATACATCAAACTGAATTTTTAAAAGCTTCTTCACACAAATCTTAGAATGTCTCCGTGCGAGAGAGCAACAGAGAGAGAGAGAGAGAGAGAGAGAGAGAGAGCTCTCACTCACATTCTGGTATGGTCCAACAAGGAAGCGATGGTGAACATATCTCTCCACCAGGCTGGTTTTACCAACGCTCTCTTTCCCCAGCATGACCACCTTGGCATCAACGCGCATGGCTGTCATGTTTCTTTGTGAAAATGGAAAAAAAACCTGGAGAGAAAAAGAGGAACCTCAGAGTTAAGACCGTATCATGACTTGGTGGATCATGTAAATTTGGCAACTTGATGAAGAGCCTGCAAAACCAGATCTAACAAAAGGTTATCATGATTAACTTTGATCATGAGGGTACAAAGGGCGAACATATGAGGACAAGAAGCCAGACTCGTCTTGTGAAATCATGTGATGTGAAGGGATGATGTAATTTACCCAAAATAATCTGAATCACAGATAAGATTTTTGAAATAAAGTTTATATTAGTTTTCTCCTTACCTTGTCTCTAGTACGAAGAGACTCAGGTGGTTTTGCTCCAGCAGGCTAAGTGTTTATCTTCGTCTGCTTTTCTTTGCTAACGTTATGTTTATATCATACTGAAACAACGCTCAGACCTAGCTCTTCGAATAAAGTGCTCACCTCTCTAACAAGGTAAACATATCTTCGACAACATTTATTGGCATCTAGCTAAGCCTTTAAAACAAGCCAATACCGGCTAATCCATCCTGTGACGTCACTGAAGTAGCTTTTGCAAGAATCACAATAGTTTCTGTCTCTCACGAGCGCTTCGTCATCCACTTAAATTTTAATAATTGATGTTATTTGAATATATTTATTTACTACCTCTCTCTCTCTATATATATATATATATATATATATATATATATATATATATATATATAAACACACACACAAAACAATCGATGGAAAGAGGCAAACACAAGCTCACAGGCTAAAAACAATCCCTCCTACTCAGAAACAGATGCTGCGAAAGAGGAAGTTGTGTGGCGTCGTCACCGGATATGACATCTCAATATGGCTTCTCGTAGGCGGAGTCAGTAAACGAGTGGGAAAATGGCGTCTCCGAAAACTGTTCCTAAAGATGCACAGGTACTGTATAAAAATCATTTAGACCAAAAATATTTATGACGAGTATTTTTTGCTATAAGTGCATTTCAGGGAAAATATAAATAAAAGTTTACATCGGTGCACGATGTTTATTGCTTAATGAGATCCAAATTTTAACTACTCGGCGCTCCAGTGCATTTGAATTCTTCGAATCGGAGCCGTTCAATAAATCGTTATTTTTGTGAATATTTTATATATTCCGGTTTGTGTGCAGTAAAACGTAAATGCATACGTGAGTTGGGGTATGTATATGTTATGTAAATAATAAATATATATTCGGTGTAAGTATAGTGCAGTACATTACTCTCCATCCGGTGTATCATTGTGGATTACTGGGTCAGAGGTCAAAGGTCAATGATGTCTGGTACACAGCATTTACAAACTGCGACCCCATCACTCTCTCATTTGCTGAACTGATTAATCCTATCAACACTAGGAGGCCAGAGCCTATCTTAGCCGACTGGGAGGAGGCATACGCCCTGAACATAACAAGGATAAAACACAGACACCACCATTCACACACAGGCAATTTGGAATTGCTTATTGTTCGTGTTTGTGGGCTGTCAGAGGAAACTCGTACAAGCACAAGATCTTGCAAACTCCATGCACCCAAGAAACTCTTTCGCTGGCCCAGGACTTGAACTTTAAAGCTTCTTGCTGTGAGGCGGACATGCTGAGCACGATTCCCAGTTGTTCACTACAGTATTTCAGATTTTTTTCATTCATAAGATCCGACAGACCTTACCTTCTTAAATTCAATTTTAAAAATCATATATGAATTATGAATGTCAGTCATTCTCATGTCTTATTCATTTGCCGAATCGCTTACTCCTGCTGGGGTGGCTGGAAGACTGGAGCCTGTTTTTGCCAACAGTGGGTGATGGCATGAGGACACCTTGAGCAATTAGCTTATTAGTAAACTAATTGCAACTAATTTAAAAAATCCAATTCATGCTCAATAAAATATAAATGAATTCAACATTTTAGAATTATTTTGTCCAGGTACTGAAAACATTGATAATAAATAAATCAATAGAATATTTTAAAACACTATTGGAAAGAAATTAATAAACTATATCAATTCATCTTTCTTTACTTGATTTACAAAATAATGGCCATTTCTGTCCATAATGATTCTCAACACAGACTTTTACCTTCATACTGGTAGTAGTGTAACACACACACATACACACTAAGCATGAGGTTCTACCCACATCCGTAATATCTGATCTTACTTTCCTCTATCCAGTGTTTATCTCGTCTTGTTCTGTTAATCAAATCAATCGCCAGGTTTATGCTTCTTCCAGGTGATGATGCAGATTTTGAAGGACATGGGGATCACGGAGTACGAGCCGCGAGTCATTAATCAGATGTTGGAGTTCACGTACAGTAAGTGAGATCCGGTTTTAAGTTAAGGATGAAGATACTGTTTCCATGTTCTCCCCGTGCTTGTGTGGGTTTCCTCCAGGTACTCCGGTTTCCTCCCATGGTCCAAAAACATGTACAGTAGGCTGATTGGCTGTTCCAGATCACCCCTCAAGTGTGAGAGTGGGAGTGAATGGTTGTGTGCGATGGCGTAGTGAGCTGTTCAGGGTAAAACTCTCCTTCCTTCAGTGTCTGCTGAGATGGGGCCAGCCTCCCCGTGGGCTTAGAAAATGAATGAATTATGAATGTAAGATTATAAAGTCTTTTTTTTAAGGTACATTGTGTAACATTTTGGGCTGGTCATGGCTCAGTGGTTAAGGCTCTCGGTTACTGTTGAGATCGAAGATTCAAAACTCAGGACAGGAACCCAGAAACACACAGGCTTTGAAGGAGCAGGGTCAAGAAGGAAAATTGAGGTGGTCAGAGTTTGGAATCTCACCACTAGATAGCGCTGGACACTGCAAAATCAAACACACGGTACCTTTAATAGTTGAATAATGCACAGTTACTTAATTGCATCATTTGCTAATTTAACAGATTAAAGAGAACCCGAGAACCTCGTATCGGGTCCTCACAGCATCACATGCTCTATATTCAGGCGTGATCTAATACTACAAGCTGGTCCACGCAGGAGAGAATCGCAGATAGCAGTATTAATTAATAATAATTTAAAATCTGTTTTCAGGTTAAAGTTTTAGATAAGATTGTAAAGGCGTGAAATCCGAGCCATTGTCCTCTAGCGTGACCCCATCGCACATTTTCATGCTCCACCTGTTTCTCTTTCTGTAGGATATGTCACGACTATAATCGAAGATGCCAAAATATATGCCACCCATGCTAAGAAGTCTAATGTGGACGCTGATGACATTCGGTTAGCCATCCAGTGTCGCATGGATCAGTCCTTCACGTCGCCGCCGCCACGGGACGTAAGTCGTTTCATGTGCCGGTTAAAAAAGAAAATCCTCCCTGTCGGCAATGTCTGAAACTCATGATGTCATCATCATTTTCCCAGTTTCTACTAGAGGTGGCCAGACAGAAGAATCAAACCCCTCTGCCTTTGATTAAACCTTACGCGGGTCCTAGGCTTCCACCGGACCGCTACTGTTTAACGGCGCCAAACTACAGGCTGAAGTCGCTACAGAAAAAGGTCAGGCTTTGGATAAGAAGGTGGTGAACATCTGGTGGTGTGTGTGTGTGTGTTTGTGTTTATGTGAGAGCGAGAAACACGGTTCTGACGTTGCTATGTTGTAGGTACCTTCGTCTGCGGGCAGGATAACGGTGCCACGCCTCAGCGTGGGGGCCGTTTCCAGTCGACCCAGCACGCCGACTCTCGGTGAGTTTAATACACTTTCATTTAAATATTTCTTTTTCCACCTCTTTTAAGACCAGGTGTTTTCTGACCATCCTGCTCAAACACATGTTGACATATTTACTGTTTCGCGAACGGCAACCAAACATCTCGTGCAAAATTGATTTTAATAACGTGCTTCCTACTCGACCGGAATGAAAATTTAATCGGATTGAAAGTACACGGATCCCTTGCTACTTCGCACTTCAATTCGTGCGGCTGCAGTGCATCGTGTTTTTTTTTTTTGTTGTTTTTTTTTTAATATTCATCAAATTAAAAAAATAAGGAAATTAAGGAAGAATAGGGGAAAAGTTCAGGAAAATGCCACAAAAACAAGGCAAATTATGCAAAAAATAAAAAAAACCCGAAACAAACAAAAACAACCCAAAACCTCCCAACAAAACTACTTACATTTTTGTGAGGTGTGCATCTGTATGTGTGTGTATTTATATTTTATTTACATCTTATGCATTATTTTTGAATGTTTAGTTGTTATTATTAGCATTTATAGTGTTGGATGTATATTTATTGATATTACATACACATATACATATATACATATTTGGTAGTGGGTGTGGCCAAAAAGTTCATGGTGTGCTCTTGCAGCGAGCAGTGTGTGTAAATTTGGTCAGATTGTCCACTTACACGCATGTTCAGTACGCCTTCCTACAGCAATGATGTCATAGGTAAAGTCTGTTGGGCTTTTTACACCCGAGCCTAGTGACTCATCAGGCCGGTGCTTATCCCCGGTTTCTGTAGCGTGAAGCAACCAGGAGTTCAACTCCTCCTGGATGGGACGCTAGTCCATCGCAGGTTCCCTTCCCAGTATATTTTCCTGGTACCCATTTATACTGCTGGGTGAATAGAAGCACACTTGTGGTCGAGACCTTGCTAGGGGTCTTGGCAAAGTGGGGGTCTAACTGGGATTCGAACCCGCAACCTCCCGATCATGAGCCCAGCACCCTAACCATTATACCACCAAGACAAGATGTCATAGCCTCTGTTATTTATTTATTTTTGTATAGCACTTACAAAAAATTGTTCCTGGTCGTGATGCAGCTTTGTGTTGATCTCTGAGATTATACGGCATTTTCAGAATCATGATGATGATGATGATGGTGATGATGATGCAGTATTATCTGGAATGATGAATGGTTCCTGTATTGTGTCGCTGTGTTCTGGTTCTCAGCGACTCCTTCAGTGCAGACAATGAGCTCGAAGGTGGGAACGTCGGTATCGTTAACGGGTCAGCGCTTCACTGTTCAGATCCCGTCTTCTCAAGCGGCGGCCGCCAAGTCAGGTCAGTATCAGCTGACGTTCCTTCACATGTTTTGTAAAATGGACAAAATCCGAAGATGCTCATTTATTTCTCTCTGCTGTGTAAAGCTACCCCGACCACTCCAGGGACGGTCCAGAACGTCCTCATCAACCCGTCTCTCATCAGCTCCAAAAACATCCTCATCACAACCAACATGGTGTCTCAAAACTCGTCCGGTGACTCCGGGGCTCTGAAGAGAAAGCACGAGGACGACGATGACTACGACGCCTCATGACCCCACCTGTGACACGATCAGTCGTTGATCTGGATCTGCTTGTAGAATATACGCCAATCTGACCTGCTTTTGATGGTGATTGGTAGTTTGGCATATTGCCAATTTTGTTGCCCCCCCCCCCAGCTGTGTTATGATTTGGGGGGGGGGGGGGGTATGAAGAAGAAATAGAGTTTTGGTAACGGAGTTAAAAAAAAAAAAAAATCCATGACTTTTATTATAGATCTAAAAAAAAAAAAAACCCAGATTTTAAATAAAACTTACAGTTCTGATTAAATATGTACAAGGGAAGAAAGGAAGTTACAGTGTCACCCTTTTTTTGTATTTTCAGTAAATACGCCAAAAAAAACCTGTTCCGAAACTTTTGGGTTCTAACCGGTCTCCAGAATTCCCTGTAACAGATACCGGGTCACATACTGCATCAGTTTAAAAAAAAAAAATTCCACAGCAATAATAAATATTTTGTGTTTTTATTATCGTTGTTGTGGTTGTATTTATTTAGTTATTATTTATTGGAGAAAAATGTAATGATCTGGTTGAGAGGATTTTTTTTTAAACACTTTCAGGGATGCCCATGTCAGCCAACTCTGGGCGAAGGTGGGGTGCACCTTGTACAGCTTATTGCAGGGCAGTACAGTACACGCACCAAGGGACAATTTGGAACCACTGATTAGCCTACTGTGCATTTTCTGGACTGTGGGACGAAACCAGAATACCCAAAGGAAACCCACAAACACACGGACAAACTCTACAGAAACGCCACGAGCCCAGGACTCGAACCCAAGAAGTTTTGGATGCATGAAGCGCAGTTTCCAGTGAGATTGATGTGACTGGTGTTTCACTGGTTCAGCAGTCAGATTAAATATTGGACCCTGAATCTGTGACTTTATTGCGCTTTATAAGTCAACTGCAGATACATCGGTACTGGCGAGAATAACAATTGATAAAATCGAATTAATGAGTCAACTTTATTATGAGTAACATCATTGCATGGTGTGTCCACCAGAGGGCACAGTCCCAGTCCACTTGGAATACATAATAGGATCTGGCTCATCCTCTTTGTACCGTTGATCTGTCAGGCCAATGAGGAAAACTTGCCAATCGTAGCTGACTTCAGGTGAGAGGCGGGGTTATACCTTGTACAGGTCGCCAATCTATCACAGGACACCTTTTCAACCTGTCCCTGCTATATTCAGTGATCACCTTGCCCAATTCAGATTCATGGTTCATCACTGAATACGACTTTCATCCAGCCATCCACAGACCACGATTGCTTTTCCTTGGCCCACTGTAACCTTGTTTTTGATGATGCCTTTTGTTTAGGTTTCCTGCATGTAAATCCCACTTCCTTTAGGCGGTTTCTTACAGTTCGGTCACAGACGTTGACTCCAGTTTCCTCCCATTTGTTGCTCATTTGTTTTGCTGTACATTTTCTGTTTTCATGATGTATTGCTTCTCTTGATGCTTTGATGTCTTCCTTGCTCTACCAGCATGTTTGCTTTTAACAACCTTCCCATGTTGTTTGTACTTGGTCTAGATTTTAGACCCCGCCAACTGAACAACCAACATCTTTTGGAACATCGCGTGATGATTGACCTTTAAGAAGTTTGATAATCCTCTCTTTTGTTTCAATTGACGTCTCTCGTGTTGGCGCCGTGATTCATGTCGGTCCACTTGGTGCAGCATCTCTCCAATGTGTGATCACTCCTGTTTAACTGCAGACTAACGAGCAGATCTAATCTGGTACAGGTGTTAGTTTTGGGAATGGAAACTTTACAGGGTTATTCCATCATTTTTGTCCTAAAAATTGAGTGATTCCATAATTTATTCCCCCTGCTTGGTCTAAAAGTAACTTACTGACTACCACATTTTTCTTGATGTCTTTTAATGTTTCTTAAAGCCAGAAAGTTTGCATTTGAAATGACTTTAGTTTTGTGTCGTGTCTGTGATCTGCTTTTTTTCTGCAAAATTAAACAAGTGAATGAACATCCTCCGAGACTGGTGATTCCATAATTTTTTCCACGGGTTGTAAGGTAAATTCTGTTGGGCTTTTTACACCCAAGCCTAGTGGCTCAACAGGCCGGCGCTTATTCCCGGTTTCCGTAGCGTGAGGCGGTTAGAAGTTCAACTCCTCCCGGATGGAACGCTGGTCCATCGCAGGTTCCCGTCCCAGTACAGTATATTTTTACCGGTACGTATCTATTTATACTGCTGGGTGGACAGAGGCTCACTTGTGGTTAAGACCTTGCCCGGGGGTCTTGGCACAGTGGGGGTCTAACTTGGATTTGAACACACAACCTCTCGATCATGAGTGCAGCACCCTAACCACCATGCTACCGGCCCCACCAGGGGCCCACCAGGCCCCACCTCAGTGACTGCAGACCAGTTGCCCTTATCTCGATAATCATGACATGCTTCGAGAGGGTCCTACTTAATCACATCAAGGACGCTATCCCTGCAGGCTGGACAGTCTTTGGTTCACCTACAGAGAGAACCGCTCCATGGAGGATGCTGTCTTGGTAGCACTCCACACAGCCATGAGTCACCTGTAGCACCTGAACACTAATGTCAGGATGCTATTTGTTCACTTCAGTTCAGCTTGCAACACTGTTCTCCCAGAGAAGCAAGTACTGAAGCTCGATAACTTGGAACTGTCAGCCACTTTGTGTTACTGGAGCAAGGAAGTTCTCACCAACTGACCTCAGGTGGTGAGGATAGGGAACGCTACATCATCCACCCTGATCCTGAGCACTGGAACAGCACAGGGTTGTGTGCTCAGCCCGGTTTTCTTCAGCTTATTTACACACGACCGCACTGCTATGCACTTTACAGACATGCTTGTGAAGTTTGCCAACAACACCATCATGGTTGGTTTTTATTTATCAGGAGTACCACCCAAGTCGACCTGACCAGACAAGACACAGCAGCCTTCAGAAGTCACCTCGAAGCATGTCTAGAGAATGACAGCCATCATTTGGAGGAGGATGTTCTAATAATTACATTCTCATGATCATTTTTTTTTTTAATTTACCCTCGAAATATAACGATTTTAGTGGGTCAACAGCAAAATACATAAAGCTTTATAATTCATTCATTTGTTTTCTGAACCACCCAATCTTAATTAGGGTCACGGCAAAGCTGGCGCCCATCTCAGCCGTCTCTGGGTGACAGCAGAGTACAACCCTGGCAGCTCGCCATGTCATCATGGGATAGAAGTACGCTGATGGCTATGCAGCTCCTCTTTATGAAAGTCAGCAATGGTTCTTTTACATGAACCTCCACCACAGACAGTGAAAGACACGGCCGGCCTTTGATAACCCAGTTAGTGCACTGGGGAGACACTGACAACCCAGTGAAAGTGGAGCTTGAACCCCCAACCTTGGGATTAGTAATTCAGCACCTTAACCCCGGGCCTTCATTGCCAAAATATAATAATATATATATACTAATGATAATATGCAATAACAATAAATAATAATAATCATCTGGATATCTTGTGGGGCATGATCCGGGAGCATGGCGTCCCTGACCCGTTGCTCTGGGCCAGGGGTTGGGAACCTATGGCTCGCGAGCCAGAAGTGGCTCTTTTGATGACTGTATCTGGCTCTCAGATAAATCAGGTGGCCTTTCTTAACAGAATAACTAATGCGTAATTTCACTGTCATTTAAATAAAAATACAAAAAAACAGCCATCAAATAAAACAAAAACATGAATAAATCTCACACATTTAAATCTATACACCTATTTTCAATGCCCCATGTCACTGTGGCACGCAGTGGAGAGCCAATCCTTGCTGTATGCCAGCATGCGGGCAGGTCCGATACCTTGAAACTCTAATTTTATTGGCTTATAACAACAGCCACAGACTGCGCGTATTGTTTTTGAGTAAAGAGATACATTTCGTTCATTTTTGCTCAGCTCATTTCCATGAAGCCAAGCACAGCTGCCAAGCAAACACAAATGGACAGACATGGAAAAACTTCAAACCGCAGACCAGCTGATTGCCAAAACTTGGGACGCGCTTCCTGTCACATAAACACCGCAGCGTGTGAGTCCTGTCGTGCTTATCATGTTTGGCTCGAACATCTGCATGTGAGCAGTCCTTCTCACCTGAAAAACATCAAGACCAACCTGCGGTCACGTGTAACAGATGGAAACCTAAAAGCCTGCATGAAGCTGAACCTCAGCATGTATCAACCAGACTACAACGCTATCAGCAAAACCATGCAGCACCAGAAGTCGCATTAATAGTAAGAAGTACTTTACTTATTAATAAATAACTTCATTATAACAATGTTGTTTAAAATAAATTCGGAGTTTCATTCTTTTCCTTTCAGCTTTTCCCTTCAGGAGTTGCCACAGTGAATCATCTGCCTCCATCTCACCCTATCCTCTGCATCTTCCACTCTTAGTCCAACTACCTTCATGTCCTCCTTCACCACATCCATAAATCTTCTCTTTGGTCTTCCTCTAGGCCTTCTGCCTGGTAGTTCCAACCTCAGCATCCTATTACCAATATACTCACTATCCCTCCTCTGTACATGTCCAAACCATCTCAATCTAGCCTCTCTGACTTTGTCTCCAAAACGTCTTACATGTGCTGTCCCTCTGATGTGCTCATTCCTGATCCTATCCATCCTCGTTACTCCCAAAGAGAACCTCAACATTTTCATCTCTGCTACCTCCAGCTCTGCGTCCTGTCTTTTCCCCAGGGCCACTGTTTCAAAACCATACAACATTGCTGGCCTCATCACCGTCTTGTACACTTTTCCTTTCATTTTTGCCGATACCCTCCTGTCACACATCACACCGGACACTTTTCTCCAACCATTCCAGCCTGCCTGCAAATGCTTCACCTCTTTTCCACACTCTCCATTGCTCTGGATTGTTGAGATTAAGTACTTAAAATCCTCCACCTTCTTCATCTCTGCTCCCTGTAACCTCATCATTCCTCTTGGGTCCTTCTCGTTCACACACATGTATTCTGTTTTACTGCGGCTAACCTTTATTCCTCTCCTTTCCAGGGCATACCTCCACATCTCTAGATTTTCCTGCACTTGTTCTCTGCTCTCACTACAGATCACAATGTCATCTGCAAACATCATAGTCCATGGACATTCTTGTCTAACCTCGTCTGTCAGCCTGTCCATCACCATAGCAAACAAGAAGGGGCTCAGAGCTGACCCTTGATGCAGTCCCATCTCCACCTTGAACTCTTCTGTCACACCGACAGCACACCTCATCACTGTCTTACATCTCTCATACATTTCCTGCACCACTCTAACATACTGCTCTGCTACTCCAGACTTCCTCATGCAATACCACAGTTCCTCTCTCGGCACCCTGTCATATGCTTTCTCCAGATCCACAAAGGCACAATGCAGCTCCCTCTGGCCTTCTCTGTACTTCTCTATTAATATCCTCAAAGCAAACACTGCATCTGTGGTGCTCTTTCTTGGCATGAAACCAAACTGTTGTTCACAAATGCTGACCTCTGCTCTTTTAACAAACCAAACAAACAACTCTTTATTGTCAAAGTACATTACATACATTGAAATTTGCTTTGTGCGCTAGGCACCTGTCGCCACTGTGCAGCGCCGGTTATTGCGTTGTTCTATCCTTTTGATGCTGAGCGCCAAGCAGGAAGCAACAACTGCCAAATTTTAACGTCTTATGGTATGACGCGGCCGGATTCGAACTCCGACCTACCGGAGGATAAAGCGGACGCTCTACCAACTGAGCTAAATCCCCGGCTGTCCTCTTAGTCTAGTTTCCACTATTCTTTCCCATAACTTCATTGTATGGCTCATCAACTTTATCCCTCTGTAGTTGCCACAACTCTGCACGTCTATCTTGTTCTTAAAAATGGGCACAAGCACACTTATCCATTCCTCTGGCATCTGTTCACTCTCTAAGACCTTGTTGAATGTTCTTGTCAAAAAATCTACTGCTACCTCGGCTAGACACTTCCATACCGCCACAGGTATATCATCAGGACCAACTGCCTTTCCACTCTTCATCCCTCTTCAATACCCTCCTCACTTCACCCTTACTAATCTTTGCTACTTCCTGGTCCTCAACAGTCGCCTCTTCTACTCTTTTTTTGCTCTCATTTTCCTCATTCATCAGCTCTTCAAAGTACTCTTTCCATCTTCCCAGCACACTTATGTGTTCAGTCAATACCTTTCCCACTCTGTCCTTAATCACTCTAACTTTCTGCACGTCCTTCCCATCTCTATTTCTCTGCTGTGCCAACCTGTATAAATCATTTTCTCCCTCCTTACTGTCCAGCCTAGCATACAAGTCATCATACTCCCTCTGTTTGGCCTTTGACACCGCTACCTTTGCCTTACGCTGTGTATCCCTGTACTCCTGTTTACTCTCTTCGGTCCTCTCAGTGTCTCACTTCTTCTTAGCTAACCTCTTCCTTTGTACACACTCCTGCACTTCCTCATTCCACCACCAAGTCTCCTTATCTACTGTCCTTCCAGAGGACACACCAAGAACTCTCCTACCTGTCTCCCTGATCACCTTAGCTGTAGTTGTCCAGTCATCTGGAAGCACTTCCTGACCACCCAAAGCCTGTTTCAACTCCTCCTTGAAGACAACACGACACTCTTCTTTTTCAGCTTCCACCACTTTGTCTTCTGCTCTGCCTTTGCCTTCTTCACCTTTCTCACCATCAGCATCATCCTGCACACCACCATCCTATGCTGTTTGGCAACACTCTCACCCGCTACTACTTTGCAGTCACTGACTTCCTTCAAATTACATCGCCTACAAAAGATGTAGTCTACCTGTGTGCTTCTACCTCCGCTTTTATAAGTCACCCTATGCTCCTGTCTCTTCTGGAAGAAAGTATTTGTCACAGCCATTTCCATCCTTTTCGCAAAATCTATCAAAATCTGTCCTTCTGTGTTCCTCTCCTGGATACCAAACCTGCCCATCACTTCCACGTCCCCTCTGTTTCCTGCACCAACATGTCCATTGAAGTCTGCACCAATCATCACTCTTTCACCTCTGGGGGTACTCTGCATCACTTCATCTAACTCACTCCAGAATCTCTCCTTCTCTTCTAGCTCACATCCTGCCTGCGGGGCATAAGCACTAACAACATTGACCATAACGCCTTCAATTTATAACTTGAGACTCATCACTCTGTCTGACACTCTTTTCACTTCTAGAACATTCCTGACAAACCCCTCCTTTAAGATGACTCCTACTCCATTTCTCTTCCCATCCACACCATGATAAAACAGCTTAAACCCTGCTCCTAAGCTTCTAGCCTTGCTACCTTTCCACCTGGTCTCCTGAACACACAGTATGTCCACCTTCCTCTTCTGCATCATGTTAGCCAGCTCTCTACCTTTTCCTGCCATAGTTCCAACATTCAAAGTCCCTATTATTTTATATATGTATACAGATACAAGCGGCTGAAATGAGCTTCCTTCACTGGGTGGCGGGGCTCTCCCTTAATACCCCCATTTCACTGGAGCACAGTAGACTCACGGAAGCAAAAATGTTTCGCAATTATTCCCTCATCTTCCGTGTGATTCCGTAGTTATTCCTCAAGTCTTCCTCCACTCCCGTATGCTTCTGGCAGGCCAAAATATTCCGTGAACGTGCTTTTGGAGCATGTTCAAAATCACGTTTATGGAAAAAAATTCAATGAGTGTTCCGTGGGGTCACTATGGCGTACTTTGCTGTACCTGTTCCGCACATGCTGTGAGCGTTCCGAGAGAGTAAGAATTTCCACTTTTCCGTAGGATTTTCATCCATTTTCCTTGTAAAAATACTGAAGCTCTTCTGTAGACTGTGTTCCGCACCTTTCCGCTACATGATCCTTGCATGCTGTGGTCCAGTGAAATGGGGGTATAAGAATTTCCACTTTTCCGTGGGATTTTCACCCATTTTCAACGGAAGCGTTGACTGCATTCCGCGCTTTTCCGCTACGATCCTTGCACATTGTAGTCCAGTGAAATGGGGGTATTAGAGAGAGACTCAGAAGCTCAGCCATCTGGGGATAGTTCGGAGTAGAACCGCTGCTCCTCTACATTGAGAGGATCCAGTTGAGGTGGCTCGGGCATCTGGTTAGAATGCCTCCCGAACGCTTCCCTGGTGTAGTGTTTCAGGCATGTCCAACCAGGAAGAGACCCCGGGGTCGACCGAGAAAACACCGGAGGGATTATGTCTCTGGGCTAGTCAGGGGCCAATTTGGTGTGTCCCCGGAAGAGCTGGAGGAAGTGGCTGGAGAGAGACGTCTGGGTGTCATTGCTTAGGCTGCTGCCCCGCGACCCGACCACGGATTGAGGATTTATAGTAACTACGGCCCACTTTATGGGAAAATTTTGTTTTGTAAGAAGAAAAGTACAATTATGTGATGCATATCTATCTTCACTGCACTTTTTTAGTTCTCGATAATCAATCGGAGTCAAAACTGGATCGATGGAGTCTTTGGGTATTTGTGGACTTGTGACGTAGCCTCTTCTGATTGGCTGGAAACATTTTGTCACGTGGTTCGCGCGTCAAATGGTGCTCCGTCTGGCTCTCAAACCGCGGCGGCCATATTGTTTCCGCGGGGGGTGCTGGGTCCGGGGTGGGGGGAACTTGTTGTCGGAAGAGACTGCGGCGTTTGTGTGTGTTCAGACTCCCCGGTTTAACGCCGTGTAGCTTTAAACGTGTCGCCATGAGCCGCCCGTCCTCAGCGGGTGGTGCTGCTGGAGGACTCGGAGCCGGCAAGGCGGGAGGAAACAAGCACGGAGCTTCGGGAGGAGGCGGAGCAGCGGCGGCCGCAGTAGCTGCGGCGGCGGCGGCAGCAGCCGGGGTATCGAGCCCGGTGGCCGGTTCAGTCCCCGCGGTGGCTGCCGTGGCCTTGCCTCACTCCGCCCTCGCCGGCCAGTCTGCCGAGCTCACAGCGCTGTTCGAATGTCCCGTGTGTTTCGACTATGTGCTGCCGCCGATCCTGCAGTGCCAGGCCGGACACCTGGTATGTAACCAGTGCCGACAGAAGCTGAGCTGCTGCCCGACATGCCGCGGGCCGCTCACCCCGAGCATCAGGAACCTGGCGATGGAGAAGGTCGCGTCCACGCTGCCGTTTCCTTGTAAGGTAAGATCAGAAAACAAAAGTTTTTTTTTCCCACCTCCTTATACGTAGAGAAGTTAATCGGAGTTTTAAAAATCCCACCTGGTTTCAGATGCCGTCACTTCCTATCTGAGTATTGAGCAAAACCTGGTATCGCCAGGTGTTTCTCCAGGTGTTGGGCATATCTAATCCAGCCATGCCAAAATACTGGTTTCCTGGATATACTGTTGTGGGCCCCCCCTCCCTCCCCGAAGAAGTTTATGGTACAGTGATGGGATGATAGTATCGATAATTGTGATACTTTCCGGACAGTTATTTATTTATTTATTTGTCTAACAAGACATATGTGGGGCCAGTGGTGTAATGGTTAGAGTCATGATCAGGAGGTTGTGAGTTCAAATCCCAGTTAGACCCCCACTGTGCTAAGACCCCCTGGGCAAGGTCCTAACTACAAGTGCGCATCTGTTCAGCCAGCAGTATAAATGGGTACCAGTAAAAATATACTGGGAAGGGAACCTGCAATGGACTAGCATCCCATCCAGGAGGAGTTGAACCCCTAGTTGCTTCATGCTGTGGAAACTGGGGATAAGCACCGGCCTGATGAGCAACGAGGCTCGGGTGTAAAAAGTCCAAAAAAAGCTGTTCTGTACAGTTATCGCGACCTTGCCGTCTCAAAAACATGTGTCGGGACGCTATACCTGTCATAGCTGTTTCTTTTAAAATAATTTTCTAATATCGAACAAAGTTAAGGTGGTACGTAAAAACGTGGTAAGGTGGATGTAAAAACCTCTGCGAAATCAAACGTGCGAATCAGATGATTCGCTGTGGCGACTCCCGAGTAAAAAAAAAAAAAAGGGGGGAAAAAGCCGAAAGGAAGACAGAACAAAGTTAAAGGTGGTACACACACCACTGGTCAAAAGTTTGGGGTCAAACTTGAAAATTTGCCATGAATACTAAACCTGTGTCCATTGTAATGAGTTGAGAAATAATTATGTAAAGTCTGGATTATATTATATAAAGTTACAGATAATAATTCGAACCTGATGTCATAATTTTGTCCTTCAAACTTTTACTTTTCTCTAAATCCTCCCATTCTGTGTCGAGTTCTTATCGTGTTGGAGATCTTCCTCGTTCATGCTGGTAAATTCTGGGGGTAAGATGAAGAACATTTAAATCGGCAAGGTGGACGCTGCTTCAGTACCGTCTGGTCGAACTGCTCTCTCTCAACATCTCGATGGGGATGTGATCCGGTGACCGCTCCGCCTTTCCGTTACTGACGGGAATCTGGCCGACTCTTTCTTCTCTTGATGGGTCTTGAAGAGTTTTGGGTGTTTTGGATCGATGTTATGCTGGAGGAGGAAAGAATCTCCAGTCAAGTGCAGCCCACAGAGTGTAGCTTGGTGCTGCAAATGCACTGGGTTAAGTGGAACACCTCATTGGCAGGTGTGTGTGTGTGTGTGGGAGGGGGGGTGTCTTATTCTCCTGCTCCTCCTCCCCTTCTTTGTCTTCCACTTCTTAACTTTTCTGCCCCCTCTCCCCATCATGTTCTCCTCCTCTTTTCCTCCCTTCTTTTTTCTCCCTCCTTTTCCTCCCTCTCTTCTACATATGCTTCTTCACCTTCATTGTCTTTTTCTCCTCTTTTTCCCTCTTCTTACTCTTTTCCTCCTTCTTTTCCTTCTCCACTTATTCTGCTCCTTCTCGTCCCTCTTTTTCTTCCCCTTGTCCTTTTTGCTTTCTTATCCTCCCCTCCATCTTCTCATAATCCCTCCCCTTCTTCCTCTCCATCATCTCCTTATCCCACTTCCTCTTTCTCTAGATTTTTTTCTTTTCCATCTTCTCATTCTCCTGATCCCTCCTCTTGCTTTTTCTCCTCCACCATGTTCTCCATTATTTTTCCTTCTTATCCTTCTTATTGTTCCTCCCGATTTTCTTGTTCTTTTTCATCCTCGTTTTATTCCCCTTAAATTTCTTTTCCTCCATCTCGAGGAGAGCGGATGAGCCCTTTGTCAGTCATCAAGAAAGAATCGCCACTGAACTCTAATCGTATAGACAGGCATGGATCGGTCGTATTTATGTTTGGTCTCCGAGGTGAAAGGGACCAACACAGCATGTGCGGTTTACATTGTTGGTTGTTGTTTGTGTCGCAGTTTTGGAGGCTTCAGTTGGACTCGTATAGATATGGTGTGGATGGTATGGTAAACATGGAGCTTCTACAGGTGTTACGTCTGATTTGTTCATTACGTAGGAATGCAGTTTTATTTTATTCAGAAGATTTTTACTTTATGTTGGAGCTGTCAGATTAATGTATGTATAGTGTTATTTATGCCATTATCTTGCTTTCAAGCAGAGTTGAGAAGATTGCTACTTTGAAACTGTAAATAAAAACCACCTGATGATGAAATATACATTTGATTACATGTAACAGAAGAACAGAAGGTTTGTCGTTCACTTTAAATGAATCAGGCACCATTCAGTAGTATTTTTTTTAATCTATGCTTTAATAAGGCCGGGCTTTCAAAATTCTTTGTTGGCAATAACATGATTAAAAAAAAAAAAAAAAAAAAAAATTCACCCGGGAGGTTGGATTTTTTTTTTTGTCTGTGCAGACCACTCGGGATTCTGGAAATACAATTAACTTATTTGTTAGAAAATGTCAGCAAACATGTTGCTCAATTTGAAATGCATTAATTTATTTATTGTTTTCACATTGGGACCTTTACTAGTGACAGAACATTTTTTTTTTTTTTTTTTTTTTTTTTTTTTTTTTTTTTTTTTACCTCATCATGGTCCCCCTTCCATCATGCTTTCTGCCTCTGTTGTTAACAGTACTGGCCGATGAGAATTGCTGTTTCACCTAACTGGTGAAATTGACCAATCATAAAGCGCGGTCGGTACTGATGTTGCTTTGGTCACTTTTTAGTACAGTGTATGATAGGGGATACGTGTTGGTTTTTTTTTTTGTTTTTTTTTTCAACACAACCGGACGGTATTTTCTTATTTTTTGCGTCTGTGAATGCTCAGGCAGGGCTTTTATGTACAATTTCGGCCCAACCGGCCGTGTTACCACCAACAAAGATATTTTTATGGCTGGCCTAAAATCAATTAAAATGACTCCTTAAAAAAAGAATCATGTCATATAGATGCTGTGTTTTTAACCAATGCACTTGATAAAAATGAAAATATTTATGACTCATTAAAACAGATCACGTGTCATATCGTAATAGTGTTTTTAATGGATATATTGATTAGAATCAATGCAAATGATTCAGTACAAATGAATCATGTGCCAAGTTGTCAGGGATTCAAATATTGAATTGTTGCTTACAGAATTAAAATCATATTTATTTTTTATTTTATTTTACAGCATCTGCTCAACTCATCCTCCTTCTCATTCTCCTCCTTTTCATCCTGCTTTCCTCCTCCTCCTCCTCCTCACCATCATCATCCTCTTCATGATTGCAGGGTCACCCAGTTTATCTTGACTGCGTGCTGAGTTGATTGAAGCAGTGTGTGTGGAAATTATCGATCTGCAGCACTGCATCATTTTGGTGTGTGTATGTCAGAAATCCTGGGCCAAGGCGCAAGTCTCACCGTTTTATGTCTCCTCTGCATGTCCAACCATGTGATCATGAGCTCGGTTCTCCAACAGAACAGAATGAGCCAGAATAATCCAACACTGCACCGAGTTAGTAGCCTCGGCTAACCGGCAGTAATGAAGCGTTTAGTGTTGTGGTGCGAGGAGGGGTTAATTCTTCAGTATGTGCTGTAGAGCTGGTCATGTGACCATGAGACCATCCATATTATGGTAAATTATCCATTTTCTGTGATGTGATGAAGCCATAATAAAGAAAATGATTGTTTAATAGTAAAGTAAAAATATTTATCATTAAATCGTTTATTCGCTTTATGAATTTGTAAATAAAGATAATGGGAGAAGAACGGCTGGTGTATTGGGGTAATAGACACGAGATTAGTGGAGCATCAGTTTTGTTATGCATTGCGATTCTTTTTTCCACGATTTTTTAAATTTATTTTTGTTTGGATCGGTAGTGGGACAAACATTGCTATACCACTGTAGTCCTACAGGTGGTGCACTTTAAGCTATGAGCACATTAGGTAGTGGAGCACCTCATGGAAGCGATGTCTGTTGGGCTTTTTACACTTAACTCGTGCTTACAGAGTTTAGCATGATCCCTCTCGCTCTCGCGCGTCCCTCTCGCTCGCGCGCGTCCCTCTCATGCGTCCCTCTCGCTCGCGCGTGTCCCTCGCGCTCGTCCCTCTCGCTCGCGCGCGTCCCTCGCGCTCGTCCCTCTCGCAAGCGCGTCCCTCGCGCTCGTCCCTCTCGCTCGCGCGCGTCCCTCTCGCGCGTCCCTCTCGCTCGTCCCTCTCGCTCGCGCGCGTCCCTCTCGCGCGTCCCTCTCGCTTCAGCAGCGATCCCTCTCGCGCGTCCCTCTGCCAGCGTCCCTCTCGGCGTCCCTCTCGCCAGCGTCCTCTCGCGCGCGTCCCTCGCCAGCGTCCCTCTCGCGGCGTCCCTCACGCGCGTCCCTCTCGCTCGCGCGCGTCCCTCACGCGCGTGTCCCTCACGTGCGTCCCTCTCGCTCGCGCGCGTCCCTCACGCTCGTCCCTCTCGCTCGTCCCTCTCGCGCGTCCCTCTCGCTCGTCCCTCTCGCGCGTCCCTCTCGCGCGTCCCTCTCGCGCGTCCCTCTCGCGCGTCCCTCTCGCTCGTCCCTCTCGCTCGTCCCTCTCGCTCGCGCGCGTCCCTCTCGCTCGTCCCTCTCGCTCGCGCGCGTCCCTCTCGCTCGTCCCTCTCGCTCGCGCGCGTCCCTCTCGCTCGTCCCTCTCGCTCGCGCGCGTCCCTCTCGCTCGTCCCTCTCGCTCGCTTCGCAGCGTCCTCTCGCTCGTCCTCTCTGCTCGGCGCGCGTCCCTCTCGCTCGTCCCTCTCGCTCGCGCGCGTCCCTCTCGCTCGTCCCTCTCGCTCGCGCGCGTCCCTCTCGCTCGTCCCTCTCGCTCGTCCCTCTCGCTCGTCCCTCTCGCGCGTCCCTCTCGCTCGTCCCTCTCGCTCGTCCCTCTCGCGCGTCCCTCTCGCGCGTCCCTCTCGCTCGTCCCTCTCGCTCGTCCCTCTCGCTCGCGCGTCCCTCTCGCTCGCGCGCGTCCCTCTCGCTCGTCCCTCTCGCGCGTCCCTCTCGCTCGCGCGCGTCCCTCGTGCGCGTCCCTCTCGCTCGTCGCTCGCGCTCGTCCCTCTCGCTCGCGCTCGTCCCTCTCGCTCGCGCGCGTCCCTCTCGCTCGTCCCTCTCGCTCGCGCGCGTCCCTCTCGCTCGTCCCTCTCGCTCGTCCCTCTCGTTCGTCCCTCTCGCTCGTCCCTCTCGCTCGCGCGCGTCCCTCTCGCTCGCGCTCGTCCCTCTCGCTCGCGCGCGTCCCTCTCGCTCGCGCTCGTCCCTCTCGCTAGATCCCCTCTGCTCCATGACGTCCCTCTCGCTCGTCCCTCTCGCTCGCGAGCGTCCCTCTCGCTCGTCCCTCTCGCTCGCGCGCGTCCCTCTCGCGCGTCCCTCTCGCGCTCGTCCCTCTCGCTCGCGCTCGTCCCTCTCGCGCGTCCCTCTCGCTCGTCCCTCTCGCTTGCGCGCGTCCCTCTCACGCGTCCCTCTCGCTCGTCCCTCTCGCTCGCGTCCCTCTCGCTCTCGCTCGTCCCTCTCGCTCGCGCGCGTCCTTCTCGCTCGTCCCTCTCGCTCGTCCCTCTCGCTCGCGCGCGTCCCTCTCGCTCGTCCCTCTCGCTCGTCCCTCTCGCTCGTCCCTCTCGCTCGCGCGCGTCCCTCTCGCTCGTCCCTCTCGCTCGCGCGCGTCCCTCTCGCTCGTCCCTCTCGCTCGCGCGCGTCCCTCTCGCTCGTCCCTCTCGCTCGTCCCTCTAGCTCGCGCGCGTCCCTCTCGCTCGTCCTTCTAGCTCGCGCGCGTCCCTCTCGCTCGTCCCTCTAGCTCGTCCCTCTCGCTCGCGCGCGTCCGTCTCGCTCGTCCCTCTCGCTCGCGCGCGTCCGTCTCGCTCGTCCCTCTCGCTCGCGCGCGCGTCCCTCTCGCGCGTCCCTCTCGCGCGTCCCTCTCGCTCGCGCGCGTCCCTCTCGCGCGTCCCTCTCGCTCGCGCGCGTCCCTCTCGCTCGTCTCGCTCGCGCGCGTCCCTCTCGCTCGTCTCGCTCGCGCGCGTCCCTCTCGCTTCAGCAGCGTCCCTCTCGCTTCAGCGTCCACTCTTGCTCGCGGCGTCCACTCTTGCTTTCGTGTGCGTCCCTCCTGTGGCGTCCCTCTCGCTCGTCCCTCTCGCTCGCGCGCGTCCCTCTCGCTCGCGCGCGTCCCTCTCGCTCGTCCCTCTCGCTCGCGCGCGTCCCTCTCGCTCGTCCCTCTCGCTCGCGCGCGTCCCTCTCGCTCGTCCCTCTCGCTCGTCCCTCTCGCTCGTCCCTCTCGCTCGCGCGCGTCCCTCTCGCTCGTCCCTCTCGCTCGCGCGCGTCCCTCTCGCTCGTCCCTCTCGCTCGCGCTCGTCCCTCTCGCGCGTCCCTCTCGCGCGCGTCCCTCTCGCGCGCGTCCCTCTCGCTCGTCCCTCTCGCTCGCGCGCGCGTCCGTCTCGCGCGTCCCTCTCGCTCAAGTAAGCTCGTGTGTGATCCCTCTCGCTAGTCCCTCGCGCTCGCCCCTCTCGCTCGTCCCTCTCGCGCGTCCCTCTCGCTCGCGCGCGTCCCTCTCGCTCGCGAGCGTCCCTCTCGCTCGTCCCTCTCGCTCGCGAGCGTCCCTCTCGCTCGTCCCTCTCGCTCGCGCGCGTCTTTCTCGCGCGTCCCTCTCGCGCGTCCCTCGCGCTCGTCCCTCTCGCTCGTCCCTCTCGCTCGCGCGCGTCCCTCTCGCTCGTCCCTCTCGCTCGCGCGCGTCCCTCTCGCTCGTCCCTCTCGCTCGTCCCTCTCGCTCGCGCGCGTCCCTCTCGCTCGTCCCTCTCGCTCGCGCGCGTCCCTCTCGCTCGTCCCTCTCGCTCGTCCCTCTCGCTCGCGCGCGTCCCTCTCGCTCGTCCCTCTCGCTCGCGCGCGCGTCCGTCTCGCGCGTCCCTCTCGCTCGTCCCTCTCGCGCGTCCCTCTCGCTCGCGCGCGTCCCTCTCGCTCGTCTCGCTCGCGCGCGTCCCTCTCGCTCGTCTCGCTCTCGCTCGTCCCTCTCGCTCGTCCCTCTCTCGCTCGCGCGCGTCCCTCTCGCTCGTCCCTCTCGCTCGTCCCTCTAGCTCGCAGCGTCCCTCTCGCTCGTCCTTCTAGCTCGCGCGCGTCCCTCTCGCTCGTCCCTCTAGCTCGTCCCTCTCGCTCGCGCGCGTCCGTCTCGCTCGTCCCTCTCGCTCGCGCGCGCGTCCCTCTCGCGCGTCCCTCTCGCTCGCGCGCGTCCCTCTCGCTCATCTCGCTCGCGCGCGTCCCTCTCGCTCGTCTCGCTCTCGCTCGTCCCTCTCGCTCGTCCCTCTCGCGCGTCCCTCTCGCTCGTCCCTCTCGTCCCTCTCGCTCGCGCGCGTCCCTCTCGCTCGTCCCTCTGGCTTCCTTGTGGCGTCCACTCTCGCTCATGGCGTCCCTCTCGCTAGTCCCTCTCGCTCGTCCCTCTCGCTCGTCCCTCTCGCTCGCGCGCGTCCCTCTCGCTCGTCCCTCTCGCTCGCGCGCGTCCCTCTCGCTCGTCCCTCTCGCTCGCGCGCGTCCCTCTCGCTCGTCCCTCTCGCTCGCGCGCGTCCCTCTCGCTCGTCCCTCTCCCTCTCGCTCGTCCCTCTCGCTCGCGCGCGTCCCTCTCGCTCGTCCCTCTAGCTCGCGCGCGTCCTTCTCGCTCGCGCGCGTCCCTCTCGCTCTCGCTCGTCCCTCTCGCTCGTCTCGCTCTCGCTCGTCCCTCGCGCGCGTCCCTCTCGCTCGTCCCTCTCGCTCGTCCCTCTAGCTCGCGCGCGTCCCTCTCGCTCGTCCTTCTAGCTCGCGCGCGTCCCTCTCGCTCGTCCCTCTAGCTCGTCCCTCTCGCTCGCGCGCGTCCGTCTCGCTCGTCCCTCTCGCTCGCGCGCGCGTCCCTCTCGCGCGTCCCTCTCGCTCGCGCGCGTCCCTCTCGCTCATCTCGCTCGCGCGCGTCCCTCTCGCTTGTCTCGCTCTCGCTCGTCCCTCTCGCTCGTCCCTCTCGCTCGTCCCTCTCGCGCGTCCCTCTCGCTCGCGCGCGTCCCTCTCGCTCGTCCCTCTCGCTCGCGCGCGTCCCTCTCGCTCGTCCCTCTCCCTCTCGCTCGTCCCTCTCGCTCGCGCGCGTCCCTCTAGCTCGTCCGTCCCTCTCGCTCGCGCGCGTCCCTCTCGCGCGTCCCTCTCGCGCGTCCCTCTCGCGCGTCCCTCTCGCGCGTCGCTCGCGCGCGTCCCTCTCGCTCGTCCCTCTCGCTCGCGCGCGTCCCTCTCGCTCGCGCGCGTCCCTCTCGCTCGTCCCTCTCGGCTCGTGGCGGCGTCCTCTCGCTCGTCCCTCTGGCTCGCGTGGCGTCCCTCTCGCTAGTCCCCTCTGGCTCGCGGCGATCCTCTCGCTCGTCCCTCTCGCTCGCAGCGTCCACTCTCGCTCAAATCCACTCTCGGCTCGTGGCAGCGTCCTCTCGCTCTCGCTAAGTCCCTCTCGCTCATGGCAGCGTCCCTCTCGCTCGTCCCTCGCTCGTCTCGCTCTCGCTCGTCCCTCTCGCTCGTCCCTCTCGCTCGCGCGCGTCCCTCTCGCTCGCGCGCGTCCCTCTCGCTCGTCCCTCTCGCTCGTCCCTCTCGCTCGTCCCTCTCGCTCGCGCGCGTCCCTCTCGCTCGTCCTTCTCGCGCGTCCCTCTCGCTCGTCCCTCTCGCTCGCGCGCGTCCCTCTCGCGCGTCCCTCTCGCGCGTCCCTCTCGCTCGTCCCTCTCGCGCGTCCCTCTCGCTCGTCCCTCTCGCTCGTGGCAGCGATCCCTCTCGCTGGATTAACGTCCCTCGCGCGTCCCTCTCGCTCGTAAGCTCATCTCGTCCCTCTCGCTCGTCGCTCGCGCTCGTCCCTCTCGCTCGCGCGCGTCCCTCTCGCTCGTCCCTCTCGCTCGCGCTCGTCCCTCTCGCTCGTCCCTCTCGCTCGCGCGCGTCCCTCTCGCGCGTCCCTCGCGCTCGTCCCTCTCGCTCGCGCTCGTCCCTCGCGCTCGTCCCTCGCGCTCGTCCTTCTCGCTCGTCCCTCTCGCTCGTCCCTCTCGCGCGTCCCTCTCGCTCGCGCGCGTCCCTCTCGCTCGTCCCTCTCGCTCGTCCCTCTCGTTCGTCCCTCTCGCTCAGTCCACTCTGCTGCGCGGCGTCCACTCTCGCTCAGCGCTCGTCCCCTAAACTCGCTTGGCCGCGTCCCTCTCGCTCGCGCTCGTCCCTCTCGCTCGCGCGCGTCCCTCTCGCTCGTCCCTCTCGCTCGCGCGCGTCCCTCTCGCTCGTCCCTCTCGCTCGCGCGCGTCCGTCTCGCTCGTCCCTCTCGCTCGCGCGCATCAGTCTCGCTCGTCCCTCTCGCTCGCGCTCGTCCCTCTCGCTCGCGCGCGTCCCTCTCGCTCGTCCCTCTCGCTCGTCCCTCTCGCTCGCGCGCGTCCCTCTCGCTCGTCCCTCTCGCTCGTCCACTCTCCCTCTCGCTTCGTCCCTCTCGCTCGCGTCGTCCCTCTAACTCGTCCAGTCCCTCTGCGCTCGCGTGGCGTCCCTCTCGTGGCGTCCCTCTCGCTCGTGCGCGTCCCTCTCGCTCGTGCGCGTCCCTCTCGCTCGTGCGCGTCCCTCTCGCTCGCGCGCATCCCTCTCGCTCGTGCGCGTCCCTCTCGCGCGTCCCTCTCGCTCGCGCGCGTCCCTCTCGCTCGTCGCTCGCGCTCGTCACTCGCGCTCGCGTCTCTCGCGCTCGCGTCCCTCTCTCTCGCGTCCCTCTCGCGCGTCATCCTCTCGCTCGGCCCTCTCGCGCGTCCCTCCCGCTCGCGCGCGTCCCTCTCGATCGCGCGCGTTTCTCTCACTCGTCCATCTCGCTCGCGCGCGTTTCTCTCGCTCGTCCCTCTCGCTCGCGCACGTTTCTCTCGCTCGTCCCTCTCGCTCGCGCGCGTTTCTCTCGCTCGTCCCTCTCGCTCGCGCGCGTTTCTCTCGCTCGTCCCTCTCGCTCGCGCGCGTTTCTCTCGCTCGTCCCTCTCGCTCGTCCCTCTTGCTCGCGCGCGTTTCTCTCGCTCGTCCCTCTCGCTCGCGCGCGTTTCTCTCGCTCGTCCCTCTCGCTCGTCCCTCTCGCTCGCGCGCGTCCCTCTCGCTCGTCCCTCTCGCTCGCGCGCGTCCCTCTCGCTAGATCCCTCTCCCTCTCGCTCAAGTCCCTCTCGCTCGCGGCGCGTCCTCTCGCTCGTCCCTCTGGCTCGTGGCAGCGTCCTTCTCGCTTCGGCGGCGCGTCCCTCTCGCTCTCGCTCAGTCCCTCTCGCTCGTCTGGCTCTCGCTGGAGTCCCTCGCGGCGTCCCTCTCGCTAGTCCCTCTGGCTCGTCCCTCTGGCTCGCGCGTCCCTCTCGCTAGTCCTTCTGGCTCGCGTGTGGCGTCCCTCTCGCTAGATCCCTCTGGCTCGTCCCTCTCGCTCGCTGTGGCGTCCGTCTCGCTCGTCCCTCTGCGCTCGTGGCGCTTCGTCCCTCTCGCGCGTCCCTCTCTGCTTCGTGGCGTCCCTCTCGCTCATCTCGCTCATGTGGCGTCCCTCTCGCTCGTCTCGCTCTCGCTCGTCCCTCTCGCTCGTCCCTCTCGCTCGTCCCTCTCGCGCGTCCCTCTCGCTCGCGCGCGTCCCTCTCGCTCGTCCCTCTCGCTCGCGCGCGTCCCCCTCGCTCGTCCCTCTCTCCTCCTCGCTCGTCCCTCTCGCTCGCGGCGTCCCTCTAGCTAGATCAGTCCCTCTCGCTCGTGGCGCGTCCCTCTCGTGGCGTCCCTCTCGTGGCGATCCCTCTCGTGGCGTCCCTCTCGTGGCGATGGCTCGCGGCGTCCCTCTCGCTCGTCCCTCTCGCTCGCAGCGTCCACTCTCTCAGCTCGTGTGGCGTCCCTCTCGCTAGTCCCTCTCGCTCGTGGCGTCCTCTCGCCTCGTCCCTCTGGCTCGCGGCAGCGTCCCTCTCGCTCGTCCCTCTCGCTCGCGCGCGTCCCTCTCGCTCGTCCCTCTCGCTCGCGCGCGTCCCTCTCGCTCGTCCCTCTCGCTCGCGCGCGTCCCTCTCGCTCTCGCTCGTCCCTCTCGCTCGCGCGCGTCCCTCTCGCTCGTTCCTCGCTCGTCTCGCTCTCGCTCGTCCCTCTCGCTCGTCCCTCTCGCTCGCGCGCGTCCCTCTCGCTCATGTGCGGCGTCCACTCTCGCTAGTCCCTCTCAGCTCGTCCCTCTCGCTCGTCCCTCTCGCTCGTGGCGTCCCTCTCGCTCGTCCTTCTCGCGCGTCCTCTCGCTCGTCCCTCTCGCTCGCGCAGCGTCCTCTCGTGGCGTCCCTCTCGCAGCGTCCTCTCGCTGGAGTCCTCTCGTGGCGTCCTCTCGCTCGTCCCTCTCGCTCGCGGCAGCGTCCCTCTCGCTGGATTCGCGTCCCTCGCGCAGCGTCCCTCTCGCTCGTCGCTGGCGCTAGTCCCTCTCGCTCGTGGCGTCCCTCTCGCTCGTCCCTCTCGCTCGCTCGCGTCCTCTCGCTCGTCCCTCTGGCTCGCTCGTCCCTCTCGCTCGTCCCTCTGGCTCGGCGCGTCCCTCTCGTGGCGTCCTCGCTCGTCCCTCTGCGCTCAGCCTCGTCCCTGCTCGTCCTCGGCTCGTCCTTCTCGCTCGTCCCTCTCGCTCGTCCCTCTCGTGCGTCCCTCTCGCTCAGCGCGTCCCTCTCGCTAGATCCCTCTGGCTCGTCCCTCTCGTTAGTCCCTCTCGCTCGTCCTCTCTGGCTCGTGGCGTCACTCTCGCTCGCGCTCGTCCCTCTAAGCTCGTGGCGTCCACTCTCGCTCGCGCTCGTCCCTCTCGCTCATGGCGTCCCTCTCGCTCGTCCCTCTCTCGCTCGTGGCGTCCCTCTCGCTCGTCCCTCTCGCTCGCTCGCGGCGTCCGTCTCGCTCGTCCTCTCTAAGCTCGCGCGCATCAGTCTCGCTCGTCCCTCTCGCTCGCGCTCGTCCCTCTCGCTCGCGCGCGTCCCTCTCGCTCGTCCCTCTCGCTCGTCCCTCTCGCTCGCGCGCGTCCCTCTCGCTCGTCCCTCTCGCTCGTCCCTCTCGCTCGTCCCTCTCCCTCTCGCTCGTCCCTCTCGCTCGCGTGCGTCCCTCTAGCTCGTCCGTCCCTCTGGCTCATGGCGCGATCCCTCTCATGGCGTCCACTCTCGCTCAGCGCGTCCCTCTCGCTCGTGCCCGCCCCCCTCGCTCGTGCGCGCCCCTCTCGCTCGCGCGCATCCCTCTCGCTCGTGCGCGTCCCTCTCGCGCGTCCCTCTCGCTCGCGCGCGTCCCTCTCGCTCGTCGCTCGCGCTCGTCCCTCGCGCTCGCGTCTCTCGCGCTCGCGTCCCTCTCTCTCGCGTCCCTCTCTCGCGTCCCTCTCGCGCGTCATCCTCTCGCTCGGCCCTCGCGCGCGTCCCTCTCGATCGCGCGCGTTTCTCTCGCTCGTCCCTCTCGCTCGCGCGCGTTTCTCTCGCTCGTCCCTCTCGCTCGCGCACGTTTCTCTCGCTCGTCCCTCTCGCTCGCGCGCGTTTCTCTCGCTCGTCCCTCTCGCTCGCGCGCGTTTCTCTCGCTCGTCCCTCTCGCTCGCCCGCGTTTCTCTCGCTCCTCCCCCTCGCTCGTCCCTCTTGCTCGCGCGCGTTTCTCTCCCTCGTCCCTCTCGCTCGCCAGCCTGTCTCTCGCTCGTCCCTCTCGCTCGTCCACTCTGGCTCAGCGCGTCCTCTCGCTAGTCCCTCTCGCTCGTGGCGTCCCTCTCGCTAGTCCCTCTCCCTCTCGCTCGTCCCTCTCGCTCGCGGCGTCCACTCTCGCTCGATCCCTCTGGCTGTGGCGTCCTTCTCCTCGGCGTCCTCTCGCTCTCGCTCGTCCCTCTCGCTCGTCTCGCTCTCGCTCAGTCCCTCGTGGCGCGTCCCTCTCGCTAGTCCTCTGGCTCTGGGTCCCTCTGGCTCGCGCAGCGTCCTCTCGCTAGTCCTTCTGGCTCGGCGTCCTCTCGCTAGTCCCTCTGGCTCGTCCCTCTGCGCTCGCGCGGCGTCAGGTCTCGCTCGTCCCTCTCTGGCTCGGCGTATCGTCCCTCTCGTGGCGTCCCTCTGCGCTCGCGCGATCCCTCTCTCGCTCATCTGGCTCGGCGCGTCCACTCTCGCTAGTCTCGCTCTCGCTGGGTCCTCTCGCTCGTCCCTCTCGCTCGTCCCTCTCGCGCGTCCCCTCTCGCTCGCGATCCTCTCGCTCGTCCCTCTCGCTCGCGGCGCGTCCCTCTCGCTCGTCCCTCTCCCTCTCGCTCGTCCTCTGCGCTTTCATGGCAGCGTCCCTCTGGCTCGATCCGTCCCTCTCGGCTCGCCGTGGCGTCCTCTCGTGGCGATCCCTCTCGCGCGTCCCTCTCGCGCGCGTCCAGCTCATGTGGCGTCCCTCTCGCTCGTCCCTCTCGCTCGTGGCAGCGTCCACTCTCGCTGTGGCAGCGTCCTCTCGCTAGTCCCTCTCGCTCGCGGCGCGATCCCTCTCGCTCGTCCCTCTGGCTCGCGTGGCGTCCCTCTCGCTAGTCCTCTCGCTCGCGGCGTCCCTCTCGCTCGATCCCTCTCGCTCGTCCCTCTCGCTCATGCGCGTCCTCTCGCTCAGTCCCTCTCGCTCGCGCCCGTCCTCTCGCTCTCGCTCGTCCCTCTCGCTCGTGTGGCGTCCCTCTCGCTAGATCCTCGCTCGTCTCGCTCTCGCTCAGTCCTCTCGCTCGTCCCTCTCGCTCATGTGCGTCCCCTCTCGCTGCGGCGTCCTCTCTCGCTCAGTCCCTCTCGCTCAGTCCCTCTGGCTCGTCCCTCTAAGCTCGCGCGTCCCTCTCGCTTCGTCCTTCTCGCGGCGTCCCTCTCGCTCGTCCCTCTCTCGCTCGCGGCGTCCCTCTCGTGGCGTCCCTCTCGCTGGCGATCCCTCTGGCTCAGTCCTCTCTCGTCCCTCTCGCTCGTCCCTCTCGCTCGCAGCAGCGTCCTCTCGCTCGATTCGCGTCCCTCGTAGCGCGTCCCTCTCGCTAAATCGCTCGCGCCTGGTCCCTCTCGCTCGTGGCGCGTCCCTCTCGCTCGTCCCTCTGCGCTCGTGGCAGCGTCCCTCTCGCTAGTCCCTCTCGCTCGCGCTCGTCCCTCTCGCTCGTCCCTCTGGCTCATGTGGCGTCCCTCTCGCGCGTCCCCTCGCTCGTCCCTCTCGCTCGCTCGTCCCTCGCGCTCGTCCCTCGCGCTCGTCCTTCTCGCTCGTCCCTCTCGCTCGTCCCTCTCGCGCGTCCCTCTCGCTCGCCCGCGTCCCTCTCGCTCGTCCCTCTCGCTCAAGTCCTCTCGTTCGTCCCTCTGGCTCAGTCACTCTCGCTCGCTCGCGTCCCTCTGCTCAGCTCGTCCCTCTCGCTCGTGGCGATCCCTCTCGCTCGCTCGTCCCTCTCGCTCGCTCTTGGCGTCCCTCTCGCTCGTCCCTCTCTCGCTCGCGGCAGCGTCCCTCTCGCTCAGTCCCTCTCTGCGCTCAGCGGCATCCGTCTCGCTCGTCCCTCTCGCTCGCGCGCATCAGTCTCGCTCGTCCCTCTCGCTCGCGCTCGTCCCTCTCGCTCGCGCGCGTCCCTCTCGCTCGTCCCTCTCGCTCGTCCCTCTCGCTCGTCCCTCTCGCTCGTCCCTCTCGCTCGTCCCTCTCCCTCTCGCTCGTCCCTCTCGCTCGCGTGCGTCCCTCTAGCTCGTCCGTCCCTCTCGCTCGCGCGCGTCCCTCTCGCGCGTCCCTCTCGCTCGCGCGCGTCCCTCTCGCTCGTGCGCGTCCCTCTCGCTCGTGCGCGTCCCTCTCGCTCGCGCGCATCCCTCTCGCGCGTCCCTCTCGCTCGTCCCTCTCGCTCGCGCGCGTCCCTCTCGCTCGTCGCTCGCGCTCGTCACTCGCGCTCGCGTCTCTCGCGCTCGCGTCCCTCTCTCTCGCGTCCCTCTCGCGCGTCATCCTCTCGCTCGGCCCTCTCGCGCGTCCCTCCCGCTCGCGCGCGTCCCTCTCGATCGCGCGCGTTTCTCTCGCTCGCTCATCTCGCTCGCGCGCGTTTCTCTCGCTCGTCCCTCTCGCTCGCGCACGTTTCTCTCGCTCATCCCTCTCGCTCGCGCGCGTTTCTCTCGCTCGTCCCTCTCGCTCGCGCGCGTTTCTCTCGCTCGTCCCTCTCGCTCGCGCGCGTTTCTCTCGCTCGTCTCTCTCGCTCGCGCGCGTCAGTCTCGCTCGTCCCTCTCGCTCGCGCTCGTCCCTCTCGCGCGTCCCTCTCGCTCGCGCGCGTCCCTCTCGCTCGTCTCGCTCTCGCTCGTCCCTCTCGCTCGTCCCTCTCGCTCGTCCCTCTCGCTCGCGCGCGTCCCTCTCGCTCGTCCCTCTCCCTCTCGCTCGTCCCTCTCGCTCGCGTGCGTCCCTCTAGCTCGTCCGTCCCTCTCGCTCGCGCGCGTCCCTCTCGCTCGTCCCTCTCGCTCGCGCGCGTCCCTCTCGCTCGTCCCTCTCGCTCGTGCGCGTCCCTCTCGCTCGCGCGCATCCCTCTCGCTCGTGCGCGTCCCTCTCGCGCGTCCCTCTCGCGCGTCCCTCTCGCTCGCGCGCGTCCCTCTCGCTCGTCGCTCGCGCGCGTCCCTCTCGCTCGTCGCTCGCGCTCGTCACTCGCGCTCGCGTCTCTCGCGCTCGCGTCCCTCTCTCTCGCGTCCCTCTCGCGCGTCATCCTCTCGCTCGGCCCTCTCGCGCGTCCCTCCCGCTCATGTGATCCCCTCTCGATGTGGCGTTTCTCTCACTCGTCCATCTCGCTCGCGCGCGTTTCTCTCGCTCGTCCCTCTCGCTCGCGCACGTTTCTCTCGCTCGTCCCTCTCGCTCGCGCGCGTTTCTCTCGCTCGTCCCTCTCGCTCGCGCGCGTTTCTCTCGCTCGTCCCTCTCGCTCGCGCGCGTTTCTCTCGCTCGTCCCTCTCGCTCGTCCCTCTTGCTCGCGCGCGTTTCTCTCGCTCGTCCCTCTCGCTCGCGCGCGTTTCTCTCGCTCGTCCCTCTCGCTCGTCCCTCTCTCTCGCGCACGTTTCTCGCTCGCGTCCCTCTCTATCGCTCCCTCGTGCTCGCATCCCTCTCTATAGCTCCCTCGTGCTCGTGTCCCTCTCGCTCGTCGCTCGCGCTCGTCCCTCTCGCTCGCGTCCCTCTCTCTCGCGTTCCCCTCTCGCGCGCTCCCTCTCGCGCGTCCCCCTCTCGCGCGTCCCCCTCTCGCGCGTCCCTCTCGCGCGCGTCCCTCGCGCTCGCGCTCGTTCCTCTCGCTCGCGCGCGTCCCTCGCGCTCGTCCCGCACGCGCGTCCCTCCCTCCCTCTCGCCCCGCGCGCGCGTCCCTCCCTCCCTCTCTCTCGCGCGCGCGCCCCTCTCTCTCGCTCTCGCTTGTCCTGCTTTCTGTCATGTGTCTCGCTCTCTTGCTCTTTTCTCTCTCTTGCTCTCACGTGTCTCTTTCACTCTGTCTTTCTCGTGTCTCTCCTTTCTCTCTCTCTGCATCAACTCTGAATCTCTGCCTCGACTCGGCAGTCTTGGACTACAAACTATTCAGGGATACTTTGCCTCCCGGACTCTCGTCAAACCAAAAATGGTGGAATGGCGTGTGCCATGAACCACACGCATCATACCTACGATATATTTACCTTTCTTTTCTTAGGTTGGTTTTTAAGGATGAAGTGCTATCAGTTTACACCGAGAGCTGCAGATTTTATATGACGTTGAGAGAGCGATCGATACCTGAAAACAATTTAAAGTGCAGCTGTCATCATACTCATCATGTGGCTTCCAGGCAGCACCGACTTCTGTCTGTAACAAACCTTATAGAGAGTGGCAAGCTGTCAATCACATCACAGCTTGCTGCAACTTCACTAGGAGACTGGAAGAGACTGGCAGCCCTTGCTCTCTTGCTCTCCCTCTCTCTTTCTCCCCGTCCTCTCTCATTCTCTCTCTCTCTTTCAGTGGAGTAGATGTTTATGTGCAAAATTAAGTTTAAGATTAATTTTAAAATAAATAAAGGCAGCACAGTAATGCAGTGGTTTGTATGTTCACCCCACAGCATTAAGGTCTTGGGTTCGAGTCCCGAGCTGGATGGAGTATATGTTATGTTTGGAGTTTACATGTTCTCCCCGTGCTTGCGTGGGTTTCCTCCAGCTTTTCTTCTCACAGTCCAAAAAACAAGTTCAGGAAGCTGATTGGCTGTTTGAAATCACCCTTAAGTGTGAGGGTGAGTGTGATTGGTTGATTGTGTGAGAGTCTGGCAAGCTGTCCAAGGCGTACCCCGCTGTCACCCGCTCGGCTGAGCTGGGCTCCCGCCTCCTGGTGACCCTAGTTAGGACTAAGCAGTTGGGCAAATAAATGAGAGAAATTTGGCGTCGATCTTTTTTGATTCTGTATTAATTGACTGGGAATGAGTGTTGAGAAGGAGGCGGGACTTCCTGTTGTTATACTAGAACGCCTGAAGGTCTTGTGTTGGTCATCCCATCGTCTTCTCATGCTTTTATCGGAGTGAAAGAAAAGACTGGTTTTGCAAGCGACAGCTCATCCTGTTGTACGCCGCAGTAAAACTGTACTCATTGAAAATTTGCATAAACCCACTGAATATCGTAGGGATGATTAAAGTGTGTGGGTGGTTATGGTGTAACGTCCTGCTGATTCAGGAGCTGTGCGTTTTTGTGAGGAAAGATTCACTGGTTCCTTTTAGGTGGTGGAGCGTAAAAACAAAAACATCAGCACTTGATGGCGTTCAGCTTCGTTTCTCATGCCGCCGTGCCATGTTCATCACCAGAGCGTCTTTCATTTCTCATTAAGGGAAAGTAATTGAAACCCACAACACAGGCTGTTGGATTGAGGTACCCCTTCCTCTGTGTGTGTGTGTGTGTGTGTGTGTGTGGCCCCTTTAATTTTAACCTTGTGATTGTGCTGCCACTCTCACTCTGTGGCTTAAAATAGATTGCCTTTTCTACCACAGGGAAGCCAGGAGGTGGTGTGTGTGTGTGTGTGTGTGTGTGTGTGTGTGTGTGTGTGTGTGTGTGTGCGTGCGTGCGAGGAACATGGCAGGTGTGTTTTTTAGGTGTTTACAATGCAGCAGGAGACCCCATGTCCATCTTGTAGGTAAATGCCATTTCTGGCACTGATTTGCGTGCTCTCTTGGCCTCCGCTATAGCCGCTGAGATGATATGAAGGATGGCAGCAGACCTCTGGGGGGGGAAAAAAAGCACGTTTTCCAGAGAACAGAGAGATAAAGTAAGAAGAAGCGAAATGGTGACAGGAATGTACCTGCGGAGGCGAATTGGTCTGAGCTTCTAAACAACATGCGGGCTTAAAATGGCGTTGGGTTTTGGAGGAAACAGGAAGTCGCGTCGAGTGGGATCTTTAAGTGTGACACTGACTTTCACGACAAAAGCCAGCAAGATGACACGATGCTCACTGTTAACCCCGCCCCCTTCCACGATTTCAAAATTTCAAAAGCTATCCTGACAGACATCGAGTCAAGTGATCATTCTTACAGATGGAAAGTATCGTTGGACATTTTTCAACATCAAAGCACATCACATCTGTTAAAAAATGTATTCATTAGCTTAATTATGTATTCATAAGTAATTGCATATTTATAAGCTTGCACAAGTTCTTGGAAAAGAATTGTGCCCATAATGAACAAAAACATACCAAAAAACCGGGTTTACGACAAACAACCATACACTACTATAGTGCGAGACCCACCTCCAGGGGCGGGGCATGTGTATTCACAGTTCAAGAGTGTTTTATTTTTTAGATGATCGTGAAGTTGAGAGTTGTAATTCTACACTGATTGCATCACCTCTGTTTGGATTGCCGAAATAAAAATGTAACCATAATCCGGCTGTGTATCCTGTTAGGTAGTATACATGACATCATCATAGGCAGAAATAAGCTCCACCCTGAAGTGGAGTGTTGGCACTAGTGTCAGTCTTTACACTAGCTGTCATGTGATGGGATTAACCAATCTAAAGCCTTTTAAGAAAAAATTGTTTAGTTTTTATCTGTAACCAAAGAAAAATTAGTTGATTTTATTTGTCATTTATAAATGTTTGGAAAATTTGTAATTACATTTTTTTCTGAAAAGAAAAAAAATCTAAATTATTGAATAGGAAAATGTTATGCCAGCTTTAGAAATATCTTTGTTGGCGGTAACATGGCCGGTTGGGCCAAAATTGTAGATAAAATCCCCGCCTGAGCATTCACCGACAAAAAAATAAAAATATACCAGCCGGTTGTGTTGAAAAACATGCTTGTCCCCTCTCATACACCATCCTAAAACATGACCAACGTGACATCAGTATCAACCGCGCCTTGTGATTGGTCAATTTCACCAGTTCGGTGAAACAGCGATTCTCATTGGCTGGTACTGTATAAACAACAAAGGCGGAAAGCATGATGGAAGGGGACAATGATGAGGCAAAAAAAAAAAAAAAAAAAACCCAACCTGTTCTCTGTTACTATTAAAGGTCCCAATGTGAAAATAATAAATAAATTAATGTGTTTCTAATTGAGCAACACATTTGCTGACATTTTCGAACAAATACAAGTTAATTATAAACGGCCAGCAACAGCGCGGAGCGTGACGAAGGTATTTGTTAGTTGTTGATGACAATATTAAAAGTTGATATGTTGAAGAAACCTTGATACTCTATTGATTACAATATTAAAAGAAAAAACTTTGATATTCAGTATGTTGATTTCAAATATAAGATATTTATTTCATTCTACTGTGTTTACAACATCACATACATAATATAGCATGATGTATGAAAAAAAATTCCCCGCAAATCCCGGGTGGCCTGCACAGGCAAAAAAAAAAAGAGAAAAATTCACAGCTCCCGGGTGAAGCTTTCCTTAATCATGTTCTTGCCAACAAAGAATTTTTTAAGCCTGGCCAACATTTATTTATTTTAATTTCTTTTATTTGGTAATTTCCTTTAATTTCTTCCCTTTATTTCATCGCTTTTCTTTTGAAAATCTCCTGACTCGCGGCATATAGAACACCGATTACGGCTTGAAACGGATTTAAAAATAGAAATGTCAACAGATGTGGGTTCAGGTCCCCAAATATGTGCCGATGAGGGAAAAGAAAACATGAGGAGGCGGAGGGATGGTGGAGAAACCACCTGCTGAGAGAGAGAGAGAGAGAGAGAGCATTATCCTCCTCCCCCTCCCATCTTGTGTGTGTTCTGCCAGTGCTGCAGTCCAGAATGTTTTTCTTCTCCAACGAATCATCACACACTGGAGCAGAGAGAGAGAGGAATAGACGACTGAACGTATGCTGATCTGGAGGAGGCGGCTGTGATTTGCAGTCTACATATAGCTGCTCTGCACACACAAGCTGTTACTCTTACGTGTGTGTGTGAGAGAGAGAGAGAGATATTAGGATTGTCTTGTTGATAACTTGATTGACTTGCTTTGGTGCTGGACTGTGTGTGTGTGTGTGTGTGTGTGTGTGTGTGTGTGTGTGTGTGTGTGAACGTGTGAACGAGCGAGCGAGCGTGCCAACCGCAGCCATATCTCTTTAACGAGTATCTATGTTTTGGCAGTAGAGGAGAAACAGACGTCCTCTCCCAGTTCCTCCGTGTTGGACGCACTACGTCTCTGTCAGGAGGAGATTAAGGGCTCTGAGCAAACAGAGTAATTACCCACTTCATCTTTTAGAGCCAGGAGTCCAAACGATACGCCGCTGGGTGTGTGTGTGTGTGAGAGAGAGAGATTTTTTTTTTTTGGTTTTGCTTTCACTCTTCTGAAGCATCTTCTCGTCCGTCTCGGTTTTTGAGATTTTGACTCACAGGGGTGTGAGATATCGAGAGAGAGAGAGTAAGAGCAGAGATGCTGTGTCCGGCCTCCTGCCTTCCGCTCCTCAAGGAGTTTTCTCAGTGGCGTTGCTTGCTTGGGTGGCATCAACAGCACGGTGTGTGCGCCCCGAGCGCCAGCCGTCCCGTGTGTCCCACCAAACCGCTGTCTGAGAGCGAGGTGAGTAATCTCCCCGAAGATACACCGTCCCTCAGAGCATTTCATCACACACACACACACACACACACACACACACACACACTGTCGTGTTATTCTTCACTGGATGTATTGCTGTGTTTTGCCCGCGTTCATGATCGAATGAACTCGTGTGAGAGAATTAAACCGTTCATTCATTTACAAAATTTGAATATTTCTTGATTTTCTTTTGATGTTGTTTGTGTTTATCATTTCAAATTATGGATGAAGGAACGTTTTCCATTTTTAGTAATGTAGATTTAATATCAACTCCGATCTGAAATAATAACAATAATAATCGTTCATTCATTTTCTGGACAGTTTAATTCGAATTTGGGTCGTGATGAGTCTGGCGCCCATCTCAGCCGACTATGGGCAAAGGTGGGGTACACCCAGGACAGCGCAGTATGCATTTCCAACCACGTTTTCTGAGGATGCGCCAAAAGAGTTGTGGTAACAGCTGGTAGCTGTGATGATGGACAGACGCGTTCTGAGTGTGAAGTGTATTTCAGACCTGAGATGATTACGTCTGAGGTAAAAATATTGAGGTATGGTTTTATCGTGTGAGAGGAAGAGACATTTTTGTGTGGGGTTCTCCCAGTGCTTGTGTGGGTTTCGTCCCGTCGTCCAAAGACCTGAACATTAGTTTATTGTTTATTGTTTTTTTCTGATGGCCGCTAGATGCCTGTCTCTGTCTTCATCCTTGTTTCCATGCATGTCCCTGTATCCGTCTCTGTCTCCATCTTTGTCTCCATGCCAGTCTCTGTCTCTGTGCCTGTCTCTATGCCTATCTCTGTCTCCATGCCTGTCTGTTGCTGTCGCCATGCTTGTCTCTATGCCTCTCTGTCTCCATGCTTGTCTCTGTTTTTGTCTCCATCTTTGTCTCTGTTGCCATGCCTGTCTCTGTCTCCGTGCCTGTGTCTGTTTCTGTCTCCATCTTTGCCTCCAGGCCTGCCGCTGTCTCCATCTTCATCTCTGTCTCCATGCCTGTCTCCGTCTCTGTCTCCATATTTGTCTCGATGTCTGTCCCCATTTCTGTGCGTATCTCTATATTGATCATCTTGTCCCTGCAATGGACTGGCAAGCAGTTCAGAATATACCCTGCCTTAACCCAATGTTGGCTGCGGTAGGCTCCAGTCTTCCGGCGGCTTTAATGGGAGAAAGCAGTTGAACAGATTGTTTGATGTCTGTATGAATAATTGATGCTGTGATGGTAAAGGGAAACCTGAGCGAATACTAACATTAATATATAAAGTTGAGGTGAATCATCATTTTTTTTTTTCCTGTGAGAAAATGAAATTGCTGTTTATTCGATATAAAGAAACAGAATTTCTGCCTGTGATGTAAAGTCTGTTCAACTGTTAGCCGTGTTCAGTGTTTGACAGAAAAATAACTCAACCTTAAGTTTTAATAATTTTCCCATCGGGCACCATCCCCCGAGGCCGTAAATCACGTTTATGTGAAAGCGGTGAACGTCCAAGTGGAAGAAACTAATCACGTAAGCGTGAGCCTGGACGCGGTGTCCATCCCCATCCAGCCCTTCTAACCCAATTACAGCGGCTCTGAAACTTTTAGCCCGATTGCTATTGATTACAGAGTCACTAATGTTTCTCTGCTCTGCCCCGCCCACCATGTCCCGGTACTGATTAAGGGAGGATCTGTTTCCCAGTACCTGGTCATTCTCTCTCCCCCCCATTCTCCTTCCAGTTTTTCTGCTGTTCTGTCTCACCACCCCTGTCTCCGCTTATCTATTTCTCTCTCTCTCTCTCTCTCTCTCTCTCTCTCTCTCTCTCTCCCCCATTCTCCTTCTAGTTTTTCTGCTGTTCTGTCTCACCACCCCTGTCTCCGCTTATCTATTTCTCTCTCTCTCTCTCTCTCTCACACACACACACACACACACACACACACACACACACACACACCATGTGTGAAGGTGACCATAATGATGCTACTGACTGATCTCACACACACACACACACACGCAGAGTTGTTTTTCATCTGATGCCTCACTGACACTTGATGGCGAGAGCAGTTCACGGTGTCGCTCAGCGCTGAGACTGAAACGTCTCTCGGGTTATCTCAGCAGGTCACACGGCTTTATGTTAAAAACGTCTCCTGAAGAATTTCAAACGAAGCTGCCTTCAGTTGTTTCTTTCCTTTACACATGAGCAGGAGGTATCCCACACCATCGGCCTTAAAGAGAAGAGGGAAAGGAAGGAAAGAAGAGAAAAATGAATGGAAGAGCACAATGCAAGAAAGGAGGGAAAGATGGAGGGAGATAACTGAAGAAAATGAAAGCGACAATGAAGGAAAGAGGGAAAAAATGAAGTAAAAAATGGAAGGTAAGGAAAAGAGAAATGATAAAAAGGAAAACAGGATGGGGGAGGAAGAAGAGAAGAAAGTAAGAAAACAAAGGAATGAAAGCCGACCTTTTTCAGATAAATAATTCAGGGAAGTGAAGCAGTTCTGAGGCGAATTTGTGAAGTTCTGTTTTTCCTTCAGCAGCATGGAGAAAGAAGAAAAAATAAAGTAGAACAAGCATAAATCATTTCTATCATTTCTACTGAAAACCCCCAATCTGATCAATCGGGGGTAAGAAGAGGTTTTGAGATGGAGGGGGAAACAGAGGTGGACAGAAAGAAGGGGGGAGAGAGGGGGAAGCAAGAAAGACATGAGGAGGGAGAAATGGAGAGAGAGAGAGGTTTAAACAGTACAGAGTGTAGATTATAGTTAACATTCTGCAGTCGAGATGAAATGCGTTCCCTGTTTTCTCACTTCGATAAAGAAATGCCTTTGACCTCCGAACGCAGCTTTGCTGGTTATCCGACCTCGCGGGATGTGATTTGCAACTTAAAGGCGGAAACCTGTCAATAATTTAGTAGCCGGGCTCACAGACTTCACAAGCTGAGACTGGCACAGAGTCAAGCTTTACACAAAAACGAATGCCAAGTGAGGCCCCCAGGAGCCCTGAATGCACCGGCTTAATTAAAATAAAAGTGCTGGAAGAACGCTCATGGTGGAGAGGGCTGGGATGGTGGGGTGTGAGGTAGACAGAGAGTGTTTGTGTGTGTGTGTGTGTGTGTGTGTGTGTGTGTGTGTTGGGGGGTTTACAAGATTTATTAGCTTTGTGGCCTGGCAGCTTTTTTTAATTTTAATTTATTTTTGTTTAATAAATAAAAAAATAAATATTATTGATGTTATGATGATACAGACTTGAGATCTCAACACAATATGATGTCCTTCAGATTGCCATTTACTCCTCAACACACCTGTTCCACAACATGCGAGTACCGCACAAGTAACATTCCAGATACAGGCGGTAATTCCTATCGTTCGTTTCAACTCATCCTCAACTCCGGTACGAGAGGGCGAGGGGTTTCTCGACAGCAGACTGCTTGCAGGACTACTGCACAAAATCCTGTCTTCATTCAATTTTGTGAACCGTTTAATCCTAATAGGGTTGTGGGGAGGCCGACACCCTTCTCGGCCGACTCCGAGCGAGGGCAGAGTACACTCTGGATGGCTCACCAGGCCATCACGGGGCAGAAACATGTTGATAGCTATGCGGCTCCTCTTGTCGAAAGTCAGCAATGGTTGTTTTATATGAACCTCTTAACATAGACAGTGGGAGACACTGCTGGCCTTTGATGACCCAGTTAGCTGCACTAGATTGACAGTGACAACCCGTTGAGACTGGAGCATGAACCCCCAAGGTCCTGTTGCTTTTAAATGGGCACTTGCATTGGAACAACTTGCACCCAGAAGAAGTTGCCCCAGGTCAACTGCCTATGTAAAAAGGATTTGCTCCAGGACGTATCGAGGTGAGACAAGCTGTTCTAGAATGTCTCTCTTCAATCGCGTCTTTTTATCTGAGTGCAACAGGCACCATTTGTGACAAGTAGAAGGGTTTACATGTTGGATCTGGAGAAAGCATATGACCGGGTGCCGAGAGAAGAACTGTGGTATTGCATGAGGAAGTCTGGAGTGGCAGAGAAGTATGTTAGAGTGGTGCAGGACATGTATGAGAGATGTAAGACAGTGGTGAGGTGTGCTGTCGGTGTGACAGAAGAGTTCAAGGTTGAGGTGGGACTGCATCAAGGGTCAGCTCTCAGCCCCTTCTTGTTTGCTATGGTGATGGACAGGCTGACAGACGAGGTTAGACAAGATTCCCCATGGACTATGATGTTTGCAGATGACATTGTGATCTGTAGTGAGAGCAGAGAACAAGTGCAGGAAAATCTAGAGAGGTGGAGGTATGCCCTGGAAAGGAGGGGAATGAAGATTAGCCTCAGTAAGACAGAATACATGTGCATGAATGACAAGGACCCAAGAGGAATGGTGAGGTTACAGGGAGCAGAGATAAGAAAGGTGGAGGATTTTAAGGACTTAGGCTCAACAATCCAGAGCAATGGAGAGTGTGAAAAAGAGGTGAAGAAGCGTGTGCAGGCAGGCTGGAATGGTTGGAGAAAAGTGTCCGGTGTGATGTGCGATAGGAGAGTGTCAGCAAGAATGAAGGGAAAAGTGTACAAGACGGTGTTGAGGCCAGCGATGTTGTATGGCTTAGAAACAGTGGCGCTGAGGAAAAGGCAGGAGGCAGAGCTGGAGGTAGCAGAGATGAAAATGTTGAGGTTCTCCCTGGGAGTAACGAGGATGGATAGGATCAGAAATGAGTATATCAGAGGGACAGCACATGTAAGATGTTTTGGAGACAAAGTCAGAGAGGCTAGATTGAAATGGTTTGGACATGTACAGAGGAGGGATAGTGAGTATATTGGCAGTAGGATGCTGAGGTTTGAACTACCAGGCAGAAGGCCTAGAGGAAGACCAAAGAGACAATTCATGGATGTGGTGAAGGAGGACATGAAGGTTGTTGGTGTAACAGAAGAAGATGCAAGGATAGGGTGAGATGGAGGCAGATGATTCGCTGTGGCGACCCCTGAAGAGAAAAGCCGAAAGGAAAAGAAGAAGGGTTTACATGTGCACAGTAGCATCCATCAGGATTATGGATTTCCATGGTAGATGGGTGGTTCTTCTACAGTGATTCGATTGTGTGTTGTCCTTATGGCTTCCTGCTTTCCAATGATTGGAGAGGGACCGACAAAAGTAGGCGCAACTTGTTCCTGCTGCCTGTATGGAAACAGCTTCAGAGTTAACAAAAGCAAGCACCTGCAAGACACAACATTTTTTTCAAAATTGTTTTTTGTTTTTGTTTTTTGTTGCTCACCCATTTCTTAAAGTTAAAAAAGTGGTTCCGTGTCTTCGAGCTTCTGAGATCCTGAGCAGTGATTGCCAGTCATAGCCAAGTACCCAAACAAGTACACCTCTAGGTCTTCGAAGTCTTTTCACTAGATTTTGGCTGTGGCTGTGGAAGGGGGGGATTCATTTTCATTCAAGCTCAGGAGCTTTAATGAAAAAGTGAGGCACTATTGTTGGAATATCAAGGACATCTCGGGCTGCCGGTGCTTGGTAGTCTTGAAGGTGTTTATTGGGACTGGGTTCAGGCTTCTCTTGTTTCTGTGTCAAAATTTGAGGCAACAGTTTTTGATCACCTTTGTCCATATACTTTTGGAATGACACTAGACAGGGGTGACGTGTATTGGCGGTTGGCTCATGGTTGAAACATGTCACTTCTTTCAAGGTGCATGGTGCTAAGCCTGCAGGCTCAACCATTAGGCCCTTCATCAAATCCCCAGAGATTTTCAGCAATTCATTATCCGGTTTTTCTTAAGCCCCGTTATCATCCGCCTTTGTCCTCTTGTTCCCTGTGGGATCACATTTTTAATAGTGTGTGTATTAAACTCCATGAACACCACAACCACCACCTCATTTTTGCTTCCTTGCTAAGCTGATGAAATTCCTAGAAATAGATCCGGTTATCAGTTTCTTGCAGGATTTGAACTCTTTCTTGATACCGGAGTCCAATACCCTGCCTGTAATGGGCACTGTGACTTTGGGGAATGTCAGATCTGCAGTGCCTGCATTTCCTTGCATATTTGACCTTCATCTATCCTTCCCAGCCTTAATAATCAAGGAAAGAGCCTCTCACTGTCCACCAGAGTAATCCATTTTTAGGTCCATCCCACTCATATTTCCTAACAATGCCTTCTACTTCCTGTCATCCACATTTCGACAATAAGAAGCAGACTTTTTATAACCCAATTCCAGGCAAGACTTTCAAGTGGTTTCAGGTGTAGCGGCGTGAACCTTCTGATACTGGCACTATAACTAATTTATAGTCTTATCTTCCCACCCGGTTCCCTTGACATCGGTTGTAAGCCGTATCCTGCATCCACTCGTCCTCCATCCTTCCAGATTCCTCATCCCAACATCATGCCCTTATTTCCTTCTTCCATAGCTTTTGTTCTGCCCTTGTCGTCCTCTGCTCTTCACACACCTCAGGTCCAATCCTACCTTCCTCATGGTGGTTCTATTTTATCAATTATTCCATCTGATCTTTCACTTTCTGTTTGATCGTCATCCACCTTCATTTTGCTCCATGTTTCTTTTTTCGTTGTGTTGGTTTCTTTCCCAATTGTCCAAAAGCCTGGTTTGTACTTGACTTCGCATGTGCAAGCACAATTAGCAGCATGTTAAAGCTGCAATATCCTGATTTATCAGGTTCCCAAATGTGGTTAAATACACAAATAAGTTTTGTTGTTTTCTCCAGTTGATGCCCAACAACTAGACATAAGATGATTAGTGTTTAAAGGCTGGTCGTCTGGAAAGCTGACAAGATTTGAAAGTAGTGTCTCTTTTGGGCTAAAGCCCCTCCCACCCCCCCCCAACCTGTAGTCTGACTGCTTGCAGGTTTGTGCATGGTAGGGTAGGGTCATGCTTGAACAGAGAGTCACGTGAGCATTTGATTTATTATTTCCCAGTGGACTTGCAAACCAGTGATTGGTCGATGTTTTCCAGATCAGAGTGGCCAGAGATGACCTGATTTTACCAACTCTACCAAACATTTACCAACCTCGGCTTTAAGGCAGTGTTATGTCAAGAATAGTGTAAAAGTTCGTGATTGGTCAGTTTTAACTAGTGTGTCACATGGTGCTATGCTGTCCTGATCTACCCGTTAGTATTTTTTAATACACAGATGCACTTTGCACATCTTTGACCCTTCAAATGACAGCAGGATGCACATGGTAACCATCTTGCATAAGCGTCCGTGTATATAAAAGCAAGAAAAATTGAAATATGAATGGATTTTTGTTTAAATAGATTTTATCATCTATTAGATAATCTCTCTCTCTCTCTCTCTCACACTCTAGTTTGCCTCGGCGGGTTGCCTGCTGTCGCTGCACCACAGTGAGAAGCCAGAGCACGAGGAGGTTTGCGAGTTCCGCCCATACACCTGCCCCTGCCCAGGCGCTTCTTGCAAGTGGCAGGGCTCCCTGGAAGCAGTCATGCCCCACCTCATGCACGCCCACAAATCCATCACAACACTGCAAGGTGAGGACATCGTCTTCCTGGCGACCGACATCAACCTACCTGGCGCAGTGGACTGGGTCATGATGCAGTCATGCTTCGGCCACCATTTCATGCTGGTGCTGGAGAAGCAGGAGAAGTATGAAGGCCACCAGCAGTTCTTTGCCATCGTGCTCCTCATCGGCACTCGCAAACAAGCCGAAAACTTTGCTTACCGTCTTGAGCTGAATGGCAACCGCAGACGCCTCACATGGGAAGCTACACCGAGGTCCATTCACGATGGCGTAGCTGCAGCAATCATGAACAGTGACTGTCTCGTGTTCGACACCTCCATCGCCCACCTATTTGCCGACAACGGCAACCTGGGCATCAACGTGACCATTTCGATGTGCTGAGGTAGAAGTCCGAACTCCACAGAATGTCGTTTGACGGGGATTGACGATTGTACTTTGACAGGGTAGAGGGCTGATTGGGAAGGATGACGTGTGCATGACTTGTTCCCCACAAGATGATGCATAGACTGCTTCAATTTGGTTTTGCTAAGTGGATGAGAGGGATAGTCGTACATATCGCTGGAGAACACGGTGAGTTCTCGGTATCAATCAAGACCATCTTGTGCCCAGGGACAGTGATGCTACAACTCCTACTTCTCAGCTCAATTCAGTCCGAGTTAAGGTCTAGATCACGGCCCTGTCTACAATAGGACGTCCTCAACCAAGACTTTGGTCATATGCCAGGGTCCAGCAGTTGGAGCCAGGCTTGACGATGATCCTCAAAACGTCGTAGCACGGCTGCTTCACACCTCATGCGTGTGACATGAAAATTTGCACTGACTTTTTTTCTCCCCCCCCCCCCCCCCCCCCTTTCCTAAATCAAATCATGACTGTGATGTTAGCAGTGTGCAGCTCCCGGTATTGAAAGTGGTGTACATGGTGCAAATAAAGGTCACTTGACTTGCACTCATTAACCACCCGGTCTGTCTAGCAAATGCATGCCTTCTTCCATCTGTTTCCATTGTGTTTATAAATGATAAACGGTCCTTGCATCGACACCTAGGGCGGTACGATGGTGTAGTGATTAATGCGTCTGCCCTGCAGAAACGATCCCGGGCTCAATGAGGACGTTTCTGTGTGGAGTTTATGAGGTTTCCTCGGTATCCTCCTTCGGTACTAAGATCGGCACATGAGGCTAATTGGCTGTTCCAAATTGCACCGAGGTGCGAGTGTGAATGTCGTCTGTGGCAATGGACTGGCTTCTCTTTTGCCCAGAGTCAGCTGAGATGGGCTCCAGCCTCCACACGACCCTAGTCGGGTTCAGCGGTTCAGAAAACTCGGCCTGCCTGGTCTGAATGACGTCTTGGAGATTTCTTGGTCATCATGTAGGACCTTCTTCCAAACCAACCAGAGCCAAGGTTCCGATCACAAAATGAAACAGAGAGAAATACAAACTTTTTTTTTTCCAGCCATTTTTGCAGTTCACTGAAATCTATCCTCAGATACTGTATGCTTGAGTTTTAATGATACTTGAATGTTCAGTCCAGTTCCTGATGCGTGTAAACAATATCGGCTTGCATGCTTAGATAAAGGAGCATCAGCTGACCGCAGGTGGCTCTGGGATGCGTGAGCTCCCTGCTGGAGTGTTTCAGGACTGCCTGTTTTTTTTTTTTTTTTCCTCTTTTGTAAATTGCCAGATAACAGTTTGTAAATATTCACCAAAAACAGTTCTTTGTGGTGTCTTCACTCTATCGTTCACTTTTAATGGATTGTTTAGTCCAATGTGATTTTTATGGTCCAGCTACAATTCCGAGAGATTATTTGGGACGGGCCAATCAACGCCCTCCTCACAGCGCCTTACTTCTTCTATACAACAACCCCAACCTTTCAGAACCCAACGGGTCTTCTACTGTATTTCAGGTGTGTAATCCAGGACTCTGAATTCGAAGAGCCTTATTCTCATGTATGATGGCATTATTATTTCGGGGTGGGGTGTGGGGGGGTGGGCGTGAGAAAAGCTCACTAAAAACCCCTGGGACTCGAACTCCACATCAGAAGCCTAAACAACAACAGCAACAAAAATATAAACCTCTACATACACAAATACCTCTGATATAAATAGAAACTATATCTATAAATGGACTGCGCCGATCTCTGGACCCTGGCGGTCTTCGGTTCAACAAAACTCTCTCTCTCTCTCTCTCTCTCTCTCTCTGTCAGCTTTGGAAATCATTGGGTCACATTTTACAAATATTTAAAGATGGAAGTGTCAGTTTGTTTGACTTTTTTCTCTGAAGCATTATTGGGGTGTTTTTATATATTTATATCTTTTTTTTTTTTGGATTATAAATCTTGAAGGAAATATTCATTTAAGGTTGATTTTGCAAGCTCGTCTCACTCACTCTCGTGTCCAAATATGGTTTTAATCGCCCAGTTGCTATGGCAACTCACTATCCTGTTTAGAGCAGAGAGGTGGAGGGGGTGTGTTCCTGATGTTCATAAACCCACAGCGACACTTAAGTTAACGGTGAGACACCTGTGTGTCGGAGTCTTTTTGTTGAGGTCAAATGTTGACATGATTATAATGTCACAATACACACATGGACATTATTTATTTAAGCTGCATGGTACACCATGATGGTTTTGTAATGACCGAGTGAGTGAGTGGGGTCGGTGGTGTAGTGGTTAGGGTGCTGCACTCATGATCAGGAGGTTGTGTGTTCAAATCCCAGTTAGACCCCCACTGTGCTAAGAGCCCTGGGCGAGGTCTTAACCACAAGTGTGCCTCTGTTCACCCAGCAGTATAAATGGGAACCAGTAAGATGTACTGGGAAGGGAACCTGCGATGGACTAGCGTCCCATCCAGGAGGAGTTGTACTCCTGGTAGGTTCACACTACGGAAACCGGGGAGGGATAAACACCGCCCTGATGAGCCGCTAGACTCGGGTCTAAAAAGCCCAACAGCAAGTAAATGAGTTCTATTAAAAAAAAAAAAAAAAAAATGTAGTCAGTTTCCCATCGAATGAAGTGCTTTTCCTATTCAATATTTTAAAAAAATTTAAAGTTGCAATGTCTGTATTATATCAGGAAAATATATTGTACCATCTTTACTGCCGTCCCGGAGTTCTTGGACTCGGGGGACGGACACATTACTACAGCATGCAGGCTCGGACCCGAAACTATGGTTGTTACGTCACGACGTATTATTATCAGGCAGATAATGTGGTTCAGATGAAGAACGAATTGTGAATAACACAAGGGCTGAAAAGCCCACCGTCTGGTGCAGGGTTATCAGGTCTATCTCGTAACAACAAGGTCCTGGGTTCCAGTCACGGGCTCAACTTTTTTCTTTTTTCTCTCTCCGTGCTTGCTTGGGTTTCTTCCAGGTACTCTAGTTTCCTCCAACGGTCCAAAAAGACTAACGGTTCATTAACTGTTTCAAAGCCCATGTTTGGTTGGCCCTATGATTGTCTAGCGAGGTGGTGTTCAGGGAGTACACTGCTTTCACCCTATCTGTTGGGTGAGATAGGCCCCAAACCAGCTCTCGAGTAATAATGCGCCGGTTCCCTGCTGGTGGGTTCAAGGTCGTTTACATTACCAGTTCAGTGGACATGTTCATCCCGACACCGCCACCCTCACTGCGCTTCCTCTTCCTGTTCACAGCCACAGATTAATAGAACTGGACGACGAGGCACTGAAGTGAATATTGATGAAGGGAGAAGGTGCCTAGAGGAGGAGTTTACTGTGATGTCACAGTACTGCGATTCAGTGTGAGCTGCAAAACCCTTTTATTGAACTCTGGATGAGCAACTGGGGGATGAAAAGTAATAAAACTATAGGACTGGTTTGATTTTAAATTAACTGTAATATCAGGGGAGGGGGCGGGGCGGGGAGGGGGCGGGGTATGAATGAAATATCATTACAGAAATATTCATCAAAAGCTTCTCGATCATCCACAATCTGATGATATTTCACAATTTTTTTAAACTATTACTTAAAAATATATTTCTTAACATTTCCTGTGGTGGCATGGTAGCGTAGAGATGAGCTCGTCTGCCTCACAGCAAGAAGGTCCTGGGTTTGATTCCCAGCCTGGGCGTTTCAGTGTGGAGTTTGCATGCACTCCCCGCGCTGAGTGCGTTTTCTCCGAGTTCTCTGGTTTCCTCCTACAGTCCAAAAACATGCACAGTAGGTTAACTGGCTGCTCCAAGCTACCCCTTGGTGTGAATGTGAGTGTCGCCCCTGCAATGGCCTGGCTAGCAATCCAGGGTGAGTCGGCTGAGATGGGCACCAGCCTCCCTGCGACCCGAATTAGGATTAAGCAGTTAAGAAAATTAATAAAATTTTTAAATAAATAAAAAAAATTCCCTGAAGAATTGATAATTCCTCTGATACTGATGGATCATGGTATCGCCCAGCGTGACTGAATCCTCGGGTTATAAAGTAGCTTGTTTATTTTAATTTCTCTCGTCCAATCAGAGCCCGATTTGTAAATCTTTTACAGAAACTGAAACAGTTCCAGAGACGGGACAGCAACTGTTTTAATCACAGACACGGTTCGGACTCGGGATTCGGTGACGAATCATCGAACAATCCCATGTCCGTGTTTCTGCTTGTATTCGTGCGTAGAAGCGAAATGTCGTAATATAGTGTTAGCTTGGTGTGTAATCGCAGGACGTCGAGTTCATTCTGATTTATATAGAAATAAATAAATAAAAATAACAACAGCTGAACATTAAGAAAAGACATGTTCCACCTGTGCAGAGCATTGATCTCAGAACCTGATTGGATCGTGTATCCTGTTTGCATGGGGCAAAATCTGAAGCCAGACTGGTGCGATCTTGGTGAGACCACTTTACTGGTGAAAGTCAGACCCAAACAGCGTACAAAAAAAAAATACAGCCAAAGTCCACATTCAGCTTTATCTTTCAATCAATTACAAATGTCAGTCAAACTGGTAAATCCATTTGTCCAGTTTCTGAACCGGTTAATCCTAATCAGGGTCACAAGGAGGCTGGTGCTCATCTCAGCCAAGTCTGGGCAAGGGTAGAGTAAACCCTGAACAGCTCGCAAGGCCATTGCAAGGCAGAAACACGCTGTCCTTTAATCAGTGATTAAAACAGGTGGGTGGTGTAGCTACTGCTTGGTTGAAGAGACAACCTGAACCCACACTGACCGCAGATAAACTTGGGTGTCCCTGCTGTACGAGTTTTGAGTTCTAACCAGTTCAGCGCCCCTCGTTGGTGGTTATGTTCCATGCCTGTAACCAATCACAGCTTTGCTTTCTTTAATAATTTGTCCAGAGGATATTTGTGTAGTTGTTTCTCTCTTTTCTTTAAAAAAAAAAAAAAAAAAAAAAAAAAAAAAGGCACCAGGCTCCCTGCGACCCTAATTAGGATGAAGTGGTTCAGAAAATGAATACTTGTGTAGTTTTGTTTGTCTCTGCAGTGATCACGTGACTATAGATGAATAGATTGTAATAATGAAGAACAGCGATGACGTGGTGTTATACTCCTGTTGAGCGGGTACACGATGATAACGTGCACGTCGTCGGGCTGGTCCTTCTTGTTTTTTTTAATTACCAAAAAAAAAGAAATAAAATACTTATCAGCTATTTGACAGAAGTAAAGTTATATTATGGTACCACTTTTTTTTTTCTGTACTCGTACCATAAATCTATTTTGCTCTTTGTATCACTTGTATCATTTGTATCAATAAAAAATATTTATGTGAAACCCGTTTTTTTTTTTTCTTCTCTAAAGGAGGGGGACTTTTATTTACAGAATAACACAAACAAGTTATGACACAACACTAATGCATCACACGGGTCTTCAGCGACGCCTGTATTCGGTGTCCCGGTCTCGCCGTCTCTCTCGCTCTCCGTAGCGTCTCTCTCTGTCTCGCTGTCTTTCTCTGGGTCTGTCCTTCTCTCTGTCTCTGTCATTTTCTCTCCCCCTCTCTCTGCTCTCGTGTGGCCGCTGCTGCTCGTCTCTCCCTCTCAAATCTTCTCTACTCCTTCCGGTCCTCCTTTCGTCCTCCCCGTCTCTATCCCTCTCTCCTCTCCGGAGACCTCCGTACTGATCCTCCACTCTTTCCTCTGAGCTCCTTCTCTCACGTCTGTCATCTTTGGACTCATGCGCCCCCTTCAGGACGTACTTGTCGTAACCCGTGTCCTCCTTCTCCTTCTTCACCCTGGGATGAGGAGTGGAGGGAGACCCGGGCTGCGTTGTGCACCTTTCTTCTTTCAGTTCCCTCCTCTTTTCTTTTTTCTCCTTCTTTTTCTTCTTTTCTTTTTTATCTGTTGAACGGACCACGTGTGAATCGTCTGAACCAAGTTGTAGGTTTCACTGGGACACGTTTAAAATGACTTACCCTTCTTCGGTTTCTTTAGTGGTAGAAGACACTCGTCCTGCGATTCCGAGTCAGATGATGAAGGCAATTTGGGAGCACATCCTTCTTCCCGGAGATGTCTGGTGACCTCGTCGATGTCCTTCGAATCTTTCGGCGGACAGTAATTGGACACGTGGTCCACGCGTAATGTCCGGCCTTTGATCTGTGGACAGTGAGGTTGAGATTCCTTTAAACATATTGATGACAGATAAGGTTATGAATAAGGTACCGTCACAGCTGTATTTATTTATTTATAAAAAGGACATACAAACATTCAAAATCACATTGAAATAATATTTACACCACAAATAATTAGTGGTACCTTGACTTACGAGTGTCTTTTATAACGAATTTTCCATGATCTGAGCTTCAATCCTCCAAAAATCTGCCCCATCCAACCAGCAAAGGCTGATTAGCCTGGTACTGTATTCTTCTGTGTGTATTCCTTCGCGTGCTGAGAACGCATTGGGCAGTGCTGAATTATTTTCTGTGACGCCCCCCTAAGAAAAAACCCTCCCCCCAGCGCCTCGCGTGCGACTCGTGTTTACTGCACTTCATATTGTTTGCGTCATGCTTTTTCCCTATACCATAGGGCACACAGAGCGCCACTGCCACCTACTGTAGAGGATGCGCGATTACTTAATTCTAGTACAGTATGGAAAAAAAGCATGTTCGGTTTGCATTTTGTATTCTGGCAAAAGTTTTACGCCGGATGCCCTTCCTGACGCAACCCTCTGCATTTATCCAAGCTTAGGACCGGCGTGAGGGCGGGCACTTGTTTGTGCCCCTCCTCACGGCTGCATTGAAGGGGGGGGGGCATGTTCCTCAGGGTCACGCACAAAATTCTCCTCTGTTATGCACCACCTCCTGCCCGCCCACGTGACATCTTTGCCACAGTCAATGCTTGCAAGGGTTAGTTGACTTGTTTATTCTTGATGTACATGTATTATGATGGAATATTAACGTTTTTACATGTGTATTTTTAATATACCGTATTCAACGTAATAAACGCCCATCAAAGGCGGGCCATGTCTGTCACTGTCTATGGTGAGAGGTTGATGTAAAAGAACCATTGCTGACTTTCGTAAAGAGTAGCTGCAAAGTCGTCAGCGTGTTTCTGTCCCTTGCTAAAAAGGGTTGTGACAGGAAGGGCATCCGACGTAAAAACCTCTGCCAAATCAAACGTGCGAATCAGATGATTTGCTGTGGCGACTCCTGAGTGAAAGGGAAAAAGCCAAAAGGAAGACAGACATTCAACGTAATAAACGCCCTGATCTGCACCATAGGAACTGAAGATGAAGACGTCGTTTACATCATTTTAACCTGGCTGTATAAATACGATCAAAAGTTTTTCCACCCGACACTGACCCGTTCCATAAAATTTAATGGGCATCTCATACAAAGCCAACTCGCCCGGATGCGTTTTTGGTTCTCGATTCTGAATTAAGTTGAAACATCCACCCAGCATTCGAAAAGTCATGTGTGGTGATCACATGTTCACCTTAATGCCGTTTAAGTTATCCACCGCCAGAATTGTGCTCCTTTGGTCCTCGTAGCACAGAAAACAAAACCCCTTCGACTTCCCCGTCTTTTTATCCCGCACCAGGTTGATGTTGGCAATCTCTCCGTACCTGGCACAAAGATCGACAAGAAATTGGTTGTCCAACAAACAGCAAGAAGCAAGAAACAAAATGTAGGGCACCAAGTAAAGACGACGTACTGCGAGAAAACACAGATGACGTCTCCTTCGGTCAGTTCATATGGGAATCCACCTAAAGGTCACATGCTTTATTAGAGTTTATAGTTTTTATGGGCGATAACAGGACATCATTTATTCCACATTAAAAGAAACCAATGTGTAGACAGACAGGTCATTTTAATAGCTGGTAATTTGCTGTGGTATCAGAGGGATAGGAAATGAATCCGCTTCCGGGTGGGGAAAGTAACTCAGTTTTACATCACACACAAGACAGTCGTTGACTATTGTCCTCTAACAGCACATCTCAAGTGTGTTACTGCTCACATGCTGAAAGATCTGATTAAATTAAGCATGGACAATAATCTACTAACCCTTTCATGTTCTGGGTAAACATTTGGTCGAAGTATTCATTTGTTTCATTTATTTTTTAATAATACAGTGGTACCCTGTCTAACGAGTGTCCCTTATAACGAATTTTCTATGCTTCGATCCCACCAAAAATCTGCCCCATCCAACGAGCAAAAATTCACTTTACAAGCTCTCCTCTTTTTCTCTGCTTTGCTGGGACAATTAGCCTTGTATTCTTCCACGCTTATTCCTCCACTCTACAAGAATGCCTTGAACAGTGCTTCTCAATTCTTTTCTGTGATGTCCCCTCCAGGAAAAAACAAAAATATTTCATCTCCCCCCCCCCCCCCCCCAACATGACTATAAATAGTGTTTACTGCACACTACTACATAGTGTTTAGCGCGCCCCACTAATTGAGAACCACTGGCCTTGTGGGAGCTCACCACGAGCCTTTCTTCGCTGGCATTCGTAGCATGCATACACACAAATTCCGCCGCATCCTTCTCCATTACGCACCACCTCCTGCCTGCCCACATGACATCTTCGCCACAGTCAATGATCAGAAGACTTAGTTGACATTGTTTTATTATTATTAATTATTACTAATGTTAATGTACATATTATTATTATATAACATTTATTGTTTACATTTATTTTTAATATATTAGGTGAAATATACGTTTGTGTCAGCAATGGTTCTTTTACAGGCTGCAAAGTCATCAGCGTGTTTCTGTCCCTTGCTAAAAAGGGTTGTGACAGGAAGGGCATCCGACGTAAAAACCTCTGCCAAATCAAATGTGCGAATCAGATGATTCGCTGTGGCGACTCCCGAGTAAAAGGGAAAAAGCCGAAAGGAAGACAGACAGACATGTTTGTGTCGGGTTATGAGTTTGGGAGGGGGTTTGAACAGATTATTTTGTTATTTCTTATGGAATAATTGTTTCAGCGCAGAGGCGGCCTGGTGGTATAGGGCACTGGATCGCTGATCCTAAAGTTGGGAGTTCGAGTCCCACTCTCCACAAGGTTGTCACTGTCCCCTCAGTGCACTAACTGGGTTATCAGAGGCCGGCCATGTCTCTCACTGTCTATGATGAGAGGTTCATGTAAAAGAACCATTGCTGACTTTCATAAAGAGGAGCTGCAAAGCCGTCAGCGCGTTTCTGTCCCTTGCTAAAGGGTTGTGTCAGGAAGGGCATCCTTCGTAAAAACCTATAAACCAAATCAAACATGTCAATCATTCACTGTGGCGACCCCTGAGAAAGGAAAAAGCCGAAAGGAAATCTCTCTCTGATGGAATATTTTTCATCTAACGAAATTTACGGCTTACAAGCTCACCCTCAGAACAGATTGAATTCGTTAGCTGAGGTACCACTATACAGTATATCATCCATTTAGTAGGAGTGTGTATGTAAAAAAAAAAAAAAAGTAATAAATATATAAATAAATAAATGAATAAAAAACGGTATTGGCGGATATAAGGTGAAGGTTTCTATTTGTTAATAATGAGGGGAGACTATAGATTGTATTCTTCTCACCGATGAAGACCCAGGCGCTGTCTTTGTACTCTGAATGCCATGACACCGAATCCTTGATGCCGAGACGAGCTTCTTTCTCATTCAACTCATTAATGAGCTTCACTTTGGTCAGAGGACTGTGAGGAAAACAACACACTCTTTATCCCGCTGCTCGAGTTAGCGTCCCAAACTCACGGCAAGCTAAGCTACCAGTAGCCATCACAGACGGCATTTTAAACACAAACCCATAGTTTAGAAACATTCGGCCACATTAGACATGAAGACATAACCTAACTTTACTCAAATAAAAAAAAATAAATAAAACTATGAACACCGTTCAACACCATAAATATAACTTACTTCATTGTAGGGTTGCTTCGTTGAGCACACAGAAGTACTTCCTTCGGCAAATTTCAAAATATGAGCATGTGAATATTTACTTCCGGGTGAAAACACCGACGTTTCTTCACCGACGCAATGACTTCATTGCACCCACATTCATGAAATAATAATAATAATAATAATAATAATAAATAGTAATAGTAACAGAATTTGTCCGAAAGTATTTTATATTACATTTTATTATTTTCCTTTTATTTCTTAGATCATTTTATTGACATCTTCTTTTCCTTTCGGCTGTTCCCTTCAGGGGTCGCCACAGCAAATGATCTGCCTCCATCTCTCCCTATCCTCTGCATCTTCTACTCTTACTCCAACGACCTTCATGTCCGCTTTCACCGCATCCATAAATCTTCTCTTTGGTCTTCCTCTGAGCCTTTTGCCTGGTAGTTCCAACCTCAGCATCCTACGACCAATATACTCACTATCCCTCCTCTGTACATGTCCAAACCATCTCAATCTAGCCTCTCTGACTTTGTCTCCAAAACATCTTACATGTGCTGTCCCTCTGATGTACTCATTTCTGATCCTATCCATCCTCGTTACTCCCAAAGAGAACCTCAACATTTTCATCTCTGCTACCTCCAACTCTGACTCCTGTCTTTTCCCCAGGGCCACTGTTTCTAAACCATACAACATCGCTGGCCTCATCACCGTCTTGTACACTTTTCCCTTCATTCTTGCCAATACTCTCCTATCACACATCACACCGGACACTTTTCTCCATCCATTCCAACCTGCCTGCACGTGCTTCTTCACCTCTTTTCCACACTCTCCATTGCTCTGGATTGTTGAGCCTAAGTACTTAAAATCCTCCACCTTCTTTATCTCTGCCCCCTGTAACCTCAAAGTTCCTCTTGGGTCCTTGTCGTTCACACACATGTATTCTGTCTTACTAAGACTAACCTTCAATCCCCTCCTTTCCAGGGCATACCTACACCTCTCTAGATTTTCCTCCACTTGGTCTCTGCTCTCACTACAGATCACGATGTCATCTGCAAACATCATAGTCCATGGAGATTCTGTCACACCGACAGCACAGCTCACCACTGTCTTACATCTCTCATACATGTCCTGCACCACTTTAACATACTTCTCTGCCACTCCAGACTTCCTCATGCAATACCACAGTTCTTCTCTCGGCACCCTGTCATATGCTTTCTCCAGATCCACAAAGGCACAATGCAACTCCTTCTGACCTTCTCTATTAACATCCTCAAAGCAAACACTGCATCTGTGGTGCTCTTTCTTGGCATGAAACCAAACTGTTGTTCACAAATGCTGACCTCTGCTCTTAGTCTTGCTTCCACTATTCTTTCCCATAGCTTCATTGTATGGCTCATCAACTTTATCCCTCTGTAGTTGCCACAACTCTGTACATCTCCCTTGTTCTTAAAAATGGGCACAAGCACACTTCTCCTCCATTCCTCTGGCATCTGCTCACTTTCTAAGACCTTGTTGAATATTCTTGTCAGAAAATCTACTGTTACCTCCCCTAGACACTTCCATACCTCAACTGGTATGTCATCAGGGCCAACTGCCTTTCCACTCTTCATCCTCTTCAATACCCTCCTCACTTCTCCCTTACTAATCTTTGCTACTTCCTGGTCCTCAACGGTCACCTCTCATACTCTTTTTTCTCTCATTTTCCTCATTCATCAGCTCTTCAAAGTACTCTTTCCATCTTCCCAGCACACTTCTGTCATCAGTCAATACATTTCCCTCTCTGTCCTTTATCACTCTAACTTGCTGCACGTCTTTCCCATCTCTATTTCTCTGCTGTGCTAACCTGTATAGATCATTTTCTCCCTCCTTACTGTTCAACCTATCATACAAGTCATCATACGCCCTCTGTTTGGCCTTTGACACCGCTACCTTCGCCTTACGCTGTGTCTCCCTGTACTCCTGTTTACTCTCTTCGGTCCTTTCAATGTCCCACTTCTTCTTGGCTAACCTCTTCTTTTGTACACACTCCTGCACTTCCTCATTCCACCACCAAGTTTCCTTATCTACTTTCCTTCCAGAGGACACACCAAGTACTCTCCTACCGGTCTCCCTGATCACATTGGCTGTGGTTGTCCAGTTCTCTGGAAGCACTTCCTGACTACCTAAAGCCTGTTTCAACTCCTCCTTGAAGACAACACGACACTCTTCCTTTTTCAGCTTCCACCACTTTGTCTTCTGCGCTGCCTTTGCCTTTTTCACCTTTCTCACCATCAGTGTCATCCCGCACACCACCATCCTATGCTGTTTGGCAACACTCTCACCCACTACTACTTTGCAGTCACTGACTTCCTTCAAATTACATCGCCTACACAAGATGTAGTCTACCTGTGTGCTCTTACCTCCACTTTCATAAGTCACCCTATGCTTCTGTTTCTTCTTGAAGAAAGTATTCACCACAGCCATTTCCATCCTTTTTGCAAAATCGATCAACATCTGTCCTTCTGTGTTCCTGTCCTGGATACCAAACCTGCCCATCACTTCCTCGTCCCCTCTGTTGCCTGCACCAACATGTCCATGGAAGTCTGCTCCAATGACCACTCTTTCACGTCTGGGGGTACTCTGCATCACTTCATCTAACTCACTCCAGAATCTCTCCTTCTCTTATAGCTTACATCCTGCCTGTGGGGCATAAGTACTAACAACATTGAACATCATGCCTTCAATTTCTAACTTGAGACTCATCACTCTGTCTGACACTCTTTTCACTTCTAGAACATTCCTGACAAACCCCTCCTTCAAGATGACTCCTACTCCATTTCTCTTCCCATCCACACCATTATAAAACAGTTTAAACCCTGCTCATAAGCTTCTAGCCTTGCTACCTTTCTACCTTGTCTCCTGAACACACAGTATGTCCACCTTCCTCCTCTGCATCATGTCAGCCAGCTCCCTATCTTTTCCTTGCATAGTTCCAACATTCAAAGTCCCCACTCTCAGTCCTAGGCTCACGCATTTCCTCTTCTCTCTCTGCCTACGGACACGCCTCCCGCCTCTCCTTCTTCGACGTGTTCGACGTTTATATTGACATATAAACATAAATACACTCAACATTCATTTTCTGTAACTGCTTAGTCCTAATTAGGGTAATGGGGAGGCTGCTGTCATCACAGCCGATGTCGGGTGAGGGCAGAGTGCACCCTGGCAAGCTCGCTAGACCATCATAGGGCAGAAACACGCTGACGGCTTTGCAGCTCCTCTTGTCGAAAGTCAGCAATGGTTCTTTTACATGAACCTCTCACCATACACAGTGAGAGACATGGCTGGCCTTTGATAATCCAGTTAGCTGTACTGTGGGGTGCAATGACAACCCATGGAGAGTGGGGCTTGAACCCCCAACCTTAGGATCAGTGCTCCAGTACCTTTAAAACCAGACCACCTCTGCCCGATTATTTATAGGAGGCAAATATTCTGCTCACATTCTATATGACGCCAGTAGATTCGATGCTCATCCCAGTGAACCAGGATGTTTCTGAAGCCTAAGGTTCTTTAATGTTACCAGATTATTGGACCAAACTGTTCTGTTTTCTGCTTCTTGAATAATGTATTTACATCATCAGAAATAAATGGTGCCATTTCGTGCTGCTGAGTTGGAATGAGCTGAAACCTTTGGGCCTGTTTCACCTGGAAACATAAATAATTTACAGGTATTTAATTGGTTTTGGGCAGCACAGAGATAGCACTGTTGACCTCACAGTGAAAAGGTTTTGTGTTATGAGTTCTTTTGTGTTTTAAGTTCTGCTTGCACATTCACTGGTTTCCTCCAGGTACTCCAGTTTCCTCCTTCAGTTCAAAGATAAGTACATGAGGTCGAACTGGCTACTCGAAATTTCCCACAGGTGTGAATGTATGTTATGTGGGGCAGTGGTGGTCTAGTGCGCTGGATCGCTGATCCAAAGGTTGGGGGTTCGTTTCCCACTCTCCACAAGGTTGTCACTGTCCCCCCCAGTGCAGCTAACTGGGTTATCAAAGGCGGGCCATGTCTGTCACTGTCTATGGTGAGAGGCATGTAAAAGAACCATTGCTGACTTTCGTAAAGAGGAGCTGCAAAGTCGTCAGCGTGTTTCTGTCCCTTGCTAAAAAGGGTTGTGACAGGAAGGGCATCCGACGTAAAAACCTCTGCCAAATCAAACGTGCGAATCAGATGATTCACTGTGGCGACTCCCGAGTAAAAGGGAAAAAGCTGAAAGGAAGACAGTGAATGTATGTTATGTCTGTGTTCGTCCTGCAATAGACTGCCGACCTTGTTTAGGATGTAACCCCACCTCTCACCTGAGGTCAACTGGGATTGGCTGCAGCTTCCCTAAATCTCCGATGGAGGTAGAGATAACGGATGAAGGACTAGTAGAAAGGATGACTGGATAATTGACTTTAAGGACCCTTGATGTATACTTAATAAAAGCTGTAATCGAAAGGATGATTAAAGGTCCATCACACACATCTTTCTTGGTAAAACATATGTGTTAAATGTACAACAGCAATATGGTAAAGTCAGTTTATTTACCTTTTTATTTCAAATTTATGGATTTTGGCAGAATTGATATAACTGAGCAGATGAGGGTTAAGGGCTTTGCTCAAGAGCCCAACAGTACCAGGTTGGTAGGAGGAAGCATGAACCCCCAACTTTGTGATCTTTCATCCAGAGCCTTCACCACTGTGGGGCCTGTGGCATAGTGGTTAGGGTGCTGCGCTCATGATCGTGAGGTTGTGTGTTCAAATCCCACTTAGACCTCCACTGTACTAAGAGCCCTGGGCAAGGTCTCAACCACAAGTGTGCCTCTGTTCACCCAGCAGTATAAATGGGTACCAGTAAAAATATACTGGGAAGGTAACCTGCGATGTACTAGCGTCCCATCCAGGAGGAGTTGGACTCCTGGTAGCTTCACTCTACGGAAACCGAGGATAAGCACCGGCCTGGCCTGACGAGCCACTCGGCTCAGGTGTTAAAAAAAAAGAAAAAAAAAAGCCCAATAGACTTTACCTTCACCAGTGAGCCACTACCGCTCCCATCTATTTTTTTTTTTTTATAGATGATACCAAGGACTAAAAAGAAAATGGCTTGTTTTTGTTTAAAAGTTAATGATACAGCACTGGGTTCCCAGTTGCGCATGATCTGTTCAGTCATGAAAGTTAATTTGTGCACAGGCCATGGAGAGAAATACACAAATTGTCAATCTGCACCTTCTTTTTGCTCTCCATGCTAAAACAGCAGAGATGGAGTAACTCTGACCAACAGACAATATCTAAAATCTAACTTTTTATAAACTCCAAATTTTTACAACTTACAAGTATAGGGGCACTCGTAGAGTGCAAGGTATCTCCACCATTCGTTCATTCATTTGTTAATTTTCTGAACCTCTTAATCCTAATTAGGGTCGTGCGGAGGCTGGCGGCCATCTCAGCCAACTCCAGTGAAGCTGTGGTTCACCCTGAACAGCTCACTAGGTCATCGCAGGGCTATCTCCACCATGCACAAATGAATTATTATTGTAGCTTGGCACACTTAATAATGAAATGTCTCCCCCTAAGGAACTTCTGAGGAACAGCAGTTCATTTTCTGTAACTGCTTAATAGTAGGGATGCAGGGAGGCTGGCGCCCATCCCAGCTGACTCCGGACGAGGGCAGAGTACACCCTGGACGGCTCACAAGGCCATCGCAAGGCAGAAACACACTGACGACTGTGCCGCTACTCTCACCATAGACAGTAAGAGACAAGGCCGGCCTTTGATAATCCAGTTAGCTGCATTGGGAGGACAGTGAAAACCCGTGGAGAGTGGGGCTTGAACCCCCAACCTTACGATCAGTGATCCAGCGCCTTTACCACCAGGCCACCACTTCCCTCTTCTGAGGAACATTGTGGAGCATATTAAAGCGAATTAGCATTTTTTTCCCCTGGATTTCAGTTTTTTTTTTATCCATGATGCAATGCATGGATCACCTCAAACATTTAATGGTTTGTTACTCATACCATACGACACTGTAGAACAAAAAATCATCCAAATCCGTGCATAACTTTTTGAGTTATTTTGGACACAAACAGACAAACTTGGTGGAACTTTAAGGAAGCCAAAATATAAATATCCTTGGAATGCCAAAGCTTTTGTCGGATCTCTCAGACCAGAAAGTCTTGAGTAAAACAGGCACAAGCACACACGGATGGTGAACAAAATGTTTTCTTTGAGGCACAGCCTTAAAAAGAGCTGTTTGTATGAGACTGACGCCGTTCATTCCTGCATGATTTACAGCGAAGATGTAAAAGGTAAGATTTATAATAACAAACGACCAGTCCCTAGTGCGAATGTCCGGCTGGGGACATTTTCCTTTTAATGCCCGTTATGAATCGAGTCTGGTGTATCATACTATGCATGGTAAAAGTTTCTCTGTTGAGAACCCGTAAGAACCTCTTTTGAAGAACAAGAAGAAAAAACAAACTTAACATGTTTATACATACAAAATTTACATACAAACATTCAAATCAATCACATTAGCTATGACAGTCTTTTACAGGTTTACATTGATAGTGTAAACAACAGGGATTGGCACATCAGACTATCACCCGCTCACGGTCTTCTGGTTCCAGTTAAGTAGAAGAAAGTGAGCCGAAAAGTCAATAAAGCCATCTGTTCCATTGCGGGAATAAAACGGGCCGACTCTCAAGACTCCACATCCATTATGGGATACAACTCTTTTCCGGCTGTTGATGTCAAAACACTTAACCGTTTCCCGTGAGAACGCGACCGAAAGGACTAAAAGATCGTTGTTGTTTGTTATGCAGAGTTCAGACATGTTGACACAGGAGGAACCGCCATCACAGGTTTCTGACCAGGTAGTGCAGGCTCGAAAGAGCTTGGCGTTTGAGTGAACATCTTCGAGTTTGTGTTCGCTTTAATACAACACTGACTGACTTTAAAACACGCAAACATATCACAGAGTTGTTGTCGTACCTCACTCTGCCAGAAAGCGTAAACAAGAGGGTTAATGAGCGAATTGGTGAGTCCCAGAAGCCAGAGATGGTTTTCTAAAAACCAGTAAAGTTTGCACGGTGGACACAGCACCTGAATGACACTGACCACAAAGAAAGGGCACCAGCAGAGGATGAAGCAGCCCACCAGTACCGTGACGGTCCTGAATGCCTTGACGTGCCCCCAGTAACGACTGGATGGTGGGACGCAGCGGGAATTCACATGCATGGCTTGCTCGATGCGCCGTTGATGGCTCCAGGCGATTTTTAGGATGTCGAGATAGAAGTAGATGAAGACCAGCAGTATGGGGAAGAAGTTGGCACAGAAGACTATGATGATGCACTGAGGGTTGATGACGGAGAAGAAAGTACATACGCTTTCGTATTGACTGTGCTGCATGGTCGTTACTATATTGGGCAGGAAGCCGACAACCGTCGAGAGCAGCCACAGACACACCAAGACTCCGGCTATCATCCTGGGGCCCATGAGTTGCGAGTAGCGTAATGGAACTTTTATGGCCACGTATCGGTCCAGCGAGATGATGAACATGGTGAAGATGGATGCGGCACTTGGTGTGATGATGAAGGACATACGCAGCAGGCATACTTCTTTAAGCATCGACATCATGTGTCCATTTCCCGTATCGGTAGCGATGCCTGTGATAGCCAAGCCTACAAGGATATCGGCAATGGACAGGTTTAAGACAAAACTCCAGCTATAGTTGCCACCCTTGCGAATCAGCAACACCAAAGCCATGGCCACGATGAGGTTGGTAAAGATGATCAGAGTCGATTCAATGCTAAGAATCCAGCCAATTAAGACGCCATGGACAGATTCCTGAGCAGGGGTTGTGAAGACCACGGTAGGGGAAGCTGACTCTTCGGAGTAGTCATTCCTGACCATCGTGAAGGGCATCATCCCATTGGGAGTGACCATCGTCGCCTTCACCATCCTCGGTGCATGAAACTGTTCCGAGACCTTTTTCCTCCAAGTCGTGTTCACATCACGCGTCTTTCACAGTGATGCCACGAATTAGCCTGAAGCAGGAAAAACAGTGTCGTATGTCAGAGGCTGGAATGTTATTCAGAGACGCCTCTTTGTCACAGCTGTAGTTTAACTAAGTCCGACCCTTGTCCAGCCTGGCTGTCATCCAAGTCCCATCTCTAATGCATACTTCCTGTTTGAAGATGCTTCTCTCTCCCCATCAGTGTTCTATTTTAAAATTGAAGCAAATGGGACTTACGTTCTTTAGAAATGTTCTGGAAAGTGTTCTGTTATTTCTCCACTTCAGAACTACAAATGTAAGCATCCTGCTAGCACAGTGTCTTATTAATAATGAGTTATTGAAAAGATATCTTTTGGATGATAATAGACACATATACACTCATATAAAAGTCACAATTTTGAGTATCATCCTTTTTTTAAACCAGAAACGAAGTTCAGTAAACATGTCCGTCTAGGTTTGCAAACACAGACTCTCTCAGGTCTGTAATTAAATAATAATAATAATAATAATAATAATAATAATAATAATAATAATAATAATAATACAGTGTGTGATAAATTTCACTTCTTGTATTGGTTAATCTGGAATAAATGAAAAAAATTCTCATGAACATGATGAGAGAGTCAAGGGTGGAGGAATTTGGAAGAGATTTCCTTCAGAAGAGTTATTACCCATTAGAGATTATATAATGAGTCTATAAATGTATCTTAGGAATATTTACTATAGCAAAGCTTTAAGAATGTCAGAAGATTCACACGAAACTGCTTTTTGATACACAGTGGTACCCTGACTTACAAATTTAATCCGTGAGGCGAGCTCATAAACCAAAAAGTTCAATCGATGAAACAATTATTCCAATAAAAAATAACAGAAAACCAATTAATCTGTTCCAACCCCCTCCCAAACTCATAAACCTCCACAATCACGTACGTATATACTAGTCCTTCTCAAAAAATGAGCATATTGTGATAAAGTTCATTATTTTCTGTAATGTACTGATAAAAATTAAACTTTCATATATTTTAGATTCATTGCACACCAACTGAAATATTTCAGGTCTTTTATTGTTTTAATTCTGATGATTTTGGCATACAGCTCATGAAAACCCAAAATTCCTATCTCAAAAAATGAGCATATGATGTTGAGGTAGTGTAAACGAGCTATTAACCTAATCATCTGAATCAACCAATTAACTCTAAACACCTGCAAAAGATTCCTGAGGCTTTTAAAAACTCCCAGCCTGGTTCATTACTCAAAACCACAATCATGGGTAAGACTGCCGACCTGACTGCTGTTCAGAAGCTCATCATTGACACCCTCAAGCAAGAGGGTAAGACACAGGAAGAAATCTCTGAGCGAATAGGCTGTTCCCAGAGTGCTCGATCAAGCCACCTCAGTGGGACGTCTGTGGGAAGGAAAAAGTGTGGCAGAAAACGCTGCACAACCAGAAGAGGTGACCGGACCCTGAGGAAGATTGTGGAGAAGGGCCGATTCCAGACCTTGGGGGGACCTGTGGAAGCAGTGGACTGGGCGACAGGTGCCGCATTCCCCGGGTCAAGCCACTTTTGAACCAGAAACAGCGGCAGAAGCGGCTGACCTGGGCGACAGAGAAGCAGCACTGGACTGTTGCTCAGTGGTCCAAAGTGCTTTTTTCGGATGAAAGCAAATTTTGCATGTCATTCGGAAATCAAGGTGCCAGAGTCTGGAGGAAGACTGGGGACAAGGAAATGCCAAAATGCCTGACGTCCAGTGTCAAGTCCCCACAGTCAGTGATGGTCTGGGGTGCCATGTCAGCTGCTGGTGTTGGTCCACTGTGTTTTATCAAGGGCGGGGTCAATGCAGCTCGCTATCAGGAGATTTTGGAGCACTTCATGCTTCCATCTGCTGAAAAGCTTTATGGAGATGAAGATTTCATTTTTCAGCACGACCTGGCACCTGCTCACAGTGCCAAAACCACTGCTAAATGGTTTACTGACCGTGGTATTACTGTGCTCAATTGGCCTGCCAACTCTCCTGACCTGAAGCCCATAGAGAATCTGTGGGATATTGTGAAGAGAAAGTTGAGAGACACCAGACCCAACACTGTGGATGAGCTTAAGGCCGCTATCGAAGCATCCTGGGCCTCCATAACACCTCAGCAGTGCCACAGGCTGATCGGCTCCATGCCACACCGCATTGAAGCAGTCATTTCTGCAAAAGGATTCCCCACCAAGTATTGAGTGCAGAACTGAACATAATTATTTGAAGGTTGACTTTTTTGTATAAAAAACACTTTTTTTATTGGTCAGATGAAATATGCGAATTTCTTGAGATAGGAATTTTGGGTTTTCATGAACTGTATGCCAAAATCATCAGTATTAAAGCAATAAAAGACCTGAAATATTTCAATTGGTGTGCAATGAATCTAAAATATATTAAAGTCTAATGTTTATCAGTACATTACAGAAAATAATGAACTTTATCACAATATGCAAATTTTTTGAGAAGGACTAGTATGTTTCAACTAATATATTAAAGATAAACATGTAAAAACAATAAATATTTCATAATATTAATAATAATACATGTACATTAACAACAATAATTAATCATAAATAAGAATAAAACAAGAATAAACAATAAGTCAACTAACCTTCCGTTCATCGACTGTGTCACAAAGATGTCACATGGGCGGGCACGGGGTGGTGCTCCACAGAGGAAGAGGAGAATTTTGTGCGTGTGCATGCTACGAATGCCAGTGAGGAAAGGCTCATGATGAGCTCCCACAAGGCCAGTGCTTCTCAAATAGTGAAGCATGCTCCACTTGGGGGGGGGGGGGGGGTGATGGCAGGGGGTGCATATGACCCTGGGGAACGTATGCTTTTTTGTCATACTGTACTAGAATTAAGTGTAATTGTGCCTCCTCTACAGTAGGTGGCAGTGGCACTCTCATTGTTACGCTGTTATGTAAGAAAAAAGCGCCGAGCAAATGATATGAAGGGCAGTAACCACTATTTATAGTTGCGCACACGGTGCTGGGAGGGGAGGGCGGTCATGAAATGTTTTTTTTTTTTCCCTTCCTAGAGGGGGGCATCACAGAAAATAATTCAGAAGTACTGCACAAGTCATTCTAGGAGCACGAAAGAATATACGTGAAAGAATACAAGACAAATCAGAGTGGAAAAGCCATTTTACCAGCAGAGCTCATAAATCGTAATTTTTCTGGTTGGATGGGGCAGATTTTTGGTGGGATTGAAGCTCGTATCATGGAAAATTCATTATAAGGGACACTCGTAAGTCAAGGTACCACTATATGTCTATAAATATAAGGGTAACCCTAAAATTCCCACATATTATATCCCACATTGATAAGCAAATAAATAATGATAAGCAAATAAAACTTGGTGATGCAGAAGAGGCAGGATTGAGATCTGTTGGAGGCTCGACCCCAACTTGAACACCTTGATGTTGAAGAAGTGGATGTGTGGTTTCGGTAAGATGAAACTACGGCACTCGCACAGCTTGAAGCCTTCAGAAGTGTTGAGGGAATCAGTGTCAGGTGATCTCATTGCATGTTGTCATCGAGTATTTGGCCCGATCCCCTGACCTTGCCTCAGGTGAGACGACTTTATAGGATTCCTGTTGTGAATTTGTGTTACTCACTCTTGAAAGCGATCATGTATGACATTGGCGATTCCGTCAGGCAACGACAGTCCTTGCCCCTAGTAAGGCCTGTGCGAGTACAGCCACACTACTGTCACTACTAGGCATGCACAGTGACATCTTGCTTTCTTTGCTGATTCTTCCAACCTGTGTAGGGAGGCTAATTTATTGTTTTGTTCTGTTAGCTGGGCTGCCTGCCACAGACACCAGAATACAGTAATACATTATGGACCAGTGTTGAGCTTGACGTCCTGGGCCAATGGGTTCACCTCATGTCTGGGGAAAAAATGGTTGTTCTGCGTTGGTTGAGCCCCTGCTAGTAATCCATGGGCTAAAATGGCTGAATATAGACCTTTTTATGGTCATTTATGTTAAATTAAGCTCTGTATCACCTAAATGGCAGTGGTTTCCTGGTGGTATAGGGTTCTGGATCACTGATCCTAAGGTTGGGGGTTCGAGTCCCACGCTCCACAGGGTTGTCACTGTCCCCCCGGTGCAGCAAACTGGGTTATCAAATGCCAGCCATGTCTCTCACTGTCTATGGTGTGAGACATGTAAAAGAACCATTGCTGACTTTCATAAAGAGTAGCTGCAAAGCCACCAGCGTGTTTTAACGTGAAAGGACCTCACCACCCATCAGATTACCTTGGTCGAGAGTACGAGATGACAATATGTGAGGTGCTCCACCAAATGTAGGCGCTTGTCGCAAGTGATGTGTGGTGCTTGTGAGACAAAGCGTGGCTTATTTGGACTTCCGATCTTTCAAGTGAGCAAGTGCGCCTTGAATACTTGTTTACTTGGTTGAATTATATTATGCTGGGGTGAAGATGTCTTTAAAGCGGAGACTTCTGTCCATGCTGCTGTGTTGTGTGTATTGTCTGATCTCCATCTTTTGCCCTCTACTAGATCAGAACAGTGGATGGAGATTGACTGACCATCCCAGATATATGAAAGAAGCTCAAAACATCCTTCCTGATTTTTATAGTATAATTTAACAGTTAACAAAATCACAGCCGTGAGGAAGTGAACATGACCATGCTCACACTTTAAATTGTATAAATTATAAAGAAAAAAAGTAGAATAGTATGGATAAGTTCAAATCCGGGTTGATTTGTGACCGGAATCTATGGGAGCTGATTGGCCATACACTCATGGGAGAGAGGGAGGGATGGCATGCGGCTCCTCTATCACTCACAATGATCACCAGCCAATCTGTGGGCATCTGTGAGCTCTTTGTACAAAAAGGACAGGAGAGTGTGTTCAGCCGTCTCCAAATGCTCATGCACAGCATTTTGTAAAGAGGCGGGTAGCACCATTGCATGCTTACGCCCCTCTCTGGTTAGCGATGGCCGTATGCGATAGGGAGAGATTGGATATGACTAAAAAGAAAATTATAGGAGAAAAATGGGGGGCAGAGTATTCTTTGTCTCATTTTAGGGTTATATAATAGCAGTATACTATAAAATTATGTACCATTAACATTCAGTCAGAACCCCCAACCTTGGCATCAGTGATCTAGCACCTTTACCACCAGGCCACCACTGCCCAGGTACAATACTGATGAAATACTTTAATTATATTTGAACTTAGTTTGAGCTACAAAAGTAAAAATTATTCAAATCAAATATCAGAAAGTGTAATAATAATAATAATAATAATAATAATAATAATAATAATTATTATTATTATTATCATTGTTGTTGTTATTCAAAAACATTTACATTTCTGAATGAAGGCTTCACTGTAATGAACCAAATTAACATATTTTTGCAGTGAGGTACATTAAAAACATAATGATTATGATTAGTATAGTTTTGTGTGTGTGTGTGTGTGTGTGTGTGTGTGTGTATTAGAACGAGAAGAAAATATTTATGTTTTTGAAAATAGAAAGGTTTCTTTGACTACCTCTATTCTGGTACGTATTTTCGTCTGGGTCATACAAGTGGTTTTATTATAAAGAAAAGTAATGGTCCTATTTTCTGTGAAATTTTCCTTTTGGCTATGTTATAATGGTAATTAATTTGTAATTTAAAGTTTTTCATTTCAATCAGTATATTTGTGGGTATAGCAACAGCAGCAACAACGGCAACAAATTGAAAGAAAGTAAATTGATTTTTTTTCTCTTTGGTCAGTTTTAAATCTTTAAATATTAAAGTAATTTTAAAAACTGACAATTTCATCATATTGCAACTCGGATCTGTTGGAAAAAAAAATACAGGGATACATATTACCCATTTTTAAGGCTACTTTAAATTTATAATCTCAATTTAAATTAAAATAGCTAAAAAAACACTGAAGTTACTGAAGAACTTCGAGATCATCTACTAATAAAGACTACAGTACCTTTAAAAGAGGAGCTGCATAGCCATCAGCGTGTTTTGACCCTGCCATGGCCTGGCGACCTGTCCAGGGTGTATTCTGCCCTCGCCCAGAGTCGGCTGAGATGGGTGAAGGCCTCCCTGAGACCCTAATTAGGATTAAGAGTGATGAATGGATGGATGAATGAATGACTTAAATGTTTTTAAGAAAAAGGATCAGGACTGGTTCATTATTGGATGCTTACTGAAGAAACTCATTAAAAACATACTCAACTCATTTCATGATTTTTACACAGATCTGTGGACTATGTTAAAATCTTAAATAAAAATATTTTCCCAACAAAAATCTTTTTTATGTAATTTATCGCATTTATTTACATGTTGATAGTATTTGTAATAGAGATTTCCTTTCGTCCTTTTCTTTCTCAGGGGTGGCCACAGCGAATGATTCGCACGTTTGATTTGGTTCATAGGTTTTTTTATGGCCTTCCTGTCACAACCCTTTAGCGAGGGACAGAAACACGCTGATGGCTTTGCAGCTCCTCTTTACAAAAGTCAGCAATGGTTCTTTTACATGAACCTCTCACCATAGACAGTGAGAGACATGGCCTGCCTTTGATAACCCAGTTAGCTGCACTGGGGGGGGGGGGGACAGACAGTGACAACATTGTGGAGAGTGGGACTCGAACCCCCAATTTTAGGATCAGTCATCCAGCACCCTATACCACCAGGCCGCCACTGCCCCATGTTGATAGTATTTGTAAATTGTTAAATAATTGTATGTTTTATTAAAAAACACATTTTGTAAATATTTATTTAAAAAAAAGATGTGGTGCTTGGATCACTGATCCTCAGGTTACAGGTTCAAGTTCCACTCTCAACGACTGCTGTTCCGGTGCACTAACTGGGTTATCAAAGGCCAGCCATGTCTCTCACTGTCTCACAGCTTGTTTCTGCCCTGCGAGATGTCCAGGGTGTTTTCTGCTTTCGCGTCGCCTAAGACGGAAGCAAGCCTCTCTGCGACCCTAATGAGAAGTCAAGCGGTTCAGAACATGAACGACTTAATTAAAACGAAAAGGAGCTCAGGGTGACTTTGATGTTGCGTCACTCAAAAAAAGTAGGTTGGACTTCCGGTAAACGTCACTTCCGGTTCTTTGCTGATTTGTGGAAAAATGAAAAGTTGAGCTCGTGAAGTTTTGGCTGTTCATGGAAGCATTCTGACTTTGCAAAGACAATGGAGTCGAGTATAAAATAACAGACGGTGCTTTATAACTTTCTGTCAGGTACGTTTTAAATATTATTCGTTTTATGAAGCAATGTTTAAAAAAAAAATCCACTTTTTTACATTAATGGTGATATTGCGGGTTAGCTTAGCAGGCTAGCGGTCAGCTGATTGCACTAGTTGAATGTACCAGCATTGCTAGCATGTGAGACGAAGCGTGTTCTTTGGACTTCAGAAGTGTAATTAAAGTAAATGAAAATAATCCAGATATGATGGGTTACATCTATACTTTAGCGTGAAAAAGCATTGTGAGAGAAATTAACGGATTACTGTCAATCAAAACAAAAGGAAGTCGTTGCAACTGTAGATTCAAACCAATCACGGATGCGTGCACGTGATTGACAGCACAGTCGGCAAATCACGGTGCAGCAGGTTTGCCATGGCGCTGTCATGAATTTCTAATGCGGTGTTTTTTCCCCTCCTGTGCATAATTTTGGCTATGCACCCCTTTACATTAGACGTGTTCATAACCGGCTGTAGGATGTTTCAGGATGTGCGGTTAAAACAGCTTGTTTTGAATTATTTTGGCTTTTTGTTGTTTCTAGTTGGCCTCCACCAGGCTGAAGGAACCTCCACGGAAATGGCAAACCTGAACTGGAAGCCGTTTGTGTATGGAGGAATGGCATCCATCGTCGCAGAATTTGGTGAGCTCGTGCATCGTGCATTGTTTTCCGTTCTTTTTCTTACATGATGATGATGATAGAATAAATGCCACCACATCAGTCTCATTCAGGATTAACGTGTCCCATGAAGTCTGGTGTGAAAACCTGTCTGCTAGGCTGGAGGGTGTCTGGCTGTGTGCTAATGTGATGCGAAAGTGAAGCTCCATGTTTTTAGCAGATCTTTAATTCTATGCATGAAAATCTGACTTTTAAAGGCACCCTAATTACATAAAATCTTCCCCTGGTATTCATGCATGTGTCTCTCATATATACACACAGATTGTACTGAGTTTTGTTATGTGAATATAAAAAAAAAATTGCTGATCTAGGCGAAATATGATACAGAGGATTAATTGGTCAGGGGGTTTTCATCTGCAGAAGCAAATCATCAACCATATGGAAACAGGATTCTGTTATCCTTGTGTTATTAATGAAAAATATTTATGAAGTAGATGGTCATGTTACTGTGTTGCATGTGCCAGTCAGGCAATAATCATTCAACTTATCCCATGGCAGCAGTGCAATTACAGTGGTACCATGACATAGGAGTGTCCCTTATAATGAGTTTTCTGTGATACAAGCTTCGATCCCACCAAAAATCTACGCCATTCAACGAGCAAAATAAGGGGGCAGTGGTGGTCTAGTGGTATAGGGTGCTGGATCACTGATCCAAAGGTTGTAGGTTCGAGTCCCACTCTCCACAAGGTTGTCACTGTCCTCCCAGTGCAGCTGACTGGGTTATCAAAGGTGGGCCATGTCTCTCACTGTCTATGGTGAGAGGCATGTAAAAGAACCATTGCTGACTTTCGTAAAGAGTAGCTGCAAAGTCGTCAGCGTGTTTCTGTCCCTTGCTAAAAAGGGTTGTGACAGGAAGGGCATCCGACGTAAAAACCTCTGCCAAATCAAACGTGCAAATCAGATGATTCGCTGTGGCGACTCCCGAGTAAAAGGGAAAAAGCCGAAAGGAAAACAAGCAGAGAGCTCTGCTGGGGAAATGGCTTTTTTGGGCCGATTAGCCTCGTATTCTTTCATGTGTATTCTTTAGCACTCTGAGAACACTTTGGGCAGTGCTTCTCAATTGATGCCCCCATAGGAAGAAAAAAAAAAAAACATTTCACGCCCCCACGCGGGACTATAAATAGTATTTACTGCACTTCATATTGTTTGCTCAGTGCTTTTTCCCTACACTATAGTGAGAGCGCCACTGCCACCTACTGTAGAGGATGTTCAATTACACTTAATTCTAGTACAGTATGGCAAAAAGCATGTTCCCCAGGGTCATACGCGCCCCCATAGAATCACACCGTGCATCCCACTATTTGAGAAGCACTGGCTTTGTGGGAGCTTACCACGAACCTTTCCTCACTGGCATTCATAGCGTGCAAACACACAAAATTCTCCTCCTCCTCCTCTGTTACACACCAACCACCTTATGCCTGCCTACGTGACATCTTCGCCACAGTCGATGATCGAAAGGGTTAGTTGACTCGGTTTATTCTTGTTTTATTATTATTTATTATCAATTATTTTAATATTAATTTACATTTATTATTATTATTATTATTTATTATTATTATGAAATATTTATTGTTTTTACATGTTCATCTTTAATATATTAAGGCAAGTATACATGTTTGTGTCAGATTATGAGTTTGAGAGGGGGTTGGAACGGATTTATTGGTTTTCTATTATTTCCTATGGGAATTTTTGTTTTATCTAACAAACCTTTTAACTTACAAGCTTGCCCTTGGAACAGATTAATTTCGTAAGTGAAGGTACCAGTGTACTCAGGTATTCTGTAGCAGTAACTCATTACCAAAGATTATTTCATGGCTTTCCAAACACATTTCCATTTTAGGGCATTTGAGGCCCGTGTTTAAGGGCCCAACAGAGGCAACTTGGTGAACCTGGGCTTGAACAACTAACTTTTGTATCAGTGACCCCAGAGCCTTACCCATGTTATAACCCACCAATCAGAAACAAGAAAATATCTTGAATGAATGATAATGTCTTTTAATTTATAATACGTATTAACAAAGCAATCTGATTGTTTTTTTGGATTGGGGTTAAACATACATTATTCCACTGGGATAACACTTGAATGAAGATGGAGGAAATACAGTTTGTGATGGTCACAAGTCTTCAATAATTCTCGATGATCACTTTTGCTGCCTTTGTCGTCCCATGTTATGTATATTTATAGGGTTGTTTTGGGCGATTTTGAATTCTGGTACTTACAGAACGAACATGAATGATTTATGATGTTAGAATTATTGTTTATTTTAATAGTTTGTGTCTTATATTTATATGAAAATTTTTTGTTGACTGTATTTTTTTAGGCACCTTCCCTATCGATTTGACCAAAACTCGCCTGCAGGTCCAAGGCCAGTCTCAATGCATGGAGGTCCGCTACAGAGGCATGTTCCACGCTTTGTTCAGGATCGGACGGGAAGAAGGAATCCGAGCATTGTATTCCGGGTAAGGATGCGTCATCTGTGTTCTCACGCGGTGCCAAATAAACATGTATTTTAGGGATGTGTATCGTGTCGTGCAGTTCTTTTCCAATTTCTCCATTCACTGGAGTAACAAGTCTTCTAAGTTACCCATAATGCAGTTCAACTACTTGCTCTAGCTTTCTGTCTGTTATAGTTCTGGTGATGATCCTATATTTCACACTTGTGTTTATTATTGTGTGTGTTTTGGTGTTCTTGGTTCTACTTGATGCCTGAAGTTCCATCAGAGCGATCAGTGTAATATTTATCAATTCATCTGCCCTCCACTTCTCACATCTGTCTATACATCCATCCATCAGTTTTCACATCTTTCCACCCAATATCCAACCATCTGTCCATCCATCCTCCAGTTCTTCCATCCATCTATCTGTAAGAATGCTACAAATTCTTTGCACCCTTTCTATCTGTCTGCCTATCAAGCTGTTCTTTGCTATGGATCTTTTCATTTCTGACATTGACACCATCACATCATTGGGTCTGCGATCTCTGACGAGCCAAAACGAGCTGCTGAAGTAACTCAGTGCTGTGGTGACTCGGTACGAATGCGTTGTGTTCTGTGTTGTTTTCTTGCAGGATTTCTCTTTGATATGGCGTTTAATGATGCTGCAAAATGTTAGAAATTGAGCCTGATTGTTATCCCTGAAAGTTTAAGATAACATCGAAAACACAGCACCATCTAACCAACCTACCAATGAAACCCAGAGTCAGTACGAACACAGAAGCGGTAATTGAGTATAAATATATTTAATATGTTCCTGGTTCCTCTGCCAACCCTTCTCAAGATCCGCTGCTATTTTATGGCCCATATAGTATATCGCTCACGCTAGCTGCAATCATTTATAAATAGATAATGTTTAAACCACATGCAGAGTTCAGGCAAATTCCTGGCAAGGACAGTGTGGTGACACTACTGGGATGCGACGGCCGTCTCGGTGGATGTTATTAGAGATTAGTCTCGGATAGACCGGTGTATAGGTATGGGCAGTGTTTATTAAGCCTGCGCTTGAGGACATGTGAATAAATGAGGACTTTTAGAACAACATGTGCAGCGTTCCCGGGTTCTCACTTTTGCAGTAAATCTGTAATAAGAATAAATGCAGCCTGCAGGGTTAAATATAGATTAAATTGAATTATCTCAAATCAAAGACCACTAGGAGGAATGCACCGTCTGTTCGCCCCTTCCACATACCTGAGCTCTCAACCGCTCTTGGTTGTGATTGGCTCCTGCCACTGTGATCATTGGGGGAAGGAAAGTATTTGCAAATTTTTTTTGGTTTATCATCACACGTTAAGGTTTGCATTGCAACTTGCAGTCGAATGTAAGAGTATTGGATCACCATCGCTGTGCCTTATGTGACAATGTTGATTTTCTGTGTTGCAGGATTTCGCCTGCACTTTTAAGGCAGGCCTCGTACGGCACGATTAAAATTGGGACATACAACACACTGAAGAAATTGTTCGTGAGCCGTCCCGAAGGTGAGTCCAGATCTGTCACCCTCGTATTGGTCCTGTCGTGGAAAGCTTTGTTTACGCCAGTTATGATTTTTTCCCTGCATATAGAGAGCAGGGGGGTGTAAACTATTCTTAAATATCTCTGCACTGGTGTAACTTACCTGTATATCCAGAATCAGTTGCTCGTCAGGCTTTTTAATATAAAAGAACACCAATAATCCCTGTTGGCTCTACCTCAGATTCTATCTTGGAATTTGCTGCTATATTTCGCCACCTAGTGGCAGAAGGAAGACTTTTACAAATTTCATTATGATCCACAAGATCATTTTATTCAATAAGGATGTTTAATAAATACAGTGTGTTGCACATAAAATTTACAGTACAAATTTTACTAGTTTGCCTTTTTTGTTTATTTCTGGGGTTTTTAAAACCATGGATATTATATTTAAATAATTATTTACTGTTAAATAATTTATTTGACTTTTTTACCTGCATGTCTGTTCTAGCCAATCAGAATCGTCCATAAATACACTCGTGAGCATCATTAGATGACGTGCAATTTATGTTTTATTTATTTGTTGTTCAGTTTAAGAAACTTTGGTGTCACCTGTAAAAATTCCACTTGGTGCAGAATCTAGACCTGGTATCGGTGGCGGACCGGTACCAAACAAGTGGGATAGTAAGTTCTGGAACAAAATACAAAGATTGAAATCAGATTTGAGAAAAAAAAATTTGTAACTGAAATTTCTTACTTGTAAAAAGATTTAAATGTTTGTTTATTTATTTATTATTTTTTTTAACGACTGATTTTGTTTTGATTCCCCCCCCCCCCCTTTCTCTTCCTCCCTCGCTTCAACTGTGTACTCAGGAGTTATTTATTTATCTTATTATTTTGAACGTAAATTCTATTCTCAGCTTTCGTAACGTTTTGAACACTATTTTCTGCGAATGACTTTGTTTCCTGTACTGTGTGTAGCGAGCTCACGCCCAGTCGTGGCAATGCGTTCTGATGCTGTGTGGAGCTTTGGACTGTTGCTCTTGGATGTGGTCGAGTTCGTTTAATTTGCTACGACTGAACGATCACCGACGGCAGGGGCTCGAGCCGAACCCAAACTTTATGCAGGAGTCGTCGTTCGATCAATAACGTCACATTCAGAACGGAACATGCATGGCATCCGGACTATGTTCTGACACGAGTCACTACAGGACGTTGCCTATTGGGCTGTTTATTTAGTGTGTTTAATATTTACTGATTAAAAGAAGGAAACCGGATACAAGTGGAAAGGGAAAGTCAAGGGTCTCGTATCGTTATTGTGATGAATTTTCACTTTTCTGATGTAGTATTTTAACAGACTTTATCATTTTATAAAAAATAATAATTTCAGGCTGATGAAAAATGTTAAAAAAAAAAACATATATATATATATATTTATTTATTATATAAAATTATTCTTTTTCGAATTGCCTTATGCTCAAATACAATATTTTAAAAGTGGATTAATTCTATATTTCGTTTCACTCCTCAATGTCACCATCACCTTCTCGCTGTCCGGGTCTGATGGCGTCACCCGCGGGTTTTACTGCAGCGTGCGCCTACCAGAACTAATGCGACCAATGGACAGCTTCCCGCAAGTCGCCCGTGTCTGTTTATTTACTGCCAGGCGCCAAGACTTTTAACTGCTGTTTCTACTCAGTTTGGCAGACATTATCAACTTTATGGTTGAACGATACGATGGAAATATGACATCACGATTCTCCAGACACGATACAGATGTGTTTACAGACGTTTTTTTTTTTTTTTTTTTTTTATATAAATAAAACTGAGTGATAAGCGTCTTGCTCAAGGGCCCTGCAATGGCAGAGCGGTACTGGAGCCTCCAGCCTTTTGATCAGTAAACCAGAGCCTTAAAAACAGCCCATACTGTTCATAACTGATGAAAGATGGTTTAATAAAAACAAATTAATAAGTGTACAGTACACTGAAGAGGGGGAAAAAGTCCAGACGAAATCCTTTAAAGTATAGTCGGCCCCCAACTTACAAAGACCCCTGTGCATGAAATCCCCGGGTTATGAAAAACATTTTCTTGCGTTTCCGTCCACAAGACACGAAACAACCCCCTCTTACGAAAAGAAATTCGAAATTCAAATGCGCGTCGCGAGTTGCTCTCTCATTGGCTGTCTCTCAACATCCCGCCCCGCTGGCCTCACAGATAGAGACAGAAGGAAGCTTCACTCTTGAATTTAGTTCACTCTTTTAGTTTAGTTTTTTAAGTTATTTTAATTCAGTAAATGTTTAATAAATGTGGGTGCATTTGAGCTCATCTGGAATTCCGATACCGCAAGGAATCAAATTAAAGTTGAGTTTGTCAAGCAGGGAATGCGCTTTGAATTCACGTCTTGTGGGCGTGGCCCGCAGCTCGAGAGAGAGAGAGAGAAGGGAGGGAGGGAATAACGCTTTAGTTTTTTAAGTTGTTTTAATTCAGTAAATAGTCAAGCAAGGAATGCGCTTTGAATTAATGTTTTGTGGGCATGGCCCACAGCACGCACGAGCGAGAGAGAGAGAAGGAATAACGCTTTAGTTTTTAGTTTTTTAAGTTGTTTTAATTCGGTATATGTTTAATAAATGTGGGCGCATTTGAGCTTATCTGGAATTCGTGCGTTAGAGAGCGAGAGAGCAAGAGAGAGAGGTGTGTGTGTGTGTGTGTGTGTTAATAAAAAAATGTGCAATCATGGTTTAATTAATAAATACTAATAAAATGGTTTAATATTTTAATAAAATGTTTAAATGGCTTAATAAATAATTTTCTTTTACTTTTAACACATTTCATACAAAATTGGTGTACTTTTATCATTTTTAAAGGGTTTATGGGGTTTATCCAGTACAAAGACTGGAGCCTTTGGAATTAGGTGTTTAACATGTAAGATGCGATCCCTGCTTACGGAATACCCACAATACGAAAAGGGCTCTGGAACGGACTTATTTCGTAAGTTGGGGGCCGACTGTATTTGAGTTTACACATGCTGCCAATAATTACAATTAAAAATAAAAATGTGACTCGCTCCAGTGACAATGAAGAGGAGATCTTGATTTCTAAAGAGAAATTAATCAGGTTTAAGATGAGGTACAAAGTGTGATTACAGTGTGAAAAGGCACGGAGTTACTTAAGTCTCTCTGTCGCTAATCAGGAAAAGCGACTTAAGAGGAAATACAGTAGGCCCTCGATATTTGCGGGGGTTCGGTTACTGCCCCTCCCGCGAATGAAGATAACCTGTGAGTTCTGTACCCAGAAGTAAAACACCATGTATCATATTACATATGCAAATCAGCAACTAGAGCTGAAACATGCTTCGTAAACACATTCTATAGACCAGGGGTCACCAACATTTTTGAAACTGAGAGCTACTTCACGGTTACTGAATCATACGAAGGGCTACCAGTTTGATACGCTCTTCTGAAATAACAAATTTGCTCAGTTTGCCTTTAGTTATACATTATTTATAATGATTAGTAATACTCACCTATGTAAAGACACTGATCATGTTAATGATTTCTAACAATGATTATCAAAAATGACAACAAGGTGGGAAACAGATATCAATATTCAACACTTTATCTCTATTAATCACAGTATTTGTTACATTTTCAGATGATCACTTACATCACTACATTTTAGCAAAAAATATCCCATTTGCACAAGCCACTGACATGCCCTGTTAACAAATCATGAACTATGTTGCAACATGTTTCAAAAGTTAACAATTATGTAATGTTAAACAAAATCAACTTACATATTTTTAAATATGTAATACATTTTTTATTTCACATTTTGAACTAATGGCCAAGTCTGTGTTATGTTTAACAAAATTATAACTTTTAAATGTCATGAACACACTTTTAAATTGAACACAATTCTTCAATATTTTAATTCAACTTTGCCATGGCACTACCATGTTGCCACTGACTACATCTGGTATCCGTCCTTGGTTAGTGGGAAGACTGGCATTGCATGCTGTTCACCAGTGTGTTGTAATCTGGTGTGTAACTTGACACTGCAACTGTGAGTGAGTCTCTCAGATGTGCATCAGTGAGGCGTGTTCTGTGTTTGTTTTTGATGAAGTTCATGTCAGAAAATGCTGATTCACAGAGATAGGTTGAGCCAAACAGGCTGGCAACCTTCATGGCTGCTGTGCATACTCCACTGTACTTCTCTGTGTCAACAAGGCGCCAAAGTTTGGTGCAGCCTGGTAGGCTTTGAGATGGAGATCATTTTGCAATGTTATAATTTCAATCTCCACCTGTCCAGCATCCAAGTTGAACGTTGCACTTAACTGCTCAGCAAAGCATGTTGTGTCCCCATTCATGAAAGGGTTGGAAATGAAGAACACACATGGTTCAAGCTGATGAAGGTCACAAAACCTATTCTCAAACTCTTGCCCAAGTCTGTTTATTACTTCAATGTACTTTTCTGCCACTTTTCAAATGTCTCAGATGCAGAAGCATTGTCTTTCAGCACTGACTGCACAGAGGGAAAGTGCAGAACTTTTTTTCTCTGTAAATCTGCAGAGAATGCATTCATTTTGGCTTTAAATGCATTTAAAGCACTTATCATATCGACAACAGTCTTACCTTTGCCTTGCAGCTGGCAGTTCAGGAGGTTTAGTTTCCCAGTAATGTCCACCAAAATGCAAGGTCAAGTGTCCACTCTGTGTCCTCTAGCAGTGAGACATCTTAAGCCTTTGGACTGCATGAACTCTTTGATTTCACGCAAAGAGACAAAAAACGATGCAAAACTCGGGCCCTCTGCTGAGCCATCTGATTTCTGTGTGTAGCAGTAGGTCCCCATATTCTGCTGACATCTCCCTCTAATAGTACCTTGAAAATCCTGTGCTGCTTTGCTTTGGAGGCGGATGTTGTTTATGATTTTCTACAACGGAGTCATCACGTGCCCAAAGCCGATCACTTTACGCACAACGCCTGCTGGTGAATGATGCAATGGTAATGCAGAAATTTGGGGAAGTCTGGAGTCACGCGTTTACAGTGAGCGATGAAACCTGTCTGTCGGCCGACCATAGCAGGAGCCCCGCCTGTTGTCACCGCTACCAGCTTTTCCAATGGCACCTTTTTCTGCACGAAAAACTCCTTCACCGTGTTATAAATGTCAACTCCTCTCGTAGTTGTCTTTAAGGGCAGTAGTGTCAGGAGTTCTTCTTTTGTGGAGAAATCATTAAACACCATCCGGATAAAACCAATAACTGCGCTGTACTGCTGCTGTCCACGGACTCATCGCAGACTGGAGGCTAAACCACTTGCACTTCGCCAGATCCTGCTCCAACTGATCGACCAAGTTACTGGACATAGCTGATACTCGTCTTGCCATCGTAGATGCCCCAGTTGACGTCGGAAAGAGTGGGAGATTAGGTCGCTTCCATTTTTCTCGCCTTTAAATACAGTGTTAGCAATTAATAACATCGCTTCTTTGACAACTTCTCCATCTGTAAATGCCTTTTTTTCTTTGATCAGAAAATGTGTAGCTCTAAACGAGGCTTCGGTTGCTTTTGTGAGTTTTGGCCGGCCTCGTAAAAAGACTGTTGCTTACCCAGAGCGGTCTTTAGCTCACGGGCTTTTCTGCCCGTAGAGGCGCTTGCAGGTGGATATTTATCATGGTAGCTTTTGTGACACGTATTGAAATGTCTCTCCACATTGTGCCGCTTTTGCTGTCGCCACGGTCGTCCCGCAAATCAGACACACGCAGGTTTCTTTTACAGTCGTAAAGAACTCCTCTTCCCATTCACTGTGAAAGAGATATCGTTTTCTTTCTTTTTCTGCCATGTTTTTGGGGTACAAAGTGCATACAGCGCCCGCTAGCTTACTTCTCCACATCCCACAAGCTCTACTTTACTGCCCATAGGTAAATATTGTCTTGTGTTAACCTTAAAGTATTTTTAAGATAGTATTTTTTAAATCTATATACATACAAGTGTGATTAAAAAAATAATAGCAACAGAACAAAATTAATTTTTAGACGCAGCTCTCTATGAGATGTGCTATTTTTGGAACAGGCCCGCGGGCGACTCATGTGGTCCTTGCGGGCGACCGGGTGCCCGCGGGCACCGTGTTGGTGACACCTGCTATAGACAGTCTTGCTCATTAATTCAGTATTGATATAGTAAAATGTAGTAATGATTAAGAAAAACTTATTTTTTACTGTAATATTTATTGATAATAAAATATAAACATTATATAGCATACATATAAAAACACATTTAAATGCATTCTCCTTGAAAAATACAACACAGTAGTTTTCAAAATGCCCACTAGAGGAAGGTCTCGCATTAGGCATGAGATGACTGAATTCAGGTATGAACTGCATTTAGTCCGAGCAGCTCAGCCACGTTTAGAGTGAGAGAGTTAGTGGGTGTTACAAACCAAAGAAGCCTTGATGTGATGTGAGTTAATCCTCTGGCGCAGAGGTGAGCATGCTTTTGTTTATTGGGAGTAAATGAGAATAGTGAATTCAGGTGTGAGCCATGGAGCAGCTCAGCCACGCCCCTCAGCTGAAGCAGAGAGTAAACAGTTACAGGCACAGCACCAAAATCAAAGTCCCGAAAACACAGGCCATAACAAAAAGGACATAAAAGAACAAGAAATGTAATAAATTAGATAAATAAAACAAAATGAGAAATATGCTACACCACAGTAAATAAACTCACACACACAAAGATTCTAAACATCAACTTAGGTAATGTATTGGAATAATAATTGAAAAAGACTTTAATAGTGGAGTGTTTTACAACAGTTCAGACGATTATTCCTCTTCAGACACTTCAGAGGAAACTGGCGTTTCTTCTGGAGAAAGTCTTATTTCTTTGGAAGAGACATCCAACGTCATTACCTTTTTCTGGTGCTAAGCTGGCATTTGAGTGACACCATAGAACTTAACTGGTAATTAAAACACACTTAAAAAAAAACCGGATCATTGACAACTTGTGCGCGAATGAGGAAAAACGGGCGTTACATCATCTCAACCAGTCAGGAAGAAGGAGGACAGCCATTGGCTGAATTTGAATCATGTGAGAGTTGCTTGGCAGTCCGTGAATATGCAAACTGTGAGTGCAAACCTGCGAATAGTCAAGGGTCTACTGTACAGGTATGCCTCGACTTAAGTCATTTCGAGTTAAGTCGTTCTGATTATACATCGGTTTTCAAAACAATAAATGGAAAAATAAAAGAAAATGCTCTCAGAGGCTTTTTTTCATGATTATTTTTTTTTTAATTAGCGCAGTGCTTTTCAATTATTTTCTGTTACGCCCCCTCTAGAAAGGAAAAAAAAAAAATTCATGCTCCCCCCAGCGCCTTGCGCACGACTATAAATAGAATACTATTTCTATTGAAAGAATGGGGGGGGGGGAATTTTTTTATAATTTCATTTTTTAGAATGAAATTTGTCTATAAAATTGTTCTGAATACACCTCTGTATAACATTGTATTTTTATTAACATTGAAAAAACATTGAAAAAAATTTAAATAATAAAAAAACACTTAATTGTAGTACAGTATAGCAAAAAACATGTCACACTATTTGAGAAGCACTGAATTAACAGCAGCCCTGGGAAATTATACATATGCATCATCACGACAATACTGGCATGTGATTCAAATTTAGCCAATGGCTGAGAGCTTTTGTTTCTCCCTCTTGCTGATTTGTTGCAGAGGATATGTACAATGCTTTTTTTCTCCTTTGCACACGTCATCGTGATTGCTTGAATTGCGAATTCAAGTGTTTTTCGTGTGTTTTTAATGATTATTTAAGCGCTATGATCACAGTACAAAATTAAAAAGTTTTTACTTAATCATTACTACTTTTTACTGCATTATTACTGTATTAAGGAGTTAGAATGGGTTTAACAAGCATATTTTAGTGCATGTAATGTCATACATAGGGTTTGAAAACCGCATCAATAATTCGTTGATTTCCGGGATCCGGGGGGAGGGGCGGAACATAACCCCCGCAAGTAACGGGAGCTTTCTGTATAATCTGTATATTATGTATATTAAATATATACTGTATTCGACGTAATAAGCGCTCTGCTCCAATCAGCCCCCCCCCAATTAAAAACTTTTTTTTTTAATCTTAAGTCTAATAACCACCCATGTGTACTGGGAGCAAAATGTTAGATCAAACTTATCAATTTTATTCGGTCAGTCTCTGTAATCGTAAAATGAGGCGTTCACTGCCTGTAAAAGTGAGTTTACATGCTATTTCAAGACCCCCTGCCACTCAATAACAACACATTTGATCGTTCCGCCGTGTGTTAAAAAACAGGAAAATATTTTGTTGTGTTCTCTTGGTAAATGTCCAACAACCGATGAACCATTAGAAACTGCTACAGCAAAACTATGGGATGCTCTGAATGAATGGAGCGATGAGTCAGATATGGACCTATCAGAAAGTGATGACGAGTATTTTTCACCTGGTTCTCCTGCTCACTAACATCATAAATTTAAGCAAGTTCCTGGCTATGTGCTTTTGTTGATGTTCGTGTTGATTGGTTCAACGTGCCATGTGCTAAAGTTGACATTCGTGTTGATTGGCTGATTTTACTTCTGGGAAAGTATTTAAAGGAAATGTTTAAAGGGAGGGAAAAGTAAGGGGTCTTTTCTAAAAATAAATGTATTCTGTTTTCTGTTTATTTTCAGCTTTCATGTAAGTAGTGTGGTTGATGCCACAAAATGAATAATACAAATACCAGTAAAACTCTTTTATTGTTCTGTTATTATTCATGTTTTCCACCTCGATGGTAATAAGCACTTACCGTTCCACTCCGCTGGTAACATTTTAATAAGCGCCCACCCACTCCAATTTTAGAGCGCCCTGGGCGCTTATCATGTCAAATATGGCATATGTGTGTGTGTGTGTTCTGGTAGTGTATGTGGATCAGCACCCTGAGCACCATTACAGCCTTTAAAATCAGAACAATACGTGATTTCTACTGTTTTTCGATGACGTGGTCACGGAACCTTTATCATGGAGAAATTGTGTTTGTGGATATTTGAACTTGGTCATGTGGCTGATCTTTGCTTTGAAGGATGTAATTTGGTGAATTCATCCAGGTCCAACATCTTCTACTTTGGGTATTAATCAAAACTTGATGGCGTGACTTAATCCGTATTCTACCGGAACAGCTTGTATATAAGTCGATCTCCATATTGTTTATATCTACAGACGCTCCCCGACTTACGTTCATCCATTTTGTTTTTTCGATTTTACATTTTTTTTTTTAATTTATTTTTTTTTTTTTTCAAAAAAAAAAAAAAAAAAAAGGTAAAATTTTGAGTTTAGACGTACCTACGTAGTACGCTGACATAATGACGTTGCGTCCATTGTTTACAAACGGCAGACTGAACGTGTCCCTCCTTCTTCCCAGTTCAGTTATATATGTATATATATATCTCGGAACCGAACCCCCGCAAATGTCGAGGACCTACTGTATTTGATATTATTTTACAATGTTATGTTAATATGAGATATGGTAATGTTATTTATGGATGTATGGTACAGTATGAGCATCATACGTCACTGTAACAACTTACTTTCACTTTCAACTTGAGTTCGGCCATCCGGAATCAATTAAAAACGTAAGTCAGGGAGTGTCTGTATATTTATATTGATTGCCAATAACTCTGATGTGAAATCTGGGCGTGGTCTGTTTGTTTGCTGCTTGCAGATGAGACGATGGTCATCAACGTGTTCTGCGGCGTCATCTCAGGAGTCCTGTCCTCTTCTTTAGCGAATCCTACAGACGTGTTGAAGGTAAGACGGGAAGGGATTTCCTGTCGAAGTAATCGCCCGGCGAAACGCATCTTGAAAACCGACCCGCGACCTGTCAATCATTTTGAAGACACTCGGAAATACGCGGTTGTGGTGTGATAAAGGGAACTAATTATCAATCTCATGTTTCTTGTTTACTCATAAGTCTGGACGGTGTAATTATAAAATGGAGTAATGTAGAAAATTGGAGTGATGGAGGGATTTGTCTGAACTTTGGTGTGTATAGAGGCGCTGTGGACAATGTTATCTTTTTTTTTTTTTGCTGTTGTTTGTCCTGAATCGTGTACAGATTCGCATGCAGGCTCAGGGAAGTCTGCTCCAAGGCAGCATGATGGCCAACTTCATCAACATCTACCAGACAGAGGGGACACGAGGACTCTGGAGGGTGAGGAAGTGGAAGAAGGATGAATGACTGAAGGATGATTAGTATTGTTGTTCAAACACAAGAAACACATCACTGATAAATAGAACAAACAATAATATATATATTTAAATAAATAATAGATGTGTATAGGCAAGCTTAGTTAAAAAACTTTATTATTCATTCATTTTCTAGGCTGTTGAATCCTAATTAGGGTCACAGGGAGTCTAGTGCCTATCTCATCCGACTCCTCGGCAGGGTACACCCTCAACAGCTTGCCAGGCCATCGAAGAGTCAACACACATACAATCATTCATACTGACACCTTGGGATGATTAGGAACAGCCAAATAGCTTACTGTGCATGTTTTTTGGACCGTGGTAGAAAACTCCAGAATACCTGGAGGAAACCCACACAAATACGGGGAGAACATGCAAACTCCACCCAAAAACGCCCCGAGCTGGGATTTGAACCCAGGACCTTCTTGCTGTGAGGCGGACGTGCCAAACACTACACCAATGTACCTCCCCTTAATATTTTACAGACTAAATTTATGATATCAGTTTGCGTACAGCGTCCTATAAGGGCCATGTTATGAAATATGTGTATATAAACAGTTAACCCTGGTTGCATTTACGTTGTTTCGGTGCCTGTTTCCACTGGGTGTGGCACGAGGTGTATCAGAAGCAGCTGTCTGCTTGGTCTTTTGTTCCACTTGATTTTCAGACAGAGCAAATCGACAACCACCAATCAGGGGTAAACAGATGCCACGTGTAAGAAGAAGCGGGGTAACACTTTGAGAAAAGGGCCAACGTTGTCGTCTCAGAACTCAGTTCAGTGACACCCATGACTGGCATCAGGGAAGTCACATAGGAAGAGTGTGTGTGTGTGTGTGTGTGTGTGTGTGTGTGTGTGTGTGTGTGTGTGTGTGCACGCGCGCACACGCATGTACTTGTTTTTGCATTGCTTCTGTTTCAGAAACGCAAAGTTCATTAAAAAAAAGATTACCCACAATGACCCTTAGGAGGTGCTGTAGATCCCATTTAGTTTGTTTCTCTGTTTTTGTTGTTCTTTGTACAGAAGTGATGGAATTGTAATTACACTACACTGAACCTCGCTTAGTGTTTCCACTGTCATGTGTTTCAGGGTGTCATTCCTACAGCACAGAGAGCTGCCATCGTGGTCGGCGTAGAGCTTCCCGTGTATGACATCACCAAGAAGCACTTAATTGCTTCAGGCATGATGGGAGACACGGTTCTGACTCATTTCATGTGAGTAGAGTTTAGGGTTCTACCCGAGATCTTGTTTATTAATCACGTTTGAAGTCGTGCGATGAGATGGCGAGCGTCACATGAAGTAGCCGTACATCCCTGCAGTTCCAGTTTTGCCTGTGGTCTGGCCGGAGCGCTCGCGTCCAACCCCGTGGATGTGGTGAGGACACGGATGATGAACCAACGCGTGCTTTCTGGGAACCTTGTCTATAAAGGCACTTTGGATGGACTCATGCAGACGTGGCGGAATGAAGGTTTCTTCGCCCTGTACAAAGGTTTTTGGCCCAACTGGCTGCGTCTCGGACCCTGGAACATCATCGTATCCTTTTTAGCATTAACGTGAGCATTCAGATGCTCAGGTATTTCTAAATCTGCTAGATGGTGCTTTACAACCAAAACATTCACGTTTATCAAGATTATAAGTAAAACCGTCTTTGTGTTCAGAGAGTCCATTCACAGTGAGGAGCGCTGAGTCTTTTTAGAGCTTTATGATGGTATTAATACGCGGGGGGCTCCCACTGTCTCGTCCCGGTCTGTCTTGAGTTCAGTGGCATGATATAGTGTCGCATGTCCTGGGTGTCTTACTGTGCCCTGGTTGTGCTCTACAATGCTTTTCTGGGTCCATCTTGTCTGCTGAACCAATTTGGTGCTTTCTTCCACACAATCAGTCGGACCCAGTCTTTGCATGCGTAGGTAGACAAGTCCTACTCTTACCAACTGTCTTGTGGCATGCACACATTAAAGTAGAAACTTTTGGGTGGCTGGGATACCAAACCCCATCATCACAGGTCCAAAAGACCTGCCCTATATATATATATATATATATATATATATATATATATATATATATATATATATAGTGGTACCATGACTTCCAAATTTAATCTGTTTTGAGGGTGAGCTCTTAAGCTGAAATGTTTGTTAGATGAAACAATTATTCCCATAAGATAAGAAATAACAGAAAACCAGTTAATCCATTCCAACCTCCTCCCAAACTCGTATCATCGGCCACAAACATGAATATTTCAATAATAATATCTTCTTCTTTTCCTTTCAGCTTTTTCCCTTTATCAGGGGTCGCCACAGTGAATCATCTGATTTGCACATTTGATTTGTCAGAGTTTATGTCGGGTGCCCTTCTGGACACAACCCTTTAGCAATCAACAGAAACACGCTGACAGCTTTGCAGCTCCTCTTGTCGAGAGTCAGCAATGGTTCTTTTACATGAACCTCACACCATAGACAGAGAGAGACATGGCCGGACTTTGATAACCCAGTTAGCTGCACTGGGGGGACAATGTTAACCTTGCGGAGAGTGGGACTTGAACCCCCAACCCTAGGATCAGCGATCCAGCGCCCTATACCACCAGGCCACCACTGCCCTACATATTTGACCTAATATATTAAAGATAGACATGTAAAAACAAACATTTCATAATAATAATAATACATGTACATTTAATATTAATAATAAGTAGTATTAAAACAAGAATGAACAACAAGTCAACTAATCCTTCCGATCATCGACTGCGGCTAAGATGTCACGTGGGTAGGCAGGAGGTGGTGCGTAACAAAGGAGGAGGAACAGGAGAATTTTGTGTGTGCGCACTCTACGAATGAAAGCTAGAAAAAGCTTGTTGTGAGCTCCCACAAGGCAAGTGTTTCTGAAATAGTGGGGGGGCGTAGTGTGATGCAGAGGGTGCATATGACTTTGGGGAACATGCTTTTTTGCCATACTGTACTAGAATTAAGTGTAATTAAATTAAAATGGAGAGAAATTGTTTGATAGATTAGATGATGTCATGTTTAAGGAAAATACGGGAATGGATAATAATAACTAATAATGGAATAAAATATTCATGTGGAGTCAGGAATTGTTGACTGCTGGTGGCAACCTGGAAAATTCCAGTGGATGGTGAGATCTGATTTTATTTATCTTTTTTGAACCTTTTTTTCAGCCGTATTAGAGCTAATCAATGCAGGAGAAGAACCCGCCCACCTCCCCACTCAGCCAGCATATTAAATAAATTAATATTGTATACTGAATATTAATTTTTTTTTTTTTTTTTTTTTTTTTTTTTTTAAAGCAAAATGTCCTGCTATCTTCGTCACCAAGTTGCGCGAACAATAATTTATACATTTTAATAAACATACTTATAATTAACCATGAAAGAAACCAAAAAGGTCTGTGTCCAGAGGGGGGCGGAGCATCCACACTCTGTCACCCTGTGGACATCATTCCAGGATTTGTTTGTTGTTTTTCCGGAGAGACATGAGCATCTGTTGGAGTGCATGCTGGCATGCTAGCATGTGATATATAAAATTGTGGGGATATTCTATTTCATGATCATGTACGATGTGTTTGATTTTGTCAAGGTCATGATGAGTGTAAGTTGTGGATGGGGCAGGTGCGTTAACCTGAGGTAGTGTGTTATGTTTCATGGCACTTCATAGACTACTGGGGGGAGGAACTAAAGAAAAGAGGTGAATGTACAGTACATAATTACATAATAAATACATGATGATTACTTGAATGCACCTGAAGTAAGCTTGCAAATTACCTCACCGCTTAATTAGTGGTTAGCATGCTAGTTAGTTTAATGAGGAGGTATTCAGTGAGCTGATGTGTCCAGGATTCAATAAAACAGTGTTGTGGCTATTTTGTGGGGTGGGGTTGGGGGGAGTGGGATTAAAGTACAACTCCTTAACCAAGATTCCAGTTCTTCATCACCTATGAGCAGCTGAAAAAGCTTCCATTATAGCTGAACTACAGACAATGTCACACTCCACCGTCTGAAAGTGTGTGTGTGTGTTGGGGGGGGGGGGGGGGGGTTGTTGTCATCCTGTCCTGCGTTTACTGTATTCACCTTTCCATTCAAACTCCATCCATGTAAAGTGTGAACTGATGTGTGTGTGTGTGTGTGTGTGTTACATCCCCCGTTTTTCTCTTTCTTTTTTTTTTTTTTTCCCCAAGTTTTGCATCATGATTTTTGCACCTGAAGCCTTGCATCTCTCAATCCCGGCAGCTACATTTAAGGTCCACACAATGACGGGAATGTGACGTAAGCCAGTTTGATAGTAGGGTGTGAACAACGGGCACACTGTAAATCACGTCGCTGGTGTTAATGCGATACGATAGACTGGGTTCATGCAGTGTCATCGGCTCTGGTCGGAGGTGGGTGGTGTTTAGGAATGGGAGGGGCTGAGCAGCCGGGTGGTGCAGTGGTGCCGGTAGTCAAGTTTGTTGGGGACAGGTTCATGAGCGGGATTGGTATCGGAAACGAATGAAGACTACCCTGCACGGATTAGTTTTACCACAGCACCCTTACGCGGCGTGTAAGTTGTATGTATGCACATAGCCAGTGATCGACACTGCTCTGAACATCATGGTCCACAAGCTGAGACTGCATCTCCATCCTGTTGTTGAAGAACAGATTCTGCACTCCATTTTTTATTTATATATATCTCTCTCTATATATATATATATATATATATATATATACACACACACACACACACACACACACACACGAGTTTTTCATTGCCAAATATCGCTCCGTCCAAACTGCAGTTTCTCTGAAAACAAAAAAACTCGGCAGAGAACCCAAAGCACTTCCTGTCCTGCAGGGTCCTGGCAGTCTTTTATCTTTTATGGTGTGTGTGGGAGAGAGAAAGTGATAGAGTGAAAGTGTATAATATTTGGTGTGGGTGTGGTGAACTGTACATGATGCTGCTGTACATTAGTAAGAATTCACTCAGCTTCTTTTATTATTATTTTTTTCCCCTCCAAAATCCAGTCTGTTCAAAGAGTACAGTGAAAAAATAAGTGTAAAAATGTGGTGCTTTGGTACTGTTACAAGGTTTTGCTTGTTTGTCTTGATAGGTCTTGTTAATTTTTTTGCATTTTGTTTAAAAAGTTAATGTTTATTACATCTCTATTGCATTATCTCACATTGTAATGTTCTGGAAAGTTCTAGCAGGTTGAATCCTTTCCTGCGGATTTGCTTCTATGGTCCGTTGTCATTATTCAAAATATAAGCCTGTACTGTATGTAGTTTTATTTGTTTAATTTTATTTTTTGGTGCCTGCACAATCACCCTCAGTCGCTGTGATTGCTCTGATGCCTTTCGTAGAGTTGAAACGAAACACGCACACATTTATGATTGAGAGCTTTTGCACAAGGGCTTTTGATACTGTCGATCATTTCACGCCTCTTTGCGAATTCAGAATATATATATATATATATATATATATATATATATATAAAATCTGTTGTTAAATATGATTTCAGTACAAATTTCTTAGGTCTGCACTTTTAGTAGCCCACAATGTGACATCATCACTGCCTCATGTCTGTGTTTGTGCAGTTCTGTAAATAGCCAATCATTTCAGAGCAGCATGAAGCGTACTTCATCAGATACCTGGAGGTCAAGACTCAGTGTTATAAGGAAAATGGAAAGAGGTTGTATTGTACTCTGTCGCTGGGTTTAAATTGCCACTTTACGAAAAACAAAATGTTGCAAAGTGTTTGCGTTATGTGTGTTTTTCTGCACAGTGGTAGGACGGGTTCGGATTTGCTTGTCATGTCACATGACCTAAAAGCAGAAAACATTTCTGGTTCAGTTTTGTAAAATGTCCAATTGTTTCGAAACTGTCTTGTGTGAACGTAAAATATTTTTCCATGTGTATGACTTAAAAAAAAACCCCCAAAAAACACTTTTACGTTTTGCGATTTTTCGTGAAACAGTTTAATAAAAACACTGATCACGACTTCTATATTGGGCAGGTGGTGTCATGGTTAGTGCCGGGCTCTGATTGAGAGGTCATGGGTTTGAATCACTGTATGAAGGTCTGTGGGGAAAGGACTCAACCATGATGGTGCCTCTGTACATCCAGCAGTATAAATGGTGTCAGTTTGTGGAAGACTTGAGGTGGAGGAGCCTAAGTACGAACAAGGTGATGATCACCAAAAACAATCTGAGGTTTTGTAATTGTATTTTATTATTATTGTTGTTATTATTATTATTATTTTTAATTTTTTTTATCTTTTTGAGATGCTTTTCTTCTCATGACGGTTGTAATGAGTTGTCAGCACAAAGAATGTTTTGCTGTAGATCATAACTGTTCACTGGATATTTAGGTTTTTTTTTATTTAAATTTCCCCCTAATATAATCATATCCAGTTCCCAGCCATCAGTTATCACCTTCCCCTACCATCACTGATCAGGGAGGGGCGAAAGCGTGCACACGCCCCCTCCATGACATGTGATGCTAGCCACCCGTCTGTTTTCGAATATTGCATATTTTGGGACGGGTCTAACACGCTCGGAGGGAAAATGCTATCCACCCCCTCTAATAAATGAGCTCACAGACACCCGTGACTGGCTGGCGTTCACTGTGAGTGACAGGAAAACGAGCACATGCTGTCCCGCCCTCCTGTGAGAGCTCGGCCAGTTAGCTTCCGCGGACTCCCGTCACGGGCTGCTGTGGCAGTAAACCGGGTTCGAACTTGATATTTAGTCGTAAATTCTGTTGTATGTGTTCGGCTTCTAAAACGTGATTGGCTGATTTCATTGAACTTTAATGGTGGGAGGTGTGAAGCGTAAAGTGGGCGGTGGGTGTAGATGAGTGCTAGAAATGAAAACGCCCCCTCTGTTATCGCTGCATTTATTTTTGAATGTAATTTATAAATGAGTCTTCGTAAGGTCACGTGATATCATTGAGCACCTGGTTTATGTCACAACTCTTTTTTTTATTTTTCATTTTAATTCGTTAATTTTTTTTTTTTTATTATTGTTGCCTTACGTTTTTTGCTAGTGAAAGTCTCGCTGTTTCTTGTCCATGGCTTCAACGTCACGTAACACCTGAGCCCAGGTGCAGCCAAGACCAAACTTCACGTGCCAGCCAGGTCACTCTTTGTCACGTGTCCACTCGATTTCCTCGCAGGTTCTGCCCATTCTTCGTTTTTTTTTTTTTTCTTTTTTGAATGTCAATTTTTTTCACGTGTTTATTTTGGAATCATGTCGTGTTTGAAAAATGTTCCAAACCAAATGTTTCCTTTAAAAAAAGTGACATTGTGTTATGAAAGTTTTTGCGGTGTTGTCATGTTTTCACATCTGCTGTAGTATTTAAATTTTGTGTTTTTGTTTGTTTTTTTTCATGGGCATGCATAATGGATCTCGAAAGAAAAAAAATCGTATCAACCCCTGCATGAAAACTGTGGCTTTAACAGAGCACATCTCACACCGAGTCTGCAGCTTCCGCTTCCGGCCTTGACCTGCATCTGGTTCACTACAAGGTTCTCATTTAAAAATCGGTCACATCACCAAGAAAGCGCCCCGCCCTCACCTTGTGACCTACTTTTGTTTGTTGCTTGATGACATATGGTATGAAAATTTGGTTCTCGGTTACGTTATGTGACTGGTTCTGCTTTATATGATGTAAATGTGCACCTGAACAATAAATCAAATTCCTGATGATTCATCTACTGTGATTTTTTTTTTTGTTTGTTTGTTTGTGGGTTTATTTTTTGTTGTTTTTCTTTAGAACTACTGAAGCTGCGGAATTGATTTTGATCAGAATTATTTAACCTGGTTTATTTTTGGTGTTGCAGTACTACAGTAGTTTTAAAATTCACTTCCTGGTAACAATGTACATGATTCATTTCTAAATCGTTCTGAGTTCTGTCAAACGACTCTTAAATGAATCAAATGAATCACTGCGTACCGAAACAAACGGAATCGACTCTCATGACCTCCCACAATGAGGTTGCATTTTTTTACCCCCATGTGGTTTTTGTTGGATCGCTTGTTTGACTGCAAGCGGAATTATGATGAACCTACTGAGCCCCATTTTCATGAAATTTGGTGGAAGGGTGTGGCATTGATCAAGCAAGAATAAAAAAATAGGATCGGATTCGAGTTACAGGACGAAATGAATTTTTACTTTCACAGATATCCCGAGTTGCGTGTCTGTGGCCTTGCTGGCAGTCTGCGCAGAGGAATTAATTGCAATGCGTCTCAAAATCCAGTTGATGGCAGTGATGATCAATAGTGACGAAACACAGCCAGATCAATAAAGTGAATTTTGCTGCAGGTTTTCATAAAAGAAAAGAATTGAATATCATTTTTGATGTGTATCTGTTCTCTCTTGAATGTTTTTTTGGAGTTAATTGCATTTTTTTTTTTTATTATTAGTAATGACAAGGTCAAGGTCAGTTCAAGATCACTTCAGCCATGAATGTGGAGTTAAGGAAGCCTCAACTCGGTCCCCCACCGCCAGACATTTTCCTGCTGGTTCTGCAGTCGCAAGCTTTCCACATGAAACTGCTTCTCTAACCATTAGGCTGCGGCTGCCCTACGGCTGTTCCCTCCAGGTACCACAGTTTCCACAATCCCAAAGCGATGCACATTAGGTTAATTGAGTGATTGTAAATTGCCCCTAGGCATGAATGTGACTGTGAACTGATCTTCATCCCGTAGAACAGGCCCTGTAACGGGCTTGGAACTCTCTCGGGTGAAAAACATGCAGTGCACTGCGACAGAAAGCACTAAAGTATCCCTGTGCAATGTGCAAACTTTGTATTTTACACAACTGTGCATTTATTTATAATTAAAAGGATTTTGGTTGATATCTCTGGAATTTTTTTGTGTTTACATGGCATTCCTCCGGGTCGTCTTGGAACCCAAGCCGAGCGGTTCATCACGTCCTGATTTCTGTACATCATTACCTTTGCTGTATTTTTAATTTACCCATTCCTACAGCTGGGTGGACAAGGACTTGTCTTAAGTCCTTGCCCTAATAGGGAACTGAACCAATCACCTCTTTATTATGAGCCCAGAGCCAACTCTTTAACTCTTTAACGGCCAAATTATTTTTTGCAGTTTAAAAAAAAAAAAAAAAAAAAAAAAGCGTCTCTAGTTTTTCCTAATCAAAAAGGCCCAAGGAAACAACTCGAACACATTTCTTTCACGAAAACATCTTTTCCTTTCGGCTTTTCCCTTCGGGGGTCGCCACAGCAAACCATCCGCCTCCATATCACTCTGTCCTCTGTATCGTCTTCTCTTACTCCAACGACCTTCATGTCCTCCTTCACCACATTCATAAATCTTCTCTTTGGTCTTCCTCTGGGCCTTCTGCCTGGTAGTTCCAGCCTCAGCATCCTACTACCAATATACTCACTATCCCTCCTCTGTACATGTCCAAACCATCTCAATCTAGCCTCTCGGACTTTGTCTCCAAAACATCATAACACTCACAAATTGATGAACAACACAATCCCGCGCATTCAAGGTCGTCTCACAGCTGAGGCACGTGGGGCCAAACTGTGTTGCATCAGGCGACGCCAAAACAAGTATAGAACACATTCGGAACGGCAGCAATGCTGAGTACAATGCATCGAGTGGTTGCATTTTTGAAAGAGGACCATATGGTCCTGCTGGCCATTAAAGGGTTAAATTATGTGGCCCCACATAGACATGCACACATTAGGCTAATTTGCTGTTCCGGTTTGCCCCGGGGTGTGCAATGGGTGTGTGTTGCCCTGCGATGGTGAGCTGTTCAGGGTATACCCCAAATTCACTTCGCTTCTTCATAGGCACACAGGGATTCAGACAATTCGACAAATTTATATTCCAGCAAACAGCTCAAGAAAGTTCTGAGTCCTGATGATCTAATCGAACAGTGATGCCAGAACCGTTCACTTTTTTTTTTTTTTTTTTTTTTTGCCATTTTTATGAACGAGCAGGTGTTTTCTCTAAAAAGTGTAAAGTCGGCTCTCAGTTCGTTTTGATCAAATGAAAAGAATCGACTCGCGTGAGCGGCTGTTCGCTTCGCCCCGCCTCCTCCAGGTAGCCTATAATACGGTATTTTGTGAGCCAGCGATGGGCGGAGAAAAGCGCCCTACCCATGTTCGTGCCCGTGCTCCGACTCCTCCCCTCTCGGCAACAACGTCGCTCCAGAAGGAACTTCCGAGTTGTTTTGGACTTCGCCTTCCGACCCGAGTTTACTGAAGTTCACATTAGTTCCGAACTTGGACCTCGCGGCCGATAATGACGCTTCCGTCAGCGCACAGCACCACCACGCTCCGGACCATGAGCGTCTCTTCGGAACCGAGGACTCTGATCTCACCGACTCAGTTCGGTGTGAGCAGCGGTACCACGACTCTGCGCGCGATCAACGTCGCGCCGTCTCAGTTCTCCTCCGTGCAGTATGTTAACGGCGGCCTGGACGGAACCGCCATCCACGGGAACGTGCGCTACCTGGTGCCCGTGCAGCGCGCCTCCGACTCCTACGTGGTGGTCAACCAGGCGCCGCAGATGCTGACACCGGTTTACCTGCAGAACGTCCAGGGCGTGCAGCGGCTCAGCGTCAGCAGTATGGACGAGGTCGACAGCGTGCAGCAATATGTAAATGTATTATTATTATTATTATTATATAAAAAAACCCCCAACAACAATATTTTGAGATTTGAAATGCATCTCATCGTTTCTGGGCCCGTTTAAACCGGTCAGATGAACCATCAGGTTGTACAGGTGTTCTAATGACCAGATGTTCACATCAGCCAGCGATATCTTTATAATTTATATTTCATCATTTATTTACTTCACACCTTCTGAAGGTATTTCCCCAGGGTGTGGCTCCAAGAGTCATTTCTTTCAAGAGTCTCCGCACCTGTGTGTTGCTCACCTGTGCCACTCTTCATGCCACCCACAGGCGTGCCCAGATAATTGAATTTCTTCCTGTCATCTTAAAAAAAAAAAAAAAAACATTTGAATGAAACATACATTGTATGACTTTTTAAATACCTAGAAGGTGCCAGGTTTTTTTCCCCCAGTGTGCCACCCCAGCACCACCCTTGTACGCCCACCCAGGGAGTATAAATGTAATATTAATCAAAGAGCTGGCTAGAGCAGGACTATTTCGGGATCAAGTAAGCGAGGCCAGTGTGAGATGGTTTGGATCGTGTGTTGAAGAGGGACGAAGGATATATTGGTAGAAGAATGTTGGAAGATGAGACGAGGAAGGATGAAGAGGAGGTTGTGTGGATGTGGTGACTGCAGACGGGCAGGTGATTGGTGTGACAGTGAGAGATGCAGAGGACAAGGTGAGATGGAGAAGGACGGCCACTGTGAGGGTAGCAATGAGAATTTTTTTTCCTTTTTGCTAATTGACCTCTTCTGGTGCTCAGCATGAACTTCTCAGATGACGAATATACAGTATTTGATGACTTATTAATTCTACAGGGTGCTTGGTGGGTGGGGCACCGTGGGGGGGGGGGCAATGAGTGACAAGTAGCCTGTCCATTTCAAATCTAAACCTTAAATCACTTTTTGATGCTGATTTTTAGAGCTTGGGCCACCTGTTAAATTTCCTTTTGCACTTAACATCTGACCATGACTCCGATCCATCGTTTAATCCACGGAGATTAAAATTTGTTCCGTTTACTTATTCAGCTCCTTTAAACCCACGCGAGACATTTTCATGGTGTTGAACAGATGCAGTTTAAAATCAGGTGTGTGTGTGTATATATATATATATATATATATATATATATATATATATATATATATATATTTATTATTATTATTATTTTTTTTTTTTATTATTATTTTTTTTAAATCGTTTAGTTTGGCTATTAAACTTCTTGAATTCTTTTTACTGTTTGGTTTCCTGGTGTGAGTGTTTGATGTTGGATTGCCCCGCCCACTGTTTGAAATCATGAATAATTAATCTCATTAGTCTTGTAAGAGAGCACAGTTCTGAGTCCTCACATGTTTAACCCTCCTCATGTCTGACATAATAATAAAAATCCCATTTCTAATAATTTGACTTGGATCTGACTGGTGCTGCCTTTAGGTCTTTTATTCTCTTAAATATTTGATATTAGAGGTGCAACTCCTTTTTTCTTTTCAACCACCGAAAACACCGTGAAAATAGCGCAGAAGGCCGCGATTGGTTGACAGACGTTGTGGTGGTTGTGATATTGGTTTGATTCAACTTGAAGTAATTCTATTTCTTAATAGACATTTGGAACTGTGAGGCTGCTGTTCTGTGTACAGATGTTGAGCGTTTAATACGTGTTAAATATTCATGTAAAAGATGCTCACCTCGAGTGGTTTATGGAACAGAAAACAAAAACAGGTTGTTCTAAAAGGTTTGCCATGCAGCATTCAAGTTTTCAAAAAGTTCTGATGAGAAACTGGGAATTTATTTATTTATTTATTTATTTTAAATCTGACCTTATAAACTGCACATGACTGAAAGGAGATGGAGGGAAAAGGATATCGATATGGATAACGGGAAGGCCGGCTCTATCCTCAAGGCTTTGTACTTTAATTTATCAGCGGAAAATATTACATATATATTTATTCATTCATTTTATGAACTGCTTATTCTAATTAGGATCGCAGGGACGGTGCTGCCCATCTCAGCCAACTCTCTGTAAGGGCGGGGTACACCCTGGACAGTCATGGCTATGCAGCTCTTCTTCATGAAAGTCAGCAAGGATTGTTTTACGTGAACCTCCCACCACAGACTGTGAGCGACACGGCCGGCCTTTGATAACCCAGTTAGTGTACTGGGGGGGCAGTAACAACCCGATGACAGTGGAACTTGAACCCCTAACCTTGGGATCAGCAATCCTAATCTTACCACTGCTGCCCCATACATGTTGAGTTGAAAGTGAAAGTGAAATAAAATTGAAGAACAAGTAGAAATAGAAATGGAATAAAATCTATAGAAAGATTTATCATGAATATGAGTATGAAATATAATTAAACATTATCCTGGGGGGGTACACTTAATATTCGATTAGGCTCCGGCAGAGGGGCGTGGCTGACACACGCGAGTGAATCGCAATGCGCACACCTGATTCTACACGCTAATCTACCGTACTATGAAGACAAGCAGTGTGCTCCTCCCAGTGCTAGAAGATTGTCCCTCTTCACGTCCCTGTTTTTCTGTGATCTCTCTGGCTCCTGGTTTCAGCTCTGTGCTCGACCAGTTCCCGCGTCATAGTTCCCCGTATCTAAAGTTCTCGTGTTTCTCCTCGTCACTAGCAGTGACTACGTTTTCCCCTTGCTCAAGTGCCTCCCCTGTAACAATAAAGTCTCTCCGTGTTGATCCTACTCTGTCTCCTGCATTTTGGGTCCGACTGAAAGTTCCTGACGTCACAGTTAGCTTGATAATTGATGGCGCATTCAGGTTTGCACCTTGTACAAATAAATGATAAATTCAATATAATGAAATAAGATGATTATGTAGACAGAGAGAAAGTGAGAGAGACAAACTCATATAGTTTACTTGTACAGGCTTTAAACATACGTTCCCCTCTAAAGAACACCCTGTAACGACTTACGAACAAATTCATCTAATGAACGGCTGTATGGAACCTAACTCGTTCATAAGCTGGGGAGCGTCTCTCTCTCTCTCTCTCTCTCTCTCTCTCTCTCTACCTGTCTATATCTATCTATCTATCTATCTATCTATCTATATATATATGTATGTGTGTGTGTGTGTGTGTGTGTGTGTATACACACACACACACATACAGTGGTTTTTTGACATACGAATTTAATCCATTCCGAGGGTGAGTTCTTAAGCTCAAATGTTAGTTAGAAGAAACAATTATTTCCATTAAAAAAAAAAATAGAAAACCAATTAATCCATTCCAACCCCCTCCCAAACTCATATAACCTGTCACAAACACATATATTTCACCTAATATATGAAATATAAACATGTAAAAAAATTCATAATATTACATGTACATTAACATTAATAATTAAAAAAAATAATAAAACAAGAATAAACAATAAGTCAGCTAACCCTTCCGATCATCGACTGCGGCAAAGATGTCACATAGGCAGGCATGAGGTGGTGCGTAACAGAGGAGGAGGATGAGGAGGAGAATTTTGTGCATGTGCATGCTATGAATGCCAGCGTGGAAAGGCTTGTGGTGAGCTCCCACAAGGCCAGTGCTTCTCAAATAGTGGGGTGTGCCCCCCTTGGTGTGTGTGTGTGTGTGTGTGTGTGTGTGTGTGTGTGAGATTATGCTTTTTTGCTGTACTGTACTAGAATTAAGTGTAATTGTGCATCCTCTACAGTAGTTGGCAGTGGCGCTCTCAATGTGTTCCCTATGGTGTAGGGAAATCACCGAGCAACCGATATGAAGTGCAGTAAACACGATTTATAGTTTTGATATTTGTATATTCTCGGAGCGCAGAGGAGTACACGCAGAAGAATACGAGGCTAATTGGCCCTGAATAGCCATTTCCCCAGCAGAGCTCTTAAATGAAAATTTTGCAGTATGGATCGGGCAGGTTTTTGGTGGATCAAAGCTTCTATCATGGAAAATTCATTATAAAGGACACTCGTAACTCAAGGTAGCACGGTACATTTATGTAAAGAAATGAATACATGAAAGCAAACGTGTAATTATTTGTTTGTCTTTATTGTTTTACTGCTTATGGACATAAGCGATAATCTGTTTTCATGATTTCATTCTTCAGATAAAATCCATTCAAAAAATTCTCGATGGGTCCAGGCTTTAGTGTGTTTTTGACTCTGTTGGTCTCATTGCTGCGCACATTGTTTATAAATCGCATCATAAACTACATCAAAACCATCCAGAAGCTGCTGGAGGCACAGAGCCGTAGTACGAGTGTGTAAGGTGGTGTTGGTGTTGATGGGGGTGGATGGGTGTGGATAGGTGTTGGTGGTAGTGTTGGTGGTGTTGTTGGGGTGGATGGGTGTTGGTGGTGTTGATGGTGGTGGATGGGTGTGGATAGGTGTTGGTGGTAGTGTTGGTGGTAGTGTTGGTGGTGTTGTTGGGGGTGGATGGGTGTTGGTGGTGTTGATGGGGTGTTGGTGGTGTTGATGGGGGTGGATGGGTGTGGATAGGTGTTGGTGGTAGTGTTGGTGGTGTTGTTGGGGTGGATGGGTGTTGATGGTGTTGATGGGGGTGGTGTTGTTGTTGGTGTTAGTGGTGTTGATGGGGGTTGATGGGGTGGATAGGTGTTGGTGGGGTGTTTCTGGGTTAAGACTTTGTTCTGTGTACAGACTGAGCTGCTTTGTTTCAGGTCTGTGATGTTGTAGATGAGATCATCACCCAACACGGAGGTGAACGTTGAATGCAGCGTGTCCAAACTGAGCAGATTCTTCCTTTGATATCATCACGTCGCTTTCGTCAAATCATCATCAGCAGATAT
>CM045735.1:2652160-2689660 GCA_024760905.1 Plotosus lineatus | reverse complement strand
TACAGCTTGTTCTGGAGAGGACAGAACTGCAGGTGCAGGTAAAAAAACAAACCAAAAAAACCAAACAAACCCCAAACCCTGAGCGCAGGAGCATTTTAATGAGCATTCAGCGCCGTACCTGTTGTGGATCTTCCTTCCCCGGTTGAACTTGGGGCTGGAACCTGACTTGAATGAGTCGTGCTATGGTTCTCCGAGCTGTGACGTTTTATGCCGTGTCAACGAGATTGTAGTTAAAAAAAAAAAAAATGAATGACACATTGGGTAACATGTACGGTACTACAGTTGAATGACACGATCTGATTGGTCCTCTATCTGGGGATTAAAAATCACTATCCCGGGTGGATAATGCATGTTTTGAATCGAAGTACACTCATGGTGTGTCGTGGTCCCTTGAACCAGGTGACTTCGTTATCAGATTGGGGGGGGCGGGGGTTAAAAAAACCCACCTAATTGCTTTTTTTTTTTTAAACCACACAAATATAATTTTAATATGTTTTGAAGTTCACTTCCTGTGTAGTATATACTACAAAATTATTCACTTTAGGCTGGATGGATGTTGGTAAATGAAATCTTTCAATTTCAGAGTCCTTTCAATGCATCATTTTTTATTATCACATTACAGTGGCGCCGATCGAAAGGTGATTGGGTTTATCAAGCCACGACTAAAAAGCTCGTACTGGAAGTCCCTCCCTCCACGCTGTCCACTCCCTCTGACCCACCGCCCACTACTCTCTATTCAATTCAATAAACTTGTAGCGACCAACCCTGCCTGACTTGGATTGTTTTAGATGTTTCCTGAGCAGTCCGTCAGACGTGGATTACGCAGCAAAGTAAGACGTCACATTCCAGCGTCTGTAGAATTCCTTTTCCCTTTCCGTGCTTTGCGTAGATCCAAAGTTTATGTGGTTTATGGAAGAATTTCCATCATTGTCCCGTGCAATGTGGTCTTTCCACGTGGAGAACTTTATACCCTGAATTAACGTCTCTCAGGCCCCAGGAGGGCTCCAGGAACACACTACAATCGCAGCTGATCCATCGTTAGCGAAGGTGTGTGTTTCATGTCAATTTTCGCTTTGTTTTGAAAGTGATACGAATTGTTTGATGTTGGATAATTATTTAATGAGCTGAGATGGAGGGACGGAGAGTCGGGTTACATCACGACATCCGGGAACGCAGAACACTCGGAACCCAAGACGTTACTCTCCGTCTCTTTTATACGTGATTTATCCATGTTGATTTAATATTACCGTCGTTTTCTGTAGAAATGTCCCTCGGGGTGTAACCGACGCTGCTGGGTGGGATTATATTCTAGGAAATAAGAACACGATGTGAAGAACCTGCTATAGAAAAGATCTATTAGACGGAGCTGAGAGAGCAGACTGAGTAGAAATTAAAAACATAAAAGGAAGAGAAACGTCAAAAAGTGTCTCTCATAATGTCAAAGAATATGCAAAAAAAATCTTGGATCTGTAATTTGATCCAAAATGGAATAAATATTTCTTTATCCAAAGCCCCGCCTCTAGTAGGACTGTCATGACAATTCATGTGTAATTGTTTTATTTAATCTTGCTAAGACACACACACACACACACACACACACACACACACACACACACACACACACACACACACACACACTCACTCACTGACCAAAGTATAACCTCCCTGAGTAATATTTAAATTTCACATGCTAATCACATCGCTATGCAGTAATTATGCTAATTTAAAGCACATTCAAATAAAGTCAGTTGGCTGGAAATTTTTCCTGGAAAATTAGACATAATGCATTGTGTGTGTTTTTTTTTTTTTTTTTTAAATTGATCATCATAACGATGTTCTGCTTTATCTGAAGAAACCTCAATAGGTTTCAGGACATCAATCATAAATCGTGTGTATGAAATTGACTCGTCTGGTTTCTTGCATTCCACAATCACATGATTTTGGCCTGTAGGCAGTTTGCTTTCTGATCAGAACACAGATTCACATCTATAATAACAAGGTGGTGTCGTCTGAACTCTCTCTCTCTCTCTCTCTCTCTCTCTCTCTCTCTCTCTCTCTCTCACTCTCTCGCTCTCTCTCTCTCTCTCCCTCTCACGCTCACTCTCTCTCTCTCACTCACTGTCTCTCTCTCTCACTCACTACCTCTCTCTCTCACTCACTACCTCTCTCTCTTTTTCTTTCTCTCACTGCCTCTCTCTCTCTCTCTCTTACTCACTGCCTCTCTCTTACTCACTGCCTCTCTCTCTCTCTCTCTCTCTCTCTCTCTCTCTCTCTCTCTCTCTCTCTCTCACTCATTCATTCATTACCAAGTTGCTTAAGCTTTGTATAGTCAGGGAGGTCTCAGCCAATGCTGGGCAAAGGCGGGGTACCCCCCTGACCATTGCAGGGACAACACATGCATAATACAAACGTCACTGTCACACCTGGGGGCAATTTGGAACTTCCAGCCAGCCTAATTTGCATGTCTTTGGACTGTGGGAGGAAACTGGCGTACAGGGAGGAAACCCATGAAAGCGCATGGAAGACGTGTGACCTCTACACAGAAACCTCCAAACCCAGGACCTTCTCTCCGTGAGGCGGACGCACCAACCACTTCGCCGCCGTACCGTCCTGTGTGTGGTGCAGGGCAGCGTAGGTAGCGGTGTGTTGCTCATCATGTCAGATGTGCATTTGCACGGTTTAGACATTTGCTACTGAAGCATTTTGCGTGTTTTGTTTGTTCCTTTTTTGAGTCACATGGTTCTAACCGGATCTGAAGCTGTTCCAGCACATCTGTAGCACAAAGGAAATATTGTTGTGTACTGTGGGGGGAAAGAAACTAACAAGCCGTCTTATTATATCAAAACGACAGTTGCATAATGGCAGTTGTTTTGCAAAACATAGACATTGCATCCAAAAGTTTGTGCACCCCACCAAATCCACCGGTATGTGGCTGAACACTCGCTGTCTGGAGTGAGGGCGGCGTGGTGGTGTAGTGCACATCTCTATGTTCAGTTTATGTCTTCCCTGTTCTTGTGTAGGGTTTCCTCACTGTCCGTCGGTTTCTTCCCACAGTCCAACATTATATGTCCTATTTGGCTTTTACAAATTGCCCCTAGGTGCAATTGTAAATGGCTGCGTGTGTGCGTATGTCGGCCCTGCAAAAGAATGGCGTCTACAGGGTGCACCCTGCCTTCGCTTAGTGTCGGCTAAGATAGGCTCTAGCCTCGCCATGATTTTGGTAGGTTTATGTGGTTCAGTGAATGAATGAATGTGTGAAGAAATGCTGTGGATGGAATAACTGTAATAATCCTTTTTTCATTGAACCACATGTAATTGGGTGGAGTTACACATTATACTGTAGCCCACCAACCAGCAGAGGCGTTAAACTGGCGAGTTTTCCTGGGGGTGATCACCATCCAGTGATTTTTATTTTTTTATTTTTTTGCCATTGAAGGAACATATCTCACCACCGTGCACTTACCAGAGTGAAGAATCTGTGTTGACTTGCCTAGTTTATATAGAAATTATAAAGAGTGCATACATGGTGCACCATGTAACAGCACACGCCCATCCGAGGTCAGGCTCATTTCCGTATATGGTAAACGACTCCGGCGAGCATATTTTGATTTGGCCTTCTATGGTCACATTCATTTAGTTTATAAAAATCATTTCGATATGGAAATATTTCGGTATGCGAGTCTTAAAGAACACTCGGCGCTTCCTTGTAATTCAGTTTAGCAACTCGGTTAACAAAATTCCTTACAATTGCGTGACTGAATGCCTTTGATGTTTTTAAAAGCAGGCGGCGCAGAGGTCAGAACGTCTGCCTCACGACAAATAGGACCGGATTCGAGTCCCGGGCTCGGGGTCTTTCTGTGTAGAGTTTGCATGTCCTCCACGTGCTTGCATGGGTTTCCTCTGGGTAGTTCGGTTTCCTCCCACAGTACAAAAAACCCCACAAACTTGTGCAGTAAGCTGATTGGCTGTTTCAAATTACCACTGGGTGTCAGTGTGAATGTGAATGGTTGTATGTGTGTTGGCCAGATGATGGCCTTGTGAGCTGTCCAAGGTGTACCCTGCCTTAACCCAGCATCGGCTGACATGGGCACCAGTCTCCTTCGAGCCCTAATTGGGATCAACAGGCCTAGTAAATGAATGAATTTTTTAAAGGCCACATCACGCACAGTTTACTCCATTATGTTTGGGGCCGCCACAATGGACGCTGATGTGTATAAAGTGAACCGTAATAACTGTAGTAAATGTGCATGATGTTCTGTGGAAATGACTGTGAAGGATCTAATTTTAAATGACTGTAGACAAATCTAACTTCAGTTAGGTTTACTCCAGAGGGTTTACTGTACAGATTGCACAACTAGGCTCCAAAGAAACCGCCAGTAAAACCCGCAACCTTGTTTTCACTTCTGATTTACATACACGGCGGCCTCGGCACACAGTATATCAACTTCAGCTTTTTGTTTCAAAGAAAGGAAAAAGGGGGAATTTGATTTAAAAAAGAGAAAAGAAGAGAAACGATTCTTCTCAACCTTCTCTGGCGTGCGATCACATGATCTCCCTCCCAAAGCCTTTAAAGAGTAAACGCTCATCTTGTTTTGTAAGAGGATTCTTTCAGTTCCTAACAGAATTCCCTCTGTTCGTGTCTGCTGTGGCATGGTGAGGCCTGGCACTGCCTCAGACTGAAAAACGAGCTCCTGTGCTTCTGTCCTTTTCTCTCCGTTTGCTCGCGGCGACGGTAATGACTTTACGCTCCGTGTGTAACAGAAGCCTTTTGGCCTCACACATTGACCCGTTTCTGTGTTTTCTACTGGCACATATGTTACCTCTTCAGTGTTCTGCGTGCCAGGGACGACTGCTGAGCATGCCGTGGTTCTCCAGTAGCTCAGGCACAGTGACGACTCATGTACCTTGGACCGTGGAATTTATCGAGTGAATCATCGTAAGATTAACTGAATTCGTGTATCAGGATTTCAGTGTTCTGCAGGTTCTCATGGTTTAGTATCACTACTTTAAAATAAACCAAGAAGTTAAAAGTCTGAGCATATCTCCTCCCACTTTATTATTTAAAAAAAATAAACCTGAAAAGTTGGAAAAGGGATGAGGGAGGGGCGGAGTCGGGGGTGTAACCTGCTTTGAATAATGTGTCTCAGTCATCGTACTGTATTTGAATATAAGTGCAGTTTCATAGACTCGCACTCAGGGGTGGAGGCCACAGACTTCTCTTCTGAGGGCATTAATTATTATTATTATTATTATTATTATTACAGGGATCCTTAACAGGGAACCTTGCACTTCAATTCATGTGGCTTCAGTGCATCGCGGTTTTTAACAAATAAATAAACAAATATTCATCGAATTAAAAAATAAGGAAGAATAGGGGAAAAAGTTAAGGAAAATGCCTGAAAAACAAGGCCAATTATGCAAAAAAAAAAAAAAAACCACTAAACAAACACAAAACAAAAAACAACCCAAAATCTGCCATCAAAACTACTTACATTGTTGCATCTGTGTGTGCACGCACATCTGTGCGTATGTTTGTGTTGTCGTCGTCTCATGCAATACCAGCTGTGTGTATTTATATTTTATTTACATCTTATGTTGTTTTTTGAATGTTTAATTGTTATCATAAGTATTTATAGCGTTGAATATGTATTTATTGATATTATATACACATATACATGTACGCGTACGTCAGTCGGGGGGTGATCCTACTTCACAGATTTCCATGGTCATGTGGGGATCTCGGTCCCAATTGACCACGGAAAGTGAGGGATCTCTGTATTATGATTATTATTATCATTATTATTACTATTATTGTACCATAATGCAGGTGATCTAGTCGTCAATATGTCTGTAATCATTTGAATTTCAGTCCAGAACTTGGAAACTATGTGTGATTTCCTTATCAGACCTGGACAGGTACCTTTACCCAGCAGTGTACTTGATATGTTTTCCGACTTCAGCAGTTCCAATTCATGTTTTCATGACCACCAGTTCAACAAGTTGTAAAAATACACTTGGTGTTTGTTTCCTGGCCATTTCATACTTCCTGATCAAACATGACCATTATTTCGATTATACTGTCCAGTTTTGCCTTTTGATGTTTTGGGATTTCTGTACGTATTAATTTTTGTTTCCATGGAAACCAATTTAAGCATAGGAAAATATGGCCGATTGTCAATTCCAGGCCAAAATTGAAAACCATTAACGACTTTTATTTTCTTGCCACCATACATGGGGTTAGCGGAAGCAGTTAGCAGTCTGTCCGTCCGTCTGTCTATTTGTAACCATTTCGCCTCCGGCCCAGAACTCGGAAACACTGAGATTTCTTTATTGGGCTTGGCAGTTTCTTTTACTAGGGAGTACTTTCTGCCTTTTGAGATTTCTGCAATTCATATTTTCTAACATGGATAGGCCGGGATGGGGGATGGGGGGGAAATATATAATTTCCTGATGCCTCTTTTTATATGTGTGTGTGTGTGTGTGTGTGTGTGTGTGTGTGTGTGTGTGTGTGTGTGTGTGTGTATTTATGTGTTATGTATGCATGTAGGTCTGGCACTGAAATGTGTGATGCTGACTTTTTATATTTTCTGTGGATTTATAAAAAATAGATTTTCCCATTTTTTTAATGTAAGAGGTGAATATACAGTAAATCCTGGTAGATACACGATTATATTCCCTAGAGAAGTATCATCAAATTATCATTAGGACGAGTGAAAAAGTCAGCAACATGGACAGAATGAACAGCTTCTATTCACTGATAATAGCTTTAGATAATAAATGTGTAATTATTGACACTGAGCTGATTGATGGTGTTTGACATGTTCAACTTTTCTTTATTATCTAAAGTCAATAAATGCCGATCCATCAGTGATTAGTGGAACCACAAGATACACCGTGTAACACGGACAGGAAACGTTATGTATGTCATCGCACCCATTTGAAGACTGGTGCTTATTTAACAATTTTGCTCCACACATGTAGATTCTGGTGTTCATTATGCAGCACCTGTGCTCCGATTCATGTGCTTATCGGACCTGTGGAGACCATAGCAGAGGCTCAGCGGGTTGTGAAAATAATGAGGTCATTCTTTCGTCACAAAATTCAGCATGAAAAAGGTGTAAACTAGTAAATATTTGAATTATTTCAAAAACCGTGTTCATCACATGTACATATTTTGATGTGATTTTATCACCCAGGCATGTACTAAAGATTTTGATGCACTGATTCACATTGGACATTGAAATATTTATTCAAATTTGAATTTGGTTCGTTGTAAAATGCACCAGTTTCATGATCAGACCCCTATATATATATATATATATATATATATATATATATATATATATATATATATATTATATATAATTTGTGTATATATATATATATATATATATATATATATATATATATATAATTTAATGTTGAATAGAAATACCAAGCTGCTGTCAACTCTATTCTAGGATTGGATTTGGTTGGGTCAGAAGGTTCGACCCATAAAATACTTCTTTCTTTCTTTATTTCTTTCTCTCTCTCTCTCTCTCTCTCTCTCTCTCTCTCTCTCTCTCAGTCTCTCGCTCTCTTTTAATTAGTTTATTTTTCTAAAGAGTTATTTCAGTGTTGATGTTTTCAGTCTGTTACAGTGATGACATTTAATTTTCAACTGGAAAAATTATCTTTAACTGTGCAGGATGGCATTTTGAGTGAAGTGTGAGGTATCATTAAGAATTAAAATGATAATTGAAATAAAGATGACACAAACTAAAAATGTAAAAAATAAAACTGAAAATGTTTCTTTTTAACGTAGCTGAACCATTTTGCTCTGTTTGCATCTCATGTGCATGTTTAAAGCTGTGCGTTTTGGAAATGAATTAATCAGAACCACTAGCCAGGAGTCGATGGTTTTTAGCATAGCTACCACTAATTTAATCAGGAATTATCAAAAATAAATAAAATTAAATTAAAGACTAACTTCCCCTCCTTGATTCGCCACCTTATCGTGATAGAGGGGTTTATGTGACCTAATGATTCTAGGCGCTATGTTGTCGGGGCATAATGGTTAATGTTATGGCATAATGTTAGGGTCACCCAAGGCAAACAGGTCCTTGGTGAAGGTCAAGACGAAGTACGGTTCAGGAGACCCCTATGCCAAATAAAAAGAAAACACGGACACAGTTTCCCTTGCTTGGACGTGGGCCACCCCCTCCCCCCGGGCCAGACCTGGGAAAGAAGCTCAAAGGCGAGTGCCTGGTGATTGGGCTTCTGCCCATGGAGTCCGGCCGGGCCCAGCCCGAAAAGGAGACATGGGTCCGTCTCCCATGGACGCACCACCTGTGGGAGGGGCTATAGGGGCCGGGTGCAATGTTAGTTGGGTGGCAGCCGAAGGGATGTCTGGACCTCATTGCTTAGGTTGCTGCCCCCACGACCCGACCCCGGAAGAAGTGGAAGAAGATGATGATGATGATAAAGGCTAATGTTAGCATAGCATAAAAGCAACATGGATGTCATTATGTGTTTAAAAGTTTGATTTGAAGAACTTGGAATCTGGAGACTTGGAAGCTAAACAAAGCTAGTCTGGTTTGATTAGCGTCATTATTTTAGATTTAGAGCAATAGTATGAAATGAAATGTATAGAATTTTCCTAAGTAACACTGGCGTAAAGTATATTTGTGCAATAATAACAGTAAAGACGTACAGTTAACACAAGCACTTTGAGTGAAAGTGTCACGGCCTTAAAGATAATTAAGATAATTATACACAGCATGTTAGCTATGCGTTTATCTCGCCTATGTGACACAACCATCACGAAGGACAGATGACGGATGGATTTAAAGGGAGTGCGTGTATATACATAATTGTATATTTATGTAGTAATGTTTAAAACTTGGTGATGAAACGTAAAGAGCACGACCGCGGTAATTATTTGTCGTCTGGAAGTGGAGCAACGTGTCCAAAGTGCAGGTTATGAGTCAGTGTGATTTATCGTCTCAGCTCCAGGGTGGAGATTCATAGTGCTGACGTGATCTTTCTTCTTTGTGTGTGTGTGTGTGTGTGTGTTTTATTAAAGCTCCCATCCTAAATGCTTTTCCAAAAACTTTAATAGTGATTTAGTGCAGATAAAAATACAGAAATCTATTTTATAAAAACAACAACAACCTGCTAAAGATTTCAGTGATGATACATTCCTCGTTTTGACAATCCGGTTTAATGACGGCGTGATGAGAAATCACACTTCACCACCTGCCGTCATGTGTGTCCCTGTCGTCCGTAGTATGCAGGGAATGTTCTCATAACACACCCATTCTGAGGACGTCAGTTTCTACACCTAAAACACACAACACCACATTGCGATGGTGGGAAACTCGACACTCGCAACGAATCACCTGCTGTTTTCATGCCGGCTAAAAGTGACCCACTTTAAATTCAGAAGAACACGGAATTCCATCCGATCCCAGCGAGATAAAGGTGAGCTGAGGAAATGTTGAGCTTTCACAGTCGAGCCTCCGGGCTCATGAGAGCTGGAGCATATCCCAGTTTCTGTAATCGGAGATCAGCCCCTCCTGGATGAGATGCTCGTCCATCGCAGGTTCCCTTCTCAGTGTTTTCACTGGGACACATTTAGCCTGCTTGGGTGGACAGGAGCACACCTTGCCCAGGTCCGATGAGATTCGAGCCTACAACCTCTCGATCATAAAACCAGAACCCCAAGCATATTACCAGCCCCCATCCTAACGTAGATCATTAACGAGCTGTCACGCGAGATTTGTGAACTGTTTGGATTTCACTGTACAGGTAACCGCATTCTTTTCCTCTGCGCTCATAAAACCATCAGCAGTGTTTTAAAAACTAACACCACATCTGCTTGAGTTCCTGTTTATTACTATTAAACAGTTTTTGTTTTTTTTTTTTCTGTAAGAATGTTCTGAAGATTTCCCCTCTTCATTATCAAGAGTCACCAAACCTGATACGATGCTTCAGGCTGTTTTTACTTCATCACACAACTTTTATAATCACACACACACACACACACACACACACACACACACACACACCTGCGTGGTATTGATTGTTGAACCCTTGAACCGTGTGTTGCTGCACGACATCACAATAAAGGATTTAATAGTCCAGAAGGACCTAAACCCCCCCAGACAAACAAAGTATTTCCACACTTTCAGGTTATACCTGTATAATATTTCTACGAGTCAGGTAGCCAGAAGCTGCTTGTGGGCAGTTTGTTTGTCCTTCTGTCGTTTGATTGGGCAGAAAAAAGAATTATGAAGATTCAAATAAATTCATGAATGCAGGAGAAATAAATAGGAGAAAAAAGTAATAATTGTAAAAAAATCTGTTAAATGTCTGCGAAGGTGTTGGGTTTAAAAATGCTTCTAATTTTTAATTAAATATTATGAAAAGAAGGGTGAAATACAGACGCTCCCCGACTTACGTTTTTGTTTGGTTCCCGGACGGCCGAATGTAAGGTGAAAAAAAAACGTAAGTTGTTACTGTATGTTCCAGTGACGTATGACGCTCATACTGTACTATACATCCATAAATACCATTACCGTATCTCATAAAATACCCCTAAATCAATTATTATAAACATAACATTGTAAAATAATGTCAAATTTCTCAAATAATATCAACATTAATTTCAAATAAATAAAATTTAAGCAAAATAATTTCAAGTATTTCAAAAATTCCTTATCTGCAGACGCAGCTTCACCACTTACGGCAACATGATGAAAATTTTCCCTCTTCTTGAGTTGAGTAAACCGGCCATGGCGGCATTAAACGTTTCGTTGGCAGCACTTTCTCCTGCCTTGACCTTAAGGTCTTCAAAAATACATCGTGCCTTTTCTCGAATGAGCATAATGAGCATAAGGCTCAAAGGCATACGCCGCTGATGCTGATTTTCTAGCCATGTGATTAGCAGTTTCTCCATTTCTTCAATCAGCTTTCCATGTTTCATTCTTATCACCTTCGACTGCATCACCACTGAACCTTTAACATGATCTGTGATCTACGATCTTTCTGCTTATAAATGGTTCCGATGGTCGACGGAGCCATTTCGAAGAAACATGCAACGTTCACATGTTTCTCACCAGCATCAATTCTCTTGATAATAGCCATCTTCGTTTCTAATGAGATGGCTTGCCGTGTTTTCTGATTACCACTATCACTAGTAGGCTTGCGCTTCTGACCAACCATATTTGCTTAGGGTTACAAAAGTCCGAAAAACAGTGTAAACACAAAGATCACAGAGACGACGTCTTAACAAAAGGGAAACACGCGGTGAACTGGGAAGAAGGAGGGGCACGTTCAGTCTGTCGTTTGTAAACAATGGACACAGCATCATGCGTAAGTAGCATATTACATCAGCATACGGTACGTCTCGTACTACAGAGAGCACGTTAAACTCAACTTGTATATATATATATATATATATATATTTTTTTTTTTTAAACCGTAAAATTATTGAACGTAAGTCGGGGAGCGTCTGTGATTATAAAAAAAGGAAATTTAAATTTATCATAACATTAAATTTGGCTCACACCTCGGGCCAATTTGTAAAAGCCACTTAGTCTAATATGCTTGACTTTGGACTGTGGTAGGAAGTTGAAGTACCTAAAGCAAACTCCATACAGACGCAGCCTTGCCAAACCCGGGACTTGAACCCAGGACGTTCTTGCTGTGAAGTGGAAGTTCTAATGACTACATCCACGCACGCCACCCAGACGTCCTCCAATTTCTATTTATTTTATTTTAATTGAATAAATATGGGCAGTGGTGGGCTGGTGGTAAAGGTGCTGGATCACTAATCCTAAGGTTGGGAGTTCAAGCCCCACTCCCACCGGGTTGTCACTGTCCCCCCAGTGCACTAACTGGGCCATCAAAGGCCAGCCGTGTCTCTCACTGTCTATGATAGAGGTTCATGTAAATGAACCATTGCTGACTTTCCTAAAGAGTAGCTGCTTCGCCATCAGCGTGTTTCTGCCCTGTGATGGCCTGGCGAGTCGTCCACGATGTACTCTGCCCTTGCCCAGAGTCGGCTGAGATGGGCACCAGCCTCCCTGTGACCCTAATTAGGATTAAGCGGTTACAGGAAATGAATGGATGAAGGTATGTATATATAGAATTGTTATGTTTATTTGTGTTGTGCGAAACTGAAGCAAGCACGTTGTGTTTACGTTCCTGTACAGAACTCGCACACCGAATGACTCCTCGGTTTACCTTCCACAAAATGTTTTGTTCGCCTCGTTACACTGCTCGGGATGAGTAAGTGAAAGTAATTGGGCGATTCTGCGATGACCTAAAAGAGGTGTAGTCTTTGAACAAGTCAGCACTGGTTCGAGTGTAGCGCCGTCTCGGGTTCAGCTCTTCTCTCTGTGCAGCGTTGCTTGACCGTAAGTGGGTGAGTGGCATGTGTATCACTCTCGCTGCTCGCTGGAATCCAGTCGGACTGCTTTGCCACGCCTCTGTTTCAGGTGCCAGTAGAAACTGATGTTTATTGTTTTTAGGGAGAACCATTTTATACTTAGATGAAAAAAAGTGACGGTTAGAACAGTGTGTTGAATAATTCCAAGGATTAAAATTGCGTGATTATACACTGTCGCCTTTTCGGCTTCACTACCCGACCATGCAAGCGACAGGGTCAGCTTGGCTAAAAGCACTAATCCTACAGGCTACTACGGGCGACGTGTTGGACCGATCATTGGGAGATCACGAAGTAAAATCCTCATGACGCCATTATGGACGATGCGAGTGAACAAAATTGGCCCGTGCTCTCCAGGCGGTTAGGTGGGACCTCCATCAGTCCAACATGCTCGCTTGTGTGTGTGTGTGTGTGTGTGTGTGTGTGTGTGTGTGTGTGTGTGTGTGTGTGTGTGTATGCTGAAGGTGAAGCTTTCCTCTGGGTGTTGCACCATCCTGTGATGCAGCACAAGCAGCAGTGCTGGCTTTGTGCACACATTCATCCCGCCCTCTCATAGTAGTCGTCGTCGTCGTCAAGAGTATATAGTGGGTGGGAATGGGCGGGACTGCAGTGTATAGTAAAAGTCATTCGCATTGATTTTAGATGGTATTAGTCAATCTTATTAACCCATCTTCCATTCCCGGGATGTTTCAGCCGCTGCTCCTTTTTGAGCAAAAGTACAATTCATTATTAACTGGGAAATGTTTAGTCATTCTGTAAAGATTGGCTCCACCCCCATCACCCCACAATCAGCACACATTGGCGTCCATATGTTCGTCTGTCTGTCACAATTTAGTTTCCTGACATTTACTTACCGTACACTGAAGCTTTCCTTTATAAACGTGATATGCTGGTTCACTACTATGAGTGCTAGGATGAGTGTGTGTGTACACGTGACCTTGACCTACCCTTCAAGGTCACAGAAATAAACCTGTATATAAGGTTTCTGAACATTTATGTGCCGCGTGCTGAAGCTGATGCTGTCAAATTTGTCAGGACACCTCTATTAGCGTGTTATGAAATGGTCCTTTTGGCACGAGCGTCTGGACCCCCTGCGGTCTGTTGTTTTATTATACAAAATGTTTGGCTCTAAACATTTATTCTCATTATCAGTTTGTTGTCATGGCTCACATTTTCTGTCTGTTCTTGTGTCTATCTGAAGGTGGAGGAGAGCAGCAGTGTACAGGAAGTCAGCATCAAGGTGAACAACCATTTGATGAGCGAACTGAAGACGGATTTCGAGCAAGAACAGGTCGCCAAACTCGACACGCGCTTCTTTGGCGAACTCCTTGCAGAGGTCTACCGGAAAAACTGCGACATCCACAGCTGCGTCTCGGAACATGTGTCCAAGATACGTGGACGGTGCGAACAAAGGCTTTTCATAACATCACAGTCGGGATATATTACCAGAGCGAGTCAAATGGGTTTCTTTTATTCAATTGATTTGAAGAATTATTATTATTATTATTATTATTATTATTATTATGATTATGATTATGATTATGATTAAATGTAAATTCTTGAAACCTAAACATAATTTCAATCATGGAAGACTTTTTTAAATTAAATTTTTATATACAGTGATCCCTCGCTACTTCGTGCTTCAGTTTCTGTGGCTTCAGTGCATCGTGGGTTTTTCAAAAATATTCATCGGAAATTAAAAAAAATAAGGAAATGAAGGAAAAATAGGGGTAGAGTTAAGGAATTAATTATGCAACCCCCCCCCCCCCCCCAAAAAAAAAAAAAAAAACCGCCAACAAAACGACTTATATTTTTATGTGAGGTGCACATCTGTGTGTGCGTGCTTGTCTGTATGCGAGTATATTTATATTGTATTTACATCTTATGCATTATTTTTGAATGTTTAATTGTTATTGTAAGCATTTATAGTGTTGAATATTTATTTATTGATATTATATACACATATACATGTACATATACTTCAGTCAGGGGGGGATCGATCCTACTTTGTGAAAATTGGCGGTCGTGGGGGGTCTCCGTCCCCATTAACCACAGAAAATGAGGGATACCTGTATTTGCCAACATCAGGTGGCGCCGATTTCTGGATATTATTTCGGACAAAGTTGCATTTGGTTTGAAGAAACGTTTAATTCTTAAGTAAACAGTAAATATAACTTTTTTCCATCAAATTTTTCATTCCAGATGTTGCTGCTTATCGTGGAATAGGTCTGTAGTGATGTAATTACTAATGGTATATGGGGAGATATCCTAGCAGTAATAGTCGTAGTAGTAGGGGATTAGCCAATCAGAATTTGCTGATGTCTCTCACTGTCTGTGGTGGGAGGTTCGTGTAAAAAGAACCATTGCTGACTTTCATCGAGAGGAGCCGCATAACTGCCAGCGTGTTTTTGTTCTGAAATGGCCTGGTAAACTGACCAGGGTCTACTCTGCCCTCGCCCAGAGTCGGCCGAGTCGGGCACCAGCCTCCCCGTGACCCTAACTAGGATAATCGGTTCAGGAAATGTCTGAATGAATTTACTGATTCTGATGTGCAGTGGGTGTGCATTGAACTGTATAGAATATAAAACAAACGTCACTGAGCTTTGTATTATTGAGATTTTTATGACCTGTTATCTGTGAAATACTCCGCACTATCTCTGCAACCCAACACGCTTTATTTCCTCTTTCTCTAGAAAAGAAAAGAGGCTCATGTTTTAATCTTTATAACATTCCTCAGGAAGCAGAGCATTTACAAAACCTTTCCTTTCTTCCTGCGTCTCTGCCCTGAATAATAAATCATAGACTAAACACGGTTTGTTTGGGTGGCTGGATTATGGAGGCTGTTTATCTCGATATGCTCGACTGAGGTACGTGCAAAGAAGTGGTGTAGCACCAAGGCGTCTTTAAAAACAATGGAAGTAAATATTTTGAGATAAAAAAACTTTGAATTATAAAACTGTAAAAGAGAGTACGTGTGAAAAGATGGCCCACCGGAGTCCAGACGCTCCCGCTGGAAGGACCATTCCGTCATTCATCAATATAGAAGAAACGGAGCAAATCTGAAAGCCCCAGCTTCAGCGCTCAGCATGAAAACATCCAGACACATAATATTCAGTTGTGCCTCTCTGACCTTGAAAAGTAGGTCAAGGTCACTGAGACACAAACTCATTGTAGCACTGATAGTGCATACCATGTTTAAAACCCCCAGCTTCAGCGTACGGCAAATAAACGTCATGAAACTGAAGTATGACGGATGAATGGACAGAACCCATTCCTATAACTACCGAGGTGCGGAAGCCAGAAATAAAAGACCATAAATCTGGAGATCGCAAGTTCAAATCCGGTTTAATGCCACAGCCGTAGCCATCCTTGGCCGGAAGTCCACGGAAACGAATCGACCGAGCTCTCACGGGAGGGAGGGACGGCACACGCTCAATTCCCTGTCACTCACAGTGATCGCCGGCCAATCACGGGGCGTCTGAGAGCTCATCCGTACGAGAGGGGCTATAGCGCTTTCCCTCCAAGTGTGTAGACCGCAACCAAATACGCAGGTGCGGCAGTTTGAAAAGAGGCGGGTGGTTAGCGTCGCATGCCACGGAGGGGGTGTGTGCATGCGTTCGCCGCCACTCCCTGGTCAGTGGTGGTCATGGGATAGGGAAGACAATACGTACTTGATGGGTGGGTTCAGTTGACTGTTACGGCTTAGTCTTTGACTGGAGTGTATGAGGGTGTCCACCAAAATCCATAAATATAAATGCCCAGGGTTACCTCTGTGGCCCTCGAATGCTCTCCAACATTATGTACGAATCTGTGCTAGAATCATAATAATTATAATTAATAATCACGTGTGTCGTTCTATGAAAATAAAAATGTGTTTGTAAGTTTATATACTTTAAAACAGGTTGTTTAAGACTTGTGCTGGATGTATATACTGTAGGATATATATTATACACCTTCTGAAATTGGAATCTGCTCCTCATGTCCTGTCATGTTCTCTCCTGCAGGAAACAGTTACAGGAATTGGATTTTAAGGTAAGGGCGTGGCAGCACCTCATGAAAGCTTACCTCAGTTAATAAAGTTGTCTTTGTACTTACAGAGACGCATTGACGCTGGAATGTACTCTATACTCTATAGAATAAAACACTTAGATTTGCCATGTGAAATAAACAAGGGGGACGGGGCGGGAGGGGTGCGGGTGTGGGTGTGGGGGGCGGGAGGGGTGCGGGTGGGGTGCGGGTGTGGGGTTTGTGTATTTGCATTTTACATTTCTCTCTCTGTGGTAGGAGGAAGACATTGAACGCCTCATTCCTAAAGGAGTGTCTGAACTGACGAAGCAGCAAATCCGCTACCTCCTACAGGTAGGTGTGTGAGATAATCTACACTCGCTCCTTCACAGCCACACCCTTTACCCCAACAGCCCCACCCTTACATTCCTGTCTAATAACAATGTCAGAATGTTTATTCTTTGTTGAGGCTCACCAAATGACACCAGACTCCCCCCCCTCACCCCTCCCCCTCCCCCTCCACCCCTCCTTCTCCTCCCCACCCCTCCTTCCTTCCAGACGCGCACGACTGCCGACAAGACCATGCGTATGCTTCTGAGTACCTTCAGCAGCCTGAAAGAAGACCTGGTGCACCTGCAGGATGATCTGAGGGTAAGAGCGCCCTCTTCAGACCAGACACCATTGCTGCCCCCGACTTTTTTGAGATTAACTTTTTTCAAGAGGCTGAAATGAGCTTCATTAGCAGGATGGCGGGGCCCTCCCTTACAGATCGGGTGAGAAGCTCAGCCATCCAGGAGGAGCTCGGAGTCGAACCGCTGCTCCTCCGCATTGACAGGAGTCAGTCTCGGTGGCTCGGGCATCCGGTTAGAATGCCTCCCCAGTCGTTCTCTGGTGTGGTGTTTCCGACCAGGACGAGACCACGGGGTCGATCTACAACACGCTGGAGGGATTATGTCACTCAGCTTGTCTGGCAATGCCTCTGTGTCCCCCCGGAAGACCTGGACTAAGTGGCTGGGGAGGGAGAGGTATGTCTGGACCTCATTGCTTAGTGTGCTGTCCCCGTGACCCGACCCCGGATTCAGTGGATGAAGATGAAGATGATGACGATGATGACTGTTTTGTCAGTGAATTAATCACATCTGTGTTTTGTTGAATGTATTATAAGGGTGTGTGCGATTAAAGCCTGTAACTATAGAAGCTTAAATGCAACATGATCCCGACACCTGTTTTGGTTTTGTTTGTTTGTCTTTCTGTTTGTTTGTGTGCAGGAAAACTTCAAAGGTGACACACACAAATTTAGAAGAAATTGTTCTCGAGAGTAGGGTGTGGTATAAATAAGAAACCATTCAATTTTGGAGGCCATCCATATATTACATCACGGCGGGGAAAGTAAAAAACTCCCCATTCTATAATGTGCACCTGTGTTCATCGAGGGCGGCACCGTGGTGAAGTGATGAGCACATCGGCCCCAAAGCAGGAGGGTTCTGGGTTTGGGTTCTCAGGGTCCTCTGGTTTCATCCCACAGTCAAAAGACATGTACATTAAGCTCATTGGCTGTTCCAGGCGTCTGCCCCGTAAGTGCGAGTGTGAACTGATGTACATGAATTTGCACTATCGGAGGAGACCTGTGGAGGTCCCGGAGGAAACCCGCACAAGCACTGGCTGAACCCAGGACCTTCTGGCTGTGAGGCGGACGTACTGATCTCGATGCCACTATGCACGTGCCGGTTGTTGAACATTCCTTGGCACGCCGAGGTTCTGGTTCTACAAATATATGCTCGGATAGCAGTAACCGTTACTCGTGTTAGACGTGACGGGATTGAATACCGGATTAGTCCACATTCTCCACCGACTGTAGACACCCGAGTGATTCATGTTCGAGGAGGCTCACTGGGATATTCCTGAAATCACTGAACCTCGTTCTTACGAGCTGCAAACGTCTCCTCCCAGAACTATTGGAACACTCTAAGAGTTGTGCCCCGCCTCTTTCTTTCAACCTGAGGACATTACCTGAGGTCAGGGATCAAACCTTTGAGGAAAACATCCAGTGGTTACATGTTATAAACGTGGGTGTCGGCCTGAAATGAGCGGGCTTGGCACGGAGCTGTACGACAACGCCCAGTGACTGTTGTTGCTGTTGTTATTGTCGTTGCACAGGTTGGATCACCTGTAAATCATCTCCGGCCCATTCTCATTAGTATACACTGTTTCATGTGGTTGGCAATCAGCCAATCATGGGACAGGAGCACAGCGTAGAAGTCCCACAGAGCTCCTTCAACCAGAAACCAGGAAGAATGTTCTAAGGTTTGGTCGTTGATGTAGGATGTATTTTTAACGGATGGATGATTTGAGTGGTTTAGGAAGGCAGATAAGCAAACTTAAACATGGTGAGCAAAAAAGCATCATGGAAAAGCGCAGCGCGGTTGCCACGTGAGCGAGACGAGAGCAGAAGATCCACTCAGAGTCGGACTTGTGCTCTTTCTTCCTGTGGTTCGTCCGAGCGCGAGTTCAGTCACGACCATTCGAGTTGTTATTTGAGTTACTCTAGACATCCTGTCAGGCAGAACATACACAAGTTCATACGTTGTACACCGCACGCATGGCTCGAACAAGTGCGGAGATGTTCCTAATAAAGTGACCAGTGGGTGTATTCCTGTATTAACGACGTCTCTCACCTTCAGCGCCTGGAGAGCGAGAAGGAGCAGCTGGAGAGAGACCTGAGCTTCAAAGCTGATCAGGCGCAGCAGTACGACAAACTGGTGGAAACGGTGCGCGAGAACAACCGACAGCTACAGGTACAGGCTGCAACATCAGCAACACATCTGTGTGTGTGTGTGTGTGTGTGTGTGTGTGTGTGTGTGGGGGGGGGGTTGACACATACACGGAAAGCAATCTCAGATTTTAAAACACCTGAGGACGTATTTACCATGTGGTGTTAACGTGAAAGGCGGTCTTTACATGTGCACGTTGTTCCTTTTTGCAGATGTCTCTGAAGGAGAGCACCACCGCCCAGCGCAGCCTGGAGTCTCAGATGATGACCAACCGCAGCTCAGACTCCAGTAAAGATTTCCGCATCAAAGACCTGGAAGGCAGCAAGAGGGCATTGGAGCAGGAGAACGAGCTGCTGCGCAGAAAGGTGGGGAGGATTGATGATAATAATGAGGACAAATGATATGAGCGACAGAAGGTCCTGGGTTCGAGTCCCAGGCTCAGTGAGGGCATTTTTCTGTGTGGAGGTTGCATGCTTTCCTCATGCTTGCGTCCTTCGGGTTCTATAGGTTCCACCTTCAGGCCAAAACATACACGATCGGATAACTGGCTGTACTAAATGCCCCTGGGCGTGAGCGGGAATGGTTGTGTGTGTGTTGGCCTTATCCCACATTTGGCTGAGATGGACCTCAGACTCCCCCTAACCCTAGTATAATTGAGCAGTGCAGCAAATCTTGCTGTGTGTGTGTGTGTGTGTGTGTGTGTGTGTGTGTGTGTGTGTGTGTGTGTGTGTGTGTGTGTGTGTGTTTCAGCTGGAAGGCCAGTCCAGTAACGCCACTCTGCAGACGAAGACACAGGAACTGTCCAGACATTATGAGAAGATGCTGAAGGAGCTACGGGAGGAGAAGGATCGGGAGCTCTCGAGTATGCGGGTGAGAGAGTGTGTTACGCTTCCTCACAGCGCAGAATTAAACGGCGGAAATAAATCCAGTAGTCAGTGCTATCCACTTTCAGAACACTTTAATATTCTGTACAGGTGGTATGTGATGTTGTTGTTGTTGTTGTTGTTGATGATGTTGAGAGGGAAATGGGTGATATCTCAGGTGTATTTTTATGTTATTCAAGTGTTCAGGTAATTACAGCAAAGATTGTTGAACACACACTTTTGTATGTATGTGTGTGTGTTTCTGTGTGTCTGTCTGTCTGTCTGTCTGTCTGTTGTGTTTGTGTGTCTGTCTGTCCATGTGTCTGTCTGTGTGGCTGTCTGTTGTGTTTGTGTGTCTTTCTGTCTGTGTGTCTGTCTGTGTGTGTCTGTGTATGTGAGACAGTCTCAGATGGTGAAGATCCAGACAGAAATCACTACCGAGCGTTCCAGCAGTGATAAAACCCTAGAACTGAGAATTAAAGAGCTTTTGACTACACTGGAGCAGCGCGAGACCTCCATCAGACGCCTGGAGGAGGTTCATACACACACACACACACACACACACACACACACACACACACACACACACACACAGGAACACACACCCACACATGAACATACTGGGACGCACTCACAGATGCACACAAAGGCCTCTTTAACTATCGGGAGGCAATAATGGCTGGAGGGGTTACTACTGTGGTTCAGCACTGTGACCTGTTGACATTGCTGGGCCCTTAGGTGAGGCCCTTAACCTTCTCTAAATCCTATTGGTTCAATCTGGTCACACTGAATCCACAAAACAGTGAAGAAAAAAGATGTCGAGAAAGAAGACTTGACACTCGCTTAACGCTTAGCGTCATTCCCCCTGAGGACACCTTTACACTGTCCATCAGTCATGCCAGGGTTTGATTGACAGCACTTAAGCTCCTAGTGAATGTTCCTGTCTTAACACTCTTGACCTTTGACCTGTGCTGTTTGTTTTAGGAGATCAGAAGGCTGAAGCTGGTTCAGGACCAGGGACAGAAGAGCAATTCCGGCAGTGTCACTCAGACTGTGATTACTAAAAGGTGTGTGTGTGTGTGTGTGTGTGTCTGTGTGTGGGTGTGTGTGTTTGAGTTTTTGTGAGTGTGTATGTGGGTGTGTTAGTGCGTGAGTAAGTGTGTGTGTGTGTGTGTGTGTGTGTTTGTGAGTGAGTGAGTAAGTATGTGTGTGTATGTGTGTGTGTGTGTGTTTGTGAGTTAGTGAGTATGTGTATGTGTGTTTGTTTGTGTGTGTGTGTATGTATGTATGTGTGTGTGAGTGAGTGACTGTGTTGTGTGTCAGTGTGTGTGTGTGTGAGTGAGTGACTGTGTGTGTCAGTGTGTGTGTTGGTGAGTGAGTGTGTGTGTGTGTGTGTGTATGTGTAGTAGATGGAAGTGCTTTGCTTCACTTTACTACATCTTGCTTCACTGCTGTGCCTTACACAAGCACTATGTATTTATTTATTTCATTTTCCTTTGCTTGTTTATTTATTAATTGGTCTCTTCTGGTGTATAGATTATATTTATTTCTTTATTTGTTCCCCCCCCCTAAAGCTTCTTGGCAGACCCGTGTATCACTGTGCTGAGGGTATGGGACGCCTCTCAGGGTGTATTCGATTCGCATTAATTCAGAAATCGTAGCTGCAGTCTGTACCGGCGGTCACAAGAGAAATTTCGTTCTCATTTGATAAAATAATGTGTAGAAATAAAAAATAAATAATAAACAAACACAGGAAAGGCATAACTAGCAAATCCCAGCATGGAACGAGGCACGGAAAGACCTCACACCAAACAATGAACCATCAGGGTGCAAAACGGAAAGAAATCAACAAAGTGAAAGCGAGACAACAATCGCTACACAGACAGAATTTAAACAACTAGACCAGAGTGGGTGTGGCTCTAAAACCATGCGGTGTCATAAACAAAAGCCGTTTAAGGCAGAAGGCGTGCAGCGTTTTACTTTGATACGTAAGCCGTTATCTGATATCTCTTTGACTTTCTCCTCAAACACTGAGTGTGCTGTGGTGCACCAGTTTTGTACACATGAGCCTAAACAAAGGAGACAAATTAATTGGGGTGGTGGGCTTTGATGATTCGATTGCGAGAGATGAAGATAAAACAAGAAGCCAACTGACACTCGAACTTTCAACAAGTTTCGTCTCTTATTTGCTGATGGTTCTTTAGCCTGGGTTTACACGACGTCTGCGGTCTCCGTGATTTGAAAGAATCGTGGTGATCATGAAGGAACGTGGTGGATTTGTGGTGATTTTGAGGGAATTTGGTGGATTTGTGGTGACTTTGATGGAATGTGGTGGATTTATGGTGATCGTGAGAGAACCTGGTGGATTTGTGGTGATTTTGAGTGAACTTAGTGGATTTGTGGCGATTTTGAGGGAACTTGGTGGATTCGTGGTGATTTTAATGGAACCTGGTGGATTTGGGGTGATTTTGAGTGAACTTAGTGGATTGGTGGTGATTTTGAGGGAACTTGGTGGATTTGTGGCGATTTTGAGGGAACTTGGTGGATTCGTGGTAATCTTGAGGGAACTTCGTGAACTAGGGATGATTGGATTATGATGAACTAGGAAACATGACTTATTCCAGTTTCCTCCATTGGTTCTTTAAATACCTTAATTGAGCTCATAAATCATTGAGCTTAGTGCTTTTTTTGAATCGCGGACATCATGCCTCCAGTGTAAACCCAGGGCAAATATACATGGTCCGCTGTTGCTCATCGCTTCCTGAGTGGATGGAGCTTTACACAAAATATGCATCTCATGTCAATCAATAAAAGAATAAACGTACTCGAGCAGAGCTTGATTTTGGATTGACGTTTCATATCTGAACTCTGTGTGTGTGTGTGTGTGTGTGTGTGTGTGTGTGTGTGTGTGTGTGTGTCGCATCCAGGTACGAGAACCAGTACCCGATCCTCGGCCTGCTGAGTGATGATTATCAGTACTCGCCAGGACCCGTCAGGGAGTCCAAGACCATCGTCATCAAGAGGACGGGAGAGATGACCAAAAAGGTACCACGGGCTTCAGGGCCAGGAGAGAACATTTATATTTTTACTTCAAAGTGTGTTGAGATCTTTAGAAGATCATCTTTCTACATGTAGCAGCTTCATAGATACGGCAGAAAGTTAAAAGTTTATAGCTGGAAAATGAAGCGGCTGAAGAAGCTCATGCTAGCAGAGAGTAAAGGTAAACAAGGCAAGTGTGGGCCTGTCTTCCTCGTGGTCCAGTTTGAAGGGTGGAATGTTTATCTTTCGGTTGCGGCTTAGAATTCATGGTGTGAACCCGAATGACTCATTTATAAACACCAGCAACACAGACTGGTCATTGATCGGAGATCAAGAACCCTGGGGCTGGTTGGTACATCACCTCAGTCTTCTCAGTGCTGATTGTCAACCCAAAGTTGTTGCAGGCATTCGAGAACATCTCAACATTGTGTTGCATATCCGCCTCAGAAGCAGCACTGATGGTGCAGTCATCAGCAAATCGAAGGTCGTTGATGGTATCGATTTAAACCTTGGTTTTTGCTTGTAGCCTCCTGAGATTAAAAAGTGAGCCATCAAACCTGTACCTGATGCCAATGCCTACGTCAGCGTCTCCAAAAGCATCCCTCAGCATTGCTGAAAACATGAGGCTGAAGAGGATGGGGCAAGCACACAGCCCTGTTTCACTCCATTGGAAACTGGGAATGGTTCTGACACCTCTCCACTGTCTTGTACACGAGCCAGCATACAATTATGGAACTGTCGTATGATGGTGATTAATTTTCTTGGGCATCCATATTTCGCCATGATTCTCCATAGACCCTTTCTACTTACAGTGTTGAAGGCCTTGGTCAGATCAACAAAGGTGGAATAAAGGTCGGTGTTCTGTTCCTGAAACTTCTCTTGGAGCTGCCTGGCAGCAAACACCATGTCGATAGTCCCACGATCTTTTCGGAAACCACACTGACTCTCTGGAAGGAGGCCTTGCTCAAGATGGGCTATGAGCCAATTCAGCAACACTCTGGCCAGGACCTTTCCTGCAATGGACAGCCGGGATATTCCTCGATGGTTGTCACAGGCCTGACGATTACCTTTATTCTTGTAAAGGTGTATAATGGAGGCATCCTTAAAGTCTTGTGGAAGTATCTCATGCTGCCATGTGACTAGGACTAGTTGATGGAGTTTTTCAATGAGTGCTCTGCCACCCTCCTTATAGACCTCAGCTGGAATTGAGTCTGGACCAGGTGCCTTACCGCTGGACAACAGACAGATTGCTTTCTGGATCTCCTCAGAAGTTGGTGAGGCATCCATTGTCTCATTGACCTGAACTTGTGGGAGACGATTGATAGCCTCATCACTGATGGTAGAAGGACGATTTAGTACACTCTCAAAATGTTCAGCCCATCTCTCAAGGATCTTGTCTTTGTTATTTAGAGAGTAGATCCGTCTGCACTGAGAAGAGTTGATGACCTAGTAGTGGTAGGACCATAAACTTCTTTGAGGCTGCCATAGAAGTTCTTCATGTCTCTCCTGTCTGCATATCCTTGAATCTCATTGGCTTTGTCATTGAGCCAGGAGTCTGATGCAGCTTTAGCTGGATGGTGCTGCGAATGTTCTTCAGTACATCTTTCTTTGCTGTTGAGTGTAAGTCATCAAGGTGGGCTTTGTAGGCACGGCACTTGTCTTCCATCAACTGTGTGATCTCAGAACAGTTTTCATCAAACCAGTCTTTGTGCCATCTGGAGGTAGGCCCGAGGCACTCCATGGCTGTGTTGTAGACTATCTCACGAAGTATACCCCATGCTGCTTCCACATCATGGTTGTCCAGCACGATGGGTTCTAGGCGTTCTCCCAGCATTGTAGCAAATGACTGCTTGATGGTGTTGATCTTCAGATTGTTGACATTCAGGTGTTTGGTGATTTCATGCCTTCGGCCGTCTTTTTGGTTGGATTCATAGCCAAAGTTTTGAGACGATAAGGTGGTGATCTGTCCAACACTCTGCTCCGCACATGGCCTTTGTGACATGGACATCACGTCTATCCCGCTTCCTTATGATGACATAATCAATGAGATGCCAATACTTAGAACGAGGATGCATCCATGATGTCTTGTTTGCGGGTTGAGAGTTGGAAGGTCGTGTTTGTAACTAGCAGGTCATGTTCGACGCAGGTCTGGAGAAGTAGTAGACCATTACTGTTGCAGCTTCCTACTCCATGCTTTCCAATGACGCCTTCCTCGGTGGTGCTGTCACAGCCTACTCTTGCGTTAAAGTCACCAAGGATGATGAGCTTATCTGTGTTGGGAACTTAAATGCAGTCCTCATCACAGTTCCCAACACAGATAAGCTCATCATCCTCAGCGCTTATGCTCCCACCATGACAAAAGTAGCGAACTTCTTCCCATGTGAAAGGGGTAGTCTCATTGTCATGAGCCGATCGTTCACTCCTTTAGGGGGTCCAACCAGCTTGTTGACAACTGAAGCTCTCACTGCAAAACCCACTCCAGCCTCTTGTCTCTCTTCAGGCTCTCATGCACTCCAAAAGAAGGTATAGCCTGTGCCTATTTCGCAGAGTTGTCCCTCGCCTGCTAGCCTGGTCTCACTAAGGGCAGCGCAGTGTCAATGTTGTATCGGGTGAGTTCACTTGCTATGAGTGCAGTCCGTCTTTGGGGTCTTTCATTGTTGTTCCTGTCAAGAAGTGAACGCACATTCCAAGTGGCAATGATCAGACTGTGAATCTTAGTTTTTATTGCTTTTTTTCTTTTTTCTCGACCACATGCACAGGATCCCCGCCAGCCGCGGTAAGCGAGCTAGGGTAATGTGGAGCAGGCAATGTTTAGGGCACCTTTTCTAGCCCCTTCCTCAAGCATGGAGGTGAGCAGTGCATTCCTAAAAAGGGCTGCTCAGACACTCAGACAGCTGCTGAAATCTACAGCTGCTCCTTTCCGTAGATAGCGACCCTATAGCCTGAGCTGCCTGCGTGCAGGTTTGCAACTACGACTGCCAGTGTACCCACACCTGTCGCTTCGCTGCTTGCCTGTCGCTGCAGGACTTAGGGGATGAGGGTGGTGGATGATGGATGAAATTGCGCGATGACTTTGTTTGAAGTGAATGAAGAGTTGCGCAGCATTGACCTCACTCTCTCGTCCAAAAACCATCAGTAGCCAGTGGCAAGACGGTCAAGACGACTGGGGACGGGTCAGGATGCAAGAGTTGCCGGAAGGTGACAATGTATGTCAGTCAACCTCCTTAGGGGCTCCACTCCTGATTTTCTTTCAGGGTTTACTCCCTTAGCCTTTGTCTACAACAATAGACACCCACAAGGCAGTGGAACTGAGACAGGTTGCACTGGTTTACAGCTTTACCAGTGGCAAGTAGATTTATAATAAATATAATATCTAACTTGACCTGACACACACAGACACACACACACACACACACACACACACACACACACACACACACCTAGGGGGGATTTGGAACAGCCCATTTGCCTGATGTGCATTTCTTTGGACTGTGGGAGGGAAACCAGAGTACCCGGAAAAACCTCACAGCAAAAGGGTCCTGGGTTCGTTTCCCGGGCTCAGGGTGGTTCTGCATGTTCTCCTCATGCTTGCGTGGGTTTATTCCCGGTACCCTGGTTTCCTCCTATAGTCCAAAAAAAAAAAAAAACCCATGCATGGTAAACTGTAAACTAATTGGCTGTTTCATATCGGCCCTAAATAAGAAAGAGAGTGTGAGTGGTTGTTTTTATATTGGCTCTGGGATGTCCTGGCGAGTTGTCCACGGGGAACCTTCCACTTGCCTCGAGTTGGCTGAGATGGCGACCATAATCGGGAAGAAGTGCCAACAGAATGAGTATACAGTGGTGCCTTGACTTATGAGTGTCTTTTATAATGAATTTTCCATGATACGAGCTTCGATCCCATCAAAAATCTGCCCCATCCTACCAGCAAAATTGTGATTTACAAGTTTTGCTGGGGAAATTTTTTTTCCAGGCCGATAGCGTGCCACTGCCACCTTCTGTAGTGGATCCCCAATTACACTTAATTCTAGTACAGTATTGCAAAAAAAGCATGTTATCCTGGGTCATATGCCCCCCCCAGCAATACACCGCACCTCACTATTTGAGAAGTGCTGGCCTTGTGGGCGCTCACCACGAGCCTTTCCTTGCTGGCATCTGTAGCGTGCACATCCACAAAATTATCCCCCTCCTCTGTTATGCACCACCTCATGCCTGCCCACGTAACAGCCGCAGTCAATGATTGTAAGTCTGTTGGGTTTTTACACCCGAGCCTCGTGGCTCATCAGGCCAGTGCTTATCCCTGGTTTCCGTAGCGTGAACCTACCAGGAGTTCAACTCCCCCTGGATGGGACGCTAGTCCATCGCAGGTTTACCTTCCCAGTATATTTTACTGGTACTCATTTATACTGCTGGGTGAACAGAGGCACACTTGTGGTTGAGACCTTGCCCAGGGGTCTTAGCCCAGTGAGGGTCTCAGTGGGATTCGAACTCACAACCTCCTGATCATGATTGCAGCACTCTAACCACTACACCACCGGCCCCACATATCTGTTTGGGTAGTCAATGATTAGAAGTTGACTTATTGTTTATTCTTGTTTTATTATTATTAATTATTAATTATTATTAATGTTAATCTACATGTATATTATTATTATTATTAATTATTATTATTATTATATATTGTATTTACACGTTTATCTTTAATATATTAGGTGAAATATACGTGTTTGGTGCAGGTTATATGAGTTTGGGAGGGGATTGGAACGGATTAATTGGTTTTCTATTATTTCCGATAGGAATTTGTTTTATCTCACCAACATTTTGACTTACGAGCTCGCCCTCAGAACGGAGTAAATTCGTAAGTCATGGTACCCCTGTATTTATTAATATTTACTGTTTTTTCGTTTTTTCCTTCTCTGCAGGAGTACACTTCCTAAAGACAGCACTTCTCTACAACAGGAACGAGTACGAGGTCGATACAGAATTCCCGCCGGTACCTTCAGTACCTTCTAGAGATCACCACCTCCACGCTCCACCCCCCCCCCCCCCCACGTCTTTCCTTCCTGCTCCATTTCCCTACATGCTTACTGTGTGAACTTCCGGGTTCTAGAGTTACTCTGTTTCCAGCCTCGGTGTAAACAGGACGTGAGATGGTATTCTGGTGCATTTCAGTCCTCCCGGTTTCCTCCATTGATTGTTTAAAAAAATTTTTTTTCCAACCACAACGGCTCCACCCACCCGCCTCCGTTCAGTGCCTGCTGTAGCCATGAAGACGGCGATGTATGACGTAAGGATGTCGGTTTCTGTCAGTTAATCTGCTTCAGGGCTCGGCGATACAACCTGCACATTCTGTCACAATACTTTCTGATATTGTCATGGTAACAATATTACACAACATATATTATTATCCTATGACAATAATGTTCCGAGGCAGAAAGAGGGTATTTATTATTCTATGCATCACATGACATTATACACACTCTTCACTCAGCAGTCTGTTCATGTCAGAAAAAACACTGCAGATGTTCATTTCTGGAGGAAAGTTGAGGTTTGTCTTAAATCTCAATATGATATTCAGTCGGATGATGATATGTAGCATCTTATCGTAATAACGATCATTCGGTGAAATATCGGCCAGCTCTAGTCTGAAGACGATTTATCCCTGTAATGTGTTGTATGTATTTTACACTTCCTGTGCTGGAGGGTGCAGAAAAACCGGTGATGGGAATTATTTGCAATATAATCATAGTGGAGGTGGTGTTTTTTTTCTATCTCTTGCATGTGGCAATGAGTTTATTAATTATTAGAAATAAGACTTCAGAATATTTGGGTTGAGGAGACTTCTGGTGTATCAAAGCTTTGCAATAACTACAGGGGTTTTATATGTTTTCATTTTTAACAGTAATGTAATTTTCCATTATCTTTTTCCACAAGCTTAATGTGGCAGCTAATGCACATAAAAAACTGAAAAAAAGCTAAACAAAACCCTGAACCCCTCAATTGACATCTAAAGCAAAATCTGTACAGTTTGCCAACTGATTAAAAATAAATGAATAAATAAATAATGTTCAAATGTGCGAATCGGATGATTCGCTGTGGCGACCCCTGAGAAAGGGAAAAAGCCGAAAGGATAGAAGAAGAAGAAATAAATAAATAAATAAATAATAATGCACACATACTGGCCACTTTAATAGGAACATGTCATTCAGGTTTGCAGTTGTCCAATCAGCCAATCATGTAGCAGCAGCAGCAAGATGCACCAACCAATGAAAACGGACCAAGAGTTTTCATTCAATTTCAATCCTGCTCAGGTTCTATTCCTGTCCAGCATCAGATTCGTGCTTGTGGTAGTCAGGAGTAGAACCTAGTGTCTTCTTCTGGTCTCCAAGCACATTCTCGTCAATATTCATGAATAAATCATTCCATTTTTTTTCTTAATCTAATTTTACATGGACACCTCAGATGTTCTTACAGGCTTTTTATTATTATTATTATTATTATTATTATTATTATTATGATTCTTGTTGTTGTTGTTATTAATAAATCCAGATGTTCCTATTGAAGTTGCCAGTTAGTGCAGTATTACACCACACAGAGCACCTGAATGAGAAATTTAATCTTCATCTTCTTTGTACTTTTAAAATCGAATCTAGAGAAAACAAAATGTTAAACAATAAACATCTAACAGTCCATTGTGATCTTGTGAAAGTACTACTGCTGCATTATTGAATAAACCTGCTGTATGTGTTTTGAATTTTGTTCAACGTGTTTCATTTCTCTTTTATTTTAAACATTTTCTTTTTAATATTAATAAGAATTCCGATTGCTACACTACCCTACGGGGATAAGATGATGATGATGATGATGATGATGAACCAGATCATAAAGTTTAATTCTGCTTGAGGTTACAGTGCCCTCTGCCGCCTGCAAGGTGAACTGCAATAGCAATGAAAATACTATACACCACATCCGGGACAAAGGGGCGGGGCTATTTTTCAACCGGTAAAACCATTAAAAAAAATTCCAGATTATTCAATAGCAACATCACAAGTCAAAAATACTTATTGATTTAATTAAATTTATAATATACGAGTAATTTTTCTATTATCATAACTATTTTCTTCTGCTGTAATTACAGGTCTGAAAGTTAGAGAATTATTGACTGTCTAACACGAGGTGGCGTCATAACACTTGTATAACTGTTTTATTAAAGCGTGTCCTGAAAATAAAGAGGACCTGGGCATGTGTGTGTATTACTGCAGCATTTTATTGCTTGTTTTGTTTGTTTATTTCACCTGAAATATCAGTAATCCACTTACACCCAGCCTTCCCAGAATCCAGCTCAACCCTGACCGCCATCAGGAAGGAGCCCTTACTGAAGATGAATGGATGAACTTTCCTTTTACTAACCCTGATTGATAGATAGATAGATAGATAGATAGATTGATTGATTGAGTTCATGGTTATGTATGTGGTCAGCACATCCAGCTCACAGGAAGAAGGTCCTGGGTTCGAGTCGTGGGCTTGATGTAGGCGTTTGCATGTGTTCCAGGTGCTTGCCTGGTTTCCTCTGTGTACTCCGGTTTCCTCCAGCAGTACAATGATGTGCACATTAGGCCAACTGGCGACTCTGAAATGTCCATAGGCGTGAATGTGAGTCCTGTGATAGAACTGCTATCTTTTCATGGTGTAACCCCGCCTCTCACCTGAAGTCATCTGGGATTGGCTGGAGCTTTTCCTGTCACTCCAATGGATAAACAGAACGGATGATGGATAGATGGATGATCTGGATGTACAGTACTTGGTAAGTCCTACTGTTGGATATTCTTGGTCAATATATTAATTCTTATACAAAAGCCTCTCCGTGCTTGCCTTGGTTTCATCTAGGTACTCTGGTTTCCTCCCAGAGTCCAATGTCATGCGCATTAGGCTAACTGGCTGTTCCAGATTGACCCTTGGTGTGAGTGTGAGTGGTTGTGTGTTTTCCCGTGCCACGGTCAGTTGAACCGTTCAGGGTGTACCACAACTTTGCTCCTTGTTGGCTGAAATAGGCTCCAGCCTTTCTGCAACCCTAGTGGGATTCAGTGAGGTAGAACACTGACTGGATGATCAGATCAAACTGAGGCCTACTGTATATAGTATGTAATGATTTATGCATTCATCGTCTTCATTCATTTATAATCCTAATTATGGTCACAGGGAGGCTTGTGCTCATCTCAGCCGGCTGTGGGCGAGGGCAGAGAGCACCTTGGAAATATGCTGGGGGCTATGCAGCTCCTCTTTAGGAAAGTCAACAATGGTTCTTTTACAGCCTCGCACCACAGACAATGAGAGACATGGCCCGCCTAAGATAACCCAGTTACAACACTGAGGGACAGCAGTGAGACACCGGTGATAGTGGGGCTCGAACCCCCAACTCTGGACAGACATAGTGCAACATAATTCTGTGCCGCTTTAGTTGTCCACCAGTGGGCGACAAATCCTTCAATTTTTCTTTGTTGTTTTTTTTTTTTTTTTGCCTTCTTTACCCAAAGCTTTTCTATCCGCATGAATGAGGTCATTACAGGCAGGAAGGAAGGGCACTTATAGTTGCCCACCATTTTGATTCATTCACAGAAAGTCACCCAGGCAGGCTACCATTTTCCATTTAAAGTCCAACACCCACAGCTAGTGATGCAGACCTTCTGCAGACATAGAACTGTGCCACAGTTTAATAAACAATACTGTGGTGAGAGGGATGACGCTACAAAGGTTCTGAGAGGACCCGGAGTGGACTGAGATACGGGTTCAGGTGGTTCGTAGAGAAGGTTCTTATCATGCGTTTGAGATATTTGTTGAACAAACCCTGAGATCTCAGCTGCTGCTCCACCCATCAGAACGCCTTTATTTCTCTCCCTTTCTGATGAGGTTGAGTTTGCTTAGTCAATCTCTCTCTCTCTCTCTCTCTCTCTCTCTCTCTCTCTCTCTCTCTCTTCCTGTGTGTGTATATGTTTTACTGTGGAAGAGGAGTGTATGAGTAGAGTTGAGAGGCGAGCAGGCTTAGTAATGGGAAGGCATTGATTATGGCTGATAATTCGGGGCTTTGATGTGGATAATGCAGCCTCTCTCTTCCTGCACTGGTCATGCACTCACTGCCCCTGGGACCACAGAGGATATTGGGTTTACAGACTCTCTCTCTCTCTCTCTCTCCCACACACATACACACACACACACACACACACACACACACACACACACACACACACACACACACTACCATTCTGTCATTCGATTCTACCAGTGCACTGCTTCTCATGAATATACGGCCTCAATAGGAAGTCATAAAGCTGCTTTATTTCTCATCCCTGTCTCTTGCTGTATCTGTTTTTATTGATGTCATGCTCTGATGCTCTCTCTCTCTCTCTCTCTCTCTCTCTCTCTCTGGTGTCTCTCTCTCCTGTGTAAATATGTTTCATGAGGACCTCCCCATCCACGCTTACAACATTCATTAGTGTGTCTCCACTGTATTTATGTGTGTGTGAGAGAGAGAGAGAGAGAGAGAGAGAGAAAGAGTGTGTGTGTGTGTGTGTGTGCGTGTGTGTGTGAGAGAGAGAGAGAGAGAGAGAGAGAGAGAGTGTGTATGTGTGAGAGAGGGAGAGAGACTGTGTGTGTGTGTGTGTGTGTGTGTGTGTGTATGGGCGTGAGAGAGAGAGAGAGAGAGAGAGAGTGTGTGTGTGTGTGTGTGTGTGTGTGTGTGTGTGTGTGTGTGAGAGTGAGTGTGTGTAAGTGTGTGTGTGTGCGAGAGAGCGAGAGTGTGAGTGTGTGTGTGTGTATTTGTGTGTGTGTGTGTATGTGTGAGTGAGTGTGTGTTTGTGTGTGTGTGTGTGTGTGTGAGAGAGAGAGAGAGAGAGAGTGTGTGTTTGTGTAGGTGTGTGTGTGTGTTTATATGTTTGTGTATGTGTGTGCGTTTGAGAGAGAGACAGAGAGTTTGTGTATATGTTAGTATGTGTGTGTGTGTGTGTGTGTGTGTGTGTATACTGTATGTGTGTGCGTGTAGAGAGAGACTGTGTGTGTGTGTGTATACTGTATGTGTGTGCATGTGAGAGAGAGACTGTGTGTGTGTGTGTGTGTGTGTGTGTGTGTGTGTGTGTGTGTGTGTGTCAGCCATATCCTGTGTTCCCAGATCTTTAACCAGAGTTTAAGTATTTATTTTTTTAATTTGTTATTTTTCTTATAATGAGATTAAATTCTAATTCTATTTTCATCAGTACATTAATGTTCCGCTTAATCCCGGGTTCGGGTCGCAGCCTAAGCATCATGGTCCAGCCGCCCAAGGCCCAGCCACTTCCTTCAGCTCTTCAGAGGCGACACCGAGGCGTTCCCGGTTCAGCTGAGAGACATAGTTCCTCCGGTGTGATCTTGGTTGACCCTCGGGTCTCTCACAGCAAGAAAGTCCTAGGTTCGAGTCCCAGGCCCAGCGAGGGCATTTCTGCATTGCACGTTTCCTCCAGCTGCTCTGGTTTCCTCCTTATTCGATAAAAATAAATGATATTTATTCCTCTGCAAGACTTGTAAAGTTCATACATTCATTCAGTTTCTTTTACATAAACATCTCTCCACAGACACTGAGAGACATGGCCGGCCTTTGGTTACCCAGTAAGCTGCACTGGGGTGGGGTAGTGACAACTTGGAGGTGGGGCTTGAACCTTTGACCCTCAGATCAGTAACCCAGCCCCATACACCTGGGCTAGCACTGCCCACTAATGTAAAGTTATACAGTAGAATCTCGTTAATATGCGCACCTTTTAAATACTTTTCCTTTTAATATTTGCCCCGCCCCTTGCACCCCAAATTTTTAACATGGAGATACCAGGAAGCGTATTTTTGTCATTTCTCTCCAAAATTATCCGTAGTAGAGCAATAAAAGGATATACAGCTTTGATCCATTGCACACTCGCACACAACTGCATTCACACTCGCATATTCATCCCAACACCTGTATGCACACCTGTATGCACACCTGTATACACACCACTCCACACCTGAGTAGAGGGAGCGCATGAGTGCAAAAAAAGCAGAAACCAAACATTTCACATGATATTATTTACTGCATTGGAACCCAGAATGTGCATATTACTGAGATTACTGTATAGTTTAAATAATATTATTGATTATTAAATAATAAAACACACAACCATTCACAGTCATAACGAGGGCCACTTGTCCTAATGTGCATGTCTTTGGACTGCAGGAGGAAACCGGAGTACTTTGAGGAAGCTCACAAATGTACAGGGAGGGCAGGCAAACTCCACGCAGAAATTCTCTCGCCAAGATCAGGGCCTTCTCGCTATGAGGCGGACGTTTGTACGTACGTTGGACACCCAGCCGTTCGCTAGATACTAAACTACAGAGCGAATCAAGCGGGTGCACTTTTTTCATAAATGTTTGCTTGACACATTATTAATGTAACGAAAAGTTCGAGACGTGATAACATTTGGGAGGATTTTCTGTGACATCGCACCATGTGACTCCTTGAGTGTTTGTTTGTTTAAATTGATCTTCCAGTATTTTAACATTTAAATCATATCATCAGGTTTTAGCTTCTCTCTGAAGCTCAGGAGTATGAATGGTTGTGCGAGTGTTGGCCCTGTGATGGCCTCGGTGTACCTCGCCCTCGCCCAGAGTAGGCTGAGATGGATGCCGGTCTCTCTGGGACCCCTTATTAGGATTAAGTTACATGGTCCTTGAATGCTCAGGGTCCTCGATCATTTCCTGTTAGTCCGTCCTGTAGCTGGGCGTCGGCTTTATCAAAGGTGGAAAATATTCCTTTTTTCTTTTTGATCTTTCCTAATTTAATCGTCTCCAATTCCCACCAATCAGGCATTACCTTCCATATCACATGACCACCACTGACCAGGGAAGGTCAAAAACCATTCTCACGCCCCCTCTATTATATGCGATGCTTGCCACCGCCCTCTTTTTGAACTGCTGTGCAAACAGAGGCGGCCTAACATGCTGTCTGTGGTATCCGTGGTATCCGTCCCCTCATACGAATGAGCTCACAGACACCCGTGCTCCGCTGGCGATCCCTTCGAGTGATGGGTAAGTGTCTCTCCCTCCGGCGAGAGCTCGGCCGATCAGCTCCCACGGACTCCCGGCCAAATGGCTGCAGCATTAACCCGGACTCGAACTTGCGATCTCCGGGGTTGAAGGTCACGCGCCTTGTCGATGAGCCACTCGGGGAGCCTGGAAAATATTTTCAAAGGAAGTTAGCTGGAAAAAAAAGGCTTGTTATCGTCAACATCCTCGAAATGAAAGCCGTGTAGCTAATGTTGTGATATTTCCAGGCGCAGTTTAATCCACAGCTACTTAATCCTAATTAAGGTCACGGGGAGGCCAGTGCCCATCTCAACCGACTCAGTGTGAAGGTGCGGAACACACTCGAGCTCACCAGGCCATCGCAAGGCAAGACACATACAACCATTCAAACTCACACTCACACATAGGGGTGGTCTGGAACAGCCAGTTAGCCTACTGTGCACGTGTTTGGATTGTGGGTGGAGACCCACACAAGCTCGTGGAGAACATGCATGAAGGACGTTTCAACCACGGCTGCCTCCAGTGCATCAGACAGCAGATATTATTGAGGGCTCGATTGCTTGAAAAAGTATCCGCCCACTTGTCATTTTTCCTATTTTGTTGCCTGACAACCTGTAATTTAAACCGATTTATATGTGATGGAGTCGAATTCGGTAAAGTGACTAAACCCCGCCCTCTCACAGAGTCGGTTACCATGGGTTCCATCCTCCATGGTTGACGTGAAGTGGCTTTGAAAGTGAATGAACGAATGTTTTTGATTGTAATACGCCGTTTAATCGCATGTTTGCCTGAGTTCAATAGTTTATTGCTCCACGCTGCTTCGCAGAGCCACAGTCACATCACGCACGTACGCGGCTGGCGGTCGCCGTTGAGGCTTTGTCCGAGAGTTTGATCTGAGCTGCACCCAGGGAGAAAGTGAGAAGCACGGACAGCGAGCGTGTGAGTGGTCTGAGAGAAGTGCTGTCTGTCCAGGTTCATATTTCTCAGCTCCGCACTGCACTTCAATAATTAATATTCATAATCGCATATCATGTCAGCAGAACCGCCCACGGCTTCCTCTCAGAGAGGCCTGATCGGATCACCTACATCAGATTCCGCTGTCACATCAGCATATATTCGCCTCACTCGATTACCTTCTTCATGCCTTCGGCTTTAACATTAGACAGCAGTTTATTCGCAGGAAGCTGCCGTTTTCTTTGTGGCGGAAGTTGGACCGGCTCGACCCGCCGAGGGAGCGGTATTGTAATGAGACGTGAGGCCAGAGGAATGTGAGGATGACTCAGTGATGCTGTGTGCCATCCCCCATCTTGCTGAAAGGAATTCGTTGGCATGGGGGCCTCTTCTTGGTGGCCCCTGTCAACCCCTATACCTCTATAACCAGGGCCCCTGTTGAGGGTCACTGAAGGACCTCCTGGGGACACACACACACACACACACACACACACACACACACACACACACACACACACACACACACACAGAGCATCAAGACTAAAGAACATTGTTTTTTTTCCATCAGTGGCTCAGTTTCTTCCTGTTTTGTAATTCCAGCCTCCCGCCCCTTTTCACGCTTTCTTCCGCTCTCTTCACTTTCTGAAGATGTTGTCAATCTCCAGACTGACACGGGACTGAGACTCACCCGGTCATTTCCCACTTATCTGTTTCGCAGCTGCTTGTCTTTTGCTGCCAGTCAGCCTTTGACCTCCTGAGTGGTTTGAGGTGAATAATCTCATCAGCGTCTCACTCTGCCAACGGTTTGAAGTCGAGCTACGTTGGTGTCGTGACGTGACTGGAAAAAAAAGCCGCCCCGAGCTGACTCTGGGTGAGGGCGGGGTACGCCTCAAACAGCTCGCCAGGATATGGTTGGGCCGACACACACACAACCTTTCACACTCACTCTTACACCTAGGGCGATTTCAACCACCAATCAGCTTATTGTGGGAGGAAACCGGAGTACCCGGAGGAAAACGACCTACTTGCTGTAAGGTCGACGTGCTGAGCACCGCGCCACCCTGTTTTGACGTACTTCTTTTTCCTCCTTTAGTTTAGAGTGCTTGGCGTCTCTTCCGCCTCTTCCACCTTATCTGATTGTGCGATAATGAGAAGTGACGTATGACAGAACCTGCTCCGGATTAAAGATACACTCTGAAGGCCATGGTTTCTCTCCGTCTTCTCTACTTCAATCATACTTAATGCTGTCTGTCCCCTAACTGCATCTCTCTCTCTCTCTCTCGCTCTCTCCCCCTCTCCCTCTCCCTCCCTCCCTCCCTCCCTCCCTTGCTGATGCACTCCTGGCCATTAATAAAAATTTTAT